>JBBMKD010000216.1:1209327-1283941 GCA_037834095.1 Argya squamiceps | reverse complement strand
ACCTGTGTAGCCAATCTCTTGACCTCTGTACAAATGTATATAAAGAATGGAGTCAGATAATTAGAATAGAATAAAGCTGCACAAGCCTTCCCTTAACCTGCTGCATGCCTGCATCTGTCTCGCGTTCCATCTGGGGCGCCTATCAATGCCAGAGACTAGTTCATGTGGGGCTGGATGTTGCTGGGAAATTGCAGAGTCTTCTTCCTCTTTTCTGCACCTTTTCATTCCATTTGGTGAGTTGTTTTTTCCAAACCAAGCCAGAGCTTGTTGGCATTCCAGTACTGGCCTGTTCCAGGCAGTTGGTGAAGCAGTGGTTCTCCTTTAGGTCTTTATGTTTGAATGACCACTAACTGGCAAGCTTATCTCTGTCATCCTTTCCTGCCGCAATCACGCTAATTATGGCTTTTCAGAACACTGGGAGCTCATGTCTGGGCAGCTTCCAACGCTCTCAATAGCACTATGGGCTATTTAAAATGAAAATTTGCCCTGTCTGATATTTGAAAATGCCATTTGGAGAGCTGCTTGGCAGTGCAGGAATCCATGTGAGGAGGCACATTCATGGCTTCTCCCAGTCTACTCCAGCACTGCACCCAGGTGGTTTATAAGGATTCAGGGTGGCTGTAGCACATGCTGTGTCAGCCAGTGAAGGCAGTCGAGGAAAAATTAAACTTTAAAAGTTTCCTCCAGGTTTGAAGATCAAAGGTGTTTTCAAAGGAACTTGGGTGATTCAGCAAAACCTTTTAAATTCAGAGGAATGTTTTGAGGCTCACAGTTGTATACTGTAACACTGTAGAGAGTTAGTGTTGAACTCTTATTCCTAAATTACTTGAAAAGTGAATGAGAATTTTTCTTGCCAACTCTGTAAAAGTTAAGGTGAGATCAGTTTTATGTGCTTCTGCTCATGTTCATGTATAAGGTGGTAAAAACAGGATGTTGAAGAGTGTCAGAGGCCAACTTCTTAATTTAGACCAAAAGTAGAAAATATTCAGGAAATTCTTGTGTAGAAGATTAGTGACGTAGTAGAATGAGTGAAAGAATGAATGAATGCTTGTGATACTAATTTACAACAGAAAGATGGATTTTAGAATTATTTATATGAGCTCCCCGAGCTCATTTAAAATTGATGAACAAAGATTTCAGTAATTGAAAAGAGCTAAGAGCAGTGCTGAAGAATGACTTGAGAATAAAGAAAAAGGTGTGCAGTATGGAAGAATGAATAAGAGAAAAGTACAGAATAAACTTGTGGAGAACTGGTGAATTTGGACAAAACTATGGGCCAGCTGTATCAGTGAAAGAGCCACAAAACATAGATGGAGCTGGAAGATATGAAGTCTTTTGCTTTCCAGTTTTACAGGATATGCATGTGAAGTGTTTGTTACCTTAACTTGAACTCCTCTCTTGCCTCTCCTGCTTCCTCTTCTACATCTTTCTGTATGTGCTCCAGTGGTTTTGGAGATTGATGCTGTTTACTGCACAGTCTGGCAGAAATCTGATTGTAATTTATGGGATGAATTTCTTCATTTATTCCTTAGAAACACCTTGCAGTTTTTCCCTTGGGAATATCTCAAGAGTGTGACTGCAGCTGGCACAATATGCCACCAAAAAATGCCAATATTTACTTACTTGAATCTTTGAACACTCTTTGACGGTTTGTCCCCTTGATTTTCCTAACAAGGTTGATACTTGGTTTTAAAATATCCTTTTCCTTTGACTTGATTATTTTTAAGAAGTGCCATGTTTTTTTATGCTGCAGAAGCACAGTTAAATGGGTATAGCTTATACTCACAGAACTGGACCCAGTTAGCTTATGTCTGGCTCTAAGGCCCTTTCCTTCTTAGGCACAGTATGTTCCCTTGGGGAAAAATCCTGCTCTTTACAGAGGCTTTACATGTGCAACTGAAAGCAGAGTTTTTTCATTTGTGTCAACTGTATTTAGATTTTATAAACATCAGCTTCAGTAGTTATTCTAGCTGCTTTGAAGTAAATCACTAAACATTTGCTTTTGAAAAAGGCCATCCTGTCCAGAAAATGTTAACATTTTTGTTATTCTAAGGCTGTTTATTGTCAGGCTTTTTAGCCAGCTATCTATAAATACTTTTGTTTTTGAAAACACCGTCAGCCCAGTATTGAATCATATCATGACTGATGGTATCCACTGATTGTTATTTATTGTTGTCTACCAGGTCCAATAACTCTTTTTCCTGGGCTGTATGCAGTACTGACGTAGTCTATATGGGAGCTGTAAAATGGCTAAAAAAATTGGCTGGCTTTTGGTGTGGTAGTTGGTAATGACCAGTCATAGTGGGTCTGTGCCACACTGTTAGGATGAGTGAAAACATGCTGCTCTCATATTTCAGTATGTTACCCCAGATCTCTGAAGGATACAAGCTTGGCTCTGTGCCTGTGTATAGTGCAGTTTGCCACAGTGAGATTTTGCAGTGTTTTGCTTGTCAGTGCTGTGGAACTGAGCTCTCACACCTGCTGTGGATCTTGCTGTTCTCAGTCTGTCTTTATATGGAGAATTACATCCCCTGTGTACTGGAAAGCATTATTCTGACAAGCAAAAATTTGCTGGATAGCACAGCATTCCATTTTATTAAGCAAAATAAATTTATATTTAGCAGAGCCCTTTTAATAAAGGATCACAGCCCTGAAGTGTCAGCTGGCATAATTTTGTAATTCTCTGTTTAATTGAATTGAGTTAAATGAGTTCATACTAGCCTACCTGGGGTAAGGATCAAGCAAAGGCTGAGTGTGTCATAATGAACCAAAGATGAATTAATCTGAGAGCCATGATTTCTACTGTTGTGTCTTTGAAAGGGACCAACATAGTGTTACACAAAGATTCAACGTCTGGTTTTTCTGGTTCAAACTTCAGCAGTACCAGCAGTTTCAGCACTGCTGTAGTCTGTTTTTTATTTAGGGCTTCTCCAGCATGAGCTTCTGCACCATCCTGCCCGACCGCAAATGCCACGGTTATGTAAAACTTTCAGATGCCTAATTTTTATTCAGGTGATGTGATTATGTGGACTTTTGGATCTAGTAAATCCGTGTAAATGCTGCAGCTGTCCAAGAAGAAATTGTGATTCTACAAGAGCACTGACATAACAGTATTATTGCACAATATGTGTTCCAGCATTGTGTGCAGTGAAAATGAATAAAAATTCCTTAAACAGCTACAGGTGTTTTAGTCTAGCACAGAAACATAATCATTAATGGTTATTTCCTTTCTTCTTTCTGGTTATTGCATTGGACATGCAATAATTGTTCCCTGAGAATTTGGTGGTGAGGGGGATTTCTTGCTGTTTATTCTAACAATATCCTCTGTAGCACCAGTACATAATGGCTAGTACCCTCAATGTTAATAATTTTTCAGCTATTTTTGTCTTCTCATTCTTCAATTCAGGCTTAGGTTAGCCTGTTTTATGTTGTAATTGGGATAAGCTAAGAGGGTACATTTAATACGTTATAACAGCTCATTTCTCAGGCTTGAACAGGTAAACTACTCCATCCTGATTTTGCTGCATTAATGCATTTCAGGAGCAATTCTGTTAAAGACAGTGAAGCTGTAAATCTGGTTAAATGTGATGCTAAATGTAAAAATGGGGTGTGAGGTGGGGGTATTGTCCATTTGAGTGGTGGATAAGTGACTGTACTATGGAGAAATACTTTCCAAGAAAGCCTTGCTGAAATGGGTCACAGGTGAAAGAAATATAAACTGAAATGTAATGTGCTGTAGACCCTTTCACAGCTATCTAAATTAACTGTGCAGAGCTTGCAGCTACCTGGAAATCTCAGGAATTAGGACAGTGTGTGAACAGCCATCTTTGGGAATTGTCTTTATGTGAGTGTCTTTAGCCCAGCAATTTTAGTGCCTGGGAAAGCCTGACAGTATAAAGTTAGTGCCAGAATTGAGTGCTGTACCTACTGCTCAAGTCCAGCTGTGTCAACACTATTGATACAATCCCACATTTCCCTGCAGAACACTGCACACATTTTTTCATGGTTTGCTTCTTGCAGTGCCTATCAAAATTACAGTGTAGATAGTAATAGTACTGCTGCTAGAGAATTTTCATGAAAATGTTACAAGTTGGTATCAGCAGAGCAACCCCTTCACCCTTAATGTCAGCCTGCCAGATTGCTGTAATGAAGAGAATTCTCACAGCTTAGCAGGTGCAAGGGAGCTGTGCTGTGCTTGCTCTGTGTGGGGTGTGCAAAACCTTCAGCAAGTCTGCTTCAGCTTTCTAGTGGGAAAAGGTACTTCCAAGGAAGTACCTGCCTGGGTGTGAAATCTATGGGAACATTGCATGAAGTCTGTGAGGGAGTAAAAAAGCCCTTCAGCCCATCCTGAGGAAGATCTCAGAAAAAAATTGCTGCAGAGAACTGGCCTGCCACCTCTGAAAATGATCAGGGGTCCAACTGTCTGAACCAAAGAGGTCACTGTTTGGTGAAGGAGGGTGGTGGTGATTAGAGTCGTGGCATGGGTTACTAAAATTTCAAGCTGTCAGTGGATGGGTTCTGAATGGTTGTATGTGGCCTGAAGGGAGCTGTGCAGCAAGTTCAGGCATGGCTGGTCATACAGTGCTCAGCAAAATCTGGAAGGCAGGAAGCCACTTCCAGGGTGTGAAGCTAAACTAACATTCAAAAATAAATGTGACTGTGTTTTCAAGGTCAGCTTGTTTAAATTTCGCAGTCTGGAATGTCAAGCTCTCAATACAAACTAAAAGAAAAAAACAACCCAGTGTTTAAGAACAAACAAAGAGAGCCCCTTGCATTAAAAGCAGTACATTTTAATAGCCAGCTATGATTCTTCTTCCCACTAATTTACAAGTGTGGTGTGCAAGCTTAATTCTAGACTGTGCTAGCTTACAGCCCCTGTCCTAGCAATTTCATATGCAGTTTATTTTAGGGCACAGTACTTCTCACCATATTAGCTAGCTGTCTGCAATAGCCATGGCAAAATAAGCAAGCTGTGCTCTGTGATATATAATGTGGCATGACTGCCACAGTGTAAAGCCGTATCCAGCAAGGAACCCATAAAAAAAGATAGCAGCTATGGAGGAACAAGAGACAGAAAGCTGTGCTTCAAACTTTGACTCACCAGTTAGAAAGAAATAAACCAGTGGTGGCTGGTAGAAAAGAAATACTGTCTCTATGTGCAACAAGAGGGAGAGCATACCCATATCTTATATCTATTTTTTCTTAAAGAATTCAGAGGTTTAAATTTTTACCACTATTTCTTTGGCAACTTGCAAATTTTTGCTCAGGCTAAGAAGCAGGTATTCAACTCTTTCTCCATCAGCTCTGACTGTGGATGCAGCATGGCGCTTGTTACCTACTGGTGCTAGCTACTGAACAGCTTGGAACAGTAGCACTGGAAAGTGAGATTTGTCCTCAGTTGTCTCAAAGTGATGTAACCATCAAAGACAAATTAGGTCAGCAGATTTAACTGCTTTAACAAGGAATGCTACGCTGAGAGCTTTCAACAGTCCAGTTGTCCAGGAGGACTGCCTGTGTTTTCTAGCAGCAGAGACAATACATGCACAGTTCAGACTCGATTTTGCTTTTATTTACACCAGACAATAGCTTGGTAGAATCGATTAACTCAGCACACACCCATATCTAAATGTGTACTAGATTGTATTTAGCTTTATGCAAATAGGCACCGGAGGCGGATAACTGAAAGCTTTCGCCTCCCTGTCTCTGAGCCAGGTTTGTGTACAGCCTCTGTCCTTGTCACCAGGAGCAATGACTGCTCCAGGCTGGTGGCTGCACATCACACTTCAGTGCAACGCCCAGCAGCATTAGACACAATTTGGTGTGGAGGTTTTCATGCAGAAGTGACCACCACAGGTTTCAAACAGCCATGTGGTAAACTGGGCATTGCATTTTTATCAATGAAGGCAAATTGATACTGCATTTCAGTGCATCTTTCTTTGTAACTTAGATTAAAAAAACATTTAGACTTTTTTTGGTTTTAATTTCATATATGTTCCTGCATGAAACATCCTGGTACTGCATCCCTACATAAAATACAATTAATTTAGGCTGCCCTGGATAATTAAAAGAAAATGGAAAAAAAACCCTCTCATCAAATCAGTTCAGCTAGAGGCATAAATTAAGGACGTACATGAATTTCATTGAGCGAAAAATGTTCTTTTCCGTCTATAACTGTCACTTCCAGAAGCTTTCTGTATTTCAGCAACTCAGTGGTGTGGAAAGACTTGGTGAAAGAAGCCAGTTCTAGAGATCAGGATTAAATTAATGAAATACTGGACTGAACATAATCCCATACTTAAACTCAATTGTGCCTCTGGATTCTGTTTGCTTGAGGAATCTTAACTCTGGATCTGCTGGCAGGAATGAAATAAATTGTGTAACTACTATTTCAGTGGACCAACACTAATTCACTTCTCTGGGCAGAGTTTTGATTTTTTCATTAATAAATTTTCTAAATGAAATAATTAGGATAGTTATCATGTAAAATCCTAGTATTCATTAGTGTTAATAGTATCTGAACAGTGAAAATCAGCATCACCTTTACTGTTGTGCCTGGCTGTTTTCATTAATATAATTCTTATACATTTCACTCCCATCATGCTGGAAGAATAGAGTTAAACTTTTGAAGTTTCAATGAGTTGATCTCCTTTTATGAATTTAGAATGACTTAAATTGAATCCTGCTTTTGTGAATAAAAGGGATTTTTGTAGCGTTGGTATTTAGCTTTCCAATGAAGTTAAAGCTTCCTCAGGAGACCAGATGCCTGGAATGTATTTGGAGCAGCTTGCCAGCAGATTGTTATTTGCTGCTTTTGCCACCTTGGGAGGCCATATCTTTCTGACGTGCTCAGAACATTCAACATTTAACATTTAACATCCAGTTCTTCATTTAAATAAACAGCAGGCTAATTTTAAGAGGAACAACATATCTCTCAGTAAAAGTTGAAGAGGCTAAGGAGATCTAGGTGGAAGGAATCTATCCATCTATCAGACCACAAGCCTCAAAGATGGCTTTAAAGGGAGCAATAATTTTGTTGTAATGACAAGGATATCAGCATAACAGAAAGTAACCACTAATGCCAAGAAGCTTCAGAGAAGAACATCATTCTGATCTGAAAAGATACTTTTTCTCAATCTGATCTAAACATTTAATTAACTTTTTCTTTATTTTTTTCTGTCTATTTTAATTTTTATTAATGGTTATAATTTCTTCAGGTTGGATTGTAAAATCAAAGGTTTAAAAGAGTTTTGGAAATAAAATCAATGCAAGGGAAAGGTAGCAAAATCTGAGGCCATTCCTTTAGGCTGCTAAGTTTTTTTTGATGAGGTATGCACACACACTCACATGCATGGAGAGCAGAAGATGGGGGAGAAGGAAAGTAATGGGAGTAAATCCATCAGCTGGTCAGCAGTCACACAGACGTTGTACAGGCATGCACACAAACAACACTGCATTAGCTGCATGTGGTTGCTTTCACATCACTGCTCATGTTCTGGCAGCTCTCTGCTAAATCTCTACTGTCCCCATGTTGCTTTAACTGTTGCAGCCTATATTCCCCTTGCATATGGCATTTCCTGTCACTGCCACGTGAGTATAGAGAAATGTTGGCCATCCCTCATGTTTTCAGTTCTCAGACCATTGCTGAGGGGCTTCATCAAAAAGAAACTCAGCTCCTGCTGGGCTAGTGAGCAAAAGCGAACTCAAATTCGGACAGTTGAGTCCTCAAATTGAAACTTCTTTCAAACTTTCGTATTTCTGTTTGTGATGTCAGTCCTTTGATCCTTATTTTATTTGAATTATGATTTAGAGGATGACCTTCAGTGTTGCTGAGAGCAGTAAGAACTGTGAAGATGCCCCAGCCCAAGCCCTTGAACTCCATCAGTTTCCCATGCTCAGGTTTGAAAGGAGCCTTTGCTCCAGTCCAACACTCTGTAATAGGCCTCTGCAGACAGTGTTTAACTGTTCCTTAACTCTATGAAGTACATATTTTTTCCCCCAAATTTTAGTTCTACATAAAAAGAAGTACATTCATAAGGCCACCCTTAGCATGTAAAGCACTACAGTACCTTCACTATTTAATGTTAAAAAGGTATTTATTTTAATTTTTTCCTGTTTCATATTTCCTGTATGTGTGTTTTACCTTAGTAGGACAGTAAAGACATATATATTTTTAAAATTTGTCTACCACTGATTATCACAGTTGCAGTGGAAAACTGTTTTCTGAATTAAAAAAGTTAATGATTTGCAATGGCCATACACTCCATAAGGTAAGGACTGGAATATTCTTAATTGAGTAACTGCTTCTAAATATTTCTAATTCTGGGGAAACAACTTTGAGCAATTTGTCATGTACTTGAAGAAGTACTAATTCATGTGCTGTTATTGCTGTGAACATGTTGCTTTTGCTGTCATTCCATAAAAACACTATGTTATTCATGCAAGTCTAAGAGTAGAAATGTTATGTTTTTCATTTTTAAATCACTTTCTCCTCAAGTAAAGGATAATTCTTTGTATAGTAGTGCTGTTCTATTATTTTCTTGCCTGTGGATTATCATTCCATCTTTGTATTTTCTGTGACCTGTCATCACTGAGCCATGGTTAGGCTTTGATATATTCTAATATTTCCAATATTAAAAAATCTTTAAGCTATGAATAAGTGATTAGCCCACAGATATGTGCAGGTAAGGAGCTCTGTCCCATGAAATTTTGCTTAATCATGACTGTCCAAGTGTGCTACATTATAAAATCTGAGTGATTACTTGTAAACATTTTGTACCACTGCCTCTTTGTCTACAAAGTGGCTTGGCACTTTTTTATTTAAGTGAAAATGCATGAATAGAACCTAGATACAGAAATTATGAAACCCCCTTTGCTAGTACTACGTGAACCTTCCTGATGAGTGTAATATAAAAAAGGAAAATGTCTAGTCTCTCAAATTAGGAAAAACACATTCTCAGATTGATGCACGTATGCAAAGAGTAGGAATATAAGAACAAATTTTGTTTCTGGCAGATCATAACTTGTGGGTCAACACTTAGATTAACCTTATTGTGGCTACACAGCAATTCTGTCAAAAGCTGAATATGTAACAGGGGGTCTATTCCAGTTTATGGACGTGCCCATCATTGCAAGAGCTTGGCTTTCTCAGAGTATAAATTGGTTTTTAATAATAATAATAAAAAAAAAAGACAGTGCCATATTATTCAATAGGATTGTTTAGTTCTTAACTATGTGTTCTACCTATTTTTGCTCTTAGCTCCCTTTGTTCTAGATACTCAGCTGATGTATGTCAATTTGCTATTATCCATTCCTGTTTTTTTAGTTAATATTTTTAGATAGAATTTTAGAAGGCTGTTTCTTTTCACAGCAGTAGTCAATGGAATTTCTCTGCATTTATGTCTGTATGACAGAAGTCAGGATTCAAACTTCAGCGTTCCTTGTGACACGGTTCATGATTGCACTTTTCAGAAAAAGGATTGTCAGTACTCGGCAGTGTCAGAGACATCAGAAGGACTCTTCCTACTCTTATCCAGCGGCCTTGGGTACACATTTCATGGATCTTCAAGGTCCCAGCTTTTTGAAAACCACAGTTTTTCCATTTTTGTTTCTATATTCTATTATTTTAGGTTTCTATTTTAATCACCCCAGTCCTGCTTTGATGCTGCAAGCAGCAATTACACAACACAATCTTTTGTGCTGATTGTTATCCTTTACTGTCTTCTGTTTAATATTATCCAGAGCCTTTGGTCCAGTGTGTTATTCTTGGTTATGCATTTTCAAGGTATGACTGAGTTAAGGATCTGGTCAGTCCAGCAAAAACTTTGACATTTTTTTCCCTCTGCATTCCTGAAAGGAAATAATTATGATTAGAAGTTAACAGACTACCTTTGCCCTCAAATTTCAGTCAAGTTTTCTTTTATCTACTGTGTTTTAGCTGAATTTTAGCTACCATGGCTGAAAATGGTATGTAGCTCTTTTCTGGAAAAAGTCCAAACCAAACAGGTTGGGGACTGTCTGTTATATTTTATGAGACAACTTTGTCCATTCAGCATGGCTGAAATCTAGTTTTTGGAAGTCTGAGGACTTCTATCAGCTTCCAGATTCTTTGTACTCAAGGTGAAAATTCTACCTTTATTTCTTTTCATCAAATTAGAGTTACCTGTAGGATTAAACTCAAGTAGCTGCAGACAAAGGTTGAGTTCTTGGGAGTTTATTGTTTGTGTGAAATGCATCTTCTCTGAGTTTTGCTTGTACTTACCTTTTCACCCATCTCTGTATGGCTGAAGGAAATTTTTACCACTCTAGATCTGCATGCTCCAACAGAGAAAGGCTTTCAGAAGATCTAAAAGTCTGGGGATGTTTGAGTCAGCCTGTCTGGAAGAATGCAGTGCTAAAAGTGCAACACAGAGTGTGGATGGAGTAATTTACAAAGAAAATACTTCCTGAAGCCTTTAGTCCTTCCTGAGGCTGTGCTGCAGCTGTGCTGGAAGTGAGCTTTACAGAGCAGACTTTGTCAAGTCAGCACCTGCAACAGTTTTGTTTAACAGTTATTTCTAATGTAAACAAGCTTTCTTTCAGTCAAAAATATTTTTGAAACTAGTTTACAATTCAGTGGATAATTTATTTGGTTTAAGTGTAATTTCTTGGCTTTGGTATTAATATTTTAAAGTGGAAGAGAAATGGTTGTAGTAAAGCTCAAGTTACAGGAACAATTGGTGGATAATTAATTGTTATTTAGTGATTCTCTTTAGTCTTTGATCAGACTTAGCTGTTCTCTAAAAATGGACTCAGAGATACCTTTCTGCAAAATGTTTTTTCACTTTCCTATATCTCAAAAATATCAGAAGGAAATATCACTGAACTTTCTGAAGTACCCCTGCTTTAAAGAAAGAAATCTCAACAATGAAAGAACACTTATATAACATGTTAAGCAATTCAGTAATAAGAAAATGTCAAGTCAATGACAGTTTAATATCCTCTTTGTTACTGTAATGTTTTCAGAATTTCCCCTCTGAATCATACAGTGAAATGGTACAGAATAAGGAGTTAATTCTTAATAAATTAATATAATATTAATTTTTTAATATTCCAAAATCATGGGAGAAGTGGGAAGTAGATCACAGCTAGTACACAGTAAATCTCTTGAGGTCAGACCATGATTTTAAAGACATCTTATGACAAAAGCAAACTTAATTTTTTGAAAATGAACTGAAAGAGACAAAAACACTATTAATTTTTTTTTCTGCTGAAATGGAAAGGAACAAACTGTCATTTTTGACAACGATCTTTTTAATACCAGGAGTTCTGTATTTAAATAACTTTTTTACTGAGGATGGTTGAGAAGTATTGAAAGTTTAGTCCAAAGTACTTAGGGGTGGTTGAACTGATAGATGTGGGAATAAGCTCTCAGTTTAATAGATAAAGGGCCTATAGAGACACTGATGAATTGCTTGATATTTAGGAAGTGACAGGATAACTGAATATTTTTAAAATAAACTTTCTTTTGGAATAAGGATTCAGTGGTACTCCTGAGCAAAATCAAGGTTTAAGTTTCAGAAGAACTAGTATTGTACAGTCCATTTCTGAGAATGACAGAGAATAAGTGAAATGTGTCAGAAGACACCCATTTACTTGTTTGAAACTCAGCCTTGGGAATGGGATTCTCTTCTAAAAAATAATTGAGAAGCAGATGCATTGCAGAAAATGTCACATAAAAAAGCACGTCGCATCCTACATCTCTTTTTTTCATTTTTCTCTTGTTTTTGTTTTTCTCCTGCCAATCCTTCCATCTGAAATCAGGCAGTTCAACACTTTCTATTCCACTCACTGCCATTTTCTGGCACTTGATCAAGTTCTTAAACTTTTCTGATAATTGTCTGTCAGCCTAGCACAACATTTTACAAAATTAATTGCATTCTCAACAATAACAGGCAATTTGACTCACATAGCATCATGCTGTCACCACTTCATGTTAATAATCTGCCACTTGCCTTCCTCTTCCAGGAATATGTGTGCTTTTTGCCACTGAATATATTTGCCTTAGACTGTTCTCAGCTCCCTTCCTCCATTTTTTTTTCCTCTGCTGTAGGCCTTTCCCCCCAGTACACCAGCTCCTTTTGTTAAAAACCAAGTTTCATATATACTAAAAAATTGCAGGAATGTTGGTAGTTTGGGGACGTTTGTATTATTGATGGTTGCTATAGGCACCTAGAGCAAGTTTTCAAGCTGCTCTCTCACTGGTGTCTGTAAATCCTACAGCTACTGAGCACAACCCCGCTTAATATGCTCTACAGTATTTATTTCAGAATGGATGAATAATTTATACTACTGTGAATTTTTTTTTAGTGGTTTTGTACCCTTAGGAGAGCAGCTGAATATTTACAGTGTTATTTTGAATGTTATGATTATTTTCTGTAGTACGTGAATGTTGTGGAAAATGTACCAAACCAAACAAAAAGAGCTGCTCCAATTTATTATATGAAAGGTTTTATTTTTCAAAGAAGGTCTTTGCTTATGGCAGTGTGGTGGTAAAATATAAGTCGCTTAATTGGAAGGTAGATAAAATTCTTGCTGTGCAAGAGTGATGTTGAGTGAGGAAGGAAAAGAATGGAAGGATGCAGAACTAGGTCTGTCTATGCAGATTGATAAATTAGTGCCTCTTACTAGATACTCATCAGGGCCAAAGACATGGCTGAAAGTGATGTGATGTCTTGCACAAATACAGCAGCAGCTCTGTGGAGGCACAGAAGGGAGCTCAACTCAGCTCTGACAGGGGAGTCGGTCAAATTTTGCCGATCCTGAAGTGTCAGGCAGGAATCTTGGAGATTTTATGGAGTCTGAAATGGACCACAGAGGGATACACCCTCTGTTGTGTTCTATATACTTGCTTGCATTAGGCATGAACTGATGTGTGGTAGTCTACAGGAACCATGTTGACAGGATTAATTCTCAGTCTGTTTCAGTCTTTTTTGGATGTGGAAGATTGCCTCTGTAAACATACAGGACACAAGTTCAAGCTTGGCTTAGCAAAATTCCCCATCACATTACTGGAGACTGCAATAAGAATCAAACAAAATCAGCTTGTTGCATAATTTGTGATGATGCAAGAAGGATTGGATTGGCCATTAATTTACAATGCAACTATTTTACTAAAAGTTGATGTTACATAGCACATTTGTGAAATATTTCAAACATTTTTCTGAAAAGTCAGGTCAGGCAAAATATTTTAGTGCCATGGAAACATCATAAATCAAACATACCGAATATACAGATACCTAGAAAATTATACAGCACACAACCATTGTGGTGTCCTGTTCATTGGTTTTTGAATGCCAGAAACAGCAGATGCATAACTGGTTCCAGTGATGGCTTGGTGCCAGAGATAGGTTTAAGTAGTGTGCTCTTTGTGCTTCTTTCAGCTCTATGTCTTTTTCAGGAGACAATATTGTATCAAAGTTCTGTGTCCTGCTTCCATTGTAAGGTGTCCTAGGGAATCAGGTAGTAACTTTTTCCTCTTAGGAGGGATTTTGAACTTCATTTGACACTGTGCTAGTTCAAGGAGAAATGTTCAGGTGTTAGTTTTGCTGTTTATGAGAGAAAAAAATCAGATTTCAATTTTGCTCTTCAGCAAATGCAGAAAATTTCCCCAATAAATAGGGTAGAAGGGGAGTTAAGCTAATATCTATAGAAGCATCTGATGAAGGAAAAGAGTTGGCATTTCAGTGAGACCTTTAACTGTTGCATGCATGCAAAAAGTGACAAGAAATTATGTGTAGCATTTATGGTGATCTTTAGAATCATTAAAGCATTAAGCATCTAACACGTCTGCAAGAGTTTTTTAGAGACCAAAAAGGTAGTGAACCTTCACAGGACCACCATGGAAATACAATGCTTTAACTTGCATGTATTGATACCAATATCCCATTTAATATAAAATTTCAGCACTTCAGCTGAAGCAGAAAAACCTCCTTTTGGCTCTTGAGATTACCCTTCAAAGCATCCTACACTAAATGCCAACATTGCATAGAGAAACAACTGTTGCTATACAACGCACCTCTATGCACACCTACAATTGCCTTGTGATGACAATGAAATGAAAATGTATTATTATACTTGTACAGATCATGGGTGATTTTTTTTGAGCAGATAATGACACATACTCCTACTGTTTCAAATTATGAGGAGGAGTCAACATGGAGAGGTATGTGAAAGTAAACCTTATGTTTGCTCCCCTTACAAAGTGAGCCTACAGAAAATCTTCTGCTACAGTAAGGATTTTGAAATACTGGCTTTCATAAGCAGCAACTTTTATAGATTTTATACTGGTATCGAAACACAGCACCAGCTTCTTGTTCACTTTTATGTGCAAGTCAGAGTATTAATGAATGTCTTACATGATTTAGCCCAGGAAGTTTTGCACTTTTTCAACTCCTATCCTCCTGTTGTGATAGCTAAGACAGTGCTACAGATTTTGTGGTAGAAAACTGAGGAGGAAGACTGTACTAATATATTTGGTTCTCTTATTACTTCAACAGAAAGCAGAATTGTAGAAGACACAGTTGCTACAGCACTAGTGCCATTATACATTATTTTTTTTTCAAGTTTATATATAATCATGCAAAATTTTCAAGGACATTTTACAGATTATGCATAACACCATCTGCCTGTCATGAGAAATATCTGTGTTATGTGACAATAAATTTCTTCATTATGTTAGGAGACACTGAATAAAGGTTATCTCAAAACTAGATGATACCCATAGTATTGAATATAGGAGAAACTATGTACAGTAAAAGTGCAGTACAGAGTTGTCTTTTGGATTCAGTATAAGAATACCATGTTGATTCCACGCTGATGTTTTGGCTGTTGCAAAGTAGGGCTTACTCTAAATCCAGGAATTTTCAGTGTCCTGTGCCTGCCAGTGAGCAGGTGCACAAGAAGCTGGGAGGGAGCGTGGCTGGAACAGGTGACCCGAACTGGCCAAAGGGATTTCCATCCATAGAAGGTCACATCCAGTATAGAAACTGGGGGGAGTTGGCCAGGAGGGGCTGATCACTGCTCAGGGACTGGCTGGGCACAGGCCAGCTGGTGATGAGCAGTGGAATTGTGCATCACTTGTTTGTTTCCTGTCCCCCTTTGGCTTTGTTCCATCTCTTTTTGTACCCTCCATTTTCTTTACAAGTATTATTCTGTTTTTCAGTATTTCAATTATGAAACTGTTCTTATCTCAATTAATTGATGAACATAACTCAGTTGGTCAGAGCGTGATGCAAATAACACCAGCATGGTGGGTTCAGTCCCCTCATGGGACATTCAAATAAGAGTTGGACTTGATGATCCTTATGGGTCCCTTCCAACTCAGAATATTCTGGCAATGAAGCTTCTTCTCCCCATCTCACCAGAGGCGAAGTCAGCTGCTGATTAAACCACATGGGGATTAAACCACAAGACTTGCATTTCAGCTGGAACTGTATTATAGTAGAGGGAAACCCTGTATAAATTTATCCACTGAAAAGACTGAGAATCTGTCAGAGTTCCTGACAAACTGTAATGGATGGTTACATTTTCTCTTACAAATGGACAGGTTACTGAATTTCTCTCGGGTCAGTATTGATACTGACCTTTTCCATTTGGCTGGAAATGTATTATATCCCCTGGATGATCTCAATGATAATACTACTGCCATGAGGTTCACAGTGCAGTGCTTTGTAGGTGTGTTTTAAGCTCTACCTTATTGGCATAATTTTTAAAGCAAATCAGTATATTAGGCTTTCAGTCTTAGAAGATTTTCTTTGAATTATTCAAAAGTTGTTGAGCTAATATATGCCATCTATATATGTCTATATATGCTTTTCTCTGGCTCTTTGGCTGCTTCAGAGTAACTTCTTACCACTGTAAAACTGTTCACAATTATTACACCTTTCATATTGGTATAGAAATTAAAATACTTGAAGTGTTTTACTACATGAAATAACATACATGTAAAATCCAAATTCTTACTGTTTCTTACTTAATTATGCTTTTCTGTACTGTGATAAATTCCAATTTTTCTCATTTTTGCAATAATATCTATTAAAAATTTACAGTAGTCTCAAAGCATGTATTAAATGGTAATAAACAAATACATAGCTTCATAGCTATACTGATACAAATGAATAAATAGTGTTTTGTATTACTTTTTACTGAGGTTAATGGGTCAAGACTGAAGTTGTTGGTGTCAGTGAGACTGGTGACTTTACTTTTGTAAGACTTGGCTCAAGACCTGCATTTCAACTTGTTCTTTATTTTTTTTTGGAAGACAGTAGTGTTTTAGTGATGGTGTTGGTGGAGGTGTAATAATAACTGTGCTTGTTGAAACACTTTTTCAGCTTCCAAGACTTAGTCTGCTATCCTGTTTTGGAAGGAATAAATGCAAACGGTCTTAAGGTTCTGTACATGGAATATGTTCCTGTTGTGTTTCCAGCTAATTTGTTGAGCTCATGCTTAAATACAAGGGATTTCTGGCAAGATCCCCAGCTCATAGTTTACTTAATTCTTCATTCCTCTGTTTACTGAACAATTTATTTTTAGATTTCCCCAGGTCCAAAGAAGTTACAATATAGCCTTGTTAACTCTGATCATCTTTGTCAACGTCAAATACTTTGTCGTCCAACATCTTAAGCTTTATTTATTTATCTTTTATTCTAGATTTTCATTATATTGTTATTATCATCATTATCTTCTCCTAAATTGTTAATGTACAGTTAACCATGACTATGTTAACTCAAGCATCCTTCTGCAGATTGCAATTGCAGTTCTTGAATGCCTGAAATTTACTTGATCATGCATGAAAAAGCTTTGGTAATAGGGAGTAATATTTAAGGGTTTTGACAGGGGCTCTCTGTGTAGTAATTATGATGAAAAAACATTTGACAGTCAAAATATTGATTTACACAGGATTTTCCAGACTGCCAAGTGAGAGGTGTAGGGGTAGGTGGGTACACACATGGAATGCATGGGCTCTTCTTGTAGATTGAATTATACTTGTGACCTGAATATACAGTTAAATTGCTGCAAATTTTTTTGTGTTGCTAGTAGGTTAGATTCCTGTAGAAATTACTGTATAAGCAGAATGAAAATATTTATGACAAGAGTTATATCCACCAGAATTTACAGAAGAAGGATCCTTGTAGAATGGATGGAAAAAGATTTCTTTGAATTTGGGACTGCAGAAGTTGTGAAGCCTGTAGAAGAAAATTGCATAGAAAAGATGTCTGTTTCAATCTTGCAAAAATACTGGCGGACTTGCAAGAACATAATATGCTGAAAAAGGGACAGAATTTTATAGAACAGGTTATAGGCTATTGGGGTTTTTTTGGTTTGTGCAGAAAGTTGATCACAAGGTTTTTATGAAGAACAGGGTATACATAAATAGTGCTCTTAAGATAGTTTTGTCATGGCTGGTATATCAGGGATTTCAAAACCTGAGTTTCTGAAGGATTAAGTGTTTAGAACCAAATACTGCAACAGCTGCTTGGCACAGAAGAATAACAGTAAAAAACTGTCATATTTTCTATTTTTATAATCAAATCTTTGCACTACTAGCCAGTGAGAGGAAAA
The DNA here is from genome assembly GCA_037834095.1 of Argya squamiceps. NCBI lineage: Eukaryota > Metazoa > Chordata > Aves > Passeriformes > Leiothrichidae > Argya > Argya squamiceps. Next base: position 1,266,343 of record JBBMKD010000216.1, on the reverse strand, counting down.
TCTTGAAAGAAATTGAATGATAAAAGGTACGAAACATGACCGGGAAGAAATGTGGATTCTACATGAACTGTAGCTGTAACAATGTGTTACAGTGTTAGGAGTAACAATTACACATTTACAGAGGATGCATGCATTGAAAACCATACTTTAAAGATCTTGAAAATCTAAGTGAAATCAGATAAAGTATGTCAATCTGTAAAAGTTAGGTAAGGTTTTGAAAGGTACAGAGAATAGAAACAGATGATTTCAAATCCAAGAAAAGTTGAAAAAGGAAGGAAGAAGCTTTTGTGATAGAGAAAGATGAACACAGGAGATGGAAAGAAAGGTTCAGAGATGAAATGAGAAAGGAAACAGAAGCTGGAGCAGATAGGCTGGATTTGCTCTGCTGTGGACACAATACTATAAAAAGTACTTACAGTGCAAATTGACATGATTTATGCAGAAATTACATTCAGGACAACTGCAGATAGTGAGCGATGCTAGATGTGGACAAATGCAGGTATTACAGTAGTGTAGCTAATTGAGTTTCTTTCAAATCCTTGATCTTGTTTTATTTGCCTTGTAGAGGGAAAGATACTGTTCTACCCTAGATTCACACTACAAACACCCCATGACAGGTAATTAAACTATTCCTTTAGTCTAATTTTAGCATGGCCGATTTTTCAACTGGTAACTAAATAAAAATATTGCAATAGGAACATGTGAAATGAGGAGTTAGTTTCTCTTTGGAGAAATAAAATTTAACAGCTTTGAAGCTTTTATGTGTGGGCAGAGGGTAGACTTCACTTAGGTTAGAATTATGAATGTCTTTTTTTATATACTTACCAGTATTTTGTACACTTATAATTCATTCATTTGTGTTTAAGTACAGTAAAGACTTATGTCTTGTGGGTTTTGTGTGGAGTTGATACAAACTGAAAAAACCAGACTGTTGGCAGCCATATCCCAAAAGTAACATACTTTTTCCACCTAACTACCTCATATTGGTTTCCTGTTAAAATTGAACTAGTTAATTTTCACCTGTCTGTCTTCAAATGCCCTTAAAAGTTCTCATTCTTTTTCTTCTGATTGTTTTGTTTTCTGATGCAAAAAATTATTCTAATTATTTTTGATTCTGGGTTTACTTGCAGACTTGTCAATTTAATAGGGAAGATTTAGTATTTTATTTTAATGTTGGTTTTTAATTTCTTTTTATGAAGACAAGGTAGCTAGTGTGTATCAGAAGAGGCACAACTGTAATAACAGCATTTTTCATGGTCATCTTTTACATTTCTACATCATGGTCATGCTTCCACAACAATTAGCTCTTATATTGGAGGCTGAGAAGCTCAGAAAATGAAGGTGCAGCTCAATGAATGTGACCCTGCACAATGTTTGACGAAATGATATAGGCTGAGTGACTCTAGAGCCTGTCTCTTGAGTTATGATGTAGATACCACACCAGGAAATGTTGGTGACCAGCAGTGGTTCTGGCAAGATTCTCTTCCTCACTCTGTAGGATTTCACTTTAGGCAAACTGTCTAATATCTGAAGCTAGATCCCTCAATATAATAATATTTTTACAAAAATTTTAAAAAACCCCACCTTTGGGGCTCTAGGATTAGTCTGCTTTGACTAAATGCTGCCCTACATCACTTTGTGAAATCCTGTACCATGACTTAGTCAATCATTACCGTAGTCTCAGTTCCCGTTTAGTGATGTCAAGTTTTATACTACTGATTTTCTTTCTTGGCTTATGAGATTTTAAAGTTCTGGAGGGTTTTTTTGCAGCAGCATTTTGAAAATCTTTGCCTTAATTGTTAAGCTTTCCCTTGCACAAAAAAATAAAAAAATAAATTATGGTTTAGATGTATTGTAGCTTGTGGAGAAGAAAGAGGACATGAGAAGTTAACATCAGGACATTTAAGTAAAAGAAAATGTGAATGAAATTCTATGCAGAAATAAAATTATACTGTTAACTGCACATTTTATTTTAATTTTGACATATAACTACAATGAATTTGGCAAGCTAGCATATTGGCATAATCTGTCCAATATGTCCAATTCTGTAGCACCTACAGAATTGCCTTAGAATGAGGTGGGGTCTTCTTTGTGAAAGGCTGCATTCAAAAAGTAGTGGAGGAAAAGATGTACTTGCTTCACAGGATTTCAGTATCATGGTTGAAAACTGACATGGATAACATGGTATAAAGGGGTTTTTTTACCTATTTCTGTACACAATTAATTGTACATTTTTTTTCCCATTACCAGGGTGCAACATCACTGTTTCACTACTGTTAGACCAAGGCTCAGAATCCGCACATCTGTCAAGCTTCCTTCCAAATATAAACTGATTTTAGCATCTGCGGTCATCACTTTTACGTTCTGTTGATAGAGGAAAGAAATGCTTCCTTTTTCCACTCCACTTTTCCCACGTATTCTGCATTCAGTAAGCTGCAACATGCTTGCCACACAAAACCAGGTAAGGTGCTAATGAAAACAACCAGTAGCACTCAAACCAGTATCAAACAGTACAGGAGGCTCATGTGAGATTCCAGACAAAGCCTCTTCCTTCTGATCAGGAGCCAGAGGTAGCCATTTTCTGGGTGGGTTTTACACCCAATACAGAGGTGCTTTGTTTCCTTTTCTTCTTTTCTTCCAGTTGCTTGTGAGTAGTTTGTTTGATAAATTGTACTTTTACAGCAACTGAAGCATCAATAGCCGGCTGATATTCCCTAAATTTGTTCTGCACCCACATCCTCCTCTTCATTTAAAAATATAGAATATATTGCTTTTTTTTCAGATTTGTTTACCACAAAGCTCTGATGTTTTCAGGCAATCTACCAAAACAATTCAATAGCCAAATTTTAAATCTGCAGAATCCTTTGCCCATAAAAGTACATATCTTTATCTTCTCTTTATTAGATTGCTAGCTCACTTTAAATGCTGGTGTTGGCAGAATGTGTGGCAAGGGCCTTTCTTCATTAAAAAAAAAAAAAATTCTTTTAACACTGGAAACAAAGTTTTCAGTGAGGAAAAAAAAACTTGGAAAGAAGTCTTTTTGCTAGCAGGCCTACAAGCCTACCTAACCATAAATCTCCCCATACACAGACTATGGTTTGGCAGGTGAAGCTTTTGTAATGGTCTCATTAGGATTCTATATGTGAATCTTATTCCCAGAAAGAGCTACTGCTTCTCTTTGCTGGAGAGTAGCCAACTTTGAAGCTGTGCTTCAGGTCTTTGGGAATCTTCTTTCTCGAGGCTCTTTATACAAAAGGAGTTTTGTAGGCTGACTATAAATGAGAGTTCTCAGTGTGTTCCTTAACAGATCTGTGTATGGAGATGCCTGTCTTAAAACCAGCATTTTCTTCCTGTCTGCTTCTCCAGACAGGACCTTGCTGAATTTATTCAGACCATTCATCTTCCCTGTAGCAGGTCGACATGAAGTATTAATATATTATTTCAAGGCAGCTGCAAATCCATCACAACAAGAGAGAGAATGTAGAAAGAGGGGAATGGAAAAATTGCATGATGTCCTCAAGGTCATAAGAGCATGAGGTAGAAACTGGGTGCTGTGGGTTGCAGGTGATTTGATCTAGTCGTATTTCTCATCAATCACACTTGCAGCAAATGAAAGAACTAAACCCAAACAAATAAAAAAACCCTAAAAAATTTATTTGATTAATACTTCTTTTTAAATATTCTATTACAGCTGATATTCAATATGTTAAGTAACTGGATTTGTAGCTTCTGCTTTCCTTGAGAATTTTTCAACTGTAAAAATATATTTAATGAGTTATTAAGGCCTATTTTTCTCTTATGTACTTCTCAATTAAATTTCAGCAACCCTGTTTTAAATGATACTGAAGGGGTAGAAAAAAGTTAAACTGAAGAAAAACTTTAAAAAATAAAATGAAACACCACAACAATAAAATTAAGAGTGTTAAAATGCCAGACAGAAGATGAAAGCAAAATTAATAGTAAATACATGTTGCTTCAGTTATCCTTTAGTGATGAAATGAGAAATCTGATCATGATAAAACTGAATATAATGGGGAGACCAAATCTTCATGAGGGAATAATGAGATTCCATCATTGTTAACAGAGTGTAAAATCCTGCTGGGCAACTGACAGATGACTTTGCTTCTGACTCCATTAGGAAAAGATGCCATTTTTATCTAGTGAATTTAAGAACAACTTGGACTAAAAGTGCAATTAAAATGTTTGAAACATCCTGAATTGGAGTGTGCCAAATACAGAATGTCATGTCTCAGGTAATTTTGTGGATCATCCCTGTTCTCAGCATTGCGGATCATTTTGCTTCTACTCTGTCTATATAACATTTTGCACAAGTGCTAATGCTCTGATGTTACTATCTATGCTCCTCATTTTCTCCATAATATGTATATTAACAGAGGGGTGAGGAAAGGCAGTTTAATTACATCTCTTTGATCCAAGGAATCTAAATGACAATTAACCTTGCTTAAGTGAAAAACAGCAGTATAGTCATGCCTTTATTCTCATAGCTCTGTTCCAATTGAAATTATTCATGTATCATCTTGTTTTATGGTATCCACCAGCAGAGTTCTTCAAAAATTACTCTCTTTGGAGGATGCAGTGCACAACATTTTCCCATTATAGTTTTCCCCTCCTGGAACTGTTCCCTATGATTCTAAAAAGAGCATCATTCTTAAACTCAGAAAGATGGTACAAAGAGTCTTCAGAAAAGGGTTCTATTTTCTTCTGCAAGTCAATGGAATGAAATGCAGAACAGTAGTTTGAACTGAAATGCAGGGTGCTATCATTATAATTTTCTTGCAGAACACTGAAAAGCTTGATTTTCTTCATTGCATACAGTTATAGTGAAGTGACAAGAAAATCTCTTGTACTACAGATAGCCTAGATTTGTCATAATTCCCAGTGTGTCTCCCTGGCACAGTGGCATGTACTTTATTCACTTTTCCTCCTGTAAAGGGAAAATAAAAAGAATAACTACAAGTAGGTAACAGAAAAAAATGTACCGATCTCAGACATTTTTTAAATTATAATTTTAGAGCTGTACATGAATAGGTGGAAGAAAAACAGTGAAATAATTTAAATGAAAATTATATTTATAAAGAAGTTATTCAGCGATGAAGTTAGAGGAACAGATTCCTGTGAGTCTTCAGGTGAGCAGAGAGGAGGTGGAGAATCTTTCAGACCTTGAATGTCAGCATTACCTATAACAGCAGTCACCTTTGGGAGAACATAGGACTTCCTAAGAAAAGCATAGTGGAAGTTGAAATAGGGATCATGAAGTATGTAGGGCTATAACTGTGTCCCCTCACCTCTGCATTGTATTTCATAATTTCTATGGCTATTGTGTGTTTGCACACACACTGGGTTGCCACAGGAGGACTTGGTTGCCACAAGAGGGAAGAATCAGAAAAATAAGCTTCTTTTTCCAAAGTACAGCACCGTTCTCTCCTCCAAACCAATGTCCCAAATTATTCACCCATTTTAAGCTACATAAATACTTCCCCACTTCTTAGTTTTTTCTTATAGAAAAATCTCTCTATGCTGCACTGTTCAGATTGTTTCTTCATGGCATTCCCTACTGCATTTCAACTGTCCTCAAGCCTGATTTTCTCTAGTTACTGAAATCTGAATAATCCCATTTCTCTCTCCTGAGTCATGCATATTTGGGATGGCAAATACAGGCACCACTTACACGTTTGCAGGAGGAACATGATTTCATGTAAGAGAAAATCTGCAAGCAGTGCAGGGAGTTTGTAAGCAAACTTCCTGTTGGCTTCTGTAGGCGGTCTACAAATCTCATGGTAAATCTAGACCCAGATCACCCCAGGACTTCATGGCTGGGTGAGAAGGATGTCAATGCTTTCACTACCATTAATGCCTAAGAAGTGACTGAGATGCTGGTTTGAGAGGTGCACATAACAGAGACGAATAAAGAAAGGTGTTTCTGTAAGCAAGTCCTCCATTTCAAGTGAAAAACTCTAATGGTATCTTTTGTTAACAGATCTTAAAGTGCTTTAGCACAGTTAGTTGTATATTCTCATAATCATTTGATGGCACAGAAAAATGAATGTTAAATGTATTTACCCTATCTCTAAATGTTACCCTTTAAAAATCCCTAGATATCTATTCTGTTTTTATGAGATCCTTACTTCTAAGCATTTTAACCACAAAATGCAGATTTATGGGAATATCTAGATGCTTACTTTTAATCCATAAATTGATTAAGTTAATTCTTGTCAAACATGAGTATCCTATTAATCTTTGAGAACCTCTGTAGTATGATGATGGTCAGCACTTGAATGCTGAAATTGATTTCACATCCATGACTGATACATTATGGAAGAATGTTCAACTCAAGAATCATTACAAAGCATTTTGATTAATAGTGTTTAGGATGAGAATTTTTGCAAGGCAGCTGAAGCTGCTTACTCACTCTTCTGTATGGCAAACAAGTGCTGGGACTGCACTGCAAATGTGCCTGCACAGTGCAATGCACAGCTCTGTTCCTGTGTGTATGAACACCAGGAAACTCTAAAGCTCACAGGGCTACTCCAGCATCTGAAATGGAGTAGCTGTGTAAGAGATTTATTCAAGGAGGGATTTGTATGCTACATGTTACTGTGTGTTTTTATTAGTATTCTCTATTGCTGTTACTTTTTTCTTTACAGTTGGTTATATGCTGCCCATTATTTTATACTTTGTTTCATCTTTTCCCTATTTAGGGATAATTCAAACTCAGTAAAGATGAAGCAAGCCACACTTTGAGGGCAAGTCTTTTAAAACCTACATGTTTATCTCCAGTTAATCTGTTTGCTGCAGTAGGTAGTGTCCCTTTATGTAAAGTGATAAGTAAAATCCATCCAGCATTGCAATAATACTCAAAACTCCAATGATGCTGCCTTCATTCAAAGCCTATTGAAACAAATGGAAATCTCTGACTAATTCAGTGAGCTTTGATCAAATCTTTCAAGCCAGTGTGTATATATGTACCTCTTCAGATGTGTTAACACTTGTCTGGGCTGGCATTGCAGAATGACCAAAAATAATTGCCGCGTTTTCATAAGATGGAACAGTGACTATGGTCTTGGTATTTGCATTAAGGGTGAGCAGATCTTATGACTATGTGGCATCTCAAAATATACTTCTATCTTTGGAAGAGTTGCAAAAATAGTTCTGGTTTGCAAAACGTTATCCATATTTTAATTTATTCCTTTCCAAAATGATTATGAACAAAATTATGGAAACAATATGTAAAAAGGACACACCAAAAGAAATAGAGGTGCATACAAACCCTGGAAGCTACTGACCTACATGCCCTGTTCTGCATTTTTCTCCCTGAACTAGATTGTATCTTTTCACTGCACATCTTCATCTTTTTTTTTGTTTTTTTCCTAATAGCATTCTTGGTTTTTTTCCACTTTGGTGATTCTCTTTTCACCCTGCTTGTTCATTGGATTTTTTTAAAACTTCTTTTTAATCTGAATTGCTTAAGCTAAAATATTTCAAATGAGTAAAAAGAATTGGGAGTTATCTTGTTTAGATATCATGTCAGGTGATTCATTAATTATAGCTAGACTGCATAAAGGTATGAGAGTTAATAAGCGATGATATCTGATTTTAGAAAATATGAAGAAGGGATATTAAAGGGATAACCAAACTAGTTGGCTGTTCATTGTCCCATATCACTGTTTTTAATCTCAACATGTTAATACCTGATACAGGTATTCTGTATCGTGTTCTTGGGAATCCCTGTCATTATTAGCACAATTCAACCCTGTAGGATGTGATTTGTCCACAGTCATTCCTGTGGGCTACAAAAGGTCAGGAAATAAACCTTTCTACACAGGTAAGATCAGCACAAGTACTGATTTTAGAACATACTAATGAGAATGAGTGGTGCAGACAGTATGAGTGAAATTTGGGGAAGAGGAAATTACTTCTGTTCAATTAGGTCATAGATTAAAAGCTGTAAACCCAAGTAAATTCTCAGATTCAAAATACAATACCATAATACTATAATCACATTAAGCAAATAGTAGATTTTTAGGCCAGAGAAAACCATAATGAATGTTAAATTGGATCTCCTGTGCAGCAGAGAGATACACTTCTCTGAACTGGGCTGTGTCTTCTGGTGTCCAGAATCTGGAAACAATACTTTAATTTGGGATTTAGTTGAGGGCAAATTCATATTTAATATCCCAGACATTCCACATGAGTTGAAAGTAAAGCCTTTCTTTCCTATACATGAGTTGATCAAATTATCATGAATGTAGATAATAAAATGACTTTCCTCATCTCCTCAGGGCCGCAAAAAGCAATTAGCCACTGTGGTATGTATAAACAAAAGAACCATGAAACCTTCTAACTCATAGTCACATAAATAATGAGAAGCTTGCTAACAAAATTATATAAAATAGAAAACCAAATTCTTTGTAGGAATAACTAAAATCCATTGAGAGGATCCCATTTCACCATTGACCAAAAGGATCACAGATGTCTAGACTCCATTAACATAATGGTCCCTAATCAGAGGGTGGATAGACGAACAAAATTACTGCCTTCTACCTCAAAGGAGAGTAATTTCAATGGGTTGATAGTTATGGTATTCATGTACAAATGCATATCAGAATTGCCCTCTTAAAATAAAAACTTACTAAGATGCTTAGAGTCTCAGTGATCAATGAGATGCTTAAGAATCTAAGTGAAAAGAAAGGGCAGCATGGATCAGGGCAGTGTCTGCTTTCCCTGCTTACAGTAGAAATCATGGCTGGACAATTTATATGGCAGTTTCCTGCTTCTGCACCACCCTGCTCTCAAAACTCAAACTTACGGTGGCAATTTTGCTGGGGCTTAAAGTTTTCTTTGGGCACGCCATCTCACCTTTGAGCAGTCAACTTGGTTCAGAACATTTTTAATTTGAGTTTGATGTATCCTTCAATTAGTAAAGAATAAGACTTTTTGTTGCTTATTCCTTTTACGGTTGTGTAGAAATATGCTGTAGGGATACAATGGATTGATGGATGTTTTTACCTTCACTCTTCTTAGTTTTTCTGAGATGTGGGTTAAATTATTCACTTTTTTCCCTGAATGTATAATTAACTATGACTTGTACTGAGATTTCATTGCATGGTAACATAATGCCAGTTATTTTTATGTCAAACATATGTTTTTCATAGCGGTTTAGATAGTTGTGGGTTGCAGTTAGAGATTTTTACCATGCAGTTATCTCTTAGATTTATGTAATAGCTTGCATGGATTTTTTTTCAACTTAAGCTGTGTCAGAAGAGATAAACCCTGAATTTCAGTTATTATAATTCTTTAGGGAAATCTAGTCCATGTTGTTTTCCCCCTTGATTTTATTTCCCTTTACTGTAAATGTAATTTATATAAAAATAGAATTTATACATGAATTCCTAGATTTTTTTGTCCAGGTATTTTTAAGAAAAAAACAGGTAGTGGTAAAACTCAAGCAGAAGCACAGCATCACTCTTCCATTTTAAAGCTTTTATAATAAAATGGAACTTCTGATTTCTATCCCAGGGAAAAGGTGACCTTTAAAAACCAAAGTAGGTAAATAGATCTTATGCTAGCCGTCTAAAATAAAATGGAGCAAAAAATCAGTGGCACTGTGGATATATAAGCCCAGACTTCTGCAGTCTGCAAGTGCTTTCATGCTCGTGTGCTCTTTAGTGCATTCTCTGACTGAGGGTGCGGTGAGTGTCCTATGTGACCAGCTGACCACTCGATATTCTACTTTTCCATGAGTCATGAATGCACAGCATTGCCTTTTGAAAGGGGGCATTAGGAGTCTGTGAATTTGTGAGAAACCAGGGAAATTGCAGAGAAGGGAAAAACTTGGTGGCAGAATGGGAAGGCGCAGCTATTGTGATGAAATGTCAGAAATGTTAAACTCTTATCTCACACACACACGCACACACACGGATGTTAATTTCAGCTGTAAGTCTATTACCCAGCACATCAATTTATAATCTTATTTCCCTATAAACCTGCTTAATTAGCTGTGCACTTGGGGCCTGGTATTGCTCTGTCAATTTATGTAGTCAAAAAAGAAAGGCTTTGTGAGGCTTTTAATGAAATCCTGGTGTTTTTCATCTGGATTACATTTGGTTTCCACTGGACTGAATTTGGCTCAGAATCTGCAATTAAAAATTGGTTTTGGTTCCTTTTACTTCAGATATAATAGTTCCCTTAGCCTTTAATTTATGGTGAAAGCTTTACACAGGAAAATATTTTTAATTATTTTGTAGATAGAGAGGGTGCAACTAAAGAGTTCAAGTGATTTGCCTGAAGGAAGATGATGATTGTCAAAGCTAGGACTAGAATGCAGAGGAACACAGCTCCCATTCTCATGCTTCATCTACTGTATGCAGTGACCCATGTGCATTTTTAGCACATTTTTCTTCTGTGTAGCAGAGGAAGAATCACAATATAGTTCTTGATAAATGCACTAAAATATACTTTTGTTTTTAAGTCTTAATAATCTCTCAATACTGCACTGTAACAAACCATGTTATTATTTCAGTCTCATGGAAAGATGTGATGTGAAGTCCTGTCTGCTTGAAGAACTGAAAAATATGAGTTTTCTGACTGGAAAAAGTGCTTTGATCGGGGAAGACCCACTGTCAGAAATTCAGTTTTACTCTTCTCTCATGGTGAGGCTATTACAGATGGAAATATCATCTCACTGGTGACACTTCTCTAAATATAATATCACAAAAATGTCTAAGGAATGAATAATCGTGCATTGATTTTAAATGGTGTTATTCTCACACAGTTAAGAACTCAGCTATATTATGAAATATCGGTCCTATTCCCAGGTAAAGTGATTTCAAAACTGAGACTGAATGTATTGGCCAGGATCAACAAGCAGTAGACCATTTCTAGTGATTTTCTGTGGAACCATCAGTGTTTTATTTCATTATTCAGCTCCAACATGAACTGGAATAAGACACCCCCTTCCATCCAAAAAATAAAAACAAACCAAAAAACCAATATAAACCCATAAGAAACCTCAAGCAACCCACAAACAACAACAACAAAAAAAAGCAAGATAAATGGAATATTATTAGGAGTAGGACAATATCTAGAACATCTGTGAGAGTTTAATGCAGAAGCAATGACAAAGGTGTAACAAAAATACAGGAAGATACATTCTATATTAGAAGATGGCTGTACATGGCTGCAGTTTGGAAGTTGTTTAACACTAATGCAGAGCTCTTTGTATTGGAAAGATGTCCTTTTTTTTAGTCTTACCCACTAATCTGGGGATGTCACCTGCTCCTCAAGAGTACCCAACCCACTGAGGCAGAAGTTTTTCCCTGGATGATTACAAAGCCATGAGAAATAGACCAAAACCATCGAGCACAGTGGAGATTCTTGCAAAGTTCAAGGATTGGAATGAAACTGCTGAATCACCAAGCTGTCATATTTTTACTTTGAGACACAATCTGGAACACAAACATAATATGAAAGAAGTGACTGCTTAGTAGGCTATTTGGAACTTTAACAGGATTTCCAAGCCTGAGGTAGACAATGTCTGAAATAATTAATCATTCATTTCAGGTATAGAAGGGAAAGAGCATCAGCTCTCACTGATAGTTCTTCTGGCTGAATAAAACTGGGAGAAGGGAAAGTCCCCAAAGCAATATGAATGCAGCATCAGGCTGGATAAAGGAGCTCATAGTATACAATGATCAGGTTCAAGAAGCAGTGAAAAGAACTGCCAGCTCCCATACGACTGATGATTTTTTCCCTTCAGTCTCCTTCTCTGAGCTCTGTGCTTGTCACTCAGAAGAGCTCAGCCTGCTCCACATCCTCTCCAGTGACTCTCAGGTATGTGCATGAAGTGGGGGGGTACTGAGCTCTCAGGGCAGGGCTGAGTTAGTCTGCTGTTTCTTAGTCTCTGTCTGCCACTGCTGCTCAGCAGGGATGAGCCTGGCTCACTTGGGAAGCTGTAACTGGCTTAATGCCCATTCAGTAGGAGGGTCAGGATATAGAACAAAACATACATTGACATTCTCGCTTAAGAAAATAGGAAGTGGTTTCTATGTTATTTTTTTATTATCATTGCTGCATGCTGTGAGGGTGCCAAAGGAGGCAGGGTATTGTTGGTTTTTGTTTGCCATTATAAATCACTGTTTGTGATAAATCACTGTTTGCAGTAGCTGTAGCTCATTTTGTAGCCCCTGGTGTCAGTCTACCTTGCACAATTTCCTGTTATCTGTTTACAGTGTCCGATTTCCATTTCCTGTGTTTATAGTTTGTAATAAATACTCATTTCAGGGCCCTTAACCAACCTGTATCTGTAATGCCCAAATGTGGAACAATGTCAGTACAACAAAAGACTGGAATATCAGATCTGGATGCTCTAAGAAATTCTCTTGGTAGAACTTGGACAAAATACAACAGATGGTGTATAGACAAGCTTTTGGGAACTAATCACAAGGATTTTTCTTTAAAAGCTCCAACTTCCTCATTAGGAAGAGAACTGAAGCTTATTAATTGCTTGTTGAATTGCCCTTTTTAACCTTTTTTAGCTTAAAAAACAATCATAAAAAATCCAAGAATGCCTAAGAACAGGTATTTCCATCTGAGATTAATAAAATTTAATTGTGGTTAAAATTTAATTGTGGTAAAAAGCACTAGAAAGGTTTTACTTGAAGTGTTGTTGGATAGATAGGAGTGGAGTATGTAGTGAAAAGTCCATCTGGGGTCAACAGAGCATTTCATTTAAGCACAATCTAAAAGAGTTTGAAGATTTTATTTTAGCAGATTGGAAGCCGCAAGGGCCTGTGCTTGCACTGTCTGATTGCTTTGAGAAGTTTAAAACAAGGAAAGAAATTTGCTGTTTCATTAAAGGATGATATAGAAACAAAGATGTATGAACTAGTTTTGGATGAATTAAAACTGGAAATTAGAAGGAGTACTTTGGAGCAATGAAAAGAGTTTAGGATGGACCTTGGCTATTTTAGTAACACCATCTGATGACATGTATGTGTTTCTTATGGGCAAAAGAGCTGCTGTAACCCAGTTGGCACTCAGTGAGCAGAAAATGGCTTTAGCTCTTCAAGAAGTTCTCTAATGTTCTTGAACCTGTGCAGGGAAGAAATAAAAAATGAAGACTGATGCAGTGCTCATTCCTAATTTCATCATTTAGAAACAGTATGAAGTGCTTCCTCATGGGACCTGTTAAGAAATATAATATATGTTTAAATTGCTTATGTGAAACTATATCCTCACTACTCTTGAGAGGATTTTCCATCATATGACACTAAAAATATCTCTGAATCCACAGTTGATGAGTTTAATTACTCATCAGCTCTTTACATTACAATTCATTACCCTGAGGTAATAAAGATAAAATAAAGCATTTAGATGCCATTGTGCCATTGTTACAGCGTGTTCAGCAGATTGTCTCTAATCAGTGCTGCTTGTGTTTATGCAGCATAATTAATAGAAACATGAGAGCACTGTCCTGAACGAACCAATTTTAACAGGTGCCGAGCTGCTGCTTGTCTTTCATTTTCTATGACTTTTCTGTAAGGATGGCTAGTTAAATTACAGAATTTAATGAATTATATTTGGTGATCATTCATTTTAAAATCAAACTTCAATTTTTACTTATGATTATTTTATTATATAATAAAAATATGCCCCTAAACAACAATAGTTCTGGCCGTAGTCCATTCTGTACAACCCTTGATGCTAAAATTTTGACAGAAATGATATTTTAGATAGTAAAGCTCTGAAGAAATCAACATTATATTACAAGCAATGATTTCTATTTCGATATATTATGCATAACTAAAAGACTTTGTTATGGGCAGAGTTAATTTGTTTGAGTGTTGGTGACACCTGTGTCGTATATTACAGCTGAAGTAAAAGTGCTTGTATAAATTGTAACCCCAAATCTTTCTTGATTACTAGTAGACTTTGACTCTTTACTCAAAATCATAGATAATCTATAAATTAGTTATTTTCAGCCCCGTTGCTATCATCCAACACATGGAAGTTGCACACCAGCTGTCAAGTAAGCCTAGCATAATGCTGCCTTTGTGATATGGGCCACTGAGCCTGTAAAACCATTGCCCCGAATGATTTGATCTTATTAGGGCAAAACACTATTTTTGATCCTTGATCCTCATATTCAGAGCAATGAATAAATCAAATCTCAAATGTATAGAAGACAAACATCATTTTGGGAAGCACCATAGCATCTAGGGACCTCTGGAGGAAAGACCAGCACAAAACACATGAGAACTGGAAACAGGACCATTTCTTTCATCACTAACACTGGTCAAACATCTATTTCATGATGGAACAATTAAGATTTTTTTTTCCTTTCTGAAAAACAAAACTAAAAAATCAAATGTAGACCAGCAGTATCTGATGCCCAGGGATTTATTAATACTGTTTAAATAATGTATTTTAGAAAATAATTTAGACTAACTTTCTTGGTTGTCCATGCAAGATAAAAATGTTTTAAATTATAATATTAATGTAACATACATATATTAACATTTATTAATAATTATATTATTATTTATTAATTCTTTATTTAATTTAATAATTCTTTTCAGTCAGGAGATCACTTTTTTTAGATGTTAACTTTTTTGTCATAAGAAAGTGTTCATTTTTTTAGGGCAGTGTTCTCACTGTTGCTCTCAGCAAGCATGTGCTTACCAATTAAAGACTGACCTGGTCTACCCTTCTTGCTGTTTCATGCACTGTTGTTATTATATAGCATTTATTCTGTCACTTTCAGCACTGCAATCAATAGCTGTGATCACAGCCAAGGATGTTACATGACTATATGACCCAGATATACAAGTCTAGGACAAAAAAAGCCCTGACACTTTGGAGAGCCTCATATTTTGATTTAGTTTGCTCTAAGAAAAAATATTTTCTGGAACAAGTTGGAGGCTTTGTAACTTCCCTGTGAAGTCACGGGATAGTTGTTGTATTCCAGGCTTCCTGTTCCCTGGATGGTGAGCACATATAACGGGGTTTCCTTAAAACAAAGGGGAAGAGTCCTCATTGCAACAGACCAGAGAAATGACTAATCTGTTTTTCAGGATTTTGCAGCATGTTTCAAGGCATGACTGATGTATGCTATGGAAAATAATAGACCCAGAAGTGAGCTGACCCTTCTGTGTCCTATTGTGTTTGAAAGATGAAGGGGATCGTGACCAGTATATGGATGTACTAAATACTGTAGATAAAGAATTTGTTATAAAACATTAATTAATCTCTTACTGATCCTAGCCTTTTTCATTTGTATTGTAAATTGTGCTCTTTCATTAAGTATTTTCATTGTAAACAAGAGATAAGTAGTTCTACTGGGGTCACATAAAAGGTGGTGACAGGAGTCTTTGCCTGTGCCTGTCTCTCTGATGTACTCATGCTGAAAGGCCATTATTCTGAGGTCTGAAGTATTGTAGCACATGGGGAAAATCTGGAATATACTTAATGTAGCTGACATAGAAGTGCTATTTTGGGACATTGTTACGGTTTAATTTATGTAATTTAATTTATTTAATGTCATCAATATGCTGACATATCTAAGCTAGATCTCAAAGAGCTCAGCTGCACACTGGAAGTGGCAGAACTTTGTTCCTAGGGTCATGCAAACTGAAGGGAATCTTCCTCTCCAACTGCCCACCTTTCAGCTTAGCCAAGTTCACTCATTTGGGTATTTCTGTAGGACACTGAACTTTTGCCATTAAGCATTTACTGTCTTTTGCATAAATGACTAGTTCTTATCCCCAGGATAATTCTGCCATGGTCCAAGTCACCATTGCAAAGGGCTTATAATGTGGGGATCCTTCAGTTTCTAATTCAATATGCTCCAGACTTTGCTATTTCAGTTGTCTGCCCTACTTCTTGCCTAAGCAGTGTAATATGTGTTAAAATAAATTTATGCAGTCACTATAGGAAAAAAGTTTTAGAGGATGATGAAATGCTAGGATTTCATATGCTAGCCACTAATATTATCAGGAATAGGATTAAGGCCTACTGAAACTCTTGAGTTTGTTCCACGTGGTTTCAAATCCATGCAGAACTGGGTACAAATAACATAATTTCTTCTTCAAGAGCAGTGTCTCAAGTGAATTATTTCAGTTTGGGAGTAAAATATTGCATAAACAATGCCTCCAGAATATAACGACTTAAGGTTTTTGGCACAAAGATCAGAATAAATGCAATGCTTTCAAAATATCAATGATCTCAGTAGTTCATAAGTTTTATTTTCTACAAGGGTTAGATTCTCAGGCGTAAAACCACAAAAAAACTGGCAAACAAAACAAACATGGTTACATTGAATTATTCTGTCCTCATCAACTGAAGTACATGTCAAGTCTTTTTCATCCCAAAGAAAACCCATAGACCCTCCATCCTAGTAAGACAGTTACCTGGAGAAAGAATTGGAAACCACACTGAATTTAGACAATAATTTGGGGAGGTAATTTGCCTGTTTCTATTAGCTTTTATTTCTAGCAATATCTTTATCCATGTAAAATTTTTTTCCCAATTAAAATACATTACAGACTTTTCTATTTTTGTTTTGTGGCCTCTCACAGGCCTTCGGCAATCAAAATGTGCCATCCCAATACTCAGGATGTTGAGACATGGACAAAACTGTGGCTACAACAAATATTTCAAGTTTTATTTTCTTTTATGATTGGAGGATGCAGCTTATAAAATTACTAATATCAGAGAGTTACGTGTGGCTAATACAGTTTCATTCCTTCGTATCTAAATGAATTTTGGAAGTGCAGGAAGGTATCCAGAGGATTCATGAAGGAAAATAGATGATTCTGGGACAGGGGAGAAAACCCTGCACTTAAAAATAAAGTTGGCTATATGTGTTCATGTGAGTGTGATGTGAAAATGTGAAGGTGAAAACCGTAATTTTTTTCTTCTTCAGTTTGAACTTCCTGCTGTAGGAGAAAACCCCCAAACAAGAACTTAAAGAATAAACCCAGTGTATGAGCACTGTTTTTATTGCAGAAATTCCTGATTTCTTGGTATCTTTAAATTAGTATCCTTCTGACTGCAGAAGATGATGGTGTTTCAGTACAGCTACTCCTTTGAGCAAGAACAGGCACATAATTTAAGAACTAATGGAGGAGCTCCTTAGCAAAAGAGCAATTGAATGCTAAATGCTAAGATCTGTATGAAACTGGTATGAATTAGCTAATATTAGACTGTACAATCACACTTTCATTTTCATTGCTGTGATGTTACAGTATAAATGCTTCAGGCCATGTGTATAATGCAAAGCCTCTTCTGTAAATTCATTTTAGGTGACAGTGTTTTCAGCAAGTCAGGGTTCTAAATATAGCCTGATGAGTAAAAAGACTTAGGATAGGCTGATCACATTGCCACAGCTTTTTTTCCTCTTCTCTATTACCATTTCAAATACAAAAAATAAAATTAAAAAACCCCCAAACTCATAAATAAAAGAAAGGCTCTTTCTCTGGAGGGCTTCTCTTGTAAATAATGATGAAGTCTTAGGCGAGGGTGACATAGTTTTGTTTCGGGTTATTTTTGCTCAATTTAGTGTCCATCTTTAGAAGTATGATTGGATAGGAAGTGCACAGTACACACTCAAGTGCTGTACTGATGATCAAATGCACATATTTACAGTGTCCATATGTTTGCTGTGTCCCTGATGAAGGGAGGAGAAACACACAGAAATGAGTGTACTGCAGCCCTCTGAACAGCATGGGCTTTAAAATGACTAGGCTCTAAGGAGGGAATGATTTACAGAAAGGATGTTTTTAACCATGCAATTCATTGCAGCTTGACAAAAGTGAACAGAACAGCACTCACAGTATGTTGGGCATTGGAGAATTTTGAAGACATGGTGTGTTTTTATCTTAATTTGCAAAGAGGTTTTATAAACCAGTTGCTTAAGAGCTGGACTTGGCAGTCCCTGTGTGTCCCTTCCAACTCAGAATATTCTGCGATTCTCTGAAAAGAAAACAAGAAAATGAATGTGATTAGTGAAAAAAGCTCTACCACTTTCCTTGTAAAAAGTGGTAATTCTAAAAATTAACATTGAATATAGTATAAGTGGAAAAATAGAAGAGACCTCATGTTATTTGCAAAGACACATGAGTATCTTTTCGCATTAATTATTTGTCATTTTCATTATAAAAGTGCTAATGATTTCATAAAGTTCCAAGCAAGGAGGGAGAAGCTGGGCCATGCAAGACCAGCCACAGGTGGACTTTGGCAAGCACTTTAAGGTGGACTTTGGCAAGCACTGTAAATCAGAAAGTTCATCTCACCTACCTTAGAGACTGCCACTGGTTACCATATTAAAAGCGACATCCTGTGTTCCAAGTAGCACTCCATGGCTTAAGCCTTTCCTGCCCTGCAAATGCTTGCCTCTGCCAGGAAAGATGTGCCATGATTAGTAAATAAACCTCTACCTGACCAGGCAGATTGTAGTGAGGTCTCTGTGTTCTGAAAGGGTTGCACTATAACTTCTCACTAGAAACAGCAGCGTCCTCTGCAAACTTCCAGGCTCATTTCAGATTCTCCCCAAACTTCACCTGGACTGGGAGTTTGGTTAACCATTTGTGTTCACACAGAGGCAAGTGGATTGCTGTATGGAAAATTGAGAAAACACACTGAGGTTCAGCATCATGTATCACGTAGTGCTTCCCTGCCCTATCCCACCATTTCTGCAGAGCCAGTGACTGAACACTGGGGCTGTATTCATTGTTAGTATCAACTAAGTGACTTTCCTAAGCTTGGCACTTTCCCTTTTTATGTCAGATATACCTTGTGACTTGATGTGTTAATATGTAGGCTTGAGGTTTTCCAGGTGTGGAAAATGGAACTGGACTTGCGTTTCATCTCTAAGGGGTATGTGTGCTCTGGTTTGCAATTTGAAAAGCTGCATTTCAAAACTATTTCCTGTTTAATTGTATTCCATCATTTAACTATAATCCTCTGAACAGGCTATGTAAGAAGACAGATTTTTAATGAAAGTCAAAAAAACCCACCTCCTTTGTATGTTCATGAGTGTGAAAATATGATGCGATCTGGCCTCCACCAGTCTGTCTTCTAATTATGTATCCATGAAGCTCAGAGATGATGCCAGAAATAGTAGTAATGATCAACTATTTCAAGTTCATCATCCTAAGAGCAGGAATTTGGGAGCTGTCACAGTACATTTTTTATTAAGCACCCAGATTAGCCCAGTGAACTGTAAGAGAGGCTCTGAGGAGAGAGTCTGTCATCCCCTGACACAGCTGAAATGTGACCATTCCCTACAAGAGCCCATCAGAGATGTTTGTGTGGACATGCAGATGCATTTCCACATCCATTTGAACTCTGTACTTCCTGAATTGCAGCCCCATATGAAAATGTTAATATGTGGCTCACAGACAAGGGAAACCAGCAGCTCCTGGGCTGGCAGGGCTATTCAAAAGGAGTGTGGCCAGGCTGTGAGAGATGATTCTCCCCCTCTATTACTCTCTTGTGAGACCCCACCTGGAATAGTGGACATTTTTTGTACACCCAGAATAAGAAAGGCATGGAACTGTTGGAGCAAGTCCAGAGGAGGATCATGAAGCTGGTAAGGGGGCTGAGAGAACTTCCCCTCTGAGGCCAGACTGAGAGAATTGCAGCTGCTCAGCCTGGAGAAGAGAAGGTTGCATGGAGACCTCTTAGATACATTTCAATGTGTGAGGGACCCTACAGGGAAGGTGAAAGACTTATCAGCAGGAACTGTAGTAATAGGACAAGGAGTAATGTGTTCAACCTGAAAGAGGGGAAATTTAGGTTAGCAATCTGGAAAAAATCCTTGGCTGTGAGTGTGGTGAGGCACTGAATCAGGTCACCCAGAGAAGTTGTGGACACATCATCCCTGGAAGTGTTCAAAGCCAGGTTGGATGGGGCTCTGAGTAACTTGGTCTAGTGGAAGGTGTTTGCTGCCCCTCGCAGGGGTGTTAGAACTAAAGGATTTGCAAGACCGCTTCCATCCCAAACTATTCTGTGATTCCCACCAGCAGTAAGCCTTGCACAGCTCGCAGGGTTTGGCCAAGGTGTGGTGTTTGATTCACCTGGGAAACAGCCTGTCCACAGCTCACCAGCTCCGGCTGGATTGTGGCTGCGGTGACAAATCCCGCAGTTACCGGCGGCCGGGGGAGCCTCCGGTCGCCTCACAGCGCCTGTGGCTCGGCAGGGATGACACCTGACAGGGGAGCAGCGCCGTGCTCGGCCCGTTCGGGGTTGTTCCCTCCCAACTCTCTACCATGGCGTGGAGAGATTCCCGGCAGGCGCCAGGAGGATTCCCTGCCCGGCAGGACCCCCGGCTGCCCTGGCTGCGGCTGCCGCCCCTCAGCGGCGCTGGCCCAGCCCGCACGGCCGGGCCCGAGGGTCCCTCGGCCTAACCAGTTTTGCTGTTGAAGAGAAGCATTAAGCTATGTGGGATTTCGGCTGACTTCATTCCATCAAGATCAATAAGTCTACTCAATTCAAATCCTCCAAAATCCTAAGGGTAGCAGAATGTGTCCCTGCAAAAATATAACTCACGACAGAATGCTTCACACCATTTTTTTGTCCTCATGAGTGGTGTTTAGAAAACCCACAAAACTTTCTTCCCTGTATTTTCTTTAAAAAGCCTAGCTTTATACATCTTGCTGCTGACAAGCTATGTTGTGATGTGTCAGTTTATGTTGTGTCAATTGGCTCTGGTTATATAATGTGCCATGATATGACTAATGCAGCCCAACATGAGTCACCTGTCGTGACAGCTTTATGCTCTCAAAAAACCACTTTGCCTTCCCTTTAGAATACTTTTTAGTTATTGTTGTTTTATTTGTCCTAAAGATGCAATTTTATCCAATTTACTGTTCATTGCTTAAAATTTTTACAAGATGGTAAGTAGGCACATACATTCACTATTAATGTATACGACTAAATGATTACTGAGACGTGTAAAAGCATGAGGTGCTCCCACTGCCTGCTGTGAAGAGTGATGATTATAGATCTGCAGCTACAATGCAGCACTGTACCTGAAGGAAAAGGTTATGAACAAAACAGAAATCTCAAGGAGCAGATGGGAATCTAAATGTGGACGTTTGTATTCAGGTCTCATTTGTACTAGGAAATAGTATATAACATTATGTTGAATTATTAACACCAGGCTATGATTGCGGTGTTAAACTCGTAATGGCATGAATGCTCAGCAGAGACACTTGTAACACATGAACACTGATATAAAAGCAGAATTTTGTCCATTTTTCTTTTAGGAGAGACACTGGGATACTTGGAGCCATTGTTTTATGCCACTGAGATTAGCTCAGTTGGTTAAACATTGTGCTAATGCTGCCAAGGTTGCAGGTTCAGAACCTCTGTGGCCCATTCACTTAAGGCCAGGACTCAGTGATCCCTGTGGGTCCCTTCCAGCTCTGAATATTTTGTGATTACTTAAAAGAAAACAGGTGAGGCTTTTTTATTTCTCAAGGGTAGGTAACCTGTAAATCCAAATTAACTCATGTCATGCATATCTGTTGGATTATCCCTTTTTCTGACCCAGAGATGGGGCTCTTGAGAGGCATTTTAAAGACTTTTGTTCAATTTTTAGTCTCATGTGAAGGGTGAGATGGTACAGGTGTTACTTTCATGTTGTCACAACCAGAAGCCAAACTATTTCCTAATTACAATACATTTATAAGCGTTTTTTGGCCTATCAGATTTTGCCACACAATGTTGCTAATGCCTTAAAACCAATCATCTAAACATCCCCCTTGTGGGTCCTACTACAATACATCTTTCATAGTTCTATTTCCTCAAAATATCTAGTCCATCTATCTATCTAGATGGCAAGACCATAATTTGAAACTTGTTTCTAGCTCCATTTCTCTCACAATGTCTGTCCTATTCCATGGCCTTTCTAAGTCAACATATTTTATCTCAGAGTTTGCATACACATATATACAATGTGAGCCTTCTGTCAGGCTTTGAGAATTCTCTGCAAATTCATTTCCCACATATTTCCTTGTAACCTTTACCATGGTTTTTGATTCAGTGCTGCTTTTTTACTATGAAAGCATGAAGTGGTTGTGAGGTTTTTCATTATATTTTTCCTCCTTAGATAAAACCAGGCCTCATTTGAGTAAAAGAATATGTTTTCCTTAAAACCATCTTTGTATCATAATGAATTTTATTTTTTTTTCTTTAAGATTGAATGATTGGTGGAATTAGGAAAAGAACTTACGTTGTTGAATGCTTATCAAGTTATATAGAAAAATAGTAGGGTTCAAATTCACTAATCTTGTTCAGATGACAAAGTATAATTGCAGAAACTCATGTCTTTCCTATAAATAGCCTGGGAAAGTGCAAGTAGGTTCCAATAAAGAATTACTGAAATCAGTTTCCTTATCTTACAGCAGGTGTGAATCAACAGCAGTTCTATTGACTGCAGAAGTCTGAAAGTGTATATTTTTACAGATTCTTATCATGTACTTATTAATTTTGCCATATCATATCAATACTATTATTTTATATAATCTTTCAATAAAATGCCATGTTTACTCTCCAATATCAGTGACCCGTTAGACACATCATTTCATCAGTCAAGAATGCTTGTGAGCAGTTATACAGTACTGCTCTCCAAAGGCATTATATCCATGTACTATTTCTATTTTTATTATTTTTTAAATTTACTTTTGCATCTTTTGTGATTGTATGAAATTGTTTCCAATGTTAAAAAGATAAACAATGGAGGAATAGGCTTTAAAGCAAATTTGGTTATTAAGTCTGTACTAAAATAGACTTGCAATAGACTTGCAAATTTTACGTTGTGCTGGCAACTGTTCTGAATTTCCTTGTGGAGGGATGTCACCACAGACAAGGCTGTAAATACCACCAGTACCTTATACATGATATAGACATCAAATTTGCCATGTGTGCTGAATCTGCAGAAGAGTTTTTCCCCTCATGTTCGTGTTGAACACAGTGATGGGCTGTCCTCTGCTATGTTAGACAGCCCGTGAAAATGTGAAGCAGCACAGCATGATGGCTTTTTAACTCTGCAATGCAATAGCACCTCTAGATTTACTGCCCATGGAAAGACGTGAAGGGGAGAAAAATCCCAAGCTGAATTTATTTATTTATGTACATGCAACAGTTCTCCATTTGTGGACTCTCACATGGTGCCTAGTCTAGTGCATTCCTCTTGTCTTCTGTTACTAGTTGTGCATTCTGTCTGGCACAAGGCAGCTACAGCCAATGTTTTGAGTACTGCTTTCAGCAACTGATTGATTGCAATGCAGTTATCAGCTCCCATTCTATTATACATCCCATTCTGTCTATAACATATTTTAGTGTTGATCAAGTCCAGTCACTGCCTTTTGAATAAAATGAGCAGAATATTGACACAAATCTCATTCTTTATTTCGACAGTGTGTTTAGTGTTGAAACCCATAAAGCTTAGGATTTTCATCCATTTTACATGGCTTTTAGGTCCTGAATTGGCCCTTGAAAGAAAATTGCTTATGTGTAAATGTATTCACCCCCTTTTTGACACATTTTGCTCTGCCTTTCTCATCTGTAGATTTAGACATAAACACGCTTGCCTAGTCTTTATGTTTCCTTGTGTGTGCAGCACTTAAACTTTTTCCAGGCTTAACACTTTTGTATGCTTAATAACAAAGCTATAATTTACAATAATAAAAATATCATAGGACCTATTTTTTTCTCTGTAACTACTAGGAAACAAATTCCCAACAGCAGGAGTGAGATTTCTCCCTGCAAATATATAAGTGAGTTGCTTATGTAAAATATTTACTGATCCCTCTGGTAGTCTCCTCCCCAACACCACACTTACCTCTTTTCTTTAGAGCAATGCTCTTAATTCACAGCAGGAAGAGGCTGTGAAGAGCAGGCAGCTTAAGCAATGTACTTTGTGTACTTTGACAAATATGCTGATAAACCTGAAGTAACA
The DNA here is from genome assembly GCA_037834095.1 of Argya squamiceps. Taxonomy (NCBI): domain Eukaryota; kingdom Metazoa; phylum Chordata; class Aves; order Passeriformes; family Leiothrichidae; genus Argya; species Argya squamiceps. The sequence continues at coordinate 1,242,360 of JBBMKD010000216.1, read as the reverse complement.
AGTAAAGTCTTCACTGTTTTTTTCAGCCATTGGTAATGACTTGGCATTTGTTTCATTCAGTTCCTGTCACTGCTGTCTAATTTCATCTCCATCCGATTTTCTAGTTTCAATTGCTGAATGTTTACTAAGGAACTGCAGATTGTGTTTCCCAACTCTTTAAGATATAAAACTATTGTGCCTAACCACACAGTCTTTTATTCACTAAAAGTGTAGAAAAGAGTAAAATTTATGTTTCAGACCTAGGCTCCAGTATAATTATTGGCCCTTTTATTGGCTTTAGATTTCTGTAACATTTTCTCCATAAGGATATACTAAGGAAATGTTTGGGATGGCAGCCATGGATTTATTAAGGTATGCTTCATATGCAGCACCTTGTACCAGCACACTGGGAATTGATTTTCACCCATGTGTTACTTTTGATCGGTATAGTCTAAAATGCTCATCTAAGAGTTTTCTTCTATTTCCTGTGGAAGAATGAAAAAAGGAACAAAACAAAAGGTCTGAGCTCTTACTCTATTCAAAAGCAGCAGCTGTGTTACTAGATGTGCACAGTACAGTAATACATGGTATAGAGGGAGCATGTTGGTAGGATATTTAGGAAATTCTGGTCATAGACCTTGTGAACTTTTCCCCTTTTTGATTCTGCAGCAGTCAGGTATGTCCTGTGTCCTTTAGTGTTTGGGAGTACTTGAGTACTCAGAATTGCAGATCTTGGGGCATGCACCTTTGACACATGACCTAAGGAACAGTGGCAACCAAGCCCATCTCCTATGGTGAATGAATAGCTGTGGTAGATCAACAACCATTTATACCCATGAAATGCAGGGAAGTGTTTCATGGGATTCACAAGGTAGCCAGAGGCAGGTGCTGATCCTGTGAAAACTCCACTCTTCAATTTCACCCCTGTTTTTGATCACAGAGAAATGGTACATTGGTGTGCCCTATAACGTTTGAGACAATTGATTGCTCTTGGGCACCAAACCCACAGGTGTTTCAAAGTTGCAGGGAGAAATCCTATTAGCTGATTTAGAATCCTGTCAGCAGATTGCATCATTATTTAATGCATTGTGGTTTGTCACAGAGATGTTTCTGACACTGAGTTAAAGGGGCTATAGCCTCAAAACTTCAACTGGTGAGCAGTCAGGCACTCTGGAATATTCATGGCTTATGTGGCATAGTATGGAGAGAACAAAAAACACAATGACTGGAACAAATTGTCACTGCAGTGCAGATGGAGAAGACTGCCTTTTTTCTAACTCCTTCTACTAAAGATACTCTGCGAGCCTAATCTTAGGAATCCTCCTGTTACTAATCAGAACACCTGTGTGCATATAGAAAGGTGGAGGGGCAGCAAGCTGGGTCTTTAGAAAGCAAGTGTAGGAGGAGATTATTGGCATAAAATTTTCCTGCAGGAGTAATAGAGATTATAAAGTGTCAGACCTCTCAGGCCTTTTAAATGGGGTCTTGCCTAAAGCTTTTCAGTAAACATTAATAGCTCAAAAACATAATGTCTTCTACAGAAAAAAAAAGCTTTTATTGCTAGCTGGACTGCTGTGCTTGTGAAAACATCAACACTACAGCATTTATGGGCTAGGTGTGTCTTCAGTCTTCTATCTGAAGTGGCTGCAGACTGATGTTTTTGCATACTCTTCAGTTTTTGGTGATATCATTCATATTGTGTGAAGGGGTAAAACAGGCTAGGAGGGAAGGAGTAAAAATGCTTAAAAAAATTAAAAATGCTTGCCAAAATCAGTGGGAAGGAGTGAGAAGACAAGCTCCAGCACGATACCCCTGAAGAATTGCTTTACACATTGGACACCCTTGAAGTTTCTGCAGTGATTATGGTCTAGTTTCATTCTTAGTTTAATTTGTATGTATGTAAATACGACATCACTGAGGAATAGATATTCCTTTGGAATTGAAGCTTTTTTGTGTCTATAACTGTGACAAATGCAGGGTTTTAATATTTATGAGTTAAATTCTCCATAAGCTTTACACTATGTGCTCACAGGGTAGTTTATTCATAGAGCTACTTTCTGCTGCTTTTTTTTAATAAAAGTTTCAGAGGGAAATATGGCAGTCTTGTGAAGAGGTCTCTAAAGAAGAAAATATTTAGGAGAATACCTGAGTTTCACTTTGTAAATTTCGAGGTTAATCCCATCAATGTGGAGAACATAAATTAGGAGAAAAAGGTGAGGGATTTCTGAGACTGACAATTTTCAGGAGGCAAAAAGAATAATGAAAATTATGAGAATCTCTTAAAAACAGCTTTATGCTTATGTTGAATGAGAGGGCTATGCTTCAAAATAAATTTTATTCCCTCCTTTTTAATTTTATCAGCAAATATAAAAAAATAAAAAGCTGAAGTACATTGAATTTCTTTCTAACATTGCAGTTTGTCCAATTAACTATAGGAATAATTATTCACAGGCCCCTAGTAAAAACCTTGATTTGACTGCAAGTGTCAAAGATCTCTGAGGGCTTTTACAGGCAGAAGTACACCTGCAGGACAGGTGGCAGCAGTTTACTTATGAACACAGACTGCACTTTAGTCCTCCAATAGCTGAAACTCCAGAGAATGTTGTAATTGTATTCTGCCACTGTAGGGCAGGGGACCATCATTATGAAATCATTATCAGTTAACTTGGCCCCTGACATTTTTCTGCAGCTTTATGCATTGGAATCATTGGAACATAGCTTTTCCTGGTCTCAGTTATGATTACCTACCCCTTATTACATATGAGACCCATGTTAAACAAAACACTAGGGCTGGATGCTTAGGCCAGAAATTGATAATTTTCTCCAGATGAAGAGCTGAATCACTTTTTTTCTTTTTTTTCCTTTTTTTTTTTCCATTATTTTGCTATTATGTGTAGCTGGCTTAATACTGAAGTATCAGTTTGATTTCCTTTTCATTAGAGACTTGCATGTCATCTGCAATGCAGTGCAGTCACTCACTGGCTCCAGATGTGAGTGTGTATTAGCTATCTCTTCTGCCTGATTACTCCTGTTAGCAGTCATTAACTGGATTCCTCAGTGAGCTTTACATCGAGATGTTCAACACCATATGGTATTTACTTTAATAACTGAAGGATCAATGTGTATAATGGACTAATGTGATGGATGAACATGTAAGTAACCCTTTTGTCTTCTTTCTCTGGTCATCTGGAGAGACCATAATGTTTTTCTTTTAGTTCAAGTAGATAAAGTTTGATGATACATGTTCTGTTGGTTTACACAAATTAAAAGATTGAGCTATAATCTTAGTTAATTCTCAGAAAAGGCATGAAATTCTGCTTCTGTTGGCAGGATGGAAGCAAACAAGCGACAATTTTGCAGTTGAATCAGTCCAATGAGCTCTGTGCTCAGGAACTCTGTTGGTCACAGGGCTGTCTTTACAATCCTTAATATCTGCCTTGGCTGGGAAGCACAGTCCAGACACCCTGTGACAAGTGCATCACTCACATTTCTCATCAGATCTCAGGCTGTGCAGATTATTCTGCAAGTGTTATTCAGCAGTTCTGCTTGCTGCTCCTATAAAAGCATAGCTGGAGTTACACTACTAGAAGGAAGTTGGCATTTTGGAAGGTTTGGTAGGGCCTGTAATCCCTCCTTCAAAATTATCAAAGGAGACATAGTTTCTGGGTTTTTTCTGTTTGTCCTTGGTTTTGAGCTAGTGATTGGTAAAATTAACAGGAGAATAATCTAATAGGAGATAATGGTGTTCTATTCTGAGTTGATAGATGACAGTATTGAAGGACCCAAGTTCAAACTATGCTTTTTAATTTGTCAGGCAGTTGTCATGGAAAGCATGTATTTAGAAATTTGCTAAATGCCTTGGGCATTTAAGGGAAACATGGATAGCTGGAAAGTTTCCACCCCAGCTAAAACATGCTAAAAGCTTCCTTTAACTAATGAAATTTTTACTTTATGTCTACCAGTAGGGGTTCATGATTTTAGTCAGGTGCTCAAACCTCCAAAGCCAATGGGCCTATTTTAACTCAGGCTCTGCTTATTATAGTTCTAAGAAGTCATTTTTGTGCTCCTAAAAGGCAAAGTTAATTTAATATTAATTTCTATATGTTTATATCTGTTGGAAATCTGTTCCTTCCAAATTTTTTGCTCACAGAGGAATTACCAGTTTTGCTTCAGAGATGATAGCTTTTAATATTACCCTACTTTATTTTGAAAATCATAATGTCACATGTAAATTTTTGAAAATTGTTGCCCTTAAAAAAATTATTTTGCTCATAACTTATTTTTGAAGCAGGTGAAATATTTTTAAGCAGTTTGTCCTTATTGTAAGAATTTTCCCTAAATTCTTCTTAGAATCGACAATGAGATCTCTTCTGGGGAAGTGAGCTGGAAATATTTTGTAAGTATCATAGAAGAAGAGAAGACACTTCAAGCATGTGTTATATTGTGCTGAGTTAGCAATGTCATCAAAACTGAGGAACTATCTGTGTCAGTACTATCAAGTGGAAGTAGGGTTTGCAGTAACTCTCTCCCAGTGTGTGTTTTTATAAGTAACATGTTAATATAATGTGAATATATGCTTGAAACTTACTGCCTTTGCTACTTGGAGACTTAAAGAAGAATATAGTTTTATGGAACCAGGTAGCTTTTGTTTTTCTTTTGAGAAGGTCTTCATATTTGCTGCTGCTGAAATAGTATAGTTTGGTGAGCTTCATGACCATAAAGACTTAGTAAGTTCACCTATTTTTATCTCTTTGACAAACTGTTTTGCAAGTGTTTTTAAGAGATGTAGTTATTTCTCAGTGTCTGAGAGGACTTTCAGTTTAACAAATTATTTGTTAATTACAAAATTTGTACAAACAATACAAACAAATTGTTAATTAGGCCTCTTAGAGTAAATACAGGGGATAAATTTACTGTGAGTGACAATGGAATATTAGTATTGACTACTATTAAAATCCAAGTATAATCCTATGCAAGATTTAATAGTACTTAACTGATAACTATTCATATTAATGACCTATCATATCCTCTCATAGTAATAGCAATGTAATACAAATGAAGACTCATAGAACATTACCCATAGGAGAACACAAAAGTATAAATTGAATTTTGTGTTTGGTAGCCTTTAACAGCAATAATCATGAAAGATATTGAGGCACTTTTCATTCATTTAAAAGAAATAGTCTGCATTGTTTAGAAATCTGTGCATGTTGTTTCGCAAGCAACAGAGATGATCTTATAATTCCAGGATTATAGCAATACTGGATTAATACTGTTAATATATATAATGGCACAGTATCTGTGCAACAGACTGTCATAGGAGGTAAGGATGTTAACAGCTTGCCTCACCTTTTGCTAAAAAATGCTTCTTATAAGTTCTTAAAAATTGCCAAGAAATGCTTCTTCTCCAGCCAAAACAAGCAACAACCTGTATGCTTAAACTCCTTTTTCTCCTCACTTTTTTAGCCAGGTTGTATTTGTGACAGTGCTCCTGGAAAGAGGAATAGAGCAAGGAGAAACCAAATATGTCTACTTGTGTCTTTTGGTGGAGATTTGAGACAATTAAGTAAGAAGTGCTGTGTAAGGAGATGTGTGTGAAATAAATGAAATATTGAATAATGAAAGCTGTGCTAAGAACTGTTTAGAGTAAACAAAGCTACTTAAGAAATCAGCTTAAAGCTCCTGTACCTTTTTGAGTACAAACATACTTGACCTAAGACATTCTCACTTGACTAGAATGTTTCCATTGAGAGCTACTATGAATCAGTTTTAGTGTTTTATATTACATTAACTTAACTTAAAATTGCTTGGATTTCCTACATGAAAACTTAGATGAATTTGTGGGTGTTGGACAGCAGGTGTTCATGTTTACCAGCGTGTCACAAGTCTAAGGAGACTGATTTATCTGTTAAATGTAAACAGCTACTGAGGTGTGGAAATGCAAAACATTTTTTTTTCAGCCTTTTAGCAAAAATATTTTTTTTTCCTCTCAGCCTGACCCAGGGCTAACACATATACTAATGCCACTCAGGAATCTTTCCTTATGATAATTGTCAAGATATCAATTAATATTCATTCATGGAGACATCAGATTTTCCTTTGTCCACTTATTTCCCTTGTACAGTAGTAAAAAACTTATATAAACTAAAAATATATTATGGGAGCAGAAACCATTATGAATACATTTATGAAAGCATATTTTGCTCTCTGTGTGCATGTTTGAGCTTATATATAGCTATATATATCCACTGGAGATTTTTACATTTTTCTCTGTCAATTAGGGGTCAGGCAGTGAGGAAATAGCATGTAATGCATATTGTTAGCCATATTATTTCAGTCTTTGTAGTCTCTGTCCTTAGATGTTTTCAAGAGCTGAGTGCATCAAGCCCTGAATAATCTGGTCTGGTCTCTTATCTTACCCTGATTTCAGCAAGACACTGGACTCTTGAGGTCCTCTCTGACTGAATTGTCCTAGGATTCTATGATTATGCCAGTGATAAACTATGTAGAGAGTGACTCCTTAAATCTGTTTCAGTCACCACTAGTTGAAAGTGTCTGTGGATATACATGAGCTAATTGGATACTTAGTAAGCAAAAAAACCCCACTCATAAACTACAGAATAGATAAAAAGGATGCAGAAAATCTCACATAGTTGTGGAGAGAAGTCACACATTGTTTTTTGTTTTTACCCTAAACAGTGCAGTCTGTTTATGCTGTTTGCCATGTATTTTTTTAACGTCATGATAGTGTTCAGCTTCACGGCAAGCAGGGGAGGGTTATTTGGGGGCTGTAAAAAAGAGCTCACATCACATGTTTCTGGTGCTAGGAATCTGCATGCCATTAACTGTAATAAGGGGAAAACTCCAACAAGTTTTCTGAAAGAAGATAATGAGAAAAAACCCTTACTTCCACTGACTGTTTAAAATACTGAATCACTAATTAAGCAGCTAAGGATATATCTTTGTCTTCTTATGTATTTAGCAAAGCCTTCTTAGTAAGAAGGGTGTTAATTGGCCACATTTTAGGAGTAGAAAACGTGATCAGAAATTATCAGGTTGGGCCATAAATATAGAAATAAGGGCAAAATTAGCATTCTCATTTGATGAACTGAAGATGACAGAATATTTTATCTCAATCTATGTACTCCTGTTTACCATCTGGTGCTTTTTGAAGTTGTATACTCTGATTCTTCTGAACTGATAGATTATGTGATGTTTTAAGAATTTAATATTCAGACTATATAAAATAGATTGACCTCCTTGCACTGAATTTCTCAGGATAAAAAGTACAGCCTTTATAAGCTATGTCTCCTTCTCTTTCCACCCCCAGGATAATGTTCAGAGTTTCAACTTACTCCAACCCACTACACAGAACACTTGCTATTATATAAGACACTTCAATTAGATGTGATTTTTCTGTTCATGTTATTTTTCATATTAATTTTCACTGCTCTTAGATGATCTTTTGTTGCAAGTACCAGGAGAAGAAGATATCAGAGGGATGGGGTCACTCTGTGTGCTCTTACAGTAGCATTTGCAACAGATGATACAGAGCTGTGCCACACATTTCCAAGAAGAATTTGGGGTAGCATTCAGTTAATGTAAATGAAGTTATCTACATGTGTGTTTTTGGTGTCTACACTGATGATCACTTTTAAGGGGGACTGGGAAAAGATGGACATGATGGTCATACTAAGAACAAAATAAATATCTCTTTTAAAGGCTTTGTTTGAGAAGCAAGTGAATAATGTCTGTTGATGTAAATGTAAGTAACTGTGTTTTATGGATGTCTGTTCCTTTTAAGTCTCAAAAGACTTTTCATAACCAAGAATTTAAGAGCCGGCTAAGATGTACTGATTTTCCATTAGATAAAAAATTTTAATTTAATAAATGTAGGTGACATTTCTTCAGCTAACACACACTAAAATGCTGTGTTAAAATGTGATTCTTATTCCCTGTTGGGTTGATGTCTGCAATTTTTGTCCTTTCACCTACAGCTGCACATGCTACTGACAGACATCCTGGAAATTATCCTTTTTGCAGCTTCCAGCACAGAAGCATTACAATAAAACAGACACTATATTTTAGATATCCTCATTCTCCAGCATGTGCACAATATAAAACTGGAGCATAAAAATTGTACAGAATCCTAAGGTTTTGCCACAAGATAAGGCCTAGACCCAGTGGCTTTTAAACCATCCTTGAAATGTTCTCCTTTATGCTTCTCCCCCCAGTTGTAACACCACAGCTGAGGCAGCAGCTACACTGTAATTACCAGCATAGTTTGCAGTTGTGGAGAAAATTCACAGTACATGCTAAGAATTCTTCACATAGGATTAACCTTACTTGTTTTGAAAAAGTAAAGATCTTTGAATTATGTTAATTAAAAAAACAGAGAAAATGGCAGTCTCGGAAAAGAGTATTTTCTTCTCTTTTTGTTTCCTTGAGATGGAATATGTTGCTCTCTTAATTACAATTATCTTAGAGATGAGATTGCTTGAAAAATATGAATTATGGTGGTAGCACTTTTATTACTCCTTTTCTTTTCCTATTCATCTACCTCTTTTTTCTTCCTTATTTTTGATTTCAGTGGTGAACAAGTAGGCTTAATGGGAGATTGTCTGCAGCTCTTGAGGCAGCAGTGGCTTCCATGGCATCTCAGTATCTCTGATGTCAGCAGGTCTGTTGGACAAGGTGAAATTGTGTGAGGAAAAGGGGAGGCAAAACTGCAGTTAGATTGCTGAGGAGGCTTCTCCATGCCTATTTTCACTTGATTCAGAAATTTGGATGATATCTTGTAGGAGCAGTTTTCATCCCCAGAATCTCTAGAGACGTAAGCTACTTTAACAGTAGCATTAAAGCAAGCATCCTAGAGAGGCTTAAATTTTGTTATAAACATTATAGAATAAAATCTGAGCAAAATCTATTCCAATAAATGATAGGAAAGCATGTGGTTAGTCAACAGCCAAAAAAAGGTGATGAACTTTCTCTAAATGCAGATTAGAATAACCTGGTTATTTAATAAAAAAAGAATTCCTCTTATAATGCTTTAGCTTTCATGAGTAAAGTAGTTCAGACCAGGATTATATGCATTCATAGCTGGTCATTTCTTATATGTTTGAATTATTTTTTCATACAATCATGTTTTCTGGAACTTTCTGGTTTCCTGTTTTTATCATCCTTGGGATGATGCAGGATTGGTTGTAAAGTGGGAAAGCAGAGGTCGGTGGAATGCTAAACAAATGCCCTTGAAACAAATGCCATTGGATTACTTTCATTGTAAAGGCCCCTGCTGACACAGATGTATGCCTGTCTCTGGCTAATACTAGATATTTACAAGGGAGCATAAAAACTTTCAGTAGATGTGTGGTAATTAGCACAGCTGAGGAAAGAAAACATTTGGACGCACTCTCTTATGTGTAAAGAAGTGGGAATATGCATTACTTTTTCTCATGTCATTCTGATGCCATGAAAATAAATAACTTGATAAATTTCCTTGCTTTCTTTTCCTTGGCATAGTGATTTTTAGGACTTGTTTCACTGCGAAATGAAAAACTGTGATGATATGAAATTGCCAGGCTTTGATTTAAGGTATGTGGAAAGGTATTCTGCACCTTTTGCATTTTATGCTTTTTCTGCACTTAGATGTCTCATTAAGTGACCTCAAGAAAAAAACTGTTACTTCCTCACAGGTGATTGTTTTGGCATTTGCTTCTGCATCTTGAATACCTCTTTAGGTGTGTGATGGGCTCACAGATAGAAGGAGAACCAGATGATCCAGAAATTTCAGTCTTTTTCAGTTGAGTTTTGACATAGTTGCCTCTCAGCCTGAGAACACATGAACACGTGTGTTGTTGTTCTCTCACAACTCTTCCTGACCTCCTTAGCATCACTCCAGTTTACTTTGGCCTACAACAATTTTACATATTTCTCTCTAAGGCACTAATACAGACAATGGAAACTACCAGATTTCTCATCTGATTTTTCCTTGTTATAACTCCAGTTTTTCATCCTTGCCTCTCTTGCATCATGTGCTGTTTAACTTCAGGTCCATGCTTGCAGTATCACTACACATTTCTACTGACACTCGCAAAACCAAAAATGTGTTTCAAATCAATTGAATTCAATCTAGTTGCCTAAAATGAAAACCCGAATATTTCACTTATGATTTTGGCAGGAAAGACAGATGAGTTTGAATGATTCTGTGCACATATACCTCTGCATACTGAAGGAGAGCTCTTGAGAATTCAAGTACTGGTGTTAACTAAGCCATCAGGGCTTGGGTCTATCCCTTTCCCTTATTAGAGCTGATTCTGTAATACAGATCACCTCTAGCTGTAATAATGAGTTGCTTAGTTTCGTGCATGATCTTAATTTATCTCTCATATTTAAAGTCTGGTTTTCCTGCTACAGTGGAACAGGCAATTCTACTTCATCTTTCCCAGCTGCATTATTTTCTTTTTCTAACCTTCATTGCCTTGACTTTATTGTGCAATACTGAGACACTGGCCATCTATCCCACAACATAAATTATTTTCTATGTTTTTGGCTGGCTTTTGGGGAGAAGAAAAATGCCATGCACTAAGGACAAATTAGCTAAAAACTCTACCTTTCTGGCATGCACTGAAAAACTTCTCACCATCTGTCACACAGATCCAGGACCAGACATGGGGAAGGAAGCAGAGTAGCAAGCAAGAGTATAATCACAACTTGGAGGTTCCTACTGATACTTCAAATCTGGAAATTTAACTAGAGATTCTGGATTTGTCTTGTTCTTCATTTAGAAGTCTACAGTGACAAAAGGTGCCAATTTCTTTCTAGCTATTTTTCTCAATTATTGAAACATATAAAGAAGCAAAGAACATTTTCTACAGAAGAAGTATGCCACGTTTTTCAATCTATGTCCTTAGAGTATCAACATATCCCTTGATCTTTACAGACCAACAACTGCTGACTGACAACATTCATGTAACTTCTAATATACCTTTGCCTTTTCCTCTGCTTCTCTTCCAAGTTCTTGGCTAAATTCTGCCTTTTGTCTGCTAACTTTTCTTTGCATCCATGTACACTGATATTATACCTTTGGCTTTTTTTTGAGTTTATTGCACATCAGACTCAAATTTGTTTGGGTTGTTTTGCTTTTTTTTTTCTTTTTTGCTCTCAAGTATCAGTCCATCACACAAAATGTATAACTCTCTGTTCAAAAATTTCTACAACTTTTTTACTGGCTCAGTCTTGATTTGGTATCTTCAAATACTGCCATTTTGTTGGTGTGAATGACAGGTTTAGCTTTTCCAAACTTCTGTCACCTGTATCCCCTGACATAATTCTTTACTAAGCAGTTGTTTATTTCTAACTGGATTTCTTGTAATTCTAACCCTCACAAGCAGCTGCCTGATAAACTAACTCACCATGGAATAGTCAGTACTAGCATAAGTCCTGTTCTCACAGTTTTATACAAAATGTTTCCAAGGACCTTAAAATAATAATTTCTGTAAAATGGGGGGGTTGTGGCTCTTTTAATTTCTCCTTCACAGAGCTGATGTGCTTTTCTCTTGTTTTGTTTTAAATCTTGTCTGAAAGCATAGTTATACCTAAAATTCATGTAAATCAAATCAAGACCTAGAGGAATTGAGATGAGTGATTACTTGAACACAGTACTTCACTTTTCATGATCGAAGGCTTCTGAAATCACTTCTGACTGGTGTTTATCAATGGTGCTCTCTGTTGTGTTAATAAAATGAGAAGGTTTAGAGAAGCCAAGGGCTGTGTGTGCTGAGCAATCATAGAGCAGTCTATCTTGTACCATGGATAGTGTAAGTTAGCAGGAACATAAACACCTGAAAGATATAGACTTGTTCAACATTGCATATTGATAGCAGAGAAGAGAACAGAGTATTCTGATTTCAGATCCTAACATACTGTGACTCCATTGTGTCAGCATATGGCTTCTAAATATAATCTTTTTAAACTAGAGGTTTTTTTGAATTCAAGTAGATCCATGTCCAATACAGTTTAACTATTGCTTAACTGTTATATGGCTCGCCCAGATTTGTGGAGTTATACTACCTGGGCAGAATATTCATCCATGTTCTGAGGTGAAGTATAAAATCCTGGCAGTAACATTTAAGTAAAATTCTTACTTGATACTTTCTTATACTTTTTTTTTTTGTATGTAATTGCTGTTGAAACTCTGTAGCATCTGGTTCATCTGGTTCATCAAACCTAAGTATTAAAACAATTAATTTATCTTTTTTGGGTCACGCTGTGCCTGGAACCCACAGCTAAGTTTTTTTTCTGCAATACCACAAGACAATGTTAGTTCCCTTGTAACTGCTTTAAAAGCACATAGCTTGCCTGCTTAACCAATAAGAAAAACTTTGAGATTGTTTTGCTTGTATATTTAATGCAGATTTAGCTCTAAGCTTCTGTGAATTCCTTAAGATATACAGAAGTCTCTCTTAATTCAGCCTATATCAGAAAAACAACACATATAGAGCATCTGTAGAATGGTGAGTTAGCGACATCTGAAAAAGCTGGCATTTGAACTGTTTGACATGTTGAACATGCTTAAAGAGAGACATGAACATGCATGTGTTTCCTCAGAAATTTCTGGTTCACCTTATTTTTCATCAAATCCCCATGATAATATGAAGGACTGTCTGTCCCTTATTAATCGCCAGGAAATACTCTATGTTATGCTACCACCCAAAGACATTATTTGGGATTCTGTTTTCTTTCTATTGGCGCTTTACAAGCAGAGATGACTGAATATAACTCCTTTTTTTGTATTAAAAGGAAGGGTAGCTGCATTTTAAGCATTCAGGAATGTGAGCATGGGTTGCTTTAATAAAAGCATGTTCTGTTGCTTTGTTACAGCTTTTAACTGACTCTGCCAGCAGTAGAGGAGGAAAGCAGGAGGCAAACAGGCAAGCAGCAGTGTTGCAATTCCTCATTTACCAATCATTCTAGTAAATACTGTAAAATGCTATGTATTCAGAATTAATATGGTATATGCCTCTTGATTTACTTATGCCATATTTTCTGTGTGTTTTGTCAATTTGTAGAGATTTTGTATTTTCTTTTTTTCTGTACCTCTGAGATTTGTGCATGAAATCATGCCCTATTACTCAATTCTAGATAACTGATTTTTTGGCCTAGCTTATTTCCTTATGATTTAGCTGGTAATGGCTGTTAGCAAGTGCTCACACTATTGACTTTTCATGACAAGGTTTGTTTTGGTGTTCAAAGGGCCTGATGACTGCGCAATGCTGTGAAAACGGAGTAAATTTGGAGTCAAATTTAAGTAAGTGAATCTAGCTTTAAGCCCCAAGTAAATTCATTCCATGTTCCTCTGTTTTATGATAAATCAGCTCTTCAATGTGTTAGTCATGAAACCCTGATCAGTATTGTCATAAACTGAAGTGGTGTTTGCTTTTTTTCCAGATCAGTTAAGCTGATAAAAAAAAAGCTGATACAGTCATTTCAGATCTATTGCAAGTTTTGGTTCATTGGTCACAAAGGTGAGCAAATGTGATGGGCTGGCAGGAGAGAATGAGCCCTTACAAAGGCACATTTTTACTGCACATAAAAGTAGAACAGTCTGCCACCTTACAAAGAAAGAAGAAACCCAACCCAGTGCCAGAACAAAACAATGAAGGGTTCCACGTGCCAGTAACTCATTTCAGTGGGCAGACATGCAGTTTCTAAGAATAACAGCTTTTATGTTAACGCTTTCAAACTTGAATGTGGTCAAAATCTTGATCCAAATCAAAGCATAGTGGCTTGCAAAATCCTCTTGCCTTTTTTTCCCACATACATTTTCTGTGATGTGAGGATTTTATTGTATTATATATGAGTTAGTTAGTTAAGTAGTAAATTATTCTGTTTCAGGAATAATCTAATTGTCTAATCTTATGACCAGTTCTCCATTTTGAGCCCTAAATCTCAGTGGATACATGGGATATTTAGTGATAGCCTTCCAGATACCTAAAACACCTAAGAGACACTTTATAGACACAAGTTTACCAGTATAACTAATTATATAAATATCCAGAATATTTGTCTCATTTGAAAATTGCTACTTGCATATAAACCATGACTTATATTGTGGTAGTGGCAAAATATAGGTTGCCATGAGCCAATTTGATATTTTTATTGGTAATTAGTTAATACTTCCTTGGAAAAATACCTTCCCTCAGAACTTGTATTAAAAAGTGTGAGGGATTTTAATACTGATTTGTGAATCACAAGGTGTCTCTTTCTCAATCAAGCCTTAATGTTGGCTTTTATGGACTGAGCTCTTCCTGAGCACTTCCTACCTGCCCCTGTCACAGGGTTCTTTGTGACCTGCACAGGGCAGCACAGTCCACGATACCCAACCATGAGATAATATCACAACTAACAGTATTGAACACAGTGTGGATTTCTTTTTCCTCTGGTCCAACTATGGTCTTTGACAATGTTTTTTGGTCTCTGTGTCTGTAATATGGTAGGAGGGTTGAAAAATCAATGGAAAAAACCATTAATTATTGATAACTGCTTTGCAGAACTTTCTGTAGTTAATTTCCTGCCTTAATGTATTCATGCTCTGATGTGCACAGGTCCCTCAATGCCTTTGTAAAACCATGGCCCATGCAAACCAAGAGGTAGTTTCCATGGCTTGAATAGGATCATGGATTCACTTTGCTCATAGGAGTTTTCATAATCACACCCTAAAGTAGGAGATGTAAGGCTGTGCAAGCCTCTAGTGACTTCAGTTCCTGTGACTTCCCCCCTCTTTCTTTACTTTTTATTTCTGTACTTCTAAAAAGGGAAATCTGGCATGTGACTTTACACAATCTGTCATGTAGAGCTTATATTTTCCCTCAAGCATTCTTTTTTTAGCATGAGATAGGTACATGCACTCACATACATTATGATATACCAGTATGTTCTTTCTTCTGTTATTCTGTATTGCAGAAATAGAATGTGTTAGGCATGTGTTCTTTTGGTAACTTCAGCATAGGGTGTCTTCTTAATGATCAACACATAAACCCCATTTTTTAGGTCCCTGAGAAACTCCTTTCTGAATATCTTCAGCTGGTAGTTTTTTAATCTTTTATCTTGTATGTGTATGTTCCTTGGGGAAGGGCCCAGTTTTGTCTTGTTCTGATTTTTTTTACAATTAGAGTGTATCAAGCACACTGATTAACATTTCTAATTGCTATGGACACACACAAAACCAGCAATAACCCCATTTCATGGCTTGTAAAGCAGATATGTTGTCAGTATATGAACACTGACTTGAAATGGAAGGATAACCCATACTTTATTTTCTTTTCTTCCTGCCTACAAATATGTCTTTTCTACGCTTGAAATTCCTGTTACAGGCCATAAACCATAAAGCATTCCTTCCAAGATTTCCCTTTTGCCAGTTAGACTGAACAGAGTTTGCCTGAGACAACATTTACAATATCTTAGGAAAGAAATGAAAAATGTGCATGAGAGATACTGATATACTTTTTCTTCTCTTCTTGTAGTTTTTATCTGGCAAATAATGAAGTGCTAGCTGAATTGATACATTTTAATGCTCTAGAAAAGACATAACAAGGAGAAACAATTGAAGCAGAATGATATAAAATCTGATGAGCAACTTTATTGTATGTGTTTATTTATTTCCTAAACATCCATTTTTGATTTCAAAGGGAAAACCATGGTGGTGGTTCCCATTTTTCATCTTAGGAAAAAAATTATTTTCCTTGTTTTTCATGCCAATGTGGTTAAAGAGCTCTGAGGACTTTACTTTTGCAAGTACAGATTTGGAGGTGTTTCTCTACTCCACTTGATCAGAAGCCTCGAGTATTTTGCAGTCAACACTTTAAATAAATTATAATTTTTTTAAAAATTAAGTGTAATCTCCCAGGAACTTTGGTGCTAGCAGCTAACATTCATCTTTCTTGAAAGATTATTCTATGTAAAACTGTTTATTTTTCAGACAGCAGATACATAAGGATACATAAGTGTTATTCTTCAAGTTCTGAATGCATTTTGACAAACTGTGACTGGTAAAGAAAGATCTTTTAGGTATACATGTCCCACATCAATTTGATTAAATAGTGTTCACATTTGCTTTCAGAGTTCTTAAAGTCTGTGAGGATGTCCAGTTTGGTTTTGAATTATGTAGCAATTGGAAAACTGACCTATGCATATCCAAACTTGAAGATTTTTTAAAATTATACATAATTTTCATCACACGGCATATTTAATGAAAAAACTTTGTCTTGGGAAGAAAAGCCTGCCTAAAAGGTACATGCGACTTGTAATTCAAATCAAGACCGGCAGAAGGTCTAAAAATAAATATCTTGTCAGTTTAATCTTAGTCATAATTTTAGTTCACTTGAATCATGATTCATTAGGAAAAAAGCTGTTTACTTTGAAAAATAAAGATAGCAATTAACTAATGCAGAGGGGTTAGTAAAACATAAATGCACTTACAGTGTTTACAAAGCCTATCTTTATCTGCTGTGTAACTGTAGAATGCACTTATTTGTATCAGCCTGCTTGGCTTACCTCTGATGTCGTCTCCATGAATAGTTTTTATTTCTCATGATTGTAACCCAAGACTGCCATCAGACAATGTCTTAGCTCTCATTTCCCTTCAACCATGCTGAACTGTTTTTGTTGTTGATGAGGCTGTGTTTCCCACAGCAGTATCCCACAGGGGCTCAGGGCACCTTGTGAGTTTGCCAACCAAGGCAGCAAGATGACAGGTGTAAAATGTCTGCATGGAAACTATGAAACCAAGCACTTAACTTTAGTGTGTCATTTTAGTTATTACTGCATAAATATTTCTAAGTGGTGCCAGTGCTATGTATATTGGGAACTTTTATGCAGGCTTTTGTTGTTTGTGCTGTAGCATTTTGTTTAGTATTTTGGTATTCTCTCCACTAGATCTTTTTACAAGCTTTGCTATTTCTATTAATTTATGTCTATACAAAGAAATAAATATTTTATAATGAGGATGATGTTCCAGAGTAAGGTATGCAGCTGGCAAGTAACTGTTACACTTTTCATACACATAGTGGGTACCTAATAGGTCTAGATGTTTAGTCTTCTTGTGGATACACTAAATAATTAATGGATAAAAAGTGGGTCTGTGGTAGTACAGCTCATTATCATCTCTCTCAGGTATGCATTTCTCGTTAATAAACACCTATATTGTGAAAGAGTCCACAGTTACAACAGACAGAGGTAAGAGATGCCGCCTTCTGAATGTGCCTCTTCAATTTTAATGACTTGGAGGTCATCAACCTGCAAGCACACAGGTGGTTGTTGTGACAAGCTGCATTGAATTCATGTCCCAAAACACAAAAAAACCTTTTATAGGTTTTGTATTTACTTTTAAAAATCCTTTAAATTTTATTTCTCTGACTATATAAGAGGCAATAGTGAAGTCTGTAAATACTTTGTTAGGGCAGATGTTAACACTCACAACTTACCAACTGAAGGTCAACATATGACACAGAAGTTTTTAGGCTACAAAGCCTGGCCAGTATTAGTGTTAGAGAAGTTGTTATTATAAAAACATATGTTTTCATTTTGGAAAGATTCACTTATGACATGATTCAAGACAGATGATGACTGGTACATTACTGGTGGATAACCAAGATAGATGATTGCCCTGACACAGGGTGGATGGGTTGGGGCAACCCCAAGCAAAACACAGGCTGGGCAGATCAAGAGTGGCCATGAGGAGAAAGACTTAGGGTTGTTGGGACGAGAAGCTCAACATGACCTGGCAATGTGCACTGACAGCCCAGAAGGCCAAGCATGTCCTGGGCTGCAAGAAAACCAGTGTGGCCAGCAGGTCAAGGGAGGGGATTCTTCTCCTTTCTCTATTCTGCTGTGGTGAGACCCCACCTGCAGCCCTGCATCAAGCTCTGGGACTACCAGCATAAAATGGGCACAGACCTGCTGGATTGAGTCCAGAGGAGGACACGAAGATGCTCAGAGAGCTGGAGCACCTGTGAAGAGAATAGAGAGCTGGAGCAGTACAGCCTGGAGAAGAGAAGGGTCTGGGGGAACTTCCCGCAGCTTTCCAGTGCCTAAAGGGGGCACTACAAGAGAGCTGGAGAGGAACTTTGCAAGAGCAAAGGGGAGATAAACTGACAAGAGAGCAGCATTGGATTGGATTCTTTACTGTGAGGGTGCTGAGGCACCTGCACTCATTGCTCAGAGAAGCTGTGGCTGCCTCATCCCTGGAAATGTTCAAGGCCATGTTGCATGGGGTCCCTGAGCAACCTGGCCTGGTGGAAGGTGTCCCTGCCCATGATCTTTAAGGTCCCTTCTAACCCCAACCACTCTATGATTCTATGACCCAATTCAAATAGAAAAAAAAAAGGTTGTTTTTCATAAGACTACTGTTGGGAAGGATGGGAGTATCTCCAGTTTAGTCTATTTTTCTTTTATTTTTTGGGGATTACTGCCCACAGGTATGAAAATTATTCTACTCATTAGAATTTGTTTAGCTAAACAAAAATGTCTTTGAATAAGATGCCAACAATACATTAAATCCATATGCCAGTAATCCATACTTGTTTGAATAAGTTCTAAAATTAGAAATTATTTGTACTTGAACCTTTTATTAGAGTATTTTTGAAACAGATTTTCTCAGTTTTTAATAGCCTGGGGGTGTTTAAGAGCAAATAAGGGAATTTCAAGTGCATTTTATATTTTTTGCTGTTAAAAATTAGTTCTTGACATTTTTGTTTGTCCTAAATTAGATTTTTAAAAAATTAGAATAAGAATGCTTTGGGATTATGCAAAATACAATATATTCTATTTAAAAAACAATAAAAATATAATATTAATGTAACAACAACAATAGAAATTAAAGTTCAATTTTTAACACATATATTTTTACACTCTAGTTTCCAAATGCTGAACTATTTTTTTTTTCCCAAACTCTCTGCATACTTCTGGAATAAATTATATATAGCTCATCATTCAGCTGAGGCATTTTAAGATTAATTTTTTTAGTTGCTTTGCTTCTTTTTCATAGCATTTATTTACCAAAATGCTTACACCGCACTTGACATATAAATCAAAAGTAAACACCACACTTTTTGATATGCACTGAAAATAAGAAGAATGGAAATGTTTGATATCAAAAGAATTGAGATTATACTTCTTTCTTATCAATAAATCATGTCTTCTTTATTTCTATGACCAATTAGAGGATGCACTCAAAGGAAAATCAGAAAACTCTTTGTGAAGAAGAAATATTTGAGAAAGGAAATTCTTTCAGAGTAACGGATGTTCAGGAAAGAAGAGTTTCTGTGAGTTTTTCCATCTATTTCTCCACTTCAAGCTTTTCTGCCTGGGGCTGTAGACATTACAATGAGGGCCATACATACTATTTATTTCCCATGGTTCTGTGGGTCCATGTTTACTTCTTTATGTCAAGAGAAACATTTTGGCTATGGACATGTTGATGAAAGCAAGAAGGGATTAAAAGCATTAAAGAAAACCAGGTGTTTTACCACTGAGAAATTTTAGTGGTTTAATAAAAAGTTGTCAAGGATAAACCTTTTTCCAGATTGCAACTGATGTTGGACAAAAGTATGTCACATAAGAACATTTGATCTTCAGCAGAGAAAAAGCACAGGAAGAAACTAAAGAACAGAAACCTTTAGCAGCAGTACTATCTCTGTGTTCTTTTCAAATATGAGTCTTATTTTTGGGGTTTTTTTTTCTATTTTCTTTTCACCCCAAGATTTTGAGACTGGGCTTTTTAACCCAGTGGCTCCAACATTTAGTAAAAATTCCTGAGGGAGATTTCCCTAGAATATAATGCAACCAGAAACAATTGCAGAGCGGCAGGCAGCTCCTTCAAAAACAAGACAGCATTTGTTAGTCAACTGGAATTCAAAGTGAGAAGCCTCTAGGGCAGTGTCAGTCATGAGGTGATGTGGATTTCAGTGGTGTTGGCACACGTGCTAAGTGCAGAGCAGTGCTCATCTGGTAGAAAGATCCAGGAATATACATAAACTGTCTATTTCTTTCCCTTGTTTTTTGCCCTGAAGACATAGTCCACATTCAGATGGCAAAATACTGTCAGAATTCTAAAAAAGGAATAATTTTTAACCTGAGACTGTTTGATCTGGATGTAGTGCCTATAAAAACATTTGTGAAATTCAATCCATCTAAACAGCACTTTTGAGTCAGACAACTACTACTTGATGTCTGTGAGACCAGAACACCCTATGTGCACAGAGGAAAGATGCATTAAGAAAAAATCTTTTGTTCAGGTAGCACAATGTCATTATTGTGCCCTGGGTGAATGACATCTAGGAGGCAGCAGGCAGCTTGTTATTGACGTATCCTGCAAGTTTCTGAACAGGGGTTCCATACCTCTCTGCATCTCCTACTCATGCTCTTCTTTGTTTACAAAAGCTTGTGCTGCTGCTGATACTGTTTGACAACACAGTATGATGTTTAAACTGAGATACTACCTCTGAATGAAGAGCAGAGAGTATGTATTTAATGTATTTACATGTATCAGAATATGAGGGTGATCCTATATCAATATTTTGCTCAACCAATTTAGTATATCCACATGCAAAACCCCAATGTATTTAGTGCCTAACAATGTTTTGTTTAAGTATTATCAGACTTTACTATTTCTGCAAATAGTCGTTGCTTTGATGTACAATTGTGTAGTGCAAACATATTTTAATCTGAAATTTACATACAATTAATGGTATTTCGTTTTGAAAAGTGTTTTCTACAGAGCTGTTCACAGAGAAGAGTTGTATTTTTTTCTATTGGCAAAACGTTAAACAGAAGTGCAATGAGAAAAGGGTAGTACTAATTGCAAGTACTGTCTCACATTTCCCAACAAATGTAGAGGGGAAAAAGGCTAACGAGAAAGAAAGTGTGCTGTTCTGATGGGTCACATCACTTTTCTTCTCAGCTATATGATTCAGGATCAGTACCAGTAGTGCCTTTCTTCTACAATATTCTAGGTATTCATGACATCCAGCAGAGTTATGTTTAACATGACAGAATCTCTTCTTGCAAACTGATTAACCCAAACTCCTTGTCTCCTTTGTGTGTGTTCCTTGTTCTAACATTGCTGTTTCTCAGATACTGTTGCCAAATCCTAGCTGAACCTAAAGTTGCTGCTCTATGCAAATCGATAATGTTTTGGGGTTTGTATCTGAATTCCTTTCAAAGGTGTAGTTGAAACCAGGAAAGCCCTCTTCCTCATCAGCATCAAGCTGAACCACATGGCCAGCTCTAGTATATTGTTACTATGTCAATTGATGTGGACAAGAGCAAATTCCTGCATAAGCACATTGACTGCAATGTGATTTCCTCAAGTTGCTTACTAACAGTATAAAAGCGAGTACATCATGAAAGTGTGCTATTAAAACTGCCAAGTGGAAGCATACTCCTGACTTTCAAGCATCACATGCATTCTGCCCTAAAGGCTTGCTTCTCTTGATTCAAGGGACCAGCATTAAATGCTGCCAACAAGAATTTTTGTAATCAGTAATTATTTCTGATTTTACTTTAGGCAGTTTTGTATGGGCTTGTTAACTGCTAGTTCTATCATTATGTATTTCAGGATATTTCAGCTTTTGTATATTTGCTTTTCAATTACTGTTTTGGATGCAAAGCTCTCACTATAGTATGCCTATGAAATACAAAGTACTGAAGATGAAGTTTAGCTGGTGAGTTTTTTGGTCTTAGTGTTTGTTGGGGGAATTTTTTTCTCTCCTGTTTTTAGTTCTTTTTGTTTCTAATACAAGAATTTCTAATACAGTTCTGGTCACCCACTTTCGATGCAGAACCACTTTTCTTAAGAATGACTGGAAATCTAGAAAAAACATCACCAGCAAAGATTTAACAAAGAGATGACTTTGAAAAAAGACTATGAACAAAAATTATTTGACATTCTGAACTGCATTTTTGGTGAAGATGTGGGGATAAATTTCTTCCTCTCACTACTCGCATGCATCGGAAATGCTAGTAATAGCAGTTACAGGATCTGTCAAGGCCTTTGGGAAAAGGCTAAACATGTCTAATTTCAGAAATTTATCATACAATCTAGTTAGAATTTCCCTTGCTTCTTAAATATTCCCCCAAGATATTCCTCAAATGTATTCCCCTTGTAAAAATGCCTGTGAAAGCCATTCTAGACAGCACAGCATTCTAAACTTGCCTCTGAATGTTGGAATGGTGATTTTTCAAAAACTATGATTAGAGCTCATAAATAAATAATCACTGCTGTGGGCTGTGGAAGCTCTGCATAAAAATTTTCATGAAGGGGCATTCCACTTCATCATACCCTCAGTGGTCAGTTGTTCTGTGAGAACAGAATTATTTTGCAGCAAGTGGAGGAAAGACCGAAGGGATTAATGATGTATGGTGGACATGTGTGGTTATGTTATGGTTATATACTGCAGTACAAGGACACTAGATACCACTGCAATTTATTTGCCAAATAAAAGAAAGTAGGCAATTGAACAATTTCATTAAAAATTGGCCAAAGAAACACCTCCTTAAAACTGTAGCACAAAACACAGTGTGCAGAGGTATTTTAGATAGATAATAAAACTTTTCCTTTCCTGTCAACAGTGCATTTTCTTTGGGAGCATGATTCTGTTAAATCAGCCTTTGTCCTTTTGATTTAAGTTGCATCCATTTTCAGAAGTGTAGAACCATGAACAGAAAGGTTGACAAAACTATAAAAATCCAAGTATTTTTAAACATTTAATAATAATAATTTAGCAATCCAGTCTCATTATAACATAGAGATGCAATTCTTTGCTGTGCTGTCCTCCACTATTGAAACCCACTCATTGTTCCTCTTACTCAGCTGGAGTCTTACAGCAATCATACTCTTGGATGCTGTAAGGGCAGCATTCATCTCACCTAGTTTACTATTGAGAATATCACCAGCTCTTTTATGTACAGGTCTTTCCTGGCCTCCTTTGTCTCCTCATGCCTGAAATAGAATTAGTCAATGAAGCCTATGAACATATTTAGCTGCCATATTGTAAGTAAAACATTAAGAAATCAAACAATGCTGTCAAGAGAAAAAGCCTGGCCTGGTGTAAATCAGATTAATCTTACTTAAATCAGTAATTCTCCTTTAAAACTGGTCCATTTCTGCTAATTGAAGTATATGTATTAATTTTAGGATACCACACATTTGCTACAAGAGTGAAAATAATCTTAAAAGAAGTAGAAAGATTTACTCTTGAACCAGTGACTGGGTAGAGCATAGAGCTGCACTATGGGCATGGTGGCTGAGTTGATTACCTATGTAAGTACAATACGGTCTAATTTTAGCAAAATATTTTTCTCATGCTAAGTATTGCAATAGACTACTGAATAGTAAATGGATAATTTGTATGCTTGGCACTTAATCTAGTGGTTATAAACTAGGAACTATTGCTAAATCATATCTGCTTTGATCTGTCTCTCTAGCATAAGCAGCGATTGCCTTTTTGTTTTACACTATGATTTTTGTCTCCTTTAGAGGATGCCCCACCAACTTACTTGGAATGTTATAATTTATTTTCACTGGAAATGAATAGTCAGGATGTTTAAGCTGGATGCACTTACTAATGCTATTAAAAATTATTTTGGGTTCATATGGACCTTTCTGAACTGGTACTTTTAATTTTTTTTTCTGTACTGCATTTTCTACACCTCATACTATAACCACATCAGGTTGAAAGGTATGAAAATAAAAGCTATTATGGTCAAGAGGTATAAAAATTCCTTTTATCTCCCTAGGGTTTGAGATATCTGTTGGCAGAAGAAGCTGTGCATATCTGTTTGGGTCAGTTCTAAGAAAATATGCATACACAGCCAAAAATCCCCAAGAGAAATATATTTTAAATTCTGAAAAAACAGTACTGTTTGTTAAATGCCTATTAAAATACATTTTCTGTCAAGTCCACTTTTCCCCTGAAATTTCCATTCCTCAAGGGACTTGGCTTGGTTTCTGTCTCATTGCAGTACCTTCATCATTTGAGGAATGAACCCCAAGACAGGGCGTGGTCACCTAAGGTTGTACTGCAGTACCAGAGCCATTTTATGCATTGGGGGCAATAAATGTAGAAGCTGTTTGAGTAAGTAAATATGTGTGTTTAGACACAGTTAAAAGTGGGAGATTTTGGACTAGTCCCTGTGGGTCCTCAAGAGAACCCAGTCAAAGAGAATTAATACACACAACTATTATGAATTCTAATTCAGGCAAAATACCAGGTGTTTAGGGTGACAATAGATCTTATGTTTCCACCTAGACTTCAGTGTACTCTGAGAAGATTGCTTTTACTATTTGAAAGTGTTGCTTTCTGTAAAGGTTAGGGATTTGCATGGTGTAGGAAAGGTACAAACTACATCCCAGTCTCTGCATAATATTCAGATGGCTGCCTAAGCCATTTGTATCACTTGCTCAAATTTTTGGCAAGGCAATGAAGATGCTAAAAAATGAAGGAGAAAAGACTTAAAGAGTAACAGTGCCACATGTAAAGCTGTGGGTGTTAAGGTTAGATAAATACAAGAATGTGAACGGATCCTTCTTTCTGAATGCTTCTTTTGGATAAGTGGATACATTGCTGTACATGGTTTGATTTAAGCAAAAGGTGTAGAGATTGCTTAAGTGTATTCTTTCTCCAGTTCAGTGACATGACTGTTGGCCATCTTCCTAAAGTGCTGAAAAGTATGTGAGGAAAAGCAGTGTCAAGAAAGAGGTGAAAACACTTAGAACAGAGAGGAGATGAAAAGATCCAAAAACTTCTGAAATCGGAGAGAAAAGGTCTGTTAAGTCAGGAGTGAAAGAGGAGAACTCAAAATCCATCAAAATAGGAAAAAGGAGGAAGAAGATGCAGAGTATAGAAAAAGAACAGAAAAATATAAAGAAAAGTTAATGAGGAGAAAATAACCCAGCAAGACCAACAGGTCCAGGAAAAAGCAACACCGTACATAGAGAGAGGTGAATATGCTCATGGCCAAGGGGACACAAAGACGTAAAGAATGGTGCTGAAATTTATCAGGAAAACCTAGGATTTTTTCTTATTTGAGGTTAAAGATGAAGTAGATGTAACATTTTTCTTGAAAAGGTAGAAATTCCAAACATTTTACCTACTGAGACTAGTGCACCCAGAAGAAACATTCATTCTGCATAATATTGTGACAGAATGTAGGATTGTGGAAAATATACTGTTACACAGTAAAGAGTGGGAATATGGTAAATTGATGGTACTGGAAATGGAACCAAGAGCTTTTGGTTGGACAGACAGTAGCTAATGGCCACCTGGTTGCTGTACAAAGCTTGTGAAATTGGCTGGTAGGTTTGGACTTGTTTCTAGTAGGGCTCAGTTTGTATCCCAAGAACCACTATCACAACTTGCACTAGTGAATAGCAGCTGTGAGCAGGAGAAATGCCAATATTAATATTAGCACAGGAAAGGTGCTGGTAAGTGGAGCTATTCCACATCAGAGGAAGAATAAATTGCATCAAGAACTTTTTTCAAATAACTTAAGTGAATGTAGTAAGTTTATTTATTCAATTGCAGCAATGTATGTGCATGTGTACAGGAGGTCACACGCACAAAAACTCTAAGCAAAACATTTTCTGTCATTAATAAGAAAGAAATTCAAAACTGCTATGCATAATAGAAAATATCTTACAAAGTAGTTATGAAACATAATAGTTATTTTCAAGGGTTTAACAGTTATATTAATTTTTAATAATAAGTTACATCCTTGTGAAAACCTTCATGCATTCTGTGGGTGCATAATTACATTTCACATTTGGTAGCACTTACATGAGGGATTACAGTTAGAATAATGTTATTACTACAAGAAGTGAGTGCTGTTCCCCAGGAATCAAGGAATATCCCTAAATGGAAAGTGAGGAACTAAAAAAAGAAGTGTTAAGATTTTCACCATTCTGCAAGAAATCAGATTTGGCGCTCATGAAGATGAAAAAAATCTTGAATAATGAAACAAATTTCTTCTGTGTCTCAACTTCTTCAGAGGTATCTGATGCAAATATTGACTTCAACTGTCTCTTTAGATTTGTGGGATATGATTACATTTCAGGATAAAACTAATATTGGTACTTGTATTAAATAAAATAAAAACCAGATCTGTCTTCTTGTGATCACATACTTGCTACATTTAGACTTTATGGTCAGGCTGCAGTCAGGCTGAAATTCATTCCTCAGACTTGCACAGAGCTGTTCAGTTTATGGGAAACCTAAGCTACCCTCAAAAGCTGCAATTAGCCTTTTTTGGAAGCAGAGTAACTGTCTGGATGTATTATTTTCTTGTTCTGATATGGCAGTTCTGGTTTTGCATTCAACAGGACTTAATTTTTTCCAACGTCATTTTTGCCTAGAGTTTGCTTTTTCCATTAAAGCTTTTGTGTAAATCTTTTGTGGTTGGAAAATAGCAAGTAACTTATGAAGAGTTTTCCATGAGAAAAGATGTATGATGTTTATCTCGTCTTTGCCAGTGCGTTAGTGAACAGCTCGTTGTCCTTTCCAGAAACCTTTCATTACGTGGAGTGTCAATGATTTCAATGCTGGCAAAGCCTTATTAATGTCACACCATGTATCTTAGGCCCAACACAGAGTAGTTGTCACTTGCACAGGGTGACCTTGCAACATCGTAATTCATGAGGACAAGTTGAAAAATTGTCAGATAATGTCTCCAAGGCTGTGATCTAACTGCTCTTCTCCAACCCTCCTCTCCAAAAATTCACTCTGCCAATGCTCCCCCTTGACATCACCTATACAGCCTTCAAGTGAGTTTATTTCCATTTATGTACAATTCCTGACAACTTATAAAATGGACATTCCTCTGTAAAGTTCATTCCATTAGGATTTCAGTTTGGATCAAAAGCATGCTTTTGAATTAAATCTCATAATTTTTCCTACTTCCAGTGCTTTGGTTCATGTTGTGGAGTGGTTTCAGCATGCATGAACTAGATTGTCTCAAATGAAGCTAAACTGAAGGAAACATACAGGAATATACTTAATGAATTCCAGTTGCAGGTAATAATTCATCCAGGTTACCAGACTAAAACTTATTGAAGTAAAACCCTTTTAAAACATGTGTAGTGTGGAAACTGCCCCCATAGCATCAAATGCTACTCTGTGTAGACATGCTATTATAAATCCTCATTACTTCCTAATTTATAAGTAAGCAGTTCAAAAGGAACAATTTTAAATAAGGAAAAAAGACTAAAAGCTGATCCATGTGAAGCTGGGGATCTGATCCTCAACCAGAAGCAAGAGAGAACCATCATAGCACTGGATAGTTCTGTGTTCAGTGGGGATCTCTGCTTGTAAGTTACTGAAATTCTCTTTGGATAGATGTTGCAGCACGAGTTTCAGGTTTTTTGAATTTGTATAATGTTTTGTTATTTCTGCTTGGCATGTCCCTTTCACCCCCCATTCCTACCCCCGTACCTGGATTCTTCCTGATGTAACCCCACCCCTTTCCCTTCCCCATTGGGTCAGTGTTTCAGTGTTTCCCCGCCCAGCCCCCAAGCTGGGAAAGAGGAGACATAGGCGCACTCGGTCTCTCTCTCTCCACCTTCCCTCCGTGTGGACCGAGGGGCTCTGGCAAAGCTCCAACCACATGGACTGCACTGAATAAACACCTTTCTAACCCAAAAGAGAGAGCACACTTCCTTCGTCCAAGCCTGAATCCATGCCTCAGCGAGCTGTTTGGAGGGCCCACGAATTTCTATAAATTGGCTTGGGGGACCAGCTAGCCAGAGAAAGCATCCCCCCAAACGAGCCACTTTATAATATAGATGGACTTGTCAGCAACTATTAGTCACTCCAGCATTTCATTAGGTGCAGTTTAATTCTTTTTCACCAGCTGCTGGTTTTCAATTTCTTCTTCATTTTCTCCTACAGGAGAGGCAGATTGTATAATGACATCTGCACTGTACATGCTGGTTGTCATAGGTATTTTTTCCTACCTCAAGTTTGCACTTTTCTCCTTCTTCAGTTGTACATACCTAACACAAAACCTATACTGATTTATAGAGAATTGTTTAGCCTTTAGATGCAAGGAATTGCAATTTTTCAGAAGTAGGTTCATGACTAGTGGCAAGAACTAAGTTTCAGGATTACTTTGATTGTCAAAATTCACTTTCAATAAAACCCTGCTGGTTTAAGGAATTAAATGCCTCCAATAAAGGCCTGAGGTTTGAGTTTATAAGTGCTGGACATCAATAGATGCATTTTTATAAAAGCAATCACATGTTCTCAGCATATTTCATACCAAATCATTATATTCTTACTGTATTATTAAGTATAAATTGTACAATGCTCTTGAAAAATCTGTATACAGGCAATGAAAAACATGAGAAGATATGAGAGTTTTCTCTCTAAGGCAGGTTTTTATTGGCTTGTTTTCTTGGTTTGGAAAGACAGGTATCTGCCAGGGAAAGCTGGAGTTTCCCTTGGAATGGAGAATGTAAACTACCCTCCCCCCACCACCTTTTTCCAATTATAAATTTGCAGTTAGAGGCTTTCAGGCAAAGATTGGGGGATAGGAATAGCAGTTCTTTACTAGTGTGTACAACAAAGCAAACAGAAACAACAACTACAGCATTAATAACGAGGGTAATTTTCACCCTTAAGTACCCAACACTTAGTCTCCTTAGTAACTTATGGGGAAAATAATTCTTCAGAGTAAAAGAGGAACAAACCTAACCCCCAACACTTGTCTAATATGCAGCATGTAGACAGTATTAAAATAACACAAGGCTGTAATCAAATATCAGTTACTTAACAGGCATTAAGATTAATTTTAAAAGCCTAGAATTAAAGTTTAAACTCCCAAATCTGTATGGGAAATCTATGATGCATTTACCCATTCTAGAAAAAATTCTCTGTGAATTACTAGAAAAGTCTTGATTGCATTGTGCAAAAAAATGTGCACTATGCAATGCTCTCCAGTCTAATTTATTCTTGTTTATTCCTTATTCTTTAAATTTAAATCCATCAGCCATCAAAACTAAAACATTACTATGTTCAAGACAAAGGAAAATCTGTTGTAAAGGTGCAGTGTTACTTTAGATCTATTCAATACAGGTTAGAACTTTAGGAGTAGAGATCTAATCTTGAGCATACTCTTCTCTACAGTGCTCTCGGGGGTTTAGTTAAAAACGTTCTTCAGTGGAAGGTAACCTTCAAAATGTTCCTTACACAAAATAATTACAACTAACAGTTTTTGAGCACTTCCTGTCCTCTGATAAATCCATGTCCTGGCTGTGTAGTGTTGTGCCTTGGCTCTGTGCCCAACTCTACCTTGGAAAAAGCGAGCACAGTACAAACATGAAAATCAAGTTACAGATTGGGGTTACATCAAAGAATGTTTCTTGAAAACTGCTTATACGCTTGGAATATTCTGATAAACCTAAATTGTTCAGAAGTTCTATGAAAGAAAGTGTGAATAGGGTTAGAGTGCACTTGCCATTACACTAAATGGTTAATAACATTCAGCCATAACATATAAATAGTATAATATTAAGAAATAACTCACTATTCCTCTGCTGCTGATTGGACCAAAAAAAAAAATCAAAAAAAAATCTAGGTTTCAATATTCAATCAATATTTGCAATTAAGACTTCAAGAAATGGTTTCGCTGTTCTTTTGCATCCATGATCCATGAAGAAATATTAGGATATGACCTATTATTAGTAGCAGGTTTCTAGTCCCTTTCCTTTTGGTATTGTTTTTGGTGGTTTCAAACACTGTGATGGAAAACCTTTTCCAAGTTCATTCCAAAGTCTGTCTGGTTATTTGTGGTCTCATAGTGTTGCAGAGCTGGCTTTGGGGAATTTGTTGTGTGGATGGCCCAATTTCTGTTGAGTTCTTCCTGAAGGGAGGCAAAGAATTCTGTAGAAAACTTTTCCATTATGGACTTTGCAGTATGTAAGCAGCTGTCAGAGCACAGACTTCAGATTCACCCCCATCTCAAGGACTAAAGTGATGCACAGTCATTTTTACCTGAACAAAGTAATAATAATGCAGGTACTGATCACTGTGTGGGGTGTTCTAAAGTACTCTGGAGAATTTTTCAAAATTTGCTGCTGTGTGAAGAAGTAAAAGCATATATTTATGTGTAAAAGTAAGAATATATTTTGGGTTTCAGTTGGAGCTAGAACTTATGATTTGTCCTGGAATTTTTAAGGAAAAGCAAACAAGATTTTTACCGATGCCTGCTGAACAAATCCGAGGTTGTCATTATTCTTCAATAAAAAAAGCTGAAATAATTTTTAGTTGTTCTTTTATCCAAGAGAAACACGTGACTTGTAAATAAAATTAATTCAGAAAAACAGTGATTTTTCTTCCAATATGGCCATGTCGTTTCAAAACCTGGGTGACAGAAAATCTGATCTTATTTGATTTAAAAAAAAATTGGCCTATTTAAACATTTTTTTTTTCTTTTAGTGGAAAAAAGATTATTTAATGTATTGACAATTTTCTTTGAGTGTACTATAGCTAGACAATTTGGTTGTTGTGTGGTTTAGCTTTTTTTAATCAGCTTTCTGATATAACACATTTGTTATGATAGAGATTTGGTTAGTTTAAGACATAATCCTGCAGAAGCAGACTGCAATTGTTGACTGCAATGTTTCAACTCTACATATGCAACTTATTGAATAATCATTAAAAAAATTCTATTTTATTTGATTCTTTTTTAAAGGCTGAGATGCAAAAAATACTGAATAACCAATTCTGCTTCTGAGGCACTGCAAACAGCTTTACAGGGGGTGTATAACTGTGTTTAGAAGGGGCATAACTGTCACAGTTACTTATTTGTCAAATAGGACTGGTTAGACCTTGTTTTTCTTGTCCATTTAGGCTTCAGAATCTAAGTCAATCCCACCTATCTTTAAGGTCTGAATTGTAAGTTTAGTCTAAACTGATAGTTTAAGCTCTTGCAGGTGATGCATCTTTCCATCTGACATCCTCCAAGCTTTTGAGGGAATGCCAGCATCTAATATATGCATTATAATTATGTGAACTGTAGGTCTGAGCAGGTAAGCAAGGTATCCAGGCCCTCCGTTTTAAGTTATGGATAAAACGACCACAAAATACTTTATGGTTCTACAGGGTTCAGTGTCAACAAACAAGGCTGGCATGAAGGAAAGAAGAATGTGAAGGATGGGCTGGAAATGCCTTGAAAAATAGAATGCTAGAAACTCACTTATTGTTTTAGACCTAGCCACTAATGACTGAGACCAAAAGCTGGGTAACCCAAAAAGACAAGACCTAAGCCATACAAAATACTTAACAAAAATAATTTCTGTTATAGCAGTGTCGGTGCGGCTCATTCAGACATTGAGACATTGTACCACAGATGCCACAGTCTGGTTCTGGTGTTCCATTTTTTTTCGTGATTATAAGACAATGTGCCTTCTGAGAAGTTGTGTTCACATAGATTTACTGTGGCTTTGGAAGCAGCCTACACAGATTTTTATTGAAGATAGTACAAAAGTTTTCTCACATGGTGCTTCCTTTTCCCCAGATAATCTGACATTCAGCAGAAGTTTATTTTATGAGATCACACATGCCAAAAGTTGAATCCTGTATGTTTTCCAATTCTATAGCAACTGTCAGCCAGTCACCTTCCATTTGTGCCATTTTTACTGCAGGAAAAGTGTGGCATGATTTGCATGCAAAGGGCCTGTTTCACCTTGGTCAGTTTAGGGGCATAGGGACTTAGACTGGCTTGATCCAGTCGGGTCCACTGCAATGGGAGAAGATTCTTGCCAAAGTTGCTTCCATTGTCTCCCTCTCTCTTGTATTTAGAAAGGGACAGGACAGCTATAGTGTAATCTTCTCTAGGGATTCTCTGGACAGGCAACCATATAAAGTCATGCTGCATCAAATTCTACATCTGGGCACCTAAAATCTGCCATTGAGACCTTGCTGGGAGGACGATCACATACTGAAAGTCTTCAGCAGTGTTGTATCACTGTCCTTTTCTTTCTTACTTTGTCTTTCCATTTGAAGGGTTTTACTAATTGAGTGGTGCAGGCAGAATTTCAATTGCTCATTGGCAGTGGGGCAATGCGGTCATCCCAGCACATGAAAAAAGTAGTCAGCTTTCATATTTATAGTGGAAGTGCCTTTTTTTTTTTTCTTTTTGTGAATGACTCACTAAAAGTGGAGGTTGGCTGTAACAAAAATACATATGGTTCCCATGGTTCATTCAGGCAAAAGTGTGAATTAGTTTTACTAAAAATGTTGTTTGGAACTATGCTGTACTTCTAAACAACAGTTCTGTGAAATCCATTTTGCTGTCTTGTGTAGGCAAAGCAGACAAGCAACTTCTGCTATGCTGGATGACAGAAAAACCTTTCCCCTGAATTAGTTTCAGAAATATGGCATTAACTTTATTGCATAACATTTCTCTCACATTTAAACTTTAAAAATTGAAATTCTTTATGTCTGTTTGGTAACTGAATAGCCAGAGCAGATTGAGTGAGTGATTACATGGCACTTACAGGACAACCAAGAGATCAGACCCAGCCAGCAGGGCTTCAGGAAGGGCAGGTCCTGCCTGGTCAGCCTGATATCCTTTTATGACCAGATGACCTGCCTAGAGGATGTGGGGAGGCTGTGGATATTGTGTGTTTGGACTTCAGCAAGGCCTTTGACACTGTCTCCCACAGCACACTCCTAGAAAACCTGGCAGCCCATGGCTTGGACAGGAGCACTCATTGTTGGGTTAGGAACTGACTGGACAACCAGGCCCAGAGAGTGGTGGTGAACAGTGCTGCATCCAGCTGGCAGCCAGGCACCAGTGGTGTCCCTCAGGGGTCTGTGTTGGGCCCAGTCCTGTTTAATATCT
The DNA here is from genome assembly GCA_037834095.1 of Argya squamiceps. Lineage (NCBI taxonomy): Eukaryota > Metazoa > Chordata > Aves > Passeriformes > Leiothrichidae > Argya > Argya squamiceps. The sequence goes on along the minus strand of JBBMKD010000216.1, from coordinate 1,209,486 downwards.
TTATTGATGATCTGGATGATGGAATTGAGTCTGCTGTTAGCAAATTTATGAATGACATCCATGTTGGGTTAGTGTTGATCTACTGGAGTGCAGGAAGGCCCTGCAGAGGGACCTGGACAGGCTGGATTGATGGACCAAGGCCAATGGCATGAGGTTCAC
>JBBMKD010000216.1:1178822-1209227 GCA_037834095.1 Argya squamiceps | reverse complement strand
GGAGGTTTATTTCCCTTGCTCTGAGCCCGAAAGTGGGACCCAGAACAATGGCAGAACGAACTTTTATAACTTCAGCTGGCTCTTAACATTGTAACAGTAAACAACCAACCAGGACACAGCAAGGGATAGGGATGACCTAGTAACAGCAAATGAAAACAAGGCGGGAAAGTGGAAAGTCATAATCAACCTATTGTAGGGCAGATCGCCTCACGATGTATCAAACACAAAACCACTCCCCCAGGGTTACATAACCTTGATTGACATGTCAAACTTTCACCCAATAAACTAACAGAAACTTCCCAAGTGATTAACATATAACTTATAAACAACAAAATGGAACCCAAAAGAAGCCATCTTGAAACAGGCCAAACTCCACAAAATCTAACACAATTAAAACCTAACTCGCGCGCCACCACAGGGGCAGAGTGACTGGGAATCCTTTCCAGCAGAAAAGGATTCGGGGTGCTGGTCCACAGTGGCTGAACATGAGTCAGCATGCGCCCAGGCGGCCAAGAAGGCCAGTGGCCTCTTGGCATCTACCAGAAATAGTGTGGCCAGCAGTATCAGGACAGTGATTCTTCCCCTGTACCTCAAGTCCTGTGTCCTGTTCTGGGCCCCTTAATTCAGGAATATGGAGGTGCTGGAGCGGGTCTAGACAAGGGCAACAAAGCTCCTGAAGGGCCTGGAGTGCATTGACTGATGAGGAGTGACTGAGGGAGCTGGGGTTGTTCAGCCTGGAGAAAAGGAGGCTCACAGCTGACCTTAATGCTCTCAGCAGCTCCCTGAAAGGAGGTTGTTGCCAGCCAAGTGTCAGCCTTTTCTTCCAGGCAACCAACAATAGGACAAGAAGACACAGTCTTAAGATGTGCCAGTGGAGGTTCAGGTTGGACACACCAAGAATTTCTTACAGAAGGAGTGATTGGGCATTGGAATGGGATGCCCAGGGAGGTGGTGGAACACTGTCCCTGCAGGTACTTAAAGAAAGACTGGATGTGGCACTCAGTGGGTGACAAGGTGGTGTTTGGTCAATGATGTCAGAGGTCTGTTCCAGCCTAAATGGTTCTGTGATTCCATAAATACAGCATTCATAAAAACTTAGAAAGCTTGTGTTTCCCAGAATGTAAATTCAGTAAGTTCAAAGTTTATTTCTGTAACTGCAGCATTTAGCAAATTGCTAAAATTGACAGTCTTTTTCTTGATTTTTCTTTCTTTTTATCCTTTTTTTTTAGGAAAAAAATGTTTATTGATAATGTAATGATGAAGTCTCCCTTTATGAACAATATTTGTTGCTCTCTGTCTATCCTTTGTAATTAAAATGGCTTTTTTTAAAATGGAAAGTAGAAAATGTTATTGATAGTGTTCTGCAGTTGTACTGTCCCTCTCATGGGGTAATCCAAAGGTATTGTACGAATGTAGATATATTGCACCTTTCAGCTGTAAGAAGGTATTGTTTTACAGGAGAGGAGAATGAATTAAGATGCTTCCACCACTGGGACCCCCTCGTTTTTCACTCTAAAGAGAGATAAATCTTCTTACCTGTTGTTTATTCATGTTATCCATTTTCTGGGAGAACAAAGTTGCTAAGTACAAAAAGCAGTTCAGTTAGTCTAAGAATATTTAAAAATGCATGCTGCTAGGATACGTAATGCACATACATTTCACAAATCATTCAGCACTCCCCATTTCTTTTGACTTTAATAACAACATGCTTTGTTTGAATAGCAAGAAGTGATACTGAAGGAAAAGTTGAAAATGTTAATTGGTTTTCTGATAAATGACTTATATGTGTGCATGCATATACTGGAACATAACTAATGACATGAAATGGCCAGTATTCCTCCTTGGACTCTAAGAATGAAAATCTGGTGACAATTTATCTCACACTTATGATGGCATCTCCCTAAAGAATTTTCAAAAATATTTTGGAGTGGAAGAATTGATTATATAACCACATAATGTGAAATACTGTTGAGAATTTCCTAAATTTACTTATACAGACATGGATAAAATTTAAAAAATGAGATAAGTTTTTTATCTAAGTCATTAGCAGTGTTCTGTGAGCTAGTTTTCAGTAACAAGACTACGCTGTTGGGTAAATTACTGTCTATTTAATATTGCTGAAGTTAATAAGTTCTATGTACAGCAAATGTTGATTTTCCAAGGAAGCAAATATCTGAGGTGATGGTACGTGTGAGCTTCAGGCTCACAGTGAACAGGCTCATAGATCTCAGTGATCTGTTGGAAAGAATTTTATGCTGATTGAGTAGATGTATACATTTGTAGTAAGCAAAAGAAAAAAAAAAGAAAAGAATTCCTTGCAGTTCATCAGCTGAGTGTAATGAAGTGACTGAAAGACTGAAAGCAAATGAGCTCATGCTTTAGACAGTCAGTTTTTCTGGAAATCATTGTCCTCACTTAAACCCTTGTGTGATTCTAACCTTTCTGGATGTGTATATATCTGAAGTGGGAATGTTTTAAAGTGACCTTTATGAAGGTAGAACGGGAGTAAAAGAATGTGGGTTTTTCATCTGTGTAGAAGCATGCACAAAATACTTGTCTGGGTAGGATGCTGGGACAATTTTATAAATTCTACCAACCTGATATTCTGTGATGCAATTATAGAAACAAGGAGATGAGAGTGAAACTTCATGATATTTATTAACCATTGGGACCATAGTCCTCAGTGGGACTTTTTTCCAGCTCCAGTGAGCCTGAGCTGGTAGTAACTTAGGAGCAGGTAAGAGGAAATATCTTTGTTTTACTGCAGAGTCAAACAGAATGACTGAAATCTTGCCTGTTGCTCACACTTTAAATGGAAGAAGAGAAGAAATAAGGAAGGGTATCTGGCATATTGTTTTATGAACCTTGCCACATTTCCTGTCCTGACCACAGTTCGTTACTAGCTATTATTGTGTGGATCCAAGAAACATGTTGTGCAAGGTAAAGTGTCTGACCAAAGCACATTTCAAAAGAATGACTTCCTTGAAGCAGTAGAACCAGCAACCAGTTCAGCATGAAACGGTGACCAAGAAGCAGCAGAATGGATGGAGTTGCTTCCACTCTCTGGAAACACTTTCTTGAAGATCTTTCTCTCCCTGCTGAGTATGGGATGGGAGGGAAAAGGGAGAAAGGGATGACATAAAAGAAATGCTTTCACCCTCCTTACTCCACACTAGCTGTGTCTATTTAAATAGGAAAAAAAATGCAAGGCAACACTTGTCTAGTCACTCCTTGTTGAAAACATGTATTTTCTTCTCAGCCATGGAAGAGACGTCGTTTTTAATATCACACATCTCAAAGCCACTCATCAGCTTCACAGTCAGTTTGAGGTAAGATGTAGAATATATCAGAGTTGAAATGTAGATAAATTTTGCAGTTAACAAGACTGACATTAAAAGTCCTACTACTATTTAAGAACAACAGCAAAAAAAGCCTCTGGTTCTAAATTATGTGTGTCATGGCATCAGTTTAATTTCATGTAGAAGTTTAATCTACAATTCTTTTGTAGATTAAAGTCAATTCTTTTGTGCCAGGGCTGGTGGGTATCTAAGTTAGAAAACAACTTTTCCTTGAATAATTGGACATGTTTTTCTTTCAATTTTGAGTTGATATGGATATGCTACAGCAAGTCTATGATATGCCAGTATAAAATTCACCATAAAGATGTAGTCTGATGGTAGTTTGCTAGATCCCCAAAATCTAATGTAAAATGTAATCTAATGTAAAATGACAATGAAGAGCAATTTTTTGTTCCTTACCTGTTGTGAATAAATATATTTTCAATAACCTATGGAAACCTTAGAGGAACTGAAGCATTTTAAATTTCTGTCTAGAAGACTTCTTGCATTTTTTAAAATATTACCAAAAAGTTTATTAATTCATTGGTTCTTTTCTTGCTCCTTTGCAGAAATTGATTAAAATGTTACTTTAAAATATTGAAAAGGGAGCTGCCACACTTTCTAGTTACCCCTACAAGCAAGCAATTTAAAGTTAATGGGTTCTGTGTGATCTTAGTTTTCCTGCTAATTAAATGTGAGGCACAGCGAATACAGCCAATATTGGCATGTAAATGGCATGCCAAAATGTACAGCTTTGGAAATGCTCTGCCAGTGCATTTAGTTTGTTCATTGACAAAAAAATAAAGTTTTTTTTGAATGTGTACTCAAACTTCAATTTTTTCAAAGAAATGGGGACAGAAGAGAGCATATTTTTAAAAGGCTCTGTAATACAGTTTCACAAAAAATAGGTCAGATATCTGCTCCTTAAATTCTGTCTCTCTCCATAAGTCAAAAGCACTTTGGATTCAATGTTTGTTTATCTGTTTATGGTGAATCTGGCAAGCTGTAGTGAGACTGCTGGAAGAAAGGCCAAGAGAGAATGTGAAGACAATTTACCATTCATAAAATTGTTTTATATGGGATAGTGTTCTAGGAGGCTGCAAAGCTTTCCTGAAATGCACCTTGAACTTTTATTTCTTGCCTATGGAGCATTATGGGAGTACAAGATCCTGTACATTTAGCTGAGGGACCAGTCTGAAAAGATGTTGTTCTGCAAATCATGCTGATGAAGAAATATTCCATTGTTTCTCTGTAACATTGTTTCTCCATTTCTTTCTTTGTTTTTCCTCACATAGGAGATACTCTTTGTGATAAAGGTCTTTAATACTTCTAAGCATAGTGCATTTGCTAAGCTCATCTAAGAAAAGCAGTTGATGCCTATGTTCTGCAAGTACTGAAACCAGCCAAAAATACTTGTATTTGTTGATGCATTGTGATGATTGCACTGTGTCACTCAAACAAAGGAGGTAGGACTCAGATATTAGGTTAACATTGAGACTGAAGATGGTGGGAATAATAACTTATTATAATGAATATTTTATAAGTCTTCAACTGCCATCTCACAGTTAGCTTGCAAACACTAAAACCAATGTGGACTACTTAAATTTTACCAAAGAAAGGGGAATTCTTTCAAGGTAATATTCTGATATAACCAGAAGGAGAGACGTGCAAAACCAGACATACATGCAGTGAGGGGTTCCTGGTTATTGTGTATGGTTTAGAACAATCCTTCTATTGGTCTACAAAATACTAAATCTAGGAAGGAAATTGTATATACATATTCATGGGTGCCAGCTTCGAACTACATGTAGTCATTATTAGTCCACAATGCAAATATTTCTACTTTTTGAAGTAGTTTCTGAATATCTGAACATGAACTTCTGAATAGCTTTTATGTAGCTCCACTGGAAGGGAAGATTTGGAGATGCAAATTACTTAAATGGATGAATGGGGTTTTTTTGTCGTTGGGGATTATTTTTTGTTGGGTTTTTTTTAATTTATTTCTTTGTCCTGAAGTGTTGTGTGCAATTTGTTCTCTCTTGCTGTATATGCATAGTTGAAGTCCTTCACTGCCACTTTGATTTCTTTTTTTTCCCTCTTTTTCAGCAGTTCTGTGAGCATACAGATGCAACTGTCTTCTTTCATTTGACAGCCATTAGATCATGTGCAGTATGGTCCCATGAGCTTTATTGCCTCTGTGGTCTGGACTAAACAGAGAAGGGCAACATTGACAGAAGAATTAATAGCAATTTCTGCACCCCGCCTCCCTTGATTAATTATGTCATAAGTGGTACTAAGAAGTCTGAAGACCATTCTTCCTTGAAGCCTCTTGTGTTAAAAAAAGTTTATACCATGTGATGCTTAGAGCACTGAAGCGTTGCTCAGTTTAGCTCTTTAGATAAACTGACACAAATTTTGCCAGACTGATGGTCAAGTTTTCACAACTTTTGTCATTTTTCCAAAGCAAAATCAAAATTCTTATAATGTGCAAAGCAAAATGTCATATTACAAGGTTGTAGCTGGGGCTATTTCAGTTCACAAAGCATATCTTTTGCTCTTTTTTGTTAGAAGCTTTAGGAGAATATTACAGCATTCAAGATCAATCAGCAGGATAACCCCAAGCAAATACTGACCTCTCTCCTCTTAAGTAATGAGCCAAATTAATCTTTGCAGTCTTGTTCAACAGTTATTTATCATGACTGTGTATTCTCTAAAACATTAAAAAAACCCTCCAACATTAAAACATTAAAAACATTATTCTATAGTTCTGCGACAGGTCCAGATTTTTTTGGATCATAGGATGTATTTTGATTCTGGAAATTCAGTAGTAGAGTTATGATGATACTAATTCTTTTCTAAAAGCATTTTTGTGTGCTGCTTCAATTTTTTATAGTTTTAAAAGTGGAACAGAAAATCTCTCACTAACGAATTGCATCTGGATTATAAGGATATGCAGTGGAAACTGCCTCCTTGAATCTGTGGATTCCTGAACTTTGTTTCTGTTTCACTATGATGTGGTTCTTTTAAGGTCTCAGTCTCTGGTGTTGTTCTTGTCTTTTATCTAAAACCAAGCCCATGCAGCCATCATTCCACTGTGCCTGAGTTTGAAATGTGCAACATACTGTGCTTGACATGATCTTAGGCAAACAATTTTATTCTGGAGTGCACCTGTACATATTTCTTTCATATTCCTACATTCTTGAGTCTTTTCTTTACAATCCTTGGTACATTATAAAATATGCACTATAAAACACAATGCCCGGGCTAATAGAAACTGGAATCCTTTGAAGATATCAGTCAGAATGATTTTCCTGAGTGTTTGACCACTCTTGCTACTGCTTCAGTCTACCCAAGGCATTTAGACAAACTCCTTCCCTTTTGGTTGCTACCTGTATGAAGCCTGTAACTGTTCCCCACATTTAAGGGTAACACTGCTCAATTCAATCTGAATCATGGTGGGGATCAATGAGATTTGGCAATATTTGAGTATAAATTAAATGCACCAAAGAATAATATATATTTAATGCCCTCAATGAGAAATATAAAACTGTCCTTACTGATGTCAGAAATACAAAATTTTTGAGTCTATCAAATCTAACAATAATTAAAGCGTCTCATTTCAGCAGTCTTTTATCACTTATAAAGCACAGGAATATATCCACTAGCTTTCAGTTATGTGTTCTTTTAAGCACTATTTCCTGTATTTTATGTAAATCCTTAAGAGAAAGCCCCTCTGACAGTTTTGAATTAAGATTTCTGAGGGTAACTGTACCTTCTTCAAATCTTCTTCTGAATTATGTAACCTAAAGAAAAAATAAGTTATTCTCTTGTGTGAAGTCTGGATTGACAATTCTTAAATTGGCCATATTGAAACTCTTGCCATATTGAAAATATGTTAAGTCCCATGCCCTGCAGTCTTATGATTTGTAGGATACCAGCAAGATTGTTTTTAGAGCACGTTCCCTTGTCACGGATTTCAGTGAAAACTTGGAACTGTGGCCTAGTGTAGATTAAAAAAGAAAAAAAAAAAAAAAGCACAAGCCTTTTCTGTATTCAAGAACTCCCTAACATACAAAACATGATCCACAGTAGGAGAAGCTCAGTTTGGCCTTCATCATGGATGGGATGGCACTGGATATCACCAACAGTGAAGTTCAGAGAGTCAGGCTTTTGCTGCCTTTGTGCAATGTCACATTAAAAAGCCTTGCTGTTGGGCATTGCAGAGGTAATTTCAGCTACCATGCTGTTGTGCTTTGATGGTTAAAATGTGAGATACAATCTTCATTGCTTCAATGAGATTGTTCCAGATGAAAGTCATGTCAATATCATGGTCTGTCTCATATGAGACCTCAAAGCAGAGATTCTGGATGAGCAGAGACATCACAGATAGAGCATTAAAATGTCATGGTCTTTATGATTATTTAAAGGAGCGGGATGAATATGTCAGAGGATGAAAAAGGGGGTGGGAGGAAGCAAGGGAGATTATTTTTTTTTTATGTTATTAGCTGGTTTGCTAGCAAATGTGTACTAATAGATTAGTGGTCAAGTGTCTTCTGGTAAACCACATATTAGATGCTAAGTTTCATATCAGGATTGTCAATATGTGGTCTTTTAAGAGGAAGTGTCATATTTCTAAACACTTGTACGGCCAATCTGGTAATAGCACAGCAGAGAGATTTTATGCCCTTCCTGTAACAAACAGACTGATTTTGAGCCAGTGGAAATCTACTGTAAAACTCACAGACAAGTTATGAACTAATAACTATTAACCTGCTTTATTTTAGGAATAATTATATATTTATAAGGGTATGGTAGAGCCAATGATCATTGTATGGGGAATGCTTTTAAAATAGACAGCAAGTTGTTTATAATTCATTGAGAGCTGATTTACAGTCTATAAGAAACAGTATGATTGACATAGTAATGATATCCATCATGTGTTGTATATGAAGAGGGAAGGTCATAGCTACACATTTCATGCTTACAATTCTAAACAATTTATTGTTTGGAGCATGAGGCAACTAGGATATATCTGACTCATTATAGTCCACTCCTATCCCTGAAGAAATATCCACTGTGTGTACATTATGTAGAGAAACAATCTGTATTACAGTTAACCCTTTAAATTATTAGATTTCTAAATTTGCTGTCTGGTTTGGACACCACAACAATCCACATATTCTTGCTGTTCATGCTGGAGCTGAATTTTTATTTGTACTCAAACAGTTGATTGCAAGTAGCAAATGCCAAAAGCATTTTGTATGATTTCAAGTTTCTGCCAAGGGAGACTGGACTTGTTTAGTTCTCTGGAATTGGCTGCAGGGTATAATTGAATGTTTGCAGACAGTTGAGTCAGAGTGCTGGAAAAACAGTCTAAGGAAAGTACAGAGCACTGGAAAGTGAAGTCTTTCCTACAGAATTACACTATTAATTATATTAATCTTTTTTCCAGCATATCATTGTCAAGCTAGATTTTTCACTTATTTACTTATTTTTACAGGATGTGGGAAATTTTCTATCATTTATAGACTGAGGGGTTTGTTCACTAATAAAGAGAAATCCTATCACCAAGCACACTGGTCAGCCACTCTTTTCCTGAAGAAAAAATATTACTGAGCTATGTGTGATCTTTTGCTGGTTTTTAAATGATCATTCTACTCTCACTGCAGCAGTTGGGTTTGCAGGACACGAGAGAGTATCTGAATGATTTTTCTTCTTTATGTAGAACTGAAGTTGGACTCAGAGTAGTCCAGCGAAGTCATATATGTCCAAGTTTTGTCTCAAATTATTTTCCTTTATTTCATCTCAAAATTGCCTTTTTCTTTTCCTTTTTTTTTTTTTTTTTTTTTTTCCTACCTATTTCCTCATTCCATTTCTTCAAATGCCCTCTAGCCTTGCTTTCTTTACTTCTCCCCAGGTTAACCCTGTCCAACCTCCCTATTGAAAAAGTAAGGTGATAGTTAATTACAGGATGTGTTGATACCACCTTTACAGTGTTAATTCTACTTGAACTGGTTTTTATCCCCCTTGTTTTCATGTCCAATTTATTTTTTTGTCATTGTTAGTTCTTTGGATTAAGGGCTAGCTTTTTGTTGACTTTTTTGCATGGGGCTATATACACTTCAGTAATTCTCCAGTTGTATTGCTCAAAAACACATTAAAATTTAAGTAATATACACTATCAGGAGTAAGGTTTTAGGGAGAAGTTACTGTTAATCCTCAATTAGTGAACTGCCAAACAGTAAATTGGAGACATTTAATCCAATGAGGACACTTCCCAGATAGTTTTCTAGATAGTTCCCTGATTTTTCAGTGTATTTCAGGACTATCTGATTGCTTACTGTTGAAAAATTGGTTTCTTTTTGCTGAAATAAGTATGCTCCTCTTCCTCATTGGAATAATTATTTACTTATTTTTTTCTGAATTTTCTGAATCATTGTAGACATAGGACTTGTTTTCTCTACTCTTGAGGAAAATTGAGGGTCAGATACATCTCATTTGAAGGCATTGCAGGAATTAAGTATCTGTATCCCTATGGACCAAATACATGTGTCAGAGTGCAGTGTTACTGGAATTGGTTTTAACACAGAATTAAAAAAAACTTGATATGGGGCTTGTGAGAGCTTTCCAAGCCATATGACAAGTAAAAGGACATTCTTTTACTTCTGATAAAAGTAACATTCTGTTACTTCTGATAAAATTAGTGAGAAATGCAGTTGCTGTTTCTGAAAAATCAGCCTATTCTTCATGGGTATTTGTCATTTTACGCTTTAAAGAGCATGTTGATGGATTTACACACTTGGGCTTATTAAACTATTAAACCACCTTCCACTGGTCCCATTGAAATTCTAGCCTGAGAAAACAATCTTCAACCAGCAGAAGACAGAATGGAGCCAAATTTAGTCCGCTCTACATCTATATTGTCTTAAACAAGAGATAACCATATGATTTTATGTCTCACTGGACCAGCAGTGATGCCATAGAATCACAGTTAAGAGAAAGCTATCTAACGAAACAAACTGGTGCAGAACTCTACTGTTCTTTTGGTTTTGATTGCAAAAGATTGTTCTATTTGCCAGTTTGAATTTTCTAAAGATTTATGATAAAATCACATTTTTATGCTTTCACCATTCAACTAAATGAAATTACTGTGATTTGCTCTTCCAGCTCATGTTTACAAATACAAATCATATTTAGAAATCAAAACTCCAGAAAGGTTCTTTCAGGTTTAAGACCCGTTGAGAAGTAGATAAATTAACTCCAGCTCAGGGCCATGGCTCTGTTTTTTGAGTGCTGGGACTGTCTCATGTTTTGGCACCTCTTAGCTTGGGTAGAGTGCACATGTAGCTGTCTGCACCCATCCAGCAAGGCAAATCCCACATTGCTCCTATTTATCACATTCATGAGACCTCTGTGAGACAGCAAATAGGAGTCTATTTTTGTATTAGGAGAAAATACTTAAATGATTCTTAAGTGTCAAGTCAAGCATAAAAGCGACTTTAAAAGTTTGAACGTGACTTGCAGAGAATAAGAAACTGCAGTGCTGAGACTTTTTTATTACTTCCCATAAAGCAGGACTATCCTTTTCTCATTTATGACTTGCTATTTCGTGAGAGTAAGTAACAAGAAAGACAAGTATTTATAAGCAAAGGTACACTGATATATTCCACAATTTTGGAAGTATATTCAGGAGATTTTTTTAACATTAATTTTAAGTATGTTTATCATATGGTACAGAGATGTCCCATTCTGAAACTATTTTCATGGGTAATTAGTGAAAAAAGAACTAGACTTTAAAATGATTTTTTTGTTGTTTAAAGGTGCTGATTTGTTCATCACTACTGTGTTCCTGTATACTTAGGAGTTTCAGAAGTATATATTGCTGATGAATACTCTTTTCTTGACATATTTCCCTTTATTAAACTAAAAATACCAAGTGTTAAAATTCACCAGTCATTTCTGGAAAAAAGTGAGGATGTTTCATTTGTTGCATACTATTCCCAACATTAATGCCATTTAATATGTGTATCCACAGCAGACCATAATTGTGTGAAATTCATAAAGAATGAGGCTCACTGAAATCAGTGAAATGACATGTGACCTTCTGTTTCCTGTGATTCAACACACTACTGCCTCCACGAAGGGAAATAAAAAAATGAAATCAAGACTAAAAATAGATTGTTACCTGTTCTCCCTGTGTTCTGAGGTGGTCCCTAAACAGCAGCTGATACCAGATATTCTTTCACAGCAGCCTCTAAAGGGAATGAAGCACAGGCAGCTTTCACTGAGGTTTTCTTCCCCCATATGACTGTTTTTGCTACACCCTTGACATGGCTGTTATATTCTGCAGCATTTCATATTGTCATGAAAACTCATTCAAGCAGAAAATTTACCATTAGAGACACATGCCCTTGGTTTATTTTAGGAAAAAGTATGAATAGTTCTAGGTCCACATGTAAAATTTTTGTCTAGAGGCCATTTTTAGACGCAAGTTATAATAAAGACTCAAAATAGATCAGAAAATGTGAGAAAAAGAAGAAAATATGAAAAGCAGCTTGCTTTTACTGTCTTTCTGCTGTTGGATCTGTTGGCAGTCAGGCATACCAACTTAACATTTCTTTTAAAGAGTGACAGTGAATTCAGGCTTTCTTTAGACAGTGAACTGTGACCTACTGTCACCTAGGATATATGGACTATGGTTTTTTCTATGTCTCCTTTCATTCCCATTCTTGATTTTCCTTCTTTTGCTCACCTTGGATGAACTAACAAAAGATGTTTTAGCATGACATAATGCCTCAAAATGGGAAGAAGAGCGTTTTTATTATTTAATTTGAATGTTTTACATTTCTGCCTTTTCCTCAAGACTACTTAAAACAAATGAAACATGACAATATGGTCTCATCTTCTGTCCCAGAAGATGCAGAATAAAAAGTAGGGAAGTTATGAGTCATCCTTGAAATGGGATCTTTTTTGTCTGAAAGTTCTTAGTGACAATCTGAAAAATGACTAATAATATAGTAATAATTAAATGTAAATTACTAATTCAATTATATATATGTAAATTTGGACTGTACCAAGGGTTTGTGCAACAACGTACATGTGTTTGTTTTACAGATTTTTGTGTAACATCTTCTGAAAGCCCTCCAATAATTAAAGCCTTCTAATAAATGTTACAAATCCTCATAAAAATTAATTTCTGTTTCATATCTTTCTAATATGGCATGTTTCACACAGAAAATGTAAGTTTAATCTAATATCACTTGTTGCAGTTTAAGTCCTTGATTTTTCTCCTTTCCTTAATTATGTCTGAAAAAACTGTTTTCTAGCCATCTTTTTCTAGCAGCCTTTCATATTTTTAAAATTGCTATTGTGTCTTATACTTTGGTTTTGTCTTCCCTATATCAAACCATCACAATCTTTTCAGTCTTCACTCACAATCTGTGACTCTTGCACATTTAATACTTTTTATCCTTTTTATCCTTCTTTGGATAGGATTTTCTCTAATTGATTAAGATGTCTCTAAGTCGTTTCCCATAGCCAGTTACAGATTTTTAGGCAGCACCCTTCCAGAGTCAACCAGAAGAAGCAAATTCCTTTCTAAGCCTTATACAGATAGATTCTCCTTTTCATTATATGGTTTGCTTTTTTTTTCCTAGTGGCCTAATTTGGTTGATATGTGTTCAGATTAATTGCTTGAACCCCAGATTCTCTTCTGAGGACCTTACAAACCTCAGTAGTGTTTTTTTTGTCTTACATTGATGCAGTTGATCAGTTTATTCCATGTGTGATACTTTGCTCTGCTCAAGGTCACCATGGCCTCAGAAGAGCTAGCAGGCTCTTTCAGCTTTATTTTTGTCTTCAAGTTTAATAGGAACTCCACTGACCTGCCTTATCTTAGATGAGCTGGCATAGCCAGGATTTTTTTTTCCTATTACTTAAATTTCATGCCAGCTTGTGATCATCACTTATAAAAGGACACTAAATCAGTCAATTATCACCAAAAAAGTTTTTAAAAGTCTGCAGTAGCCATGTCTCACAACCTGGATATCTTACTCTTTCAAGCTGTCCAGAGCATCTGTTTTGAATGATCTGTCAGGTAGGATGAATCCTATACTTCAGATCAAATCATACACTTATAACAACATATTTGTATTGGCACCTTGTAGCAAAAAGAGGGAAGGCATTGATATTTTGGTGGTCTAGCACTGTAGGAATCCTGGATTGAGAGCTTTGAGAAACAGGCAGCTGGAATGAGAGATACATGTTTGTTTCATGCAGAACCTGGAGAACCACTGTCTGAATGGTACAGTTCCATCTAATGCAGCATTTTTGGTGAAATACTGTGGTACTTGGTGAGTGAGACAGTGGTTAACAGCACAAGTGAAGATTTGTACTTTCTTTTCTCCCCCCACTCCATGTTTCTTAGTAGGAAGAGATGATTGAGGGGATCTTATCAGTGAATACAAATATCTTAGGGGCAGGTGTTGAGAGGGTAAACAAATTCTTTCCAGCGGTGCCCAATGCAGGACAAGGGGCAAAAGCCACAAAGTAAAGCACAGGAAGTTCTGTCTGAATATGAAGAAAAATTTCTTTGCTTTGATGGTGATGGAGCAGTAGTACTGCTGCTCAGAGAGGTTGTGGAGTCTTCTTCTCTGGAGAATTTCAGAGCCTGGACACAATCCTGTGCAATCTGCTCTAGGTGAGTCTGTGCTAGCAAGGGGTTAGACCAGGTGATTTACAGAGGTCCCTTTCAAAACCAGCTATTCTGTGATTCTGTAGTATAACAGTAATAGATGACTAGCCAAAGTGTTTTATAAATGCTGAGTGAAGCCACAAATATTGCTGTGATCACCCCAACTGCAAATAAATAAAAAGAGTGGATGTAAACAGGTAGAGATCAAAAATCTCTACAGCTTATGACCTAGACTGTGGACCAGCTGCTGATTAAATCAGTGCTCTCAAAATACTGGAACTGTAAGAGCATTTGATACAAGTATGGGTGCTGATTTCCATAAATAACCTCATCTCTGTGTGTTCTTTCAGAGTGGTTACAAGAAAGTTCAAGGACAGACTAGTAAAGCTGAGATAATAATGAAAGCAGCTGATTGTCAAGGGACTCTTGCAATAAAAATACAATGTGTATTTTATTGTGTGTTGTGATTTATTATTTCATCTTTAAGTCCTTGCCTTTCACTCCAGTTCTTTACTCCAATTGTCTTTTAATTTTCTTCTTTAATAGCATCACCTACCAGTGTCACTGTGTATTCTCCCACAGGAATAGGAGATGGGGTGAGCTGTCAAGAAAGGACATGGACTGGTGATCAATTCTCTGGGTATACAACTAGACTGTTGTCTTTCTGGTATTGATCATATTTTGTGGATGTCTCTCCTGGAGCACATCTACTGCCATAACTAGTTGATTCTCTGTGTTTCTTGAATAAATATTGATCATACTCTCTTGAATGTGCCCCTGATCTCTTTTTAAAGATGTAAGAATAAGTAGAAGGGGGATCCCAAGATCATTCTTTAACTGTTTGTGAAAACAGAGGTACAGCAGTTTTGGGAGACTTACATAAGGCTTGCTGGCAAGGAAAAATATTCTTATTTTGTTAGTACTACTTTTCCCTCTCCCTATGTCTGCTAAAAGGTGTTTTTTAACCTGTAAAATGATTTTGCTTGGATTTTCCTTGCCTGTGATTACTAAATGCTTGTTGATATCTGGGTTTCTGTCAGCTTGCCTCAGAATATTCCAGGGTGCTACATTAATTCTATCATCTTATATGTGAAATGGCAAATATAAGCTGTATCCTTAATTTCATTAATTTCTTGATATGATCTGCATGACGTTATATAATCATGGAAATGGGTTCCATGCCATTTTCTGAAAAAATGTCAACTGCACTGTGAGCTCAAAACTTTTTTTTGCTTTGGCAGGGATGTGCTTGTAGGATATAGTGAAATGATTTATACAGAAAAGATTAAGTAATCAGGGCTGGAAAAACAGTGTGCAGGTAAGCTCTAGCCTACATCTGCTGTCAGCCAGGACAGTGATGCTGTTCATGGTGTATCCTCAAATCCTGTAAGAGTCCACTGAATTATATGCTGCTTTTTTGTAATGAAACACAATGATAAGTAGCAGAAATGCAACTTACACCTGTGTTCTTTGAAATAGAACTGTAACTTTTAAACCCATTTCTATTCTGAGAAAAAATAGGATGTATCTAGCTTTCCTAAAACACTGGGACCCCCTAGATAATATTAAGTTCTGTTGTTTTCAACATAAGTAATTTGTCCTAAGATTCCCTCTTCTCAATTAGGTGGACAGCTGAGTGTTCTCTCTTAGAACTATAAATTACAAAGAGACAGAGTTTTCATCACTGATAAGTTAAAAAGCTTGTCTGCATTTGCAAGGCTTGCTGCTAAAATGGACAAAAAAGAGCAATTACTACTCCCCTATGTTATAGAAGGCATGCATAGTTTATGGCTTTTTTCTTGCTCTCTCTTTTTTTGCCTTTACATGTTGAACTTGTTCTCAGAATAGAATAAATTATTAGGACTTCTGTTATTCCAAATCATAGCAATACATAGTGATTTTTTTTTCATATTGTGTCATGTTATATTTCCTGGCTAACATGTAACCTTTGATATGTGACTTGGTTTTGAGTAGTCTGAGCGGTATCTCTGGGGTTTCACTAAAAGACTTTGATGGAAGAGATAATACTTTTGAGGCCTTAGTGTGTATGTAGATGGCTCTACTCTTCAATCTTGGCTTATGCAGGATAAAGGACCAACAGTGTTGATAATTTCTGCAAAAAGATCCTATTGGTTCCCCATTTCCTGAAGGTGTATTGATCCTTCTGGGAATAAATGCTTTAAAATTTGCTGATCTAGGGCTATAAGTGTCTTAAGATATTTATAGGAGCTTACAAATCACCAGCATCACTGGAACTAGGTCCTAAATGATATATATTCACTGTTCTTCATGGGAGAGGAAGAAAGGATTTGGGGGAAAATCTTTGTCTCCCTGTTCAGAAAAAAAATCTTTAAAATTTATTGAACGTTTCTGTAGAGTAGAATGAAGTGGAGGAGGATCTGATCTTATTCCATGTGTGCTGTCTTAAAACAGTCCATCATGATTATAACATTTCATGTAACTAGACCTCTTGATTGTTTCTATGCTTGACCATATTCTTTCCCTTGTTTGAAACCCTCAAGATTTTAGTCCATTCTTTTTACTTAGGACAAGAAAAGGGGTAGATGATAATAGACAATTGTTTGGGGTAGATGATAATAACTCTAAATTGTGTCTGTCTTGCAGAAGTAGGCATAATCTCAGTTCATTGCCCTATTACTTTTGCATTTAATGGAGAGAAATGAGCACTTCCAAAGAGCAAATGATCCCATCTAATCTAAACACCTCCCAGAGGTGTCTGTCCCTGTCAGGAATCTGATATTCTGTCTCTATCAGGAACCTCTAGCAGAGAGGATGTCCAGCTAGGCAAAGATCACTAGGAATTTTCACAGGAGTGGCAGTAATAATATTGTTATAATGCACCACCTCTTTTTTTCCCCCAGAAATGGTGCCTCATCTGCAGCCACAGGGTGAAACTATTTTCCTGAATCTAAAGAATACTCGTCTAGTGGTTCCCCTGGATTCTTGCTGAGATGATACTGAAATTTTCAATTCTCTTGGTGATGCTGGAGTCACTAAGTTCTTTAATTTGACTTACTACAGATACTCAAGTAGACACATTTGTTTTCTCCACAGAAAAGGGAACAGCTGTGTGTTACTGAGTCTTTCCCGTCTCTGCTGGTTGTATAGGGCAATCTATTGCAAGTGCAGCTCTTGTTCTTTCTCCACCTTGAGGAGGGAGGTCAGTGTGTGCTTGTCAGGGCTGTGTAGACATCACCAAAGTGTGCTGTGTGTGATGGGAGCTCCTGCAGCAAAACAGAAGGTGCTCTATTTTTAGACTGGTGAGCTACTGCTCTTGGTCAATTGCCGTACTCCAGGATCCAGATGCAAGGCTCCCTGAAGGCAGCTGAATCTGGCTGTCAACACTAGCTCATATGTTCACATTGCTACATTTAGCATTACAGAGTATTTTGGAGAAATAATGCTTAAAAAACATCAAGTGCACAGTTTGTAAGTGTTTACTTAGCAGAAGCCCAAGATGTTATGTGTTTCACACTAGCATATAGTCAAGTGATGGTGACTGCTCACAGGCTGCCTCACTGGCAGGAAGCTTCTATAAAATCTCACCTGTTAAAAATCAAGCTGTTATGTTTAAAAGAAAGTGAAAGAAGTTAGTGTTAAACTGTTTAAACTGATATGTATATCATGTGTTTTATTTAAATATTTTTAAAAAGGCTCAGTATGATGGATGAATGGTCTTTATGTGGTGTCCAGAATTACTGGATGGAAAGTGACACACTGACTCTGAGTTACCAGCTTTCAGTACTGATTTAATGATTATTTCTTCCAGTAATGTTCTTTATTACACACCCAATCCAAAATTAAAGCAATGTTCTCCACCTTAAGGCCAAAGAAATTAGTGTAAAATGTCCTAAATCCTATCTGTTCCTGGGGAGACACACTAAATCTGACATTTTTAGCAGGTAGGTGTTCAAGAATGAATTACCCATTCATGTCAGACACCAAACAAGGCCAAAGGAATGAGTCATCTGCTGCATTGGGTCTGGTCTGCCCATCACTAACTGTGGCTGCCACCTTCGCACCAGCTATGCCACTTCCAGCCTGTTGTGCTGTTTATTTAAGAACAGATATATCTCATCCTGTTCTGAACCTGCTTTTGTGATCGTTTCTGAAGGGCAGTCTGGGAATCTTCATCTCAGGTTCATTTCTGTCCATGTCTTTTCACTTGCTAGTAGGTTTCTATTTCCTGAGGCAGTGTCTGATTGGAATGTGACCTTTGGTAAACTAGGAGAAGTTTTTCAATTCAGCCAACCATTTCAACACCCCCATGTGAATCTCATCCAGCCCTGTGGATTTTTCATGGAGTTTCTAATCTGCTGTTCCTTCACTGTCAGCTGTCCTCCTTTGCAAAATGTGTTGATCTATCTGAAGGCTCAATTTTCCTTTGAAGATCAACTAAATCACTGTGTCCCATGTCATTTGTAACCATATTCACTCCTCCTTCCAGCAACTGTTTACTTCACTTTCCCCAACTTTCTTTTGCAACTGGCAAAGTCTTTCTAGCTCTTCTTTTCCCTCCTATTTAGAGTGGTTGAAAGGGATTTTTGATTCACCAAATCTCTTAATAAAAACTCTTTCAGTTTTCTTCTTCAGCATTGAAATTTTCACTATTAACTTCAGATGAAAATATGTACTCATTTGTTTGGAAAATGTTTTGGGGATGGTTTTTTGGCCATAGTATGTTGACTTTTTTTCCTTAGTGCAAATGTCATGGATCACATTTTTCAGGTACATAGAATTAAAAAGAAAAAACTAATCATAAAAACATTTTTATAAAGAAAATTCTCTCATTAAAAGCTAACCAAAAACCCGTGAGCATTTCAAAAAGCAATCAATCCTTCAAGAATGAATTCTTCTATCAAATTATATTTTTCAGGATGATGAGCAAAACCTAGAGCTCATTTTGTAGAATAAACAAGCGTAATTAAATATGAAAATAAACAAATATTTGTTTCTTATCTTTCAGAATCAAACTGTTGGTGAGAGAGAGAGAACTAAAATATGGTTTAGAATTATAAACAAGAATTCTTTTCATGTGTTTTTTCAGGAAAGAGGAGATGTTTGTATAATGGTTAATTCAGACAGCCTATTCATAAAACCCTTCATTGAAATTTGTTCCTTTTTCTTTTTTTCCCCCCTGATAATATAGCACAATGCTTATTGATAAAACAGCTTGCTTCCCCCCAGATGGTAGTGCTGAAACTACCCAAAAGCAAATGAGAAATTACACAAATCTAAGTCTACTTCCTTTCAGGGAAAAAAATTGCACAAAACATATGCTGACCATTTGTTGCCCTAAACTCTGCTTCATTCACTCAGAGAATTAATGACTGTGGCTTGGAAGTATAAATAATGAACTCAGTTTATCTGGAGGAGGAAGGATATCTTCACTGTGGGCTATTGGATTCTAAATAGTAGGCCTGGAAAGATATATGAATGCATAAATCTTAAGTTTTAAAAAAATTAAACCCAGAAAATTTCTGCTTAGTTCCAAGGAAATTAAAAAAACACCAAAAAAAACCCACAAACCAAAAAATCTAAGGTATATTAAAAATAAAAACAATTGAGCACCCAGTGAAAATTTTGCATTGAAAACTAGGCAAAGCACCTGATTTGGTTTCTGTTAAATTCTATCTATTTTTTCCTCTGTCACAGAGAAAGAAACTTTTTAATGTTTCCTTATGCTTTCATGATGTCTATCTGTTTGGTAGGTTTGGTGCTTTAGATTAAATAAAATTAAGTTTACTATCATAAACACCAGTGGTTCCAGATTCAGAGAAAATGGTGAAGAAGTTGGACAGAAAGTTGTGAATTTGATAACAGAAAAGTGTGAATTTAGTAGATAAATGCAGCTGCAGTACAAGTGAATGGTAAATGCACCCACAGAATTATGTCTTTGGCAGAAGCAAGGGAAGGAAAACAACAGTAAGAGCAATGTGTCTATACTGAAACGCCGTGTCTATACTGAAAACTGGAATGTTGTGTCACACCTCAGAACTACCAGAACTGATGAAATATGTTTATTGATATTCAAAATTCTAATATATTATTTGTGTATAATCTACACTTTTAAAATATAAACAGTGTGGTTTTTCTTGTCAGTAGACAAGAAATGTTTTGATTATTTTTATATCTCATCACTCAACATGGAGTTCCATTTAAGCATTCTACCACAATTCCATGTACTGCAGAAAACCAAAAGTGATTCTATAAACACCTAAAAAATTTATAATGTTCATCAAACAAATCAGGGTTTGGAAAGATTCTAAAACTCTATCTCAAGTTTCTATAGTATTTGAACTCTATTTAATTTTATCATTACGTATTTTGTGTAAGTAGCAGTTGTATAAAACCAAAAGTTTTCTGTTGCTTCCAGTTGCTTGCTACTTCCTAACTGTTATTATGAACAAGATAGGGGCTATTTCTGCTCATGCAAACTAGCCTTCATTTCAGAGAGTCCTTTAATCTGGGGGCAGATATGAGGCTCAGAATGCCAAGGAAGATTTATACAACACGACTTGATGAGGTGGTGAGCAAATCTGAGAGATCCAGCAGGCAGCAAGGTCGCTGGGAAAAGTCCTAGGGTGATTCAGGCTGAATAGCTATTAAGACCCAGGTTAATTTAATGTTTGTCCAAAAAAAAAAAAAAAAAAAAGAATATTTACACACTACAAATTATAGATTGCCAGGAAAAGAAGTCCCAAGAAGGGCTTTGATTCCTACAAACCCTGTAGGGTCTGGAATTTGGAATACAGCACCTCCCATGTCCTGCAGCCTGGTGGGGCCCACCTCTCTTCAGACAAGCCCCTGGCGTTCTGCCTGCTGCTGGTTTCCCAGTCTGCTTTTCAAAAGTGGATTTTGTCTGTCTGCCAAATCAGCAGCACCTGGAACATCTTGGCCAGAAGCAGATTATAGAAAAGCTGTGAAACATTCTAGACATTTCAGATGGCAAAAAAGACACCTTCCTACAGATAAGTTTCTTAACCCTACAGTGTTTAGGTATGGTGAAATTTAGATTTCATTAGCTCAAATGTTTATTTCACTTTGCTGACCAATTAGGAAACTGCCCCCCCCCAGATTTTCTTAACTTGTTACTGCTCCTCTGGAGTTCCAGAAGAAATGTAGTAATTATTGTAACTAATTTTTTAAAAATCCTATATTATGAGATGTTTTGTTGACAAAGAGAAACCTTGCTTGCCTTGCCTTTACATATTATGAAAAGTTATACTGGGTCTCCATACCAGTAGAAGAAATGAAAAAATAAAATTTGCTAAAATTTGCTCTCGTATGTTCAGAGTAATTACTTTTTTATTTGAAATTAAAGTTAATACTGTTATCTGTGCTTTTCACAAAAGTCATTAGAAATGCACACAAGAACAATGAAGCCATAAGGTTAGGTTGTGTTGTTTAGATGTTCAGATGAGAGCAGTAACAAAAGTTTAAATTCACACGTTTTTTGCACTGGGGAAGGACTACTAAGACTTGATTTCAATTTGTCAAAATAAAAACCCTTGTGATAGTGTTTCTTTCTTCTTCCTATTCTCTTTCTGACAGTTTCCACAGGAGCTATTCTCAGAGGGTGACATCTCTGAGGCTCTTTTACAGGATAATTTAAGACCATTAACATAATTTTTCTTAGTCTGTAGCTCCAGCTGCTGCAATTTGTCTTTGAGATTCATGACTACTAAAATTCACCAAACTTAATTTAAAATGATGGAATATATTTCCATTTATTTAGCAATGAGAAACAACTGCAATAAACACAGAGGAAAACTAAGTGGAAGAAATGGATGGTGTAATCATGCGTATGCCATAGCCAGCCTGATCTCCTCAGGCTGTCTGTGTGCTTTTCTGCTTTATCAGTCAATCAAATATTACTATATTGGAAAAGCTTCTTGGGATATGAAGCAATTCATTTTTAATGATATTTTTTATGACTTTCACACATGCAGAACAGGCCAATGCATCTCTACCAAGTTTTGTCAATTTTAATAAGTGCACATTCTAGCAACAGGCTTACCAGTCACAGCGTGAAGGTCTTAATAGTTCAGCCCCCAGCACCAAATTGCAGGCTCCCCTTGGATTCTCTTTTCCCTTTGTCTACAACACATAATATTGTCACTCTCACTTTGTAGTCAGTGACTATCACAGACACTCAGACAAGATCTTGAATTCCATCAAAACAAAAGAAGTGTACAGTGCTAGTCAGGATTTATACTGGACTCTGCAAATAGGACATTATCTTTAATTTCAAACAGTACAGAGTACTTCAGGCTGTTTTTTATCATGTGACTGCTGAAAGGGTGTGTGCTGCATTTTGCACTTGGAAGCCAAGTTAGGAGGTGCTGCACTTTTGTGTAGCACAGATCTCAGTCTAGAACTCAGATGTGATAACCTGATGGTTTCAAAGGGATTGTATAAATATGGGTGCAGTATTTGAAGTCTGATTTCTATATCTGGTTCTGTCAAATGCATCTGTCCAATTTCTCAGCTACTTAACCTTGTTTAAAAAAGACATGAAAATTAAGCTCATTTGACTCTAGACACCAGAGAGGTCCTGCTTCTCACTTTCACCCTTCCTACAAGAAACTGCAGTCCACTCTGTCAGGAAGCAGCTTCAGCTGAGGACCAAACTGGGAAACTCCCTTCTGTTGTAGATAACTGAGGGATTGATCTGGCTCCCTGAGCACCAGGGTGACTTTCCTGAGCAGCACAACTTCCTACCTACTGGAGTAGAGGGACTGCTCTGGATGCATGTTGACATTATCTGTTCTCAAATTGTACACACCCCACAAAATCTCCTGGAGGCTTTCTTCTCTGGTAGTCAGTATTAATGGGACACCACATGAAGGTGGCCATGGTTTTATAGTAGGTTTTTTTCACTGTGAGTTTGCTTAGCAGCCGTTTTGATGCTGACTCACTGCTCTGTGAGAGCAGCAAGAGTCAGTTGTGGTTCTTTCTTGCATCTATAAGCCACTGAAACTAGTGACCCTGTCACCTTTAGGTTTTGACAGTAACAACTTTTCTAATAAAAACTTCTAATAAATGTCAATCAGCAAATTCCTTATCAGCTTTGTGAGGCATAGTTAGTGAATAATACATGCAAACTGTCTGGGTCAGAGCATGGATCAGTATGTGTGCATACTGTCAGATTTGCTGCTGATATCTGGGGAGTTCAGTTTGGATCAAATTTTGGTGCAATTTCACTTGGCAGATGTCAGGGTTGATTTGGGTTTTTGTACTGGTAGGTTGTTTTGGGTTTTTTTTTTCACCACCCAAAGTCTGAGACCACTTCCAGTTCATACATAGAATATTCTTGGTAATTGGCAGCTACCTATTTTTCCCAATATCATTCTCATAAAAGGGGGAACAGTTCTCCCAGAACTTTCTTTTTAAACTTCCCCAAAAGGAGCAACCAAACTTGAGAGGTGTTAACCTGGGAAATGATAATGTGAAAATTCAACAAAAATTCTAGGCAACAGAAAATTGTTGTGTACAGCACTGCCAATCCCAACAATTGTTCTGTAGAGATAGACACTCTTCATATATAGGGAACAGCACCCTCTAAATGAGACACAGTGTGCCAGCTGGTTCACGTTAAGCATATTAATATTTCATTCAAAAAGTGCAGAGACATTTGGGAGATTTTGAACATGCTTATTAGCTGCCATCTTAAACTTGTACTCCAGATGAAGGAATGTGTTCCTTATTTCATGTGCAGTGTGTACTCTGCTCTTAAAAATAATCCCTGTCTGCTAACTGAATAAAAAAGGCATCCTTTCACTACTTAAAAATACTTGTGTTTTATAGCAACACATTCTTCAAATGTATTTAAGTGACTGAGATTTAATCAATTTAAAATGTAACTAGATAGCCCCCTTTTATAAAACACAGTTTTATAAAAAAAAATCAAATTACTTTTAGAGTATTTTTTCTGGAGTCTGTAGCTAAGTACAGAATTTATACGGTTTTTAAGCTGCATCCTTGGTATTCAGGGAAGCAAAGACATAATAATAGATGTTTTCCTGAACTGAAGTGAGAATCTGCAGTATGAGTTTAAACCTCTGGGGTAAGTAAAATTAGGTACAACTAAAACATGTTAATGGAGATGAATTAATTATGAAAAGACTGATTAAGAGACAAACTTTACTGTTAAAAGAAAATAGCATCCAACCAATTACAGTAGGATCAATAGAATAACAGGGTAATTGTTCTTGATGCTAGAGTGAAATATTGTTAAATGAAATACTGGACATGTGTTTGGAAAATCGTGTTTTGCTTTTACATAGTAGTAGGAAATTTGACAGAGAAAAATATGATCACTGTCTTAGACTCTTATCCCTAGCGTGAAAGGTTGAATTTCTGCCTACATGTCAATGTATTGAGCAGCATATGTTTGATCAAAACCAGGAAGGAGCATTTTAGATTCCTTCAATCTCCATCACAAGGCTTTTTTCCTACCCAACTCAGGCTTAGACCTTCCCTGCCTTGAAACTATGACACTAACAGCAGCTGCTGATGCATAGGCAGCCTTATGCAGGGAACTGCTGCTGGAAAAAATGCCAGAATACACAAACAAGAAACTGACTGAGCAGACAGCTCCGTGTAGCTTGTGATCTTTCTGTGCATGATCAGAAGCTATTGCTTCCTTTGGCTAGGCAGAAAAGTCATAAGTAGATGTTGAGGAAAAAATAGGAAAAAGAGGCTCCCACCATACTCTTGTAAAATTGTAATAAAATACATTCAGAATTAAAGTTTTACTATTATTTGTCCATTGTGCACACATCAAAAATAGTATATAGCTGTAATGGAAACCTTATTTTCTTAAATATTTTAATAGAAGTAAAAGACGAAAAATAATATTTCTTGGATTTTTATTTTCTAATTCTCCTTTTTTTCTCTGTATTTGTGTGCTAGAGTTGAATTTGTGTTGGAACACGGGTGAATCCCTAATGGCCTCCACTATTTTTTTTCCCTGAGATATTAAAAGAAGTGCTGTAAAGGTCAGACTGAGGAGCCTGAATTCTCCTTTCACTTGCCTCGTTTTCCCCCTAGTATTATTCCACTGCTTTTGGTGTTTACTTTTGATATAAATTCTGTATGAGGAAATTCAAACCATACAACAGAATGCAAGAAATGAGGCAGCACACTTTGGAACTCAGGCCTTCCATGAAAATAGCTTCTATTCCCAGACATTTCTATTTTTCCTTCTGTGTGCACCAAATTTCAGGTAGCTACTAATGTAGCCAGAATACAAATACAACAGTGTATATTCATTTTTAGTTATAACAAATATTCTATTAAACAGGTCACTGATAATGGCAACTATATGGCTTCTGAGGAATTAACAAGTGTGCCTAAAGTCAGGCATGCCAGTAATCCTGTTATTCTGATTTTTCAGACATGACAAGTATTG
This sequence comes from Argya squamiceps, assembly GCA_037834095.1. Classification (NCBI taxonomy): domain Eukaryota; kingdom Metazoa; phylum Chordata; class Aves; order Passeriformes; family Leiothrichidae; genus Argya; species Argya squamiceps. The sequence continues at coordinate 1,183,759 of JBBMKD010000216.1, read as the reverse complement.
TAGTGCAGTGCAGCAGAATGTAGAATTATCTTTAGTATCAGAATTATCTCAGGTCCTGCAAACAGTAGGTACAAGGTACCTACTGGTACAAGAGTGCAAGGTACCTTGTCTAATTTAACCAGCTGAGAAGTTAATATGAGCTTTTCAAGTTCCTGCCTTTGCTCACCTTCACTCTATAGCAACAGGTGTCAGAAGCATCTCCTGCATTTCCATGAGCACAGTGAAAATCACTCCAACCTTTGTATGGAGAAACCCATCTTTGCTTATGTCTCCTTTGCTCTACCCAAGGCAGAGCCATTTTTTATAGTGATATTTAATATTCCCCTTTGCATTCTTTGACATCTAGTAATTCAGTCTAAACACAAGAATTTAGGTGTTTAAAAGATCAAGTAATTAACGCTCTACTACTAGGATGCAGAAATATCCCTCCTCCACCACAAAAAAAAAAATCAAAACACCCCAAACAAACAAAAAACCCCAAAAAACCCCCACAAACAAACAAAACCACAAAAACAAAAACACCAAAACCCCCAAACAAACAAACAAACAAACAAAACCCACAAAAACCCAAAAAAACCCAAACCAAAGCCCAAAAGCAATATGAAATGCAAACCTTAAAGAAGAGACATTTAGACATGAATTTAGAAGTCAGTGTTACTGTTACAAACAGACCTCAGAGTTTAATGGAATATGAACTCCATGTAATAATCTAGTGTGTATCCCCAGTGAGCAGTACTGCAGTTTAGGACAGAGCTCTCCCTGGACAGTAAGGGATACAGGATTTTTAATTGTACCTCCATCCCAGTAACTGCATTCAGCAGTTTAAAAGATGTTTAGGGAGAGAGGGCATGCAAAGAGTTATTCTGGTAATATCCATGCCCATAAAGTTAGAAAGTCATATTTGAGCAGTATTTCTAAATGCATTCTACTTTGCAGAGGTTTTATAAGGAAAGACAAGTTGGCTAATTTAATTGCTATACAGAGGTGTGTGACAACAGGCATTTTGGCTGTTTCCTTTTAATTTTACATTTATTAAATTTGTTTCTCATCATGGCAATAATTCACTGTTTATGAATTTGGAAGATTGGTTTTAATCATCCTCTGCCCATATTATTAGAAGCCTTTTCCAAGAACAAACTTTTGTTCTTCCTGCTTCTGGAGGCTTTTTAAATAAACAATTTCCCTATACTCAACTTGTCTTACCAAATGCCGTCTGAAGTTTGTTTGGGTCAGTAGAAGGGCTGGAGTTGTCACACATATGCCAAAAATGAGCAAGACAGAACATCTGGAGTGACTTGGTTGGAAAAAAAAAGTATTTATAAAATTAATTAGGAGAAGAACCCAAGAAAATTGGAAGAAGCCTGTGTGGCTGAAAAAATTCACAGTATTCTTTTAGGCTGCTGGAGAACTTGTTCACATAAATTTTTTAACTCAAGAATAATCCATGATCATGGTCTTACTTTCCATTCAGCAGAGCAATAACTGCACAGGAATTGTCTGCCTTCAGATGATGTACTAAGTTCTGCTAGCATGATTCTAATATCTGGAAACAGTAGAGTTTTATTTTAGTATTAAAAAGTATCAAACACTTATTTTCTTTATTTACATCAAACACTCATTTTCTTTATTTATCTTTCCATCCTATTTTGTAGAACATATTCATCTTCTCCTAAAAGGTTGTATTATCAGTTCATATATCCTCCATGGTGATAAATATCAAGCCAATTTGATGGTTTAAGTAAATAAATTACCTGTTTAGTCTGGCAATAAGTAGTGATGACAAGCCATGGACCTCTAAGTAAGCACTTGCTCCTAAACAAGGCTCTTCAGTAACTAGGTTAAAACATAAATAATCTGCTGTGTTTGCCTGTTTGGTCGGGAATAAGCTGACCAGTAATCTGTTTATAGAAAAATGCACATAAATCAAAGGAGATACACAAGGATAAATCTGGAACAACGTATATATGAATTGAGGTTTAATTCTATTTTTGAAGCAAATATAGGGTTTTTTCCCCTAAAGTTGTTATGACTATAGCACACACATATTTTCTCATAAAAAGGCAATACTATCAATAATATTCAGATAATATTTCTTGCTTCCCAGGAACATCCTCCCCCCTCCTCTTCCTTGTTTTTCCCACTGTTTATAGCTTAAAATAGATGAGAATATTACACAGAAGATCTGTAGGCTTTTCTGGGTTATTTCCTCATCTAAAACTATTTCCTTTCAAACTCAGAGCTGTTGGTACCCAGGCGTGTCAGATGTTTCTGCTGCTTGCTCTAGGACTGCAGTCTCAAAAGGCAGCTCTGACATCAGCAGCAAGTGTGTCCTTGGGGATTACTGAATTCCATCAATTTCCTGGACCATGTGCTGACTATAAGAGGTGGTTTTTCCCTAAGTGCTGATGGCTGGAGTAATTTTGGCTATGGTAACAATCTTCTGGTATATTGAATGCATATTACAATAACACCTCATCCAAATTAGTGTGGAATAATCCTTACGGATATAGAGCATTTCTAAACTAGCTGAGGTCGATAAAATGATGCTCCATTCCCATTTGAAGTTTGTTATGTCTTAGCAAGAGAACAAAACTCCTCATGCTTTAAGCTGACCCTGCTTTTTCCTTGCTTTTATATCAGTGCCTCACTATTTTTGCTGCTAGACTTTTTTTTCAATGTCTTGCCTGAATCTTGCCATCTTGCAGTGCACAAAAGTATCCTGCTCACTGAGAACACAGAGAACAGACTATTCTAAAATAGCAAAAAAGGGAAGAAGTAAACTCAGACTTTAAGAAGGGGAGCACATGGAACTAAGCAAGATAAATTAGTGAGCAGATGACACCTGGGGTGAGATTTTGAGAGGAGAAGCTGACAAAATGCACTAGCCTGTAGGGAAATAAGTTACTCACCTGCCTTGTTGTAACTGGAATACCTCTTCTGCTTGTTTGCCATCCTTAGGAATCCCTAAGATTATTTTCACTGTTTGCAGTAAGAAATTGCTTTTAATGGAGGCCTAATTCTATGGAGCAAAAAGAAAAGCTGATGGTTGTATTTTTCATGGCTGAGGGAAGAGAAATAACATGTTGCTGGCAGTCCTGCAGAATGTCACCAGCTACAACACAAACAGAAGCAGAATTTTGTTACAGGTTGCAATTTTCTTTCTGTGTCCTTGAAAATTCTCACAGGAGTGCAAGCATTGCTCTTCATTTGCAAATTGTTAAAGTTGTTATCATTCTTGTGTTACCTTATCCTAATTTCCTTAGCTTGTAATAGCTGTGGCCTATTTACTTTTGAGGTCTAGATCATCTTGGTTTAGCAGAGGCATGGTTACCTGGGGCAGTTTCTATTCCCTCTAGAAGCATGCTTTTATGATTATGATGTTTATAAGCCTCGAGCGAATGGTTGGGAGGACAACGCAGCACTCAACTCCAGATGGCCCACTTTTAAGCTACTAACATGATCCTTCTTTTTTTTTCCCTTTTTTTTTAAACAATTATTTATTTCTTATTCCCTCAAAGTACATTTCTTACTACAAGTGAATTTTCTGTGATTTTAACTTTTTACCAAGCTATTCTGTGGGCAGCTTCACTTACTATGTCTACTTCTTAGAATAACATTTAAACACATTGAAATATATCTCATTTGTCTTCTGAAATATAGAGCTGGATAAACCATGAAACCTTAACGCCTCTCACTTTTGAAAGCTATGAGAACTGTGCCAGGCTATTTGGAAATCAAATTATCAAAATAAAATTATCTAAAATCAAAAATCAAAATGATCAAAAATCAAGTTTTATTTTGTCTGCTTCATCATGGTTAGACAATGTCATGACTTCATCATGGTTAGACAAACCTTTGGCTTATGTAATTCTGCCATTTTATGGATGGTGCAGTTAAAAACTAGAGACTTCAACTTTTGAAGAGGTTGGTATTTTTTTCAGTTCACCCCCTTAACTTTAATATTTCATTTGAATATCAGTTTAGTTGCAGTTTACTTGCACCACAAAGGTGTTGAAAGCCAGTCACAATCACTGCTGGCACAAGAGCACTGTATGAAGAGATATTTTCTGTGCAGTCCAAGTTAGTAGTTTTGTCTGCAATTGATACAGAATAGGTCTCAAATTGATCAGAGCCAAGTTTAAGGCCCAGTTTAAGGCCCTTTGTTGTCTCTTCATTGACTTCTTATTCAGGCTGGTCTTGATTACTCAAGATATTCTCATCTTTATGAAACTCTGATTTGGACAACCTGGTCTTGGAATGTTTAAAACTTCTTTCTTTTGATTGCTTGTTTCCTGAATAGAATGGACTTGTCCTTTGTTAAAAAAAATTAAAGTTTACTAAAACATTTTGAGGAAAGGGTCACAGGGCATAGCTCAAAGAAGCCACCTGCTAAACGCTTTGAGGTGGAAAAAACCCCATCAATTTACTGTAAGCATGCTTCTCTTACCACCTGCTTCAAATAGATGACATTACACATAAGAATTCAGTCAATATTTTCAATTAAATAATTTGTAGTATTTTGTCAAGACCATAAGTGTTTCAGACCAGACTGTTAATCATTTGACGGTCAGTGATTGTTCATGACTGTAGTGTTCACATTCATTATGCAACTTCAGTAAAAACATATGCTAGATAAAGAAGATATTTAGGAAGTGATAAAGAGATTAAAGCCATGAATTTACTTCTAACTGTGTTCCAAACAGAAGATGATTCAGACATAACCTTTTTCAATTCATTATTTCTCTTTTGTGTGTGTATATGTATAAAGTGGCTCGTTTGCTGGGGAACGCTTCCTCTGGCTAGCTGATTTCCTGAGCCAATTTATAAGAGTTTGTGAGTTTCCCAGGTAGCTCGCTGGAATGTGGATTCAAGGCTTGGAAGAATGAAGTGTGCCCTCTCTCTTGGGTTATCAAGGATGTTTATTGAGGTGCAGTTCC
>JBBMKD010000216.1:1166017-1178722 GCA_037834095.1 Argya squamiceps | reverse complement strand
GTGTGTCCCTTTTTCCCAGCTTGGGGGCTGGGCAGGGAAACACTGACCCAATGGGGAAGGGAAAGGGTAGGGTTACACCAGGATGAACCAAGTACATCAGGGGTAAGAATAGAGGCGGGGAAGGGTTATACCAAATACATACAGATAACAAAATACAAATACAAAAAACCTGAAATTCGCACTGCTATATATATGTGTGTGTGAGAGATGCCATTTTTCCTGGGACAAGAATAAAGAAAAATTAAATATAGTGGAAATGTACATGAATTAAGTGGTGTGAGTTCTTCATATGTTTGCAGAGAAAGCAAGAGGTTTGAAAACCTGTCCCTGGCAGCACAGTAACTTTGCACTGTCAGGAGACCCAGCATGCTCCTCTAAGGCATCCAGTACTAGCCACTGTCACCAAAAGCTATTGGCCCAGATGGAGATATCCTAATTTTGAAATATTGCTTTATTTCTCTATGCAGAGGCATGCATTGCAAATTAATTGAGCAGGCAGTTTATGTGAGCATTATGGAGTGCTGAGATGAGAAGGGATAGATATACTTGTGTAAGCAATGCAAGTTTAACATGTTGGCAAAGGCTTTCTTTTGGTGCTTTGAGACAGCATCACTTTTTCTACAATCAAGACAAAAACGGTGAGGCTGCTCACAGAAACAACTACGAATATAAGTAAGTGAAACACAATGTTGGCAAGTTTTGCTTAGGGATAGAAGAGAAAAGGAAACCAAAATTTAAAGTATTTTCAAATGTTTCCAACTATATATGTGGGCAGAATACTATTTAGTGTCTTGTCTGCCTGTATACCAAGGAGCATAAACAATAAGATTTTTGGTGAAATTGCATTTTAGTTGTTGGCACACTTCTATCTGGTTAAATTCAATGCATTCCAGGTATGGGTTTCCATGACCAGTTATGTTAGTATCCAAGGTTTAATTTTGGGCATTTTTCCCAGTAAATATTCTGGGAATATTTGGCATAAAAAGGTGTATGACTGCAACTGGCTTTTGTTTTGTTTTCTTTTGTGGAGCCTGATTCCGATAGATAAACTCTGAGAACATCAGTTGTGATGAGCCTTGTAGGTGAGACAGCTAAATGAAAGCTTGTTTTTTAGAATCCCAAAGTAAATTTTCACAGGGGCAAGTGTCCATGTCCTTTGGTCCTATCAAGCTGGGTACATAGGTAATGCTCTATAACCAAAAATATAAATGCCTAGGAAGTTCTGATGTTTCTAACCGGAGATTTGTCAAAATCAAGTATTCAAATATTTTAAAACTTGCTTGAAATTCAAGTGTTAGCTTGACATGGAGACCTGAATGGCACCTTCTGTAGTGGTTTTTGTTTGCTAATCTGAGCCACGGCACCATTTAGGTGGTGGTTTCATGTTCACTGAATTTTGTTTGCCAAAACTGGGAGATAGGATTTTGGGAGAAAAAGGCAAAACAGGCCCCAACTTAAGATAAACAGATTTTATTAACACACACTAAGAGAAACAAAGGAAAAGAAGAAAAATGCAAATGAACTTTTAAACCAACCCTTTTTTCTACTACAAAGTGTTAACTTTCTACAAACAATGTAAAGAGGCAAAACTCAGAACTTTAGCTCAGTACCACTTATAAAATAGTCATTCATTCAGTCTTTGAGAGAGAGAAGTCTCTCCTGTTGTTTGGTAACTTTCCACAAGAGAAACAGTCTGCTTGTGGCTTCTAACTCATACAGAAACAGCTCACTTAGGATATTCTGTAATTGTGGAACCTTCCATATTCACGTAGCTTTTCTTGTGACCACAAATACGGGTTGTAAATTTACAGATTGAGGCATCACTTTTCAAAAATGAGCAGTTTCAAAGGCAAAGGATTCTTCAACTCAGGGAACAGAGATGTCTTCTCACTTTTTTACTGGCAGAGGGCTTCTTCTTATCTCTCTGTTCAAACTTCTCATGGGATTACCCAAATCACAACCTCTAATTCAATATTCACTCTGTAAATCACAGATACCTTTGCTCAAACAATCTACAAATCATCTCCCCAATTCATATTGCCCACAATTTAAAGGTTTAGTCTAGCATATTCATATTACAGTTTTTTATCATAACTCATAGGAAATTTTCAGACTAGAACCAGGGCAACTTGTCATCTTTTCTACCTAAGAGGTCACTCTTCTTTTACTGACTTTGTGATCTCCATATTATCCCTTTACATGTCTCCAATTTGGCCTTTTCTCTCATCTCTGAGAAGGGTTTAAGAAAGTCTCAATATGTGTCAGGAAAGAGTTAAAGCTTGCCCAGGCCTGTGGTGGTCCTGTGGTCTCTGCTGGGCAGTCTTTACCTGCCATCATGATGTAAAGTTGTGCTTTCTTTTACAGGTGTATTTATTTAATCTGACAAGAATTTAGCCACCCAGATTGAATTCTTAGTGCTCTGGGCTCTTAGGAAGACCAGAGTATTTTGGACCAGTTCTCAGCTCTGAACACACAAAGAACTACTAATGAAGGTTGGTAAAAAAATTCTTCTGATGCTGATTCTGGTTTTTTGGGTGTCTCAGTTTGGAATTCTTATGATCTGATGTGAGTGAGTAGCTCTGTCTTCTCATGTGAATATTTTTCCCTCAGGAATTTGATAAAAATATTAATTTTTACCAATGTTTTGGTAAAACATAGTACTCCTGGAACGATCTTGCTGCCAGGTGCTGGATGATCCTGCAGGTGTAGAAATGAGGCTGAAAACATCTGAAAACATCTGAAGCTCTCACATTTCAGATTCATACTTTGGGTCGTGGTAGTATTCTAAGACATCAGCATTGACTATCTTCAAAAAGTAATTTTCTCTGTTCAAAATAAGTTCCAGGCATTTGCTTATGGAATTTAGTTATCTATTCCAAATTTTGGAAAAAGTATAAAAGAACCTCCAACTAGCCTATGGTTTCAAAAGAGCTTGTAATCCTTCAGTCAGAAACTGAGCTCCATGCTGACTTGATGAGATTTGGATGCTGAACATAAGTGCCAGAATATATTTAATTTCTGCCTACTTTTGTCTATAGGCCTCCTGTGTCTGACACATCTGAATGACACCCACAGGACAGGGATCCTGCAGTGGTTGTGTCCTCTGAGACACCTTTTCTGGGGCTGTATCTTATTTCCAACCTTATGACATGAGGACATAGTGACTTTTACACATTGTAGAAAGTTCCTTTAAGGTGGCTTTCAAGAGGCAATATTTTAGAATCTAAGTGACACCTAAATGGTGGATTTAAGATACCTTTACCTTTGGAAAAATATTAATTAATTCAGTGTAAGAAGTTTGGCCTTCACCACAAAGCCAGTGTGAGATTTCAAGGGAAAGTAAATGATTTGCAGCTCTCAGTAACATTTTAGAAACTAGTGCTGCATGGCTGTTCAAAAACAGAGCAATTCCTAGAGGTCAGCACAAACTGTTGGATCTGCTTGCACTTGCCCTGTGCCAGTTAGTCTCCTCTAATTGCTGACAGGACTTGTACACTACAGAAAAATCTCATACCCTGTTCTGATAAGAAGATAGAATCTATCAGAGCATGGTTATTTATTTTCATATTTTTTATTGTTTGAATGCACACCAACCAAAAATTTGCACTTAAAAGGATGCCTGTATTTTATATTATGACACATACATTATCATTTACTTGAGTAGTTCTTTCAGCTAAATTTAGAAAGACAGTTTTAGGGCATGAAGTCTAGAGAAACATTTCAAATACAGAAAGAGAATGTGTACCATTAATATGCCATGTATGAATTATGTGGATAACATTTGAAATGGAGATTGATTGTTCATCATTCTCCATCCTAGCAGATTTTATTATAATGGATTCTGACTGGAGTGTTACATGCACACATGCACAAATGCACACACAGAGCACTTAACCTATTCAAAAAGACTGGGCATTCTGTAATGTTTAGGATGGATTTAGTTAATTGAGTATTGATTTAAAGAGCTTGGAATACAACTGTACTAAATCTTTGGTTTAGGACACTTCTATGGCATCTATGCCATACAAGCATCAGTTTGTATGTCCTCAGTCATTGTGACTGGAATGTCCCAGAATAGACTACAGGAGAATGACCTGAATTGAGAATGGGATCAATGTTGAAATCGACACTGAACTGACAAGTGGAGTGAGAAATGCTGAGATCAAAGACTTTTGAGCGAAATATTCTGCCCAGTAAGATCTGCAAGTAGCAAAACCATATAAATTTGCTGAGAAGACTCTGAGAGCTATATAATCTTCACTGAAGATACAGTTTCTTTTAATTTACGAGAGGGATTTAATGATTTCACAAAACCTGGCAGTACTAATTACCATATTTATATCTTGTTCAGAACAGTTCTTTGGAAATATCTCGTTTTCTTTCTCACCAATGTATTATTATCATTTTATTTAGGCTTGTCAGCACCCTCTCTTTATTGTGGAGAATATGCAGTTTCTTTTATGAGAGTATAAATATATAATCTTCTATTTCCCTGGGTGCACACATATCAATGTGTGTATATACAAGTATACCCAGATACACTTAAGACTTTCATATTTTTCATGAGAGAATTTTTCATTACCTTGTTATATCATGTGAAGACCTTAAGAGCCCTTTATGTCAGATGTAAGGATGTCAAGTTCTATTAATAAAAGACTTGGACATGAGCATGGCTTGGAAAACACATTTGTCTTTAGAAATAAAAATGGCATTCATCTTCTATGGTACCAAGAAAAAAAAAAGAAATCAAGGCATTTCCTAAAAACTTTTAAGAAAAAGAAATTACTGCAATTATGTAATCCCTAAATTTTATTAAATGAGCAAATTAAAATTAATAGAAATTAGTAGTGGGAAAAATGTCTTTCAGGTTTCAAGTTCCAAAATTACACTTCTTCTCATAGAAAGCTTTAGTACAGAAGGCCTCTTGCCCTGTTGTGTATTCTCAACTCACTCTCATATATGTGGCCATAAGATGGATAGTGCTGTCTTGGAACAGATGTTTAGGGGAAAACTGGAGTAAAAATAACCTTTAGCTAACTTGCTTTGGCAAAATTGTAGGAAATATTTTCTGGGTTTTGTCTACTTTCAGAGCTTAAGTGAACCACATGGCTTTGAAATTTGCTTTTTAAAATGTACGAGCTCCAGAAAGCCAAGTATTGTAGAAGACAACTTTTTCCACACTTTCAATATCTAATAGTGAAAGGAAATCTCCCACATTCATATTCTTAGAATACTGATGTTGAGTCATGAAGAATCATGCAAAGACATGCTGTAATCTAATGGTTTCTTTATTCTAATAAATTATAGTTCTCATGTGCATGACTCCCTTTCTGCTTGTCAGTCTATTTATTCAACCTTTTAACTGTTTATAGTGTAAATATGATGAGTTTGAACTTATGAATTCACATGACCCACCAAATCTCCTTGTCACTACCAATTATTAGTGTTTAGTACTACAGTTAGAGCTGTGTCTCTGTTTCCCTCTGCTGTTCTGGTGAGACATTGCTTGTTTTCCCAGCCTGAGCCCTGTGCTTGGGAAGTCACGCTTAGATCACTTTGAAGCCAAATTGTGTTACTTGCTTGCCTACAAACATCTGCCAGAAGGTCTCCAAAACTATTAGAACACATGGTTTATGGCGTGTCCACAATACACAAAAGCACTGGGATGCAGATGTATAAAAACCCTATAGCAGACAAAGATGGCTTTTTGGGGTGGTACGACAGAGATGTCATGTCCCACCTGTTGGATGAAAATTTCTTTGACTGAAGGTAAGATGAGCTAAAAGGAAAGCCCCATGAGGGAAATAGTTTTTCCACCCACTGCATTTCCACCAAGGATATCCAGTGGGTTTGAAAAACCCTGTAAGGGCATAACGGTGGGAAGGTAAACAGGTGGGAAGGGCATAACAGAAGGTAAAACAGAAGAGGGAAACTTCCACATCTGGATCTGTTGCTGTGGAGGAAAACTTTCAGGTTTTGATTCAATGGAAAACAAAATTGTATCTGAGAAGAATAAAGATATCTAAAAATATCTCTTAGATTTATTTTCATTTATGAAACACCTTCAGAGAAGACAGAAACATTAACAATTTCTTCAGATGTTTTTTCACAAACATAAAGCCCATGAATATAAACTTAGGTTGGGCTGGTTGCTGAGGTATGCCTTACTCATGTCTAGACTCTTCCTCTCACTGAAATATTTCTTTTTCATGCGTTTTGATCTTACTTTGGGAGGTTTCATATGCCACTTATGGGAGGTTTCATATACCACTTTGGGAGGTTTCATATGCCACTTTCCTGTACCTCAGCACCCCTTAGTCAATGAGGGGCTGACACAGGCTCAGAGCGGTGGGGAGTTGAGGCCAGGCACTTTTACCCTAAGTCATCCACTCTGACTGCAAGGGATCTGGGGTTGGAAGGGCGCTTTCATGTGGGAAGAGTGGGCTTTTGGTTGACACTTCTGCTTCAGACTTTTAATTAGTCTTTAGCACTGACCAACTAAGAAAGTGGACGATAACTCCAATTGATTAGTGAAAGCTTTAAAGGTGTTTTTAGAAGCTGTTTTAGAGGGTCATGGCCGTAGCTGTGCAGTGTTGGCTCTTCCTGAAATACAGGGATGGCTCCAAACCTGCCAGTGGATCACGTGCAGTGTTTGTGCCCTCACTTGAACCTGCAGCATCCGAGGCTGGCTCCATCTGTCGCGTCCTTGCCAGCACGCAGCCGGGATGGAGCGGGCAGCTGCACTGCAGGGCGTGGGGCCTGACTGCAAGGAAGGGAAATCCCCCTGCACTGCAAGAAAATACCCCTGCACGGCAAAGCTCAGCAAGGTTTGCAACCAGCAGCAGCGGCAAATTTACTCACACTTGTGTCTTTTCGTAGGCAAGCCTATTGAAGTTGGAAATCTGGTCCTACTTTGTTTACATAAAATAATATTTACCTTGCTTTAAGTCACTCCAAAGGACCTGATTTTCCTCCCTAATTTAAAAGACTTATGTGGAAGTTCTCATGTTGTGATTTTTGTGCAAGGTCTTTAGAAATATCATATGAACAGAAGTACATAATTTTAATATTAATTGAAACATTTTATAACACTAGATTATATGATACCTAATAATGAACTTCAGTATAATTTTCAAATCAACTTAGGCATGAAAGGAATGCAATCTTATCTAGTGTAGATTGTGGTAAAAATGCATTAAATGTTATATATTTGACAAGTCAGAAACTAACATTTCTCTAAAACACAAAGAGCTGCTTCACCCATCTTTGACCAGCCTTTGCTAACTGCATTTTAAATTACAAAATGGTGAATGTCTAGTTGCACAGAATCCAAAATGTATTTGGATTTGCTTTTATTTGCTGAGTGGACATGTTTACAGGGCAGAGTATGTAACAGAATTAGAACACCTGCTCATCTGAAGATTTTGAAGCCACTGATCAGGAACCAAAAAGCCTCTGTGCTAACAAATATTTAACATACATGTGCATATTTGCAAGACAGAAATATGCTTTTACATTTATAAGAAAAACATAATTAGGAAAGGCAAAAGAACAGTCTGGTTCTGCAGACTCCAGTTCAGGTAGTACATTTTAAGCTGTTTGAAGGTAAGCTCTATGTTATTTAAAAATCTCAGTTCTTCCAAATAAATAGCAGCAAATGTTAGATATTTTGAACAGAAAGAACTGGTGACTGAAAAACAGGGAACAAAAGGCTTATTAAAGTAGATCTGAGGTTCTTTAGGAATATATGAATTTAAAAATGTGTATCTTTTGAGAATTACAAAAGAAAAAAGTATGTATATGTATGTATACACAGACACACACATGCTTCTATTTGTAGAAGTACAAATGTAAAACAGAAAGAAGTAATGCAAAAGCGCCTGATTTTATTGACATTTAATAAAATCACAGCTATTCTGGGAAGCAAGAAATATATGAGCTGTTTCAAAGCTGTATAGAAATAAATGAAACAAAACAAAAATGTAGTCTTAGGGTGCCTCAGGTGTTTCACACAAGTATGGGTGCTTATTTTGGCATGGACACTCAGGACTCCCTCTCTGCAGCCAGGTTCTTTTACTTGCTGAACACTACCAATCAAATTTGAGTATGAAATATAACCTAAGGTGATCAACCTTGCTGAGATTTAGTTAACTCTGAGCGAAGAAAGAAGTGCAATGTTAACTGTTCTAAGTGATACAAATGTCAGAAACTGGTGTGCTTGCGAACTTCATATCCTTGTTAGAAGGAAGGTGTAAGATCAATATGTTAGCTCATAAACTGTCTATAACCTGCTCATGGGACAGATTTAATTTTGACCTTCCTCTTTCTGGACGTCTTTGTATTTTCCCTCTTGTACAAGAGACCAAGCTTTAGAAAGTATGTAGATATTGGCTATGATGGCTTTATGTCTTTAGTGTTTAAATAGAATGCATTTGACCTCATGAATTTTTAAATTGTATTAATAGATACAAACATTGGTATCCCACACATTTATAAATTAATAAGACACTGCAAATGGAAGCAATAAATAGTGAAAACTAATGAAAGTGAAATCTGATGCATGTCCTGGAATAGTTTTGACAGACACAGTACCCATTTTCTTTGGAATTGTTTTATGCAACTGTAGCTCTTTTACAGATGCATTTCATCTGTGCTGAGCCAGGTGTTCTTCAAATCTTGAAAGGAAAGAAATTTCTTTCAGCTCTCCATCCTCCCTGGTATGTATACAGTACTGTGTATTTTCTTTTTTGAACTTATGTATGTATTTTTCTGAAAACGTATTTCATCTAAGGTGTAAAATCCTAACACAGAAACAGTACCACTTATGGTAAATGCTGTACAAATATTCAAATAGGCATGATTCTGATTTCAATTCTTTACAATTACCTTAAAAAGAAGATAAAATAAGCAAGTGGGGCAGTCAATAGCTGGGAACAAATCGGAATTTTAAAATCCAAACAAAGTTATGCATAATATTTTGCTAGAACAAACAGAGGATAAAAGCAAGACTAAACCAACTTCCTTTAGGAGTGTTTTTGTGCCTCTCTCTAAAGATATCCAGCCTCACTACACATATTCTTGTCAGCTGTCTTGCTACTCAATTCCCCTGGTTTTCCTCAGGGCCCTAAAGTTGGTGGTTTTACACTGTAGCTAATGCAAAAGAAAAAATGTCTTCTCTTAAAATATCCTTGTGGTTCTCTGGCTGTCTCTGCCCAAGTATCTCTAGAAATGATAGTAAAGAGAAGTGCTTTCCCTGAAGGCATCTTGTTTTCAAGACCTTTTAATGACCTGAAATACCTAAGCAGTACATATTAAATAAACAAAGACAAATAAGTCAGGGAGGCTACTAGAGCTGTCTGATTTTTGTGCAACAAGCACCCATGACTTTTGGCTGTGACATATATATAGAAATATGTCCCCAAGAGTGAATATTGTCATTCAGTGAAATAAAGTAACCCTCATCAAGGCAGATCCCTGCTGAATTACATGTGCAATTTCACAGTGACTGGTACAGACCAGACTGGAGAGAGACTCCACTGGAATGAATGGCAATTTCATGGCAATTCATGCAAACATTACTCATATCTTCTGGCAAGGTTATCTAAGGATACAACTATAAAAAGAAAGTGTTCAAATAAGCTTTAATAGATTTCAGGTCTCTACAGTAACCTCCTTGTTTACAACTGATTTCAACATGAAATACATAAAAATGGGTCTTTTTTGCACTTAGTAGATGAATTAACAATTATATTACACAGTAAAAAGTTAAAGGATTACTGACTTGGGATATTAAATCATTTATTGTGCAATAATATATTTGAAGGAATGAGCAGATGTTTAACTGTATTAAAATACAAAGAAAATTTTCCTTATTATTGAAGTCCATAGGCATTTTTGATTGAAGGGGGATAGCTATAACGTTATTCGGTATGAATGGTCCCAATAAAACTTCTCTGTAAAACTGATTCATTTTACTAATCTGTATGGTAGACTTTGGACACTGAAAATCACAAATTGCATTGTCCTATCAATTTACAGTCAGACTGACACTGAAAGACTGTGCATAATTGAAGATCCATCAATTCAAATGATATCTTCTCCAAGGTGTAATTTCAAGGAAAATAAGAATCACAAGTTCCTTTGCATATTTGGTATCTCATCGCAGCTTTAATCAAAAATTTCTTCCTCCTTTGTTTCTGAAAACATTCACGTGGTGGTATAATCAATCCAGCTGACTCTTAACTTCTTTGCATAAGAGGAAACAATAATAAAATGTCAAAATAACTGTTGTGCTGCAGGAGAACTTGTTTGGCCTACTGGTTACTAAAAGTAGCGTTTTATTAATATCTTTGTGAGTGACAAACACTTGAGAACTTACAGGTATTCAAGGGCATCCTAATCAACAAAAACATTCTTAAACACAGGTAATAGGGCAAATCTTGTGGAAAAAACTTAATGCAAATGTTAGTTTTGGTAGAACACTTCCCCACTGAGCTTCTTAGAGCTGTCCAAGAGATCTTTCCTGTCAATGAATGAAGAAAAAAAGGAAGAAGGAGAGACATTTCAGAGACTGCATTACAATTATGAAAAGCTGTGCTGTATATTTGATAAGATTATCTAAGTTCCAGAACAAAAAACTTCCAGTGTGCTGAGTTCTGAGCAGAAATTATGATAAAAATCCATCTTTTTATTTTAATTTTTTTTGTTTCAGGAAATGAGCAAGTATGGAGGATCTTGCTAGCACTACAGAGAAGGACAAGAGACAATGTTATGATCAACATGACTCTTAACAAGATCTGCAGCAGTATTATTTGAACTAAACCTTCTCTATGAAACATTCATGACTGACAGAAAAACTACTGCTAGGATGGACTTAATAAATATTGCTGCCATGTTTTGATAGGTTTCCCTGGTTTTTCTTACTTGTTCCATTTTCATAAGAAAAATGAGAAAATAATGTTTACTAGTTTCCAGTCTGTTATCTGCCAATCTTAACATTGGTTTATAACCATGAAAATGCTTCTAAGAATACCATTCTTCACCAGATTAAGACACCTTCTGTTGTATTATTCAAAAGTGATTTCAGCAGAAGGTGTAATAAGCTCTGGTAGGTGTATATGGGATTATTTTACCTTCTTGCAACAATTTATATGACACTCTTGGAAGCTGGAAGCTGAAATATTAAAACACCTTTTTTCTGGAAGAGAAGTTTAAATATTTTATTATGAAAATGAAGAAAACTAAGACACTGATTTGCTTCTTTTTTTCTCCTTCTCTTGCCACTTCTTCCTGCATTTTTTCATTGGAAAATAATAACACAATATATAATGATATATAATAAATGAATAATAAAAACAGGTATATAATTACAACAAAACCAGAATAGTAATAATTATAAACCAAATTAAAAACATAGCACCAGCTTGTTCGTTGCTAGCACATAAATCAAAGGGGCCCAGACAGATAAGTCTTGTCCCAAGCCACACAAAATAGCAGTTTCAGAGACCATAATTCTCTTATTTGGGGAGTTCTTTTAGGATTCTGGCTTCACCTGATGTAGCTCTGTTCTCTGTGCATGGAAAAATGCATCTCTGTCAGATTGGGCATCTTGCTTTTTTGACCTAGGAAATAAGTCTTAAAGTGAATACTTGTATTTCCTAATCCATATTTCCACACAGTACCTCTGTGGCATGAGTATTCTGGCATCATCTGCAGCATAACTTTCAGAAGGAAAACCAGTTTGGTTTTGAACAGTCATTTGTAGAAATTTTCCCTTTCGTATCACTTGATATTGACTCTCTAACCAAAACTGCTTTGCTGTAGGCAAAGAGTTAGTTGTTAACCTCTGGCAGTACTTGAATTCAGTGAGAATTTTGGATCTCCATTCAGAGAGGGCTTCACTTCATGCAAATCCATTTATCTCTTATTCTAATGATCAAGTGGGCCCAAATACATGTTAAAAGACTCTGTGGGATTTTCTTGGTACTAAACACCTCCAACCACATTCCCATCCTTGCTTCCACACTCCTGTGCAGAAAGGCTAGAAAGCATTGGCATAGGATGAGATGGAATTCCAATAATGATCACCCTATTTGAGAAGAACCAACCCTTAGAAACCTTCTCATAGGAGCACAAGTAATAGAATCACAGAATCACAGAATGGTTTGGGTTGGAAGGAACCTCAAAGGTCTTCTTGTTCCAACCCTCCTGACATGGGCAGGGAACCTTCCATGAGACCAGGTTACCCAGATGCCCATGCAGCCTGGTCTTGAATGCCCCCAGGGATGAGGACTCCACAGACCTCTCTGGGATAAAGAGAATTCTTTTGAATTTTTCTGGTGGCCATAATGAGAGGCAGAAGGCACAGGATAAATATATAACAGTAAAGATACCTGATAGGAACAGAAAAGCTTTATACTTGCTGTCTGGGCATCTGGCATGGGATGGCAGCAATGACTGATGTTGCCATTTTGCTCAGATCTCACTCTTAAAAATTTCACTCAGGTTGCCTGGACCAGTCTATTGTTTTGGGAATAGCTAAGGCAAGTCGTTAATTAAAGCACACCTGTCTTTGGGGAAAAAAAAACAAAAAAAAGTGGTTAAGGAGACCAGTTCCTTGGTCCTTCCGTGTGGAGGACTGGCTTGCTGGCCGTGGCCACGCAAAGGGGGGTGCTGAGCTGGGGCAGTCTGACCTTGGCAGCTACT
>JBBMKD010000216.1:1150919-1165917 GCA_037834095.1 Argya squamiceps | reverse complement strand
AACGCAGCCTGCAATAAACGAGACGTGTCTATCAATCATATTGGTTGTCTCATGATCTCCCGCTGACTGTCAACACTTCCGCACCAGCAAAGTCACATTAGAGTGATAAATATTGGAAAATGAGAAGCGTGATAAGATGCTAAAGAGATTTTAATATATGAGTTTCTAACAGCAAGCAGGTTATGTCTGAGCTGTATTAAAGAAGGTCACCTGTAGAAATGGCAAAATATATTGTGTGTTATGGAGCAGTAGCATTAGTTTTGCAGGAGAATGGGAAAGATGAAAACTCCGGGTGATGAAAGTGAACAGATGCTCACTTTCATCAGGCATTGTACACAAGAATTAAAATGATAAATACTAAGATCTGTTTTGCAACCTATATCTTACTTTTTTTTTTTTTTCTGCTGTCATATCAGGCTGTCTTAATACCTCAGAAGCAGCTTGTATACAGCACTGACATTTATCTTTCTGCACATCACAAGAATGTCAGTAGAAAACTTGGTGGAATATATTAATTGACTCTACTGCACACACATAAAATACAAATTTTCTTTACTTTTTTGGGGTAGGGAAGTTAGTTTTATCTCTTTCTGAATCCTTTATTTTCAGTTATCACACAACATTTGACAACAAGATGGTTTTCATTTCTCCGGCACAGCTCAGCTTCCTACCATAGTTACTTGATTATCCTCTCTCTTCTCTCTTCATTCATATATTTTATTAATCAATTATTCCCTGCTAGTTTCCATCCTGAGCTTCATGGCAAACTGGCCTAACAACCTGATTTCCTTCAACATTGCAAATACATGTTGCTAATCTTGTATCCTCCTTATCCTGTAACTCTTTTGCAAGGCACACTCAAAGATCTCTGACTCTTCGGTCACTACTTCCAATATTTTTTTCTTCTTAATTTGAGATAACCCTTGCATAACATTTGTGATACTGTTGAAAGCATCCATAATTAAAAATCTGGTTAAAATGACAAGTTTGCTGAAATGGGCCAGAAGCTGACTATTTTAGGGTGCTTTTGCTGCTTTTTAGAAATTTTTGTTCTGTTTTCTGTTCTGACAGCTTTGCAGGTGGCCCAGTTACAGGTTACAGAGTTGTCTGCAGGCTATGGGCTGTCTGTCCATCCCAGTAAATACAGAGAGCATTTCTGTCAGGAAGGCCTAAAGAGAGAAATGGGTGTGGTTTTATTTTAAACAGTCAGGTAAAATAAATGTAGTGTGATGTGATTGGCTTAGATCCTCATTCTGACTCAGTAATGCTGTTAATTTTTACTAAACAGTAGACAAAATCCATGTCACAGAAAAAGCTGTGTAAGCTTTGTTTTTATCTTGTGTGTGAATATTAGTCTAACATACATATATATAACATACATACATACATATATATGCCTAAAATATATCGTGAAAGTTGCCAATCTGTAAGATCCCCTCTAAATGTGTGCCTTTCTCTGAGGCATAAATGCTACACAGGCAGGCATATTCTGGATCTGACTGAAGACTCAATTTGGTCCATGGAAAGAATATCTACATCTTTTTTCATCAGTGCGTAATGGGGGGGAAACGATGCTCTTTGGAATCGCAGTCTACAACCTTGTGCTGGCTATACCTTTCTATTTCCAGCTTCATTACCAGTGTGTATGAAACTATATTATTATTTCCCAGTTTTTCATTGTAATGTAATTTCCAGAAGTTCTGCAGGATATGAAAATTCCACAAGAAGTGAAAACTAAATTAATGACATTGAATATGAGTGAATAGAGGTGAACTTGCAGTGCTATTGCTCTGGAATGAATGGTGATTTTCTTGGGTATCTTTCTATATACATTATCCTGCTTGTTTTCTCAGACTATCCTAGCCATAGCACAGGCCATGACTTTGTTTATTTATACTGTGTGTCTGATGATTCAGAAGTATCCATTTCTCAGATTTCTTCTTTAGATGGACAGATACTCCCACAAAACTGTAGTTCAGTGCTGAAAGGGTGAAGTCCATGGGTTGATAGATAGGGGTAACTCACCTGTGTTCAATGCATGGGTTTAAAGAGGTGCAGGAAGATGTGAATTTTGCCCATTCTCATGTGACCTTGGTTCTGAGGCCAAGCTGTTCTGGTTCTGAGGGCTGGGAGGGCTCTTGCACCCAGAATTGGGGTCCATTGCTTATGTCCCGCCACACTTAATGACAATGGCACTACAGTCCATAATCTCATAAAGCCATCTAAAATGTCTTTACTGCAGTTTACAACCATATAATAGGCTCCAAATGACACTGAGTTACAGTCTCTTATGTTCCTGTTGTGCTATGGGAGAACATCAATATCCCTCGTGTATTCAGTACAACACCAATATCCTCGTGTATTCCTTGAGTTTGTCCTGGCGTTACAAAAGTTACAAAAGTTGTTCACATCAGTCAGTGGCAGTGACTCCCAAGGACTATTTTACGCCCTAAAGGTCAGCTGGATGGAATAGAAAGTGGACAGTAGGTCTGCCTCACAAGGTGATTGCTCCTGTCAGGAACAATCTTCTGTGATACCAGTCAGCACACTGGTGGAGAAGAGCTGTGTCTTGTTTGCTGGTAAAAATCTATTGTGTTTTTCATTACCATGACTTAAGTACATAGAATGAGGTTTGCATCCATCAGAACTATTCTTTCCCCAGGCTGGGGTTTAGACATTGCAATGTTTCCTTTTAACCCTGCCACTGTTGGAATAGCTTTCACTGCTGTACAATTTTACATGCATCTACATTGTTTCATCCCATTTAGTGTATTTCCATTTAGTGTATTAACGTAACATATAGTTAATTTAAAATAACCCCTAAATTATGTGTGTGCAGCATCTGGTTTTGAAATGCATTTCTTGGTACTGAAGTGATTTTAAATAGCCTGTTTCTTTATATCAGCTCCTTCATGGTTCCTGTGTTGAGTTTATAGTTGTGGGCAGCACCAGAAATCTCCTGTGAAGAGCCAGTGAAAATTGGTTCTGCAGTAGGAATTTGGACAACTAATTCATTCAAAGCTCTGACCTTGCAGACCATTCAATACTTGGTTTCCTTATTCATATTTTTTTTAAACATAATAATCTTGTATTTTATTGAATGCAATAAATGTTCACATTTTCCAAGTTTCAGTTTAGTTTTTCATATTGTTTTCTTTGATATGTTTAAGAGTTCTACTACTAATAAGTAGCTTTTACAGAAACAGCAAAGAATATATTGAAATAGTTTATACTTTGAACATTTTAAGGCTAAATTTCAGAAAGCACTGCAAGTGTTTTCTGTGTTACAGAAGGACTTAGTAAATGGGATCTGTGAAAATTTTCAGGAAGGTACAGATCTGTCAGGGACTTGAATTTTTCAGTGTTGTTTCATGTCTAGGAAGAATGCACCTGTAGGAGATGGTTTAGTGGACCATTTTTACTGAAACTTACATACTCTTTCACAAAACTTTCTGGTTTTTTATAATTAAAAAAAATTTCTTATGCTTGAGTAAAGATTATCACTTTTGAAAAACAATTATTGATACAGAAGTAGATTGGGTATGACTTCAAGTAGAAAGGAAAGTGATATATCTTGATAGCTAAAATCAGGTGTGGGAGTTTTTATAACATGGGCTGAAAATGAGTCAAAATCACGAGTAAAAATCAAGTGAGAGTATGTGCCTTGATTTGTAGACATTTTTCACAAGACAACCTGAATGTTCAGAAATCATGAGTCAATTAGTGTAGTTAATGAGACAATGGAAGAGTAGTCATGGTTTGGCTCCTGTGCCAGTGATATGCTCATAACAGTGAGCTTCTATGAAAGAGCTAGGAAGTATAAATCCTTTTATGTTCCACAAATCGTCAACAGCCATCTGATTTGTGGCCAACAAACCCTGGAAAGCAACGATAGCAAATGTATGGTTCACATACTTGCCAAGGGATTGTACAATATTATTAATTTAATTTCCAAGTAGTTGAATATTTCAGACCTGACACAGAGTATTCAGCCCTAAGTATAGCCACAAATATTGTTATCATAGATGAAAGTCACTTTCAAGAGAGCAGCAGGTTTCTGAGTTTATTCTGAGAAGACATGAGACCAATGCAAAATCATTCTTCCATTATAAGACAGACCAAAAATCAAATCTTCTAGATAAATTAATGTTGCTCATTTTATAAAAGATGTTTATTTTTCAGCTGAGTATCCAAAGATTGCCCTTTTGGTCACATGAGAGTAAAAGAAATCTGAATTCTATTTATTGGTTGTTTAATTACATAGAGCTGTGGAACTTCTTGGATATTTCAAACAGATTTCTCTTCATACATGTGTTGCATTCAATTGTATTCTGTGTGAATGGTATTCCCATTTCTACAGTACTTGCAGTGAAGGGGTAAAAATGAGTATATATCTATTAGGCTTTGTTGTTATTTGGCAGAAATTATTGTAACAAGAAGAGTATAGCGCAATTACAGTCATACCAAATGGGAAGGATTAAGAGTGCTGATTCCCAAGCTGATATTTACAGATAACTGGTGATACAGTATGAAGATTCTAACCAAAATCCCTAAAGATGAGGCCCAGAAGGAGCAACTGTCTGCACAAAATGGGAACCAGTGACAGAATTTGCAATTAACTTCAGCTTCTTGGCAGACAAAGAAGTTTCATACATTTTTTATTAGGAATTATTAATCCAAACACAAATGTCTATTAGAAATCACTCTGCTATTAATTTTCATTTTCTTCTAATTTAAATTGTTGTCATCGCATGGAACAGCACAATTTCATGCAATTTTGATAATGAATGACATCCCAACAGTAGGAAAATACTCAGGGTGCTACTTGAAATCAATTCTGGCTTGGGCCTGAGAATTCCTTGTGATGTTTAATAATGCATATATCTGGAGGAATTGTGATCCTCTAACAAATCATTTATAAATGGAAAAAGAAGGTTGAAGTGATCATAAATATTAACAGCAAAACCCCTTCCAATGCGTTGTATTTTATTCTTTAGGCATATGGTGTTCAGCATGGACAGATGAAAGTAAGACTTCATTTTCCACTAGGAAGTGATCCCTTTTCATTGCTTTAATATCAAAATGGAAAGCATCCTGGGGGCATCTAAGTATTTAAGGATTTTTTATGGAAAAAAAGCAATGAGACAGAGATGATAGATTTTTTCCAGCTTCAGATTTTTTCCATCCTCCATAGAAGTAATTGTTTCATACAAGATGACTTAGGGAAGGGGACTTGGTCTGATTGTCATGTATATGCAAGTGATGATAACTGCAAATTAGCACATTCGTCTTTTTTTTTGTTTGTTTTCTTATATGTTGGAGAGGTGGTCTTTTTAGAATAAATTCACCTTATTTTCCTGGGTTTGGTTGGTATAGAGCTCATTTTTCTCCCAGTAACTGGTAGAGTGCTGTGTTTTAGATTCAGTATGAGAATACCATATTGATTCCACGCTGATGTTTTGGTTGTTGCTAAGTAGGGCTTACTCTAAATCCAGGAATTTTCAGTGTCCCGTGCCTGCCAGTGAGCAGGTGCACAAGAGGCTGGGAGGAAACATTGCTGGGACACATGACTCAAACAGGCCAAAGGGATTTCCATCCATAGAAAGTCATATCCAGTATAGAAACTGGGGGGAGTTGGCCAGGGGAAGGTCACTGCCTGGGGACTGGCTGGGCACTGGTCAGTGCACTGTGAGCAGTGGCGTTGTGCATCACTTCTTCCTCTTGTATTTTATCTCTTTCTCTTTAACATTTTCATTACAACAATAACAACAACAACAAATATAACAATAATAACCTTATTATACTTTATGTCATTTGTTAAATGGTCATCGTCTCAACTGATGAGTTCTCCTTTTTCTTCTGATTCCCCTCACCATCTCACTGAAGGGAGGAGAAGCTGTGTGTAGGTGACTGTGTGGTAGTTGCTAACTGAGGTTAAATCACAATGCTTTTTTAAAACTTCAATAAGCTCTATAGCAGTTATAAAAGTGTATACAAAAATGCAAAGTAGAAGGAATCAAGTCAAGAATGAGAAAATGAAAGCAGAATTTCTTTTGTGTTTGCAAATTATGAAATGTGCTTTTTCAAAAATGTTGATAATCATTAGAATTTGATTACAGGATAAATAGTTATAAATTGGACAGAAATATTGCAGAATTGATGCAAACTCTAACAGCTGAGCTGTATTTCTTAGTGAGCCAGTCCTAGGTCAGCTGTAGGATAAAAAACACACAAGCAGGCAACCAAATTTCAAAACTATTATTCAGAATTCCCAAACATTTTGCAGTTGGATTCTGTACAATATATATATTTTAAGGCAAACAGCCCAGTTAATGAAATTAAACACTTTTCTGAGACCATTGCCAGGAAGTGCTTAGAAAGTGTTTACACCTATATTTGTGTGGAATCAGTTTAGTAAACAAAGAAAAGCCTAAAGATGCAGGAAGTGCATTTCTCATGGTGCACACCAGGAGTTCTCAGCCATTTGAACCCAAGTGAAACGGCTCAGCACGGATATTTTCCGATAGGACAGAGCTGGACCAAGTGATGCAACTCTAATGACAATAATTTTCACTATACCTTTTAGAGAAGAAAGTTTCAAAGAAATAATGATATTTAATTGCAAAATATATCTACTTTTTTACAGAAAATGCTATACTGCCTACATCATGGTATTATCAAGGTATTTCCTTCAACTTTTTGCTTAAAATTCATTTTACTCTGAAATACCTATTTGTGAACAAGAACTTTGTGGTCATGAAATTTAGGTGAGTGAATGATGATCAGTTTTCCCTTGGAGCTGTATCTCTTGGAGAATACATGTTTATGTAAGTATCACAGCAGCCCTCACATTAGAATTAGAAATAAGCCAAGACACACACACTCATTTATCAGAATGAAAATGGTCCAAGTTTATTCTTCTTCACAACTCAGCCGTCGTGACTGACTACAGCAAACTCCCACTGTAGGCTTCCCTTGCAGACCCTGACTGCAGGCTTTTCCTGCTACACTTGGATTGCAGACTCCAACAGGAGGCTCCAACTGCAGGCCCAGACTGACCTCACAGCAGCAGCTCTCCCCTGTTTCACCTGTCCTTCTAGATTATCCTCTCCATTTCTCCATCCTCAGAATTCTCCCTGGCCAGCCAGCCCATCCTTTTATCACACTCATCCTTATAGGATATAGCTGTGACTTATCAGGGGAGAGGCTGTTTACTGTAATTAGCAGAGCCATGACTCATCAGGGGAAAGGTTGCCTGTAATTATTTCTCCTACATATATGTAAATGGATTATCAATGAAGATAAGTCACCTTTAGAAATTTATTTCATCATGAATAAGGACAGGCCTATTTGTTGCTGTGCTAGCCAAAATCAGAGATATTCTTAAAATATCTCAGTACCTAGATGACTTGTCATTTTTATCATAGTCTGAGGATTTTGTTTCTGAGAAACATCAAAACTTTTACTGAATTTAGAGCTCAGTAGGAGCAGTGAGCAAGGGCTGACAGGGGATGCTTTTGATCAGTTTTTGATCTCTGTGATAGGCAGTGGCTCCCCAGTAGGATCTTTGTTTCCAGCTCCAGGCTTTAATCATGGCTATATCTATTATTCCAAGCCTACCCAAAAGTTCTGTCTAAAGCTCAGACCAGACCCCTCAAGTGTTCTATGGCTTCTGCTTCTGACAGAAGCACCCATATCACGTGTCATGACACGGCAAGCTTATGTATGTTGATGGATAGCCTTTAGATAGCAATTATTTAATTTGACCTGGATACTGTAAATCTGTGTCACATTTCAGTTAGTGTGAATTAGTCACTGATTCTACAAACCACTGGCATTAAGATTGCAGACAGCTTTGTGTGTGCTAGTAATCCCTCTGAAATCAATTGGTAATACCCACAGGTCTCAAGAGTGTAACAATTTGCATTATGGAAGTCTTAGGGTTCAGGCAGTTTGCACTTATTATCAGCATCCCTTCCAAAGCAAAATGTAAACCTCAGAGTCAGAAATTCTGAACAAGGCCACTGGGTCAAAACTGAGGTCGTAGCAGGAGATTTCAGCTCACATTCTAGGTAAGACTCAAGTCACTGGAGATGTTCTGTCACATCTGAGAAGGGTTACCAGGCAGCATCTATCCCCTAAGCAGGTAACAAAGCACCTATTTCTTACTGAAATAACCTCGAGGCCTGGGCCCAGATCTTCAGACAACTATGAAAAAAAGCTTTCTTTTGACTCCTTGTTATTCACTTAATTTATATCCTCAGGGCAGAATTTTGTTGTATTACATGTAACTTTAGATATGGGGATAGAATTGAATTAAAATATATTAAAGTAAGGTAAGTATGTTAATAGGAAAAGAAAAATATTAAGCAAACAAATATGTTGGAGATTGGAGTTTGTTGACTAAAAGTAGATGGAATATTTTACTAAAAAGAAGTAAAAAATTTATGAAAGGTTGCATGTAGAAATTCTAGAATTGTGAACATTTTATTTATTGAAGAATTAATTAATAAATCACACAAGACAGCACAGAAACTGTTGATGGTGGCTGTAAATAAAACTGGATTTTTTTAAAGAGTTAAATGGTGTAAGAGAATTGAAAATAATTTTTAAAGACTGATGATACATGCCATTCATCAGCCATTCTATTTCTTTGGTATAATTATTCTAATAACTTAGTTTTA
Organism: Argya squamiceps; assembly: GCA_037834095.1. Lineage (NCBI taxonomy): Eukaryota > Metazoa > Chordata > Aves > Passeriformes > Leiothrichidae > Argya > Argya squamiceps. The sequence goes on along the minus strand of JBBMKD010000216.1, from coordinate 1,157,233 downwards.
CTATTTTGTGGCTTTTTGTGGGGGGAGGAAGAGAGCAAATAGAGTGTGCTCCTCCTTCCAGAGTAGTTTCAGTCCTGATTAGCAATTTTTAACCCTAACCCAATATTTTACAGCACAGTATTTGAAGTACTGGTCTATCTTTCACATTTAAGACGGATTTTGGTATAAAGCTGTGTTCCTACCCAAGCCAGGAAGAGAGGTGCTGCATGTTAAATTTCTGCAGAGTTTGACTGGCAATGGCAAGCAGCTGTGGAGATTGAAGATAACCTGGAGAGATCTAGCTGATACATATCTTCCTTTCAGGTTGATTGTGGGAAAATGGATTCATTACTTTTATACAAAGAAAATGTTTGTTTTTGTGTCCATAGTAACTGCCCATAAATGAGATAACTGCAGATCAGCACTAGACAAAGTCCAAGTGAAGCAAAGTTAAAACACATATCCCTTAATGTTTGTGAAATGAAATTCAGCCCCATGTCCAAGGAATACTGTGTCTGCTCTTACAAGGTCTACATGACTGGAATCCAAAGCAGAATATTTAATCTGCAAGTACTTTCTCTAAGTAGAAAAACTTTGTGGTAAAACATAGCAGCTTTTGTGATAAAGCAGGTTTCTATTCACCTGGCTTGGAAGTAGGTATTTATTTTCATTAAGGTTCTTAAGAAAGGGGTTTTTTTGTTCATCTTACTAAATTGCTCAAACACTTGTGGCATTCAGTCCAGACAGTCACCATCAGGAACAGCTGAAAAATTTGCCCATAATACAGTCTTATTGCAGAGAGTAAGTGATAAATTATGTAGCATGAGTAAAACCTGCAGACTGTTAAGGGCCCCTCAATGCCTTCTGTGCCCTGGAGATTCTGTGTTTTCATTCTGACAGCAAAAGGAGCAAGGTTGCAAGTGCCCTTTACCTCTCACCTCAGGATCACACACATGCCTCCCTCAGAAAAAAGAAAACAATGGAAATATATAGGGAAATCTTGCTAAGTGTGCAGATGGTCTTCATGTAAATGTAACTCAGCTTTACAACATCAATCTACTTGTATTCAAAATCACCAATAAATCTTTAATGATATTTGCTCCATACTAGAACAGCAGGGTATTTTTCTTCACCTAACTTAAGCAATTTACTTTCTGCTCAGAATGGTTATTTTCTTTGTCTAGTGAAATATTTGACAGATAAATAAAATTCTACTTGTCAACTGGTCCAACTCATGAATAATTTTCACCTGAAAGGTGATCATATAGCAAACTTCCAAAATTGCCAGACTGATGATGTGAAGCAGGGGGGAAATTGAGTAATTTGTTGTTTGGGTTTTAGTTTCTTTGCAGTTCCACTGTCAGCAGTGAATAAATGCTTCAAAAGCTGAAGGTGTGCACATCACTTCATGAAATTTCATGCCAATAGCTTCAGCTGGCATGAAGCCCAGAACCTTTTCCTGATGTTTTGAAATGACTGTAAAGTACAGGGAGTGCTAGGATACATGGATATATACATTTTTTTCCCTCTCTTTCATTCAAATAACTAAATATCAATTTGTAAAGCAGTGTGTCTAAGCTCCACATCAAAATTTGTGTATTTAAAGAAATTTGAAAAGCATTATGCGATTACATATTATACTAAGAAAATAAGAAAAAAAATTATTATGTATTGTAGTTTAGAGAAACATTCTAGATTGTTAATTATACTGCATGGTACAAGAAAAGCTCAGGATTCTTCCTTTTGGTACTTTGCCACCCACTGTGGGAATGCGTGGTTTGAAGCTTGAAAATCAAAATAAATGCATTCACCGTACAGGGTGAAAATACACAGTGACAGGTGGATGCAGCATGGAAGTGGGAGAGAGTAGGGGAGCTTCAGTTCTCCTTTGTGCCACAGGCAGCTGCAGTGGGCATCAGGTGATGAGAATGACTCTAAACAATCCCCATTTTCACCTGGAAGCACAAAGCCTGGCCACCCCAGGCCCATCCTAAAGCTGGTAATTCTCAAGCTTGATGTGCACCAGTAGAAAGGTGCCATCAAAAGATTAACTTGACAAGGAATTGTAGTGAATTCATCCCATATTTAGAAGACAGTGGAAAGTGAGAGACAATTTGAAAGAAAGCTGAACAGATAGATGATGACAGATGGCTTAAACAGAAATGGAAATGACTCAAGAGCCCATGTTCAGACCACAGGCTATACTGTGCTATAAACTTCAAAGTACATTCAATATAAAACTCTTTGGATCAGCTGTTTGTGACAGACTGAAAAAGAGAGCAATCTTTTGGTGGGATGGTGGTACAGCCAAGACGATTAATTTAGTTGTATGAAAGTAACTTTGTCACGATGAGAGACTAAGGTGTTGCATATATGAAGATGAAAATAATGGTGATCTAGGTTTCAGCTTCAGCAATATGAACTAAGAGGAAAGGCTGAGCTTGGAGGTGTTATGCAGAAAGAAACAATTAGATTTGTTCTGGATAAATAATTTTAGAGATGGCTAAGATGAAGCTGACACCTCTGTTACAATCTCAGGAAAAGGAATGGTGACAACATCAGCAGGTTTTGCCTAGTCATTGCTGCAAGTTTCATTGCTATAGAAACAGTTTCCTGAGGTCATATTGAAACAAGTTAAAATTATATGTATGCATCAATGCATTAGCCCCTGCTTAAGAAAATGGTTTGATAGTAGAATCTAAAAATCTAAGGCCTTAGATTGCTACAGTACTTCCTAAACATTGAAGTGGGAGAAGAAAAATAAGATATCAAATCTGTGCCACTTCCCTGTGAGATATTTTCTTTCTATGTCTATTACTGTGACTAACCAGAATACTTATTTATGTCTCATAAGACCCTAAACTGTTCTTAATTACCTGTTTAAAATATGAAATTTAAACAAAATTGATTTTTCAGAGAAATTTTATGCATTTGATAGCCTTTTACAATCATTCTGTGAACTAATTATCACTATGTGTTGGTTTTAGGTAAGACTTTTGTCCTGTTTTTATAGTTTTCAGGAGACAAACTGTTTCAGTTACAGAGATTGAGCAGGCCATGCATTTTTCCACACTGATATAATTAGTTACAAAAATGCACTTTTAGAATAAGCATTAGTAAAATTAAAAGTACATTCAGTTTTTTTTAAAAATAAAAATACTTTATTCACATCCCAGCCTTTTATGTACAATCACTTACATCCCTTCCTGCTGAGGCTAACTTGCTTGTTTAGGTTCTCCTGTGATTTGCATTTGCTCTTTCCACTGATACTCTCTTAGGACCCAGCATTGAGGCAAGGGTTTATGTGTATTTATTAAGAAGAGAAGTTAGAGAGGCATTTTGACTCTAGTCAAGATTGACCCCAGGCTGCCAACATCCTCCATTTGAGTATTAAAAGAGTTCATGGATTAGAGTATTTGGAAACTATGTGACATCTACAATCTGAAAAGCAAAATGTGAGTGAAGTGCCTTCTTGTGCTGGACTGAATAAGAGAGAGAGACAGTTCAGACCCTAAGGTATTTTCTGGTGACATGAATAAAGTGACATTAATGTGCAATGTTAAAATTATGTGCAGACTTTGGAAGAATATCACCATTTGTTCCTCTTTGCTTCCCATTTCACAGAGACAGCAAAATTATTTTTCTGGGTATTGCAGACGAATTTTCAAATTAATCTTTGGGATCTCCTGTTTTATAAACTGCTTTCTTCTTCTTTACTTTGTTTGCTTAACCTCTCTTTTTACTTTCATCACCTTACCATTTCTGATGAAGGATTTTCCTGAAAGGCTTTGGATAGTTAAATGCTATGGACAATGCTGGCTGCACTTTGCTTGTATGCTGTAATGATTTGGAAGAACTCTGACATGTCAGTCATGAAAAACTTCATTCATGAATCCACTGAAGCTTTTACAAAGAAAATTCTGGTTTTAGTGTGCCTGGTGGATGGATTCCACAGAACTAAATGGAATTTTTTCCTCTATCATTGATAATATATCACATAATGGCTTGACGTCCCTTATTTTTTCTTGCTGTACTTAGGTATCTGAAGTACAGATCCAAATGGATTTTCTTGGTAATTTGGGACATTCTGACAAGTTTCTTATTCAGATACTTACTACAAACCATTCTTTGGGCTTGCATCAAGTCAATGCTGATTTCTTGGACTAGAAATTAAATTCTGGCATTAATACTTGGTGGTTTAATCATTCTGTTCAAATGGGCAAAGCACATCTTTCACTTTTACTGATGTTACCACAGTTTGCTACTGGCACTTGCATTAAGACCAGTAATTGACTCCCTAAATTTTAACATTTGTGGAAGTCCACTTGAACCACAAGGAGCTATACAGATCCCAGTGGTAACTTGATGAAAAGATTTGACTTTCCTTTTGCCATGCATGCAGTTGACATATAGCACAAAGAGTGCTTAAATCTGGAAGCACATAATGAGTAAACAAGGTGGTGTCACCAGTAAGTTAATATATTGCTGTGTACTGGCACAAGGCAGGCCATCCTCGAGTATGAGCTCATCCCTGGTTCTCCTTTGTTCTGCATTTGTAATCCTGTAAGGAAAGGAATTGGAAACTTGAGTTTCCAGACAGTGCAGGCAATGTGAGGTATTTTGTAATGCAAGACTGTTAAATTGTGCATTATCAGCCATGTTACAAAACGTGTATTTGATACCACAAAGTAGTCAGAGGCTCAGGAGGAGCTGTCGATTCAGGTGGAGTTGTTACTGTTACTGTAATTGTTAGTGCAGACACAGAGCATTGGAAATGTGAGAACGTTTATGCAGGGAGGAAGTGCTGAGGCTGAGTTGTAACTCTGAGAGTCCTCTACCAGAGGGATACTGTGTGACTTGGAAATCCTGAGAAATCACCATTGGTCACACGTTATAGATTGATGGAGGAAAAAACCAAGAGAAGTAACAAAGGAAGCGGAACCCAAACACCTGATGGATTATCATGAGCATTACCCATATTTAGTTTAGAGCCAGAGAATGGGTTAAAAATGGTCTGGCATAGATGTAACTAAATGTAGAACTGTGATGATCACTGGCTGAGATTACAGCTTGTTTTGCAAGTTAAAATAAACTTTTCTGTGAAAGAGAAAGCTGTTGCTCCTAGAGGGATAGGAAGGGGTAATAGAGGAATCTCAGAACTGCACTGCAGAAGTACAAAGACATCACTTTTGTTGAATTTTAAGGCTCAATATTTTAGTGAATTTTTAGAGGGAGATTTGTTCAGAAGACTTGTCTGTCTCTTTAAGAAAATTGTACTTCTTTCAGAGGTCCATATTGCCTAGTTGGCACAGTGTTTTACCTAATGCTCATGCCCAGTTTCCAATTGCTCACTAGTTGGCAGACATTGAATTTAGATTGAAGTGGTCCAACTGTGACTGCAGGCAATGACACCGATGATGAGCAAGAGAGGGCTGATAGAGAGAGGCTGGTTTATACTCCAGCTCTACCCCTGCAGCCCATGTGGACACAGCCACACGTGTGTCTGAGAGGAGGAGTCAAACTTAACGTAAAATGAGGAGTTGATATAGTCTGTAATAATGTGGTTAGGGATTGGTTAGGTGTGGCTTGTAACCAGCCTAAGCTTGAAGGAAAAATTAAGTCTCTTAATCACCCGTAGTTTGAAGGAGTTTCACTTTTCTGTAAGTTCAACATATATTCTTTAAAAATATGGCCTCCTAAGCTTGAACTCAAATAGGTAGATAAGGGAACAAATGAAAGTTCATGAAGAAAATAAATTCTGATGGTGAATTTGGTCACTACTTTTTCCAGTTATACAAATTACAGAATGTAGATGATATATGAACATAAAAAGGGCAAATTAATTTGGAGAGAAAATTGAGAAGAATATAAATAAACTCTGCTCTGTATATGAGTGCTGATTAAGAAATGAACTTTATTAGTCATGTAATTTTGTCTGTGAGAGTGGCAAATCCATCTGCCTTTCAGATTTCCCAGTGAATTTGTAGTAGTAGACCATATTTGCACTAACAGTGGGACTTGTTGCCCAAGCATTGACCCGGGACACCGTACAGTAACACTAAGACAAGAAATAAATCATATGAAAGTGTGATAGTTTAGCACAGGTAGTTTTTTTGGTTTTTAGTCTTTAAAGAAGTTGTAACAAATACTAACAGCTTGTCTGACCAATGGCAGATTTGTCACGCCTCTGGAGACACAGCTTTAAAAATCAGGGTCTCAGGTGACCCGTTCTCTTTCTTTTTCTGGCTGGCAAGGAGGTGGCATGGTTTCGTGAGTAGTAGAGAGGCTAGAGCCCCCTGGGCCAAGCCCAGTGGGGCCTCCAGGGGGGCTGCTGT
>JBBMKD010000216.1:1128250-1150039 GCA_037834095.1 Argya squamiceps | reverse complement strand
TTTTCTCCCGAAAATCCTATCTCCCAGAGAATAAACCACTACACTTGATTTGGCGAACGTGAAACCACGACAGAAAGGAGATAAATATTTCAATATATACCTTATTAATTTCTCACTTTGCCTTTTAGCAGGACTATTTAGATCTTTGACCCTAATATGCAGCCACCATTATTGCTGTTGTCCAACAAAGAAGAAGAAGTTTGTCCAATGCAAATAAATTGGCTAAGATGTAACGGAAGGTCATAAATAAAAAAAGTCAGTTGAGACCAAATATTTTAGTGTGACTGATGAGTTATTTTTCCTTAATTATGATTTTTGTGCACAAAATTAGTGCACTCTGAAGAGCTTTTCCGATGTTTTGATACCACACATCTCCAACCTTGAGCTTGACTTTACAGCTGAAACTCTGAAAATATTGCTCACCTTCTAATAACATTCTTTTTAGGTGTAGCTATGTAATACAAGTCAAAGGTGTGACTAGGGTTTGATGCCCAAGTGCATGTTGATACAAATCTATGCAGTCTTGGTTATAAGAATGTCACCCTAAATATTTTTCCCAGTATCCCCGTTAAGTTTTGAAGCCCAGAACAAGCATGATGCTGAACAGTTATGAGTACTCACCAGCTGGTTAATTACATTTGGATGTCATGCAGCCAAGGTTTGATGAGATATAGACTGACTCATAGGAAGAAAATGGCAGTTATGTCTCTACGTTCTTGTTTGCCAAGTGGTGGCTGCCAGCTGAAACCAATTTCATATGCTTACATCAGTCAAATGCCCTCCATTGATGAAACTGCAGAATGAATTGCTGCCTGTAACTTTAGATCCAGCTTTTGAATGTGTAGAGTAAACAGCTTCCATTGGTATGAAACAACCCCTATACTCGTTGCAACTCCTACAGGAATTTTTGTCCAGACTAGGTGGTCCTTCAACTACTTCCACTACTACTGGCTCCTGCACTGTCGGGTCCTCCTGCATGGAAATATCAATGGTGCAGGGAGTTGGCACAAGATTTTCAGTTTTACATGAAACCTTTTGATATTGTTTTATTCCCTTCCTTATATCTTTCCTTGAAGGAATGTGCAGGGTGATCCTCTTGAAATTACACATTGATGTTTTCAGGGTTTAATCTTTTTCGTATCAGAACATATTGCCTGACTTGTGCAGTGCATTGTGGGAATTGGGTGAGAGTTGGAATAATCTCTTCAGTTGCACTCGAAAAAAATCAGCATTTCATGTGAGTATTATGGACTGTTTGTTTTGAGAGTTTTGAGAATTGAGGATTAAACTTAGTGCATAAGCCATGAATAGGCTAAATCAGTCCAGCATAAGTAGCATGAAATAGAAAGATGTTTTGCTATTTTAGAACCAGGCTGGTCATCAGGGATTACCACCTACCCTGCCGTAATCTTCACAGTGATAAACACACTGTCTTTTTGCAACACAAGGGAGAAACTGACTAAATATAGACTGAAAATTCAGTCAGAAACTGAATTTTACTGCATTTAATTCCTGTTCATCTTTCAATTAAATCATTAGCAGCAATAAAAATCACTTACTTTCATACACAGAGAATTTTCAGTGCCTGGAACTGGTTAATTAACAGCATATCCCCAAGTTCTTAAAGTACTGGGGGCAGAACATGTGCTTCATTTGTGTCATTCAACTGGTGGACAGGAGGGAGAGTTTCATTGGATGTGCTTCCCTGTGCACCCTTTTGTCACACCACACAGTGCCTCTGAAAACCTATAATGCATCAAATAAAAGTAAATAAATGCAAAAATAGCTTTGTCTATTTGCATTCTATTTCCTACCTCATAGTCCTATATGCTGCCGTATAAGCATCATGGGAATAACATTGTTTTTTCCCTTCTAAGTCTTTTTTCCATGGAAGCTACTGATCTGCAAGAGGTAGAATGATATTATTTTATATATAGATATACAAAATGCATATTTGCATAAAAGATATTTTCAAGAAGGTAAAGATGTGGAATTATGTTCCTAAATGGGGCAGTAGCTCCTTCCATTATGGCAATGCTTACTATAATAGAAAGCTTCCCAGCTTCCTGGGGAAGTCTTTCTCTGTGTTCTAGTTGTGGTCACTGAGCTGGCCTGAAAACTTGCTTCTAGGTGATCTAAAATTTGCACACCGTCTGATTCAGTGGCTCAATACATTCGACAAATGGGTCAGAAATCCTTTCTGTGTATTTGTGTCATTTTCTCATCCTAAGTTTGAGGACACTACCTTGCTGCTTTAGAGAAATATTAAGATTTATTCATTATGGTTGGCAAAGTGCATCAAAGGCCTTCACTGTAAAATACAAGAGCTGCTGTTAAAATTACAAAGGCGACCAACAGAAACATAGATGCCAATACTTTCATAGAAAAAAGTATCTCCACTTTCCTTTTTTATCCCTTTGGCTTCAGAGATTTTTTTTTTTTTTCCTTCTAAATTTATAGTGTTTGATTCAAAAATTGTTTAGAATTCCTACTGCCAAAGGCTAAGTTATAAATAATTCTTCCCTCATTAGCTATTTTAAAGTTTAATAGCTGTAATGGCTCTATGAAATGTATTTCAAAGTTGCATATGAAATTCTTCAGGAAAAAGTGAAAAATGTACATGCAATTTAAAATTGCTAATGAGGCAATGAGTTCTTCAATTATACTTTGACACCTGGATAATATTATCATTTTTAAACATTTTTCAGTATTTCAATCTACATTCTGAAACTATTATTGAAAGTAAGAGAAAAGATTTATTGGGGAAAAATATTCAAAAATGAGCTTTCAAAAGGAAAAGGTTCAATGTGTACAAAGGGATGCTAAATTGCAGCAGTTATTACCCTAAATATTTGAAATGTCATGTTTTCTGTTCTTTCAGAAAGAAAGAGAAGGAATGAATTTATGCTACCTGAGTAGCTGGGCTGCACTTTAGGACTGCACTTGTTCAACATAGCATCAAGGCCAGAAGACTTAGGTGGCTGCAGAACTTCTCTTACCCCTGAATCTTTAACTGAAGTAATTTCTTATCAAAGTCTCTGCTCTGATTTATGATAGATTTTAAAAACGACCATCTGATATTTGCATCTGTAAGGATGGTATCCCTACCAAATTGTCAGGTTAACATAAAAACCATATGTGATCCTGATGTTAAGTTTAGGGGTGGTCAATTTTTTTTTCTTTTCAATATCAAACAATATTATTTCATAAAACTTCTTTGTTTTGTTGTTTGTAATAGACCTGTCATTTGAAGGATGATCTGAAACTAGAAGTATTTCTGTCAAAAGATGATGCTGCATTGCTTGATGAAAGTTAACACTTGAGATCAAGCACTTTCTGATTTCAGCTCTTTCCTCTATAAACACATACATTTATTCTCATTAAGTCTCATGGCTTACTGAGGAGAATATGAACTTGCAACAGACAAACTTCAACCCCAATGGAAGTCCAACAGTTTTCTTCTTAAATTGTGAGGGCCTTCCTATATATTCTTGAAGGTATGCCTTTTGAGAAACTGAAAAAACAGCAAGCAAGACAACAAAAATTACTCCCACTGGATGGGAGAGAAGATGGATCTATGCATGGCAGAGGAGGGGAAAGGACAGAAGCAGTAGAAAGAGTGTTCTGCCTAGCTTTGGAAATTTCTGGAGAGTAATTCAGCCAGACTTTCAGACCTAGCATTCCAACAGATGCTGTGTTTATTTATAGATCAGGCACTGCAGACAAAGTAATTCATCAGATGGAGTCAGAAGTCAGAGTGAACATTGAATTTCAGTCCATGGAAATGAATACCCTGAACCACTGCATTAACTGATGTAGTGATAGCTGCAGAGCATGATCAAGAAAAAGCCACCCATCCCTGCAGCCTGACATGTGCAGGGGGAGAGGATTGCTCCTCTGTCTCCTTTTCTGAGACTCTCTGCATTTATGGCATTCAGCAAATACTCCTCACTGTGTGGCATTGTTGTGTCAGGTGCAGGGCAGAGCAGGTGGAAGGCTGTTAATTCCAGCACTCCAGAAATGACTGGAGCACAGTCCTCCTGCTCTAACTCCCATTTACTTTAGTGGGACTTAAGGAGAAGTTCACAGTTGTTCTAGAAAAGGGGACCCAAAAGAAGTGTGTGGAAAATACACTTACAATTGGTGTTTCCAAGGTTGTTTCTTGTGCCTTTTGCAACTTCAGGCACCACACAAACTCTGTGGTTTGCCTATAGTCTTAGTTCCCCAATCATTGTAGTCTTTGTGGTCTGTTGCTTGGATTTCTTTCTTTCATGGACTACAGAAATCAGGGAAAGAAGGAGTTTCGATACATAACTTGTCCTGACTTACCATGGGCTTGGAATGTGACTTCCTGGGTCTGGTGCTGTAGGGGCTATTATTTAGATATCACCACAGGGCCTGAGCTACTGAAGAAGAGTGAAAACCAAATGGACAAATATGATGCTGACTTAGAATGCTTCACCACTCTATTCTGCAATAACAGTCCATAGAGTATTGAGTTTTATCTTTAAAACTTTAGAATGCAAGATACTAGGCATGAATCTTTCTGACATGTAGATGCCTAACCTCTCAAAGCTCATTTAGTTTTTTTATCATAATTTGTGTACAACATATCCTATTACCCTGGGTTAATGAACAATAAATTATATTAATTATGGACTTGCAGTTCTTTAAGAACAAAGAATTTATGAATATAAAGCAGAATTCTGTCTCTCTTCCCTCACTCCAGTCTCTCTGAGCCTCATGATGTGTTAGCTTTGCTACCTTCAAGAGGAAAAAAACACTGTGATAAGAGAAACTAAGATTGAAATATTTCCATTCCTCTCTGCCCACATCTCTAAGTTCTATGTACATGTGTTCATTCTATGCTAAAAGAAAAATCAGAATGTGAAATCTTTCTCTGTCTATTACAGTGTTCACAAAGGTAGTCAGTACGAAGATAAGGAATATTTCTAATCCTAAATTGGAATGATGCCACATCACTATGATACTGATGCACAAATAATTCCTCAATCTCATCTTTTGGTTTTTGTTTCTGACTGTAATTTTTTGATCATTTATGTTAGATGGACAGTACTTTTTGGTCCACTCACACAGAGTGTAGTGAGTTTTCTCATCTATCTTTCCTAAAACAAAAACGAGGAGTCCAAATACTGGCTTTAGCCATTTTGCTTCCACTGTCAGATCATTCTTTGATCTGTTTGCAGATACTTCTGAGGGAAGTCAGTAGGAAAAACAACAATACTTTTAATTAATAAAAATTACTCAAGAGGAATGTTTCACAAATGATCTATCTTCAGTAATTATCAGTTAATAAAGTCAAATAATATTTCCATCCATGACTTTTGTAATAAAAGATGCAATGCTCACTTTTAGAAATCAGTATTTTTCTTAATGTTTTTCCTGAAGTTTTTTTTCTCTTTATATGAACTTTTTTTGTCCTAGCAGATTAACTGGAACTGACAGCAACCAAGTCTCTATTTTATGACTCGTGAATACTAAGTTACCAACAATTCAAGTGCTGTTAAATAACGGCATGTTATGAAGTCTTTAATCCAAGGACTTCCAAATGTCTTATACTGATCAAGGTTCTCTGCAAACATGGGAATTAAGAATGGCAGTACCAGGGAAAGCCAAACCAGAACATAAAATATTCAACTGTCTTCTCCAGGTTCAGTGCCAAATGCCAATAAAAATTTCTATAATTCTGCATCAGTTTTGTCTTGTTAAACCACATTTTCCTCTCTTGTTTTCTAAGCTGATGAGTAAAGAAGTAGATACAATGAGTAAAGTTTGGGTTGTGTAGAAGCTACCCTTTCCTGCCTGAGGTACCATTAAACATAGACACAATTGGCAGGAAGAAGATGGCTATCCATGATTTAATGACATAATTGTAAGATGTTATAATTAGATGGTTTCTTCAGGCCATTTCATTATGTCGTGGTGTATACCACCTACCTTGAGGTTTGTAGTTCTCTTTATCCCTGTGGCAGCACACCTGTGCTCACACCATCACTCTCTTTCAGGTGTATTACAGACAGTGCGTCCTTTCTGGCTAATGGAAATTTTTGTACATTCAGAAATGGATCTGTCATTTCATAAAACATCCCTCATTAAGGCAGTACTCCCTTTATCATCTTAAACCCCTCTATATTGTGTCAGTTGTAGGTGAGTTGATAAATAGTGTGCTTATTTCTTAGTGCTTGACAGGGTGCACTGAGCACATTTTACCTCAGTTGTACAAGAGCATAGAGAAGGAACAAACGAGTGCATTGAGTTTGACAGTCATCTATTCTGACAAATAATTTGAAACTGCAAGAAATAAATTGTCATGGTAGGTTTTCTACGCATTGTACGTGCATGTGAGGGTATAAGTATGAAAATAAAAATGCAATCATTAGGCAAAGGAACCTGATTTGAATAACCATCTAGGCAAAAATGTATAACCCTTAAAAATTCTTTCTCATTTAATTTGTTTTCGGACTTTCCTTTCAGTTTGTATTAGGCATCCAGCTGTGAAAAAGGAATGTGCTTCCTTTTTATTTAACCAGAGTGCCTGGTTTTAATTTTCCTACAGTTTTCTGAAGGAGATTCGCTAACTGCAGAACAAAAGGACTACCTGTGACTGCAGTTACTGTTTTAATAAAAACTGCTGAAAAAGACATTCCTACATTTGGAAGAGCTACATAGTTCACTGGATTTGTGGTCAGTCACTGGGAGAGCCACGGAAATGGTGACACATGGTAGCCACTACTACCTTGAACAAACAGCAGTACCAAGACTGAAGTGCACAATTGCTCCTGGAGGTGATCATAAGACTTCATGGCTGTCAGACAGACACACAGATCTTTGTCCTTCCTCAGAAAGTCATCCATCACATCCCCCACTGTAATCTTCCTACTCAGCACCTGTAGGAACATCATGTTACCAGAATACTGCAGAAACAGCAGTAAGTTATTAGAATACTGCAGGAAAAATGTAGCCTGATACCAGTAACACAAGACCAACACACATTCCCTGTCAAAATTAAATCAGTTGGTGACATTAGCAGGTTATTAAAATGCTCAGCCTCTCATTCTTTTTTGCCTTATGAACAGATCAGCACAATTCATATTGTTTCTTGCTGTGAAATACCTAGACTTCTGCAGTTGTCTTCAATAGAGTTTTTGTTCACTTTTGTAGGTGGAATACAGCTGCGATGCAGAAATGATTTCTTGATAATTAGATGTAATAATGAACATTGGAATTATATCTAAACTACAAAAACATTGAGAGCATTTGTATGGGTAACACTTTATGATTAATTCATAGGATGGAAATGAAGGTACAAAGATAGAACGTTACCTCATTAAAAAATGAAAGCCAAAAAAGCCCAAATGAGTAATACTGCTTCTAAAAAGGTAACTCATTAATCTTGACTCTGCCAGGAAACATATATGGTCTGGTACACATGCAGAAGCCCTTACGATATTTCCCGTGGACCCATTCAAGAAACAGTTACTGTGACTCAGAAAGTTGTGCTGAGTACAGAAAACTATGTGGCTGTTTAGGGAGAAAGAAGTAGAAGAATGTGCAGTAGGTACTCACTTGCACTCTACTGCAGGATGAGAAGCACTACTTATCCTTATCACACTGAAAACAGAATGTTTGTACTTGAGTGAGAGGAATGTAACTCCAAGTTCAGCTCAGCCCATGCCTTTAAATGCATCATAAATGATACATTTCACTTTTATGTCTCAACAACAGAAGGTGTGTGCATTTGATTAGTGTAAATTGAGGGGTTAAATTAATTTACTTATAGTATCTACAAGCATCAAAAATTAAAATCTCACAGGTAGACAAATTATAGCTCAATTCACAAATATAGGCATCATTTGTCCTTCCTGCTCTCTCCATAATGTCTTGCTTCTGTCAGGGCTGCAGTTGCCTAGACCATTGGGTTGGAACTTTAAAGTCATTTTAATTTAGTGACTTCCCCATTTCATAGCAGGAAAGCATCACCTTCAAGCATTGCAAAAAGGCCTGGGTTTAATTTTCTAGAACACATCTTAAAGAAATGATGGACTCTGTGTCCCACGATCAGTCTCCAGGCAATTCATAATCTCCTTGTTATGGAGTAAACCCTTGGTTTTCTTTAGAGAGGAAGGAAACTGCCTTTTTTTTTTTTTTTTTTTTTCTTTTTTTTCTTTCTTTTTTTTCTTTTTTTTTTCTTTTTTCTTTTTTTTTTCTTTTTTTTTAAGCCCATTTGTGAAAAAGTGTTGTTTCATCTGAGGCAAGACTACACAGTTAAAGGGTTTCTTCCTTTACCAGATCTTAATGCCAATAAACCCAAGTATTTTGTCCTTACACTGCACTGTCTTTCATAACTAATTTTTTGTGAATCCCTTCTTTAAATAGTCAATAGACCCCTGGAAAGAAAGGCTGCAAACTGAAATCCTCTAACTACAGTTTCTTCATAGCAAATAGTTTCAAATGATTCTTTAAGACTCTTTCATTCCAGGTTTTAACATAATAATACAAGTTTTCAACAGAATTTTATAGAAGTACTATGGTCTGTGTCTTTTAAAAGTAATAGCTGTGTTTTGGAATTATATATCTGCTGTTAAAACATAAGAAAAATTCTCACTTTCTCATTACAGAAAGATGTTTTTATGACTAGATCTTTATGGTTACAGTTGATTCTAGTTAGCAACTTATAACATGTAGAATTACTATCTCATTTTTCTCTTAGAATAACACACTGTAATCCCCTGGCAACCTGATTTTCAGGCTGAGGACCACATATACTAATGCTGAGCTTTATTTGAATGGAAGTGCTCTAAATTTTCCTATGTGAACATTAGTCTTTGTAACACTGAGACTGGAAAGAATTGCAGAGAAATCTGGAAAAGTTCTGTCTGGAAAGGACAGCACATTGTTTTAAATGTGTTTAAGATATCTAAATGTGGATGCATTCTTCCAAAGTAAGAATTGTCTCTTGCATCTTGCACAAAGTACCTATATTTATAGGTACTGCAAGGAATTTTTATTTTACTTCAGTTAAACAGTATTATTAACAGAGTGTAAAGGATGGAGAATTCTTAACCCAGAAGTAAAAGACATTAAACATCAGTCAACCTTGTTGAGCTGCAGGTATATCAGAAAGCAGCCTTTTGTGTTGGGATCCTTGGATTATTTCAACCTGTCTAACAAAGATCCTATGATCACCAGCAGCTGCTGAAGCACCTGGCCTTCTCTGAAGTGTTTAAACTGAGACTTTGGGCTGCTGTACAAAAAGGTGCATCTTTCACCATCTGCTCTCTTTCCTCTGTTGTTTTGGTGTTGTACAAACTGTTTTGAAAGAGAAGAGGTAGTAGGAAAAAATGTATTGCTTCCATTAAAGTGTTGTGGTCCTTTATGTAATTAAGAATAACAAAATAAAAAAATCCATTCATGATTTTTGTCTAGACCTAGATCATGAACATAAACCTATTTGCATCATGTGTTTCCCAGCATAATAATCTGTTTTGATTTCTATTCCTGATTTGAATGGTATAAAGAAGGCTTGGTCTGAATACTATGCAGGACAACTACCAGGTAATGCTTCATCCATCTGCATGCATGGAGCCAATTATGCCTGATAGATTATGAGATGAAAGGCTCATTGCAGTTCGTTTGCAGAAGCATTGAAGAATGGATTTGTCTTTGTTTGCCTTCAAAGTGTTAGTAGCTCCTAGGGTTATATGGTGAACAGCTGTTTCAGAAAGAAAAAGCAGAGGAAAGCTGTGCTCTATGAAATTTGCCTTATTTATAGCATTCCAGGAAATTATACAGTGATTTTTACTGAAAATAATCCTCATGCACATACCATATAGGGGACTGTTTCTATGGATAATTTCAGTTATTTACAAATGGCATTACATTTTACAAAGACAAATCTTGAAAACTAGTACTACATGTCAACAGTTGTACCATAGTAAAGAGGTTTTACCCTGAGGCTGTTCTGCCTCCTTAGCTAATTTCCACTCTGTGGGGAGGCTGAGGTGTGTAGTGATACAGCTTTTACCCTGGTCTGTACAAGATGGACATGTGTAGCATGCTCTGTCTCCCTGAGAAACCTGCCACCTGAAGAAATGTCTTTCCTTAGTTCTGTTTTGCACACAGGTAGGTGGTAATGCTGAAGTAAAAGTTACAAAAATATGAATGCTTTTTGTATAACATACTCCCTTAATTTTTTTTTTGTAGGCAAGTGGATCAGAAGTATTGCTGGAAATAGGATACAAAAGTGGCAGGTTTGCTCAGGGGAGCAGGGGCTGAACACATGCTTTTACACTTTATAAAGCACAAAAAGGATATTTTTTCTGCTTGATCTTTTTTTCTTTTTGTTATAATTGCTACACTGCCATATGTGGATAATGGCATTCACTGGTCACTTTAGGGAACTGCTTTGTATTTATGCCCCTTCTGGTTTACAGCAGCAGCAGTTTAGCAATTTTTCCATAAAAACAGTAGGGGTCTGTACACACATACACACACACACATATATATACATACATTTAAAAATATATTATATATATATTTGATGCCTGTCTCAGGTACTGCAACTGCATACCACAGCACTTGTGAAAAGTGAAATTTCTATTATAAAAATTAAACAGGATATAAATAGATACTAAATCAGTAGGAAAATTAAAAGCAAGGAAAGACCCCAGGAAAGTTAATGGAAATATTCACTTGAACAAAGGGAATATTTTCTGTTCAGAATTCCAAAGAGCTTGAGCTGTTTTCAGCAATGAATTGGGTTGTTAACTGGTCTAATACAGAATAATCAACAGATTTGAAGCTTCTCTGGTTTATACTCTATTCAGTCTCTGCAGCCTTTCACTAGTGAATGATTACTTTCACTAGTAATCATTCACTAGTGAAATTGTAATTCTTATGCAATTTCGTGTCATTCTTGACTGACAAGGTAAATTCTTACTTTATGAAGGAGCAGTCATTAAAACCAAAATTTCAATCCCATTTCTCCTAGAGAGAATAAGTGGTTTTTTTCTAATTTACACTTGATGCATTTGACCCCTTCATAAGTGGATGCTAGCAGCTCTCTTTGACATAGATTTTTAGCAGGTTTCAATTTCAGTGTCCATGAATTTCATTTTTTTTACTCCTCCTTTCCGTGTGCATACCATTCTCATGTGACAGTACTTTCACAACTGAGGATAGAATCCGTAGGTGGTAGGATCTTAAAGTGCTTCACTCATGGGAGGCCTTATACTTGTAGCTGAACATGTTCTACAAAAGCTTCATTGGGAAGCACATGAGCAGGTCTATAAGTGCAGAAATAAACTTCCATTTGGCAGATATTAAACAGGGCACTAATTCAAAACAAGGTAAACATCCTCAACCACTACGTGTAAAGCCATCACCATGTGGTATTTCTAAGAAACTAAACTAAGGAACTGCTTCTCTATTATCAGTTTCTGTGAGTCTTTCTTGACTAGAAATTTGAAAATAGAGATGATTTTATGGCTTCTTTTCTTACTTTCCTCTACAAAAATCAGTATAGTATAGCAGTAATGATGTATTTTACCATCCATCTTTCCCCTACTGGGAAAGATTTGGCAATCACTGGGTAAAAAGAGATGGGACCCTATTGCAGGAGGCTGTTGGATGGAGTGCTTCGTGGTTATGAAATACCTGGGAAATTGGATCATGCTTTTAAAAGTGTAAATCAGTGCCCTTGCCATGACTGTGTATGGAACTTTTCCAACAATAGACCCCAGGTCTTAGATCTTATATACAGGATATGGCTATGCACTCCCTAGAAAGAAACACTTTGTCTCTCTTTAAAACAAGCCTAGACTAGGAAAAATTATTACTTTTTCTTTTTTTTTTTTTCTGAACACATCATTCTTTTGACACCAACTGCACACTACCTTCTGTTAACCCAGTTCTATTTTAGTAAGAAATATCTGAACCAGGAATTCTGTCTGGTACTTGCAGAAAATGTGATTGATTTAATATTCTAAAAATGAACTTAGAATCTCATCAGAACCGTTTGACATCCTGGATGCTGTGCCAGATCTTTCTAAATGTAAAACTGGAATGAAGCATACGACCCTTAAGGTATTATACCAGTAATAGAGGAACTACAACAAGTTGCTTGTTATGTATGGTAAGATATTTTGTATTATCTATATCTAATTTTCTATAATTTACAGCAGGATGTAGGTAAGGGAGATGTATTGAACTTGTAAGTCTGATTTCTATGGGAAAAAAAAATTAATAAACCCAGAAAAGCCATGCTCTGAGGATTAAAAAAGCCCACAACCCCCCATTGCATAACACGTGAAAAATCAGCTTATTCTTTAAATGATAATTAAAAATGCTGTCTGGGGACAGAACTGGCTGCTAGAAAACTAGGAATGGCAGGGTTAATTTGTTTTTATACTTATTGCCATGCAAAAAATGTTGTTATGGAAACGAAATATATGTTATTTCTTAAATAAATATTCTCTCAAGGCCTCTGGAGCAGAGGAAAGATATTGTAGCTATTAACGTTATTGTTGCTGTTGGCTGTCTGAAATCCCAAAGCTGGGATTCTAATTGAAAATCCAAGGATTTTGGCTTCCTGGTTTTATAGTAAAAATATAGAAAGCCAGTACAATTGTTATCTCCTTTTAAACACTATGAAAAGCTGGGAATGGTCTCCAAGATGCCTCTGCTTAAAGCATCTCAAGGCTTTTCCTGGTTTAGATAGCCTGCAAGCCAAGAATAATTTATGTAGAAATTCACCAAGTGAATTTTCCATGTAATTTTGGTGTCTCTCAGATGTTTATTAAATCTAGCTTGATATAGATTGATGCTGAATAGGTTTTCTGAATGGATCTGGATGCTCATCCTCATTGAAAGAATCCATGCTTGGTTTGTAGGCTTTTTGCCTTTTATCCTGTGCAAACTCATCAGTCTCCAGAATTCAGACCAAACCTGTAGGGCATTTTGTAGAGAAAACTTGCTACAATAGAAATTTGTCATATGTATCTGTTATGGTACATGAATAATCATGATGGAAAAGGGAAACTTGAAGGACGTTTCTAATCTTCTGAGGTTGTAAATAATGGATGAGAAAGAGATGGTGACAACCAAGTCTTGGTCTGGGACATATTTTCAAGCATTGACACTGGTGAAGCATGACTGATGACTGAACTTATCACAAAGATAAGTCACTTGAAATTGTCAAGGCCAGATTGCTTCTTTCAGAATTCTTCAGTTTAGTCATTATGGAGATGGAGAAGCCAGTCAGGATGTATGACTTGCATCAGTCCTTCCTGGGAACAGGTTTTATGGCCTTGAATCTGTTCCATTTTCCTTTTTTTTCATGAGCCATAAGCAGCAAAGAATTCTTTATTTTGCTATTATACACTAGGAAAACTCATTTGGAGAGTGAATGCATTAGAATCCGAAGCTTTGTATAGGTATCTGTAATATCAAGAAAAAAAATTCATAATGTATTTTTTATGATGCATAATTTGGTTTTGGATATCCTGCATTCATGGAAACAGAATGAAACTGTCAGGAGCTGTCAATATGTTTTGCAGAGTTATATTAAAACCAGCAGCTGTAATCCTTAAATTATTAGAGGAATATCCTTTAGAAATGGGAAGAAAATTCTTCATCTGTATTATCCCTGCAGTGACAAGAATGTTATTGGAATTCCATCTCTAGTTCCAGACATCAAAAATTAAAATAAAGCATTACAAAAGATTCAGGAAAGAGATGTGAAAAACCTGAAAGCTGTGGAAAATATGGCTCCTAATAGTAGACTGGGGGGGAAGGATTTAGAGGCAAGTTGAACTTTATTAAAGTCTCCCTACTGATGTGGGCTAAAATCTGACAATGTCTGTATATTTTATTGTATATTGTTTTTATTTTACTTTTGAGCTGCAGCCTTAACTAGGTACTTATAACCTAGCTTATTACAGCACATCACAGGAAGTAGTCTTTTTAATCAGCAATTCTCTGACCCCATGCCAGCAAAAATTTAGTGCCTTATATAATATATTAATTTTGAGCAGTCTTTAGGTTCTCTGCAAAAAGATAGAATATTAAGAATATTTTCAGCATAAGAAGCCTGTGTTACTTGCTTCTTTCATTAAAACTAAGTATTTTTTTACCATATGGTAATATTTCCGTAGAATCAGAAGTGTAGTTAGGCTGTTTCAGAATTCATTGCTAGATGTTTTGCATTATCCATGTAAACCTTTGTAGACATATCCTTGAAGTGCAATTGTGATGTTAATTTGTTTTTATTGAACTTGTAGAGTAGTAGGCCAAAACTGCACATTGAAGGGAAGTAATTTCTCTGGTATTTTTTACACTGATCTAGTCAGTCATTACATGTTTTTCTTTAAAAGCTTCTTTGTATCTGTTCTGGTTCCCTCTGCTATAATTTTTAGGGATAATGAAAGTGTTGATTATAGGGGTATTTTCAGGTTCAATAAACATTAATGTTATTCCACATTTGAAAAGCTAATACTAAAATGAAATCCAGCAAACAAAAAAGTAAATATGAGAGTCACTTCATGCTTCAAGAGTATATAAGCAAAGCCATATCATCTCTGATTTGTCAAGCACAACTGAGTCCCTCAGGGTGATTATGCTTGGCCAGTCAATCTAATGAATATGCAGAAATACTGAGAAAAATATCTGAAATAACTGGTCTTGTTTTGATAAGGTTTTGGGTATTCTTTTTTTTCTTCAGTTTGTGCTGGTAGCAATCTATCAAATCTGACTAATTTAAAATTGCAACTTGTGTGAAAACAGCTTTCCCTTAGCTTTTGATACCAGATTGCTTCTGTTCCTACCTTAAATTTCTGCAGTAATTTTTCTTTTAGGAGATTGTTTTGAGTATACACATCAGCTTGCAGTTTTGCGAAATGGGATGTCACATCTTCAAACAAGCTTCACTCCGTAAGACTGTTTCCAGATTCATATTTTTAGAATCTTTTATTCATCTTTAACTCTTGAATGACCTCTGTCAGCTGTCACTGTCAGCTAGGGATCACTGTGCTTGACAGCCACTGCCAGCTCTGAGGAGATGTGAATTCCTGTGCCATATTTCACAGCCTGAAAGACCCAACACGTCTTATCTGTGGAAGAAATCAAGGAATAAAAACAACCACCCACATGCACAATAAATACTATTTCTGCAGAAAATAACTTGCCCTACTTACTATCTAAAATAGTCACAAATATTTAATGTGCCACAAGATTAGAATAGCTCGGAGTGACATTTGGATGGCATAATAATAGGGGTGCTGAAAGGTCTGTATAGTCAGGCCTGGTGGGGGATTCTGTGCACAAGAGAGGCACAAAAGTATGAGGAGATTGTTGTTGACTGACGGAAGGAACTACTCAGCTTTTTGAGAGGGGAGTACATTTCCAATGAACCCATCTGGCTTTTAAAAGCACTGATGAGCAATAGAAAGGTCCCTAGTATTGATAGCCAGGTTTTTGAAAGAATGGTAAGATCAGGATTCATTTTAAGTTAAAAAGTAGTATTAGAAAAAGCCATCTGGCTAAAAAATGTATTCATATCCTAAATCATATTTTCTGATTTCTGCAATGAAAAGTAATGAATAGTACTGTCTTTGTACTATTTGCCAAGGAATATTTCACAGATCTCTTGTAATTAAATAATATGGATGTGGTAATGTTATACTAATTGGTGTTAATCGGTGGTTTTAAAAAGGTATCTATTGCAATGGTATTTGATCAAGAAGCTCAGAATGCAGTAAATTGAAATTCAGTAAACCAAATTATTTGAGAATCACTCTAAAATCTTTGCTAGGCTGACAAATTAAAGGACAGGACTGATTCAGAATTACATCATTCTCAACTGGGTTTTTTTCATCAGCTGAAAATGAAGGAAAATTGGAGGAAGCCAAGACAAGGAATTGGATGTTTAACATGGTCATAATTTTTGAAAACTTCTGAAACATAAGAACAGGTTAAATAAGTTAGACTGATACTTAATTGTAATGAAGGATTTGGGGACCCAACTGCACAGCTTTATTGCTGGTCAGAAAACATCAACAGCCAAATCAAATTGTTAACTCTTCTGAAGTGTGTCCATGTTTCTGGGTGCCTGCATGTCCATGTATATATATATATGTAAATATGTGGAGAGAGGGAAAGAATTATATTCACATATGTTCATTAATTAAAACAAATATACATATATTTACACACACATATAAATATATCTATTCTGAATTTTTTTTCTGAGTTAAGGTTCCTAGAATAATTCAGTGTGTTTCAATGCTGTTAAATCCCTCTGTTGGGATGTTGGAAGACAGAGGCAGAGCAGAAGCAGCTCCCAGATTCTTTCTTTCTTCATCCTTTCTGTTCTACCTATCATGGAGGAGCAGAACATGAGAGGGAATGGTGAGCTGAGCTTTCAACTCTTCTCTCTATTATTCTAATTTTCTTCTGGTTCTTTAATCTATAGGTTTACTGTGCAATCTTGGAGAATCTGGGATGCAAATTGCCACTGATAAAGTGATGAGTTTTCTTTTTTATTTACTATGTGCCTTTTGGTTTGTGTGTTTGCATAAAAGTAAGGACTAATCTGGTAAAACCTCTTTTACCATTTAGAGTCTGAAAAAAGAAGGAAAATAGCTATTTCTGTAGCTTTTGAGGAATACAGTAAGCATAAGAATTAATAAGGGAAACTTTGTTAAAATTTGATTCACTGTTTTATGAATGGTACCTCCTGGAAGCAAAAAGAAGCATAAAATTCATGAGGTTTGAGAGCAAGCGGAACTACTGAGACTGATAATGAGAAATGCCTGATACCAATAACCCAACAGGTGATAACTGAGTGCTAGCCTTTGCTTGCACTTTCATCTTCAACCATGTAGTTTCTGCCCAAGATATAATCCTAACATCATGAATTTCATCCCTTCAATTTGACAGTATTTTATGTCCTTAAAATTTTACTTTTTTCACTAACTATTGTCTAATTAGCAAATTAACGTCTCTGCTTTGTATGTGGAGCTAAGAGGGGCAGCCTGCAATCTCAGGGAACTAATTTTCATTATCCTTAGAAATGAAAAGCAAAACAATTTCAGTTCCAAACCTCAAGACATGTGCTTTTCCCATGCATACACAGTCATTTAGTGACTGGAAGGTTTAGTCTTTTTAGAGAATCAGAAGTATTGCAAACTATGTACAAAACTGAAAAGAAGGAGAAATACTCTTTTCCTTCCATGGCATCTTTTCCTGGAGGAAATTAGCCCTAAGATGTGTGGACTGAGGAAAAGACTAGCATTTCTTTTTCTGTCTCTTCATCATCACACTAAAATGACAACTTATTCAGATTTTACTGATGAAACACTTACAATCCTATAATCATAGAATCGTTTCAGTTGGAAGGGACCTTAAAGACCATACAGTTCCAACCCCTTGCCATGAGTAGCAATACCTTCCATTAGACCAAGCTGCTCAGAGCCCCATCCAGCCTGGCCCTGGGATGGGGCAGCCACAGCTCCTCTGGGGAATTTATGCCAGTGTCTCACCACCCTTACAGGGAAGAATTTTTTCATAATATCTAATGTGCACCTACTGTCTTTCAGTGTGAAGCCATTCCCCCCGTCCTGTCACTGCATTCCCCTATATAAAGTCCTTTTCCATCTCTCTGGCAGGCTCCCTTCAGGCACTGGAAGGCCACAATTAGTTCACCTCAAAGCCTTCTCTTTTCCATACTGAGCAATCCAAATTCTCTCAGTCTTTCCTTGTACACAAGGTGCTCCATCCCTGTAATCATCTTAGTGGATTCCTCTGTACTCACTCCAACAGGTCCCTGTCCATCCTGTGGTGAGACCCTGGAGCTGGATGCAGAGTTCCAGATGGGATCTCACCAGAGCAGAGCAGAGCAGAGCAGAGCAGAGCAGAGCAGAGCAGAGCAGAGCAGAGGGGCAGGATCCCCTCCCTCATCCTCCTGGTCACTCTGTTTTACAGCCCTGGCTTTCTTGACTGCCAATGCACATTGCTAATTATTTACTCTGGGTTTGTACCTTGAAATGATCCCAGCAATGATCCGGTATAAGGCCATACCTTGAATCTTTCAATAAGCACTCTGCCAGCTCATTACAAACTGCAAGAAGCTGCTCCTCATCTCTTCTCTCAGAGGGGACCTGTCTGAAAAAGCACAAATCAATGGCACAAGTGGACAGGAGAATGTTTTGACAGATATCACTAGGTGAAGGCACTGGTTTTTTTCTATAAATGATCAAGTACTCTTGCAGATGAATGATCTTTAGCAACTGAGATTCTGTGTCAATATCTACATCAATACAATGTCTTAACTAAACCTCTAAACATCTTCTATGTCAAAATATAGAAGAATATCTGAAAGCAATTTAAAGTAATACCTCTCATTGTTAATATAAAGCATTAGATATTTTAAAGACAGTTTTCAGAGAAGAAATAAATAATCATATTTTTATTACATCAATAGAAACTTAGCTCCTATGATTGGAAGGAATTTTCTGACTAAAAGAATTTTTTTTCAGTCAGGTCTAAAAGTGTACCCATTAATTATCTGCCTTATTTTCAGGGAATACAAATAAAAATGATAAAAGGAGGCATATAATAAACAGATCAAGATAAATGGCATAGAGAGAGCAAAATCAGGGTCTGAAGGTTTTTTAATGACAAAACAGAAAGGAAAATAGAAAGCATTAAAATGATTGATTTTGTTGTGGTTGTTGCAGAGGTCAATAATTTGATAAAAATCAAGCTGAAACTGTACAGTTGTGCAAACATCCATGAATTTGATAACAACATTGCAGTAAATCATTAAGATTCACATTTTAAGATTTAGACTTGAAGTCATTTTAATCTATTGGAGATTCACTGTGACCTTTTGTAGATCACATTATCCATCTGCCTGCAGAAGCAACCTTATAGCTTCATTTGAAGCATCTAGTTCTAGATACTATCAACAGGCAATAAACTGTTGGGATATTTTTCTTGATACACCATATAATATAATTTATAAAATATTTTCAAAATTTTGTGATTCCACACAACAGATAAAAATTTGATAGAACTGTGTTTATGCAGAAGTACTGAATAAGATTTCAAATATTCCACTTAGTTGAAATATGCAGTTTGAAGTTGAAAAAAAAAAACTGGTGTACATAGCAAATACACTTAAACAGAAGAGTGTAGTTATTGTAGAAAAATTACTTCTCTTGCATGACATTATCATACATGGTGACATGGAAATTAGAAGTGGCTCTCTAGTTTCATAATGTGCTGCCATTTCTTCAGCAGATTGTAAAAGACTACCCAAGAATAAATTTATATTACTAGGTCCTTCTCTTTAGATTTCAGAATAGGAAAATATTTGAGATATAATGTTACAGTTCAGAATATATTTCTCTCTTTTGTGATTTGGTGTTCCATAAGTCTTTCTCAAAGCTCTAAACATGTTTTAAAGATGGACAAAAAATTAGTCATCTCAGCCTGTGATCAACTGAACTGTAAGGAAAAACAGTGACAGCTGCCTTGGGTTAACAAGCAGTGGTGATGTACTTTCAACAATAGCTTTCAAAAGAGAGTAATCTGAAATGTTTACCTCAAAAGCTTCATGAACCTTTCCAGCATTCTTAGAAATAGCAATATTTGTTATAAATGCTTCCTTGATTTATTCCAGTAAGCAACAGAACAGGAGGTCTTTGAATGCACAACCTCACTAGAGACTGATTTTTAAAATAATGTTACTTAATGCAGTTGATGATTTTCATTAACCACATTATTGCAAACATCTTAAGTTTGTCATTGTAAACACTATGATTAAATCTTCAATAAATAAGCATCTGCAGAGAACCCCTTACTATGAAAAATTGTGCAGGCTTTAATTATGAGGGTCTATTTATTTTAATCAGTATCTGCCACGGACTTGTAGCTTTGTCAAAGTGTGACAGTTTCTTGAGCCTCTGCAACAGGAATCTAATGCAATGCAGGAAAACACAAGGGCAATTCAATGACTGAATCAGAACTCAGTTTCAGTGTTATTGCACAAAATTATCAAATAATTTTAAAAAATATCACCTTCACCACTTAAGTATATTGAATTCAGTAATAGGCTGCAAACTGCTGTTGACCTTGCAGAAAACTTGTTGTGCCACACACAGCTGCTTAGTTCAGACAGGAACTGTGAACCTCCACACCTTTTCAAAAAAGCTATTGTCTCAAAGAAGGTACATCATTAATCTGAACAGGTAAAAGGAGGTACATCATAAATCTGATTAGTCATTGCTCTTATCACCACATCCAGCACTTTGACTCAAGTAACAAAACTGTTTTTCTCAAGCCACTTCTAACAGCAAGGTATCTTCACCTGGAGTAATTAATTAAGAAGTCCTGCTTTAGTGAACTGATATAGAGTGGTGGCAATGTTAACATCTGAAGAGCACTGCTGAGAAAGCAGCAATTTCAAAATGACACAAATAATATGTATGGATACTAAGGCAGTGGACAGATAGTGCCACAGGATTTACATGTGGTTTATGTCATGGCATTCATCATGGAACTTGAAATATATCAAGTTTCATTCTTGAAATGTATCAACAACAAATCACCAAATTTTGCAGGTGCAGTAGGAATTTTTCTAATGTATTTTATAGGTTACAAAATAATACCTTTGTTCAACAGAACCCTTTTCATGAAGAGATTTATATTGCATTAGTGAGGGTTTCAAAAGAGTCTCTGTAGCCAGCATTTGATTTTATGCTTACTTTAACCTCTTACACATGAGAAGGTGGCAGATTTGAGGACAGCAATTACAGCTGAATAAATATAATAAATTAAACACAAGACAAATTCCTGTTCAAGTAGAAAATTTTAGTCTAATATTTGGAAACTTAAACAAATTAAAGGTCAGTGACTATTCAACTAGGCTAT
This sequence comes from Argya squamiceps, assembly GCA_037834095.1. Lineage (NCBI taxonomy): Eukaryota > Metazoa > Chordata > Aves > Passeriformes > Leiothrichidae > Argya > Argya squamiceps. Next base: position 1,129,087 of record JBBMKD010000216.1, on the reverse strand, counting down.
GAAATCCCTAGGGAACTACAAGCCCACACACTCTATTCCAACTGGTTCAATGACCTAACCTTTCATATTATCTGACCACTCTTCTGGTTGAATAAATCAATTACTCTTTACTCTTACAAAAGGTATTTCTTAACTTACTGGGTATTGTTATAATCAGTCATATCCACATTGCCACAGATTAAAAAGCCACTTGAATTTTGCTAATCTTTGTGATATTTTTGTAGAATAAGGATTTTTCACAATAATAAAGGATGTTAATTCCAAAGTGACATGCAACCACTTTAATACTTGTTACAGAAAAATGTAACCCAGAATTTTATGCAAGAATGGGTCCTGTGATTTCTTGAAAATTTTCCATGGTTTGGTACCTGGAAATTTTTATAAAACTCTGCTAAATACAGTTAGTTTGCTGTGGAGTTTTTTGTTTCAGTTTGTTTGGGTTTTTGGGGGTTTGGATTTGATTTTAATGCTGATTGATTTTTTTCTTCCAAACAAGCAGTAGTAGTAGAACTCTGATTCTGTTCTAGTGACACTACTAGTATAATCAAGGTAAGAAGGGGTTCCTCTTCAAGTTTTGCTTCATACTTGCCTTTCACAGCACTGCAGATATTTTCTAGTAATATATTTTTTTTCCAGCTCAGTGTTTTCCAAAGTAATCGTGCTATAAGTAGCATCATTGCTTCTAACCTGATGTATTTTCTGCTTGTTTTATTTTTCTTCAGGTTGTTACAAGGCCAAAAACACTTCAGATATTAGGTTTTTTTCTCTTCTCTTCTCTTCTCTTCTCTTCTCTTCTCTTCTCTTCTCTTCTCTTCTCTTCTCTTCTCTTCTCTTCTC
>JBBMKD010000216.1:1110490-1122517 GCA_037834095.1 Argya squamiceps | reverse complement strand
TTCTCTTCTCTTCTCTTCTCTTCTCTTCTCTTCTCTTTTCTCTTCACTCCTCTCCTCGAAATCTCCTCTCCTCTCCTCGAAATCTCCTCGAAATCTCCTCGAAATCTCCTCTTCTCTTTCTTTACTTCCCCAAGAATATCCAGTCTGGATTTTTCTAATAGTATTCCAAAGCTTGAAAGATGTTAAAATTGATTAAAAAAGGATATATATTATTAATTCCAAAGTGCTTTTCTAACAGATCTGTTTAGATTTTCTGTTAAAAAATTAAGAAACATAGGAAATATATTAAAAACAAATTAAAAAAATTAATTTTCTGTTCTGACCAGTGTTGATAAGTAATTCTCTTCTAATAAGCATTCTCTGTGAGACCTGATAAAAGAGAAGGCATTTGAATACACTTATGGTAATGTCCCTTTCAGCTCTGAACTACAGATGGATAAAATTAAGTCTAAAGTTCATCTCAAAATGAACTTTAAATAAAAATGTATTTGCAATTTGGATACAATTTCTAAAATACTTTCTCATCACCAATTTAATCTCACAGCGTGATAGATTGCCCTTTTCTAGACACAGATAATGAATTATCACTGCCGGAGAGGGCTGGAAATTTGCCAGCATTGATAAATAGGTCAGGAAAAGGTAGGAGGAGACAGAGCAGTGGTTGTGATACAAAATCATTGGTGCTTTAAATAGTGATAATAGGAAAAGATACATCAGTGGGGGAAGAGAAAGGCCTGTGTCCTTCCTTTTTGGGTATATTTTAAACTGTTAGAAATCTTCTCTGTTTCACTTTCACAAATCAATTTTCATGCTCTAATTGCTAGTTACGGTAATGTAATTGTACAGATATTTTCTGATTTTTCTCTGAAAAATTGTGTCAGGATTTTTACTTCAAAATTAAAATCATACTCAATTTACATCTATTTCACCAGTGCAAAAGGTACTTCACATTTGTGAAATGATTAATTTATTTCAACTGTTACATGTTTCTTTTGTTAGTTGTCCTTTGGTATCTAAAACATGTGATTCTTTAGGGACTGATACTATTCTAGCTTGCCAGAGAATTTCTACTGACATCACTGAGAGAAAAATCTGTGAACTTATGGCAGAATAGGCTTAGCATGAAAATTGCTCATTTGGGATTAAATTGGCCTTATATTTCAGTATTCTTGACCTGTAGAAGCAGTTTTTCATTAATCACTAATGCCACCCTATGAAAGTTTTACTATTTACCATAGCAGGAGGGTTTCCAACTGAAACGATTCTATGACTGTAGGATTGTAAGAGTTTCATCAGTAAAATCTGAATAAATTGTCATTTTAGTGGAAAATGATCCAGGAAACGATCCCATGGAAGGAAAAGAGTATTTCTCCTTCTTTTCAGTTTTGTACATAGTTTGCAATACTTCTGATTCTCTAAAAAGACTAAACCTTCCAGTCACTAAATGACTGTGTATGCATGGGAAAAGCACATGTCTTGAGGTTTGGAACTGATATTGTTTTGCTTTTTATTTCTAAGGATAATGAAAATTAGCTCCCTGAGATTGCAGGCTGCCCCTCTTAGCTCCACATACAACACAGAAACATTAATTTGCTAATTAGACAAAAGTTAGTGAAAAAAGTAAGTTTTTAAGAATATAAAATTTTGTGAAATTGAAGAGATGAAATTCAACACATTATGAAAACATCTTCTACAACTTCATGATTGGGAATATGTTAGCAAAATCTAACAAATGTACAAATTAATGTCCCTTTGTTTATGACTTTAGAATATCTTGAGAGGTCTAATTTAGCAAGATAATCTAAAATATAGAGTAGCTGAATGGGTTTAGTGAGATTTGAGTTCATTACGTGGTTCAGACTTCAACATGGTGTATTAGTTTGAAAATGAGTGCATTTCTATCTCAGAGTGTTGTAGGACTGAAGAGTGCAGAGATATTCTGTTGATATACTAAAAATATCTAATTTAGCATCCAACTCCGTGTTGTCTCTGCAAAGGCACATTTTGACTTAAATGGGATTAGTAATGTGCATGAAGTTATGCATGTCCATAAATGTCTGCAAGGCTTTCGTTATTCAGTGCACTCATTATCTCAATTTGTCGTTTCATGGAATTATTCCAAGTATCTCATCTAATCAGATTTTCCTGGAGGCACAACATATGCCCACAATAGCATGAGCTATATATAGGTCCTTCCATATTTATGAAAGATCAATAGGATATTTTTATTGCCAGTGAATGTATGTATCTGAGAATTACCCTGCAGGAATTAAAATCCCTCAATGAGACCACGCTGTGAATTCACATGGGTATAAAGCAGAAGCATAACTTTTTCAATAAAAGCACCATAATTGATGGCAGTATATAAACAAATATATAGCAATATATCATAAGTAATATAAAATAGGTATAAGTATATAATTAAAGACTGATTAAATTAAATTTAAAAATAAACTTGACACTAGTGTTTGTATGCTAATCACAAGTATGATCCACAGATAGAGAAAAACATTATCATAATGCTGAATGAAAATCAGCCACATGCTCTTCATTGAAGATATTTTGCCCAGTAGTAAAACATGTTTGTTTCAGGTACTTCTAAATTACTAACCTTTAGTATTTAGCTTGAAATGCAGTTGGCAAACAGCCCAAATAATTCTGTTTTCAGTATCGCTGTTGTAAGTGTGTTGAATTACTTAATAATAGTGAAAGGGGAGCAGAATGTGACGAAAGATTATGGTCTATTTCTGCTGACTTTGTTGCTTTCATCTACAAAAGCAGTCATAGGAATCAATGGAAGTATGTATGGAATATTACTTGAAATGTGTAAACACAGCAGAATGTGACTCATTAGGACTTGAAAGTACTCCACAGTATGTCTCACCTACCCACCCTATTTGAATTTGTTTTCAAATAACAGAGCTAAGAAAGTTAATTTTTCCCTAGAGCTGTCTGTAAAATGTCATTATTAATATTACTGTGTATTGTAACCTGCTGAAGGATTAAGCATAAATCATTCGAAAAGGAGCTGGCTAGCATTCCAAATCCTTTAATAAATGTCTTTGTTTCTAGATATACAATTCCTTCTTGGCCTTGCCATTCAATGTATTTTCCCAGCAGCTGAAAAAATGGTGCTGTAACAACAATCACTGAATATTTTTTGTCTTTATGATCATATGTCAATTTTCAATTAAACCAGACAGAGTCAGAGTAGTTCAGATGAAAAAGTTCAAATACTAAGATGTTAAAACAATAGAGAATATCAATGAATGAAATTTCAGATGAGCTCTATGTTTCTTGAGTGCCAGGTGGAATATTACTGATGATGAAGAGAACTAATATCAATTATGTAGATTTTGAATTTGAGCATTATATTATTTATATAATATGTGTATCATTTACACTAATTAGATACTTTTAATAGCCTTTAATGAGATTTCCATTTCTCAGCTGAAAAAACATATTTACTTCCAGATATACTCAGATAAAATTAAAATAGGTTTCTAAAGCATTCAGGAAAAATATCCCACTTCAAATAAAATTTTCATTTACTTCTTTACCTCCTAGGTGTTTATTTGAACATATTCCTGCTTGCCAAGGAGCACAGAAAAGTCTTGAAATTGCAGATGAGTTATAGGCAACCAGGCTATAAAAATGACCAGGCATTATGTTTCTTTAGCAAAAATACAACTGTGTTTCTTCTCTGCATGCATTCTTAGAGGGGTTGGGAAAGTTTAGCTTTTATTTGTGGTTTGAATTTGCTATATACAGAAGTTTTCCAGCTGTACTGCAAGAGCACAACAGGGTGTGTTAATCTAACACTTAAACATTGTGCAGTTTGATATCTTGTTTTAGTTCCCAAAATCCAATTCAGTATCAATGAAAACATAATTGGTTGCCATGACAATAAGTGTCAACACCTATTTATTTCTTGTCCTTCTCTTTAGCTTTTCATTCATGTAGGGGTGCACATGAAACTGGAAAAAACCATTAAAATTGTTGTGTCACCAATTATTCTGCAATCCAAATAAATCCCAGTCAATAACATTGCTCTCTCAGATTTCATGCTTACTCCACTAAAAATGTAGTATTGAACCTATAAATTGGAATGATGCCAGTGGCAGAAAGAAAAAAGTGTCTCAGTGACAAAAAGAAAAAGGTGTCCCAAATGTTGGATCTAATTCCCAATGTATAGTAAAATAAAAAAAAAACCTAAATTAGGGTTAAGGAGTTTTTCTTTTACTAATTTTTGGTAACACCCTCATTGAGACTCCAGTACAACAAGCGGCTCACTTGCTCCCCTTTCCCCCCTTCCCTCCACCCAAAGGTGGCCAAAGAGGAGCATACAAAAGGGAAAGATCTCATGTTGAGATAAGAACAATTTACTGAAAACAGAAATGAAGTAAGAAAACAAACAGTTTCAATACAGCAACAATATTAATAACTAAAACATACCCAAAAAAAAAAAAAAAAAAAGTGAGTGAACACTAGTTAAAATGGAAACAGGACATGGGTAATAGCAGCCACTTGTTAATAAAATTTGAATTGGCTTTGTAGACCATGTAATCTTTATTAACTCTTTGAATAGGAGGATAACTTCATCAAACTAGTAGGGCATGTTCCTGGATTACAGGTTAATTGCAGTATCAATACATGTTCATACTTTTTCAGCTATGCTTACCTAATCTGCAAGCAGCAGTGGTGAAAATCAGACTCATGCTGTTTCAGTTTTCTGGGATCTGGGCATTCGAGGCTTCCCTGTGCTGTCTCTACTGAAGTAAACAGGAATGCCAGGCACAGGTATGAAAAAGTACATCTATGAGCAAACAGACACCATAATTTGACCTGAATATGATCAGGTAATAAAAAGCACCCTAACTTTTGTGGCAACAGAACACAAATGCAGTTGTGTTTGAGATGGAAGACACCTTGATTGAGTTACATTCTTCCTAAAAGCACAATTTTTAATGTGTCCATAACTGATCTGAAGACAGCTCAAGACCTATTAGGAAGAAATGTGTGTTGCCAACCATTGCAGAATGTTCTGAATTGAATTCTTGTGGCTTCACTCGTGCAAGGAATTTTTGGAGACACACAGCACCTGTGCTGATTTGGGGGGACAAAGGTTTTCCTTGAGCTCTCTTTGCAGTTATATTTTATAAGCAAGAATGCCTGCACTTGCAGAAGCAAGAAAGCAGCTACAGAAATACTGGATGATATTCTGTATAACAAGAGTTGCTTTTACCCAGAAGTGCATGAGCAGGTATATGAGCTTGCCCAGATGTATACACAGATATACATGTCAAACTGAAGCCTTGCTCTCAGTCTGTACTTTCTTCCTAATGCTTTTCTCCATTTTTGAAATATGGTGAGGAATATGAGTCATCACTGTGGCAGCAATGCAACTTCAGACTGCTGTGGCATTTCTTAGTGGTGCAAGTTTCTCCTCACCCTTGCCAGCCTTTTCAGCCACTGTCAGCAAAGAGAGTTTTGGTATACAACTGAAAATTTCACAGGTTATTACTAGAAACACCAGTGGAATATTTAATAGTTTTTATTGCTACAGAAATATCAGATAGATGGTATAGATATAGATATAGATATAGATTAGATATAGATATAGATATAGATATAGATATAGATATAGATATAGATATAGATATAGATATAGATAGATTAGATATGGATATAGATATAGATATAGATATATTCCACTATTTTGAAAACTCACTGCAGAAAATCTATCTTGTTCAAGTGGTGAGTGAATATATTGAATTGATTACAACATTTTCATGCATCACGTGGATTTTGCTGCCCAAATATTCATACAGATTTGTAGAAAAATAGAAAGGAAGCCCTATTGGAATAGTAGTAGAGTTTCTCTGATAGAAAATTTCAAAGGGAAAAAAAATTGACTTGGAATGTAATACTGGAGAGATGTGTAAATGAAAGTAGTTGCTCAACTGTCATTTGAGTTTGAGCTCGGAAAGATATTTAACAAGCCCATTGTTATAATTCTGATTTCTCTAGGGAGCTAATACAGTGTTGAAAAATGGGATGATGATTTTTCTACCTACTGTTTGTCAGAGTTTTATTTTACTCCAGGGAGTCCTTCACTTCAGTTTTTTTCAATCTAAACAGAAAAACACAAGAGATAATCTCATATTTAAATTACAAGTAGCTGTGGACATGTTTTGTTCTTGTCATTTCAAGGTGCATGATCTCAGCGTTTTATACTCTCTATTTTTTAATAAGATTTTTTTCTGGTTGTAAGATAGTGTTGAGAGCTACAGGACTGAAAATGTATTGCAAACATCTAACTTTTATGCACAAATTCATAAGGGTGGAGGAATTCCTATGAGAAAATTCATTAAATATTAGTGAATTTTGAGTTTAATTTAAGACATAACCATTCTTATTTGTCATTTTTTCTTCCAATCCTCTAATAATTGATTTGGACGGAGTAGAGCACAAATACTTTTTTTCCTGTAATTCCTTTGGCAAGTATGATCTTGGAAAGAACATATACCTTAAACAGAGGTGTCCAGTCTCTAGATAAATGAACATATTACTTGCAAGCTACCAGTAATTTAAAATCAGTAATCTGAAACCATCAGAGCAACAAGTTAACTGTGTTTTCCCTCTGGTGCTCCAGAAGATGCCAAACAAACTATGCACCAAGAAAAAGACTGCCTTCAGCTATCACACTTAATACCATTGCAGTGATGATTCACATTCAGGACTCAGTTCTGGCAGCACCAGCTGAGCTCCAATGCTGAATACATCTGGAGATTGCTCCAACACTAAAGGTACAAGGACAAAAAGGTCTTCCTGGCATTTACCTCCTCTGGGGAGCCTCTCCACTGCAATGCTGGGCATAGGTGCTGCCCTTCTTTTTGAAAAGGCTTTCCAAACACTCTTAAGAGCCCCACCACCAAAATTTGGATGCCACCTCCAGTATTGAATATGTCCAAGACTGTTATCACACTAAATGTGATGAGTCATAAAACCATTGCCCACCTTCACCTCCCTCCCATGGGCAGCCTGTGATCTGTACCTCAAGCACTGGAGCTAAGTACTTTCCTTCCTATGGAAAAAATGTCATTTTCTTTCAGGAGGCCATCATGCAAATAAGGACATCACCTCCAAAGTGAATATGTCCAGGGATTACTTCAACAAAGAAAGGGCCAAGACAGAAAGGCCTTGCTGGCCTGTGCCTCCCCTGGTCATCCTATAATTTGCAACTGAAACACTGGGGCTCAATGCATTCTCTCCCCTGTAAAAGCACTTTAATCATCTTTCAGAAGTCCACCACCAAAATTTGGATACAGCCTCCTCCCTCAAATACATCCAAGGATTGCTCCCACACAAAAGAGGCCGGAACAGAAAGGTTTTTCTGACCTTTACATCCATGGGACAGATGATCATACATAGCACCAGTAGAAGGATCAGGTACTTCCTTTCTCAAGGAAAGGTAATGTCATTCACATTCAAGAACCAACTGCCAGCATCCAGAGCCAAGGTCCAACACTGAATATGTCCAGGGATTGCTTCAACAACTTGGTGTTTACAGAGAAGGTTCCAAGTGAGAAAAATCTTGCTGGCCCTCATTTCACATAGGATAGCCTATAACCTGCACTTCAAACACTGTGGCTAGGTTAGGTATAGGGCTAGGGGTAAAGCATAAGGTCAGGGTTAGGATTAGGGTTAGGCTTTGGGTCGGGGTTAGATTTAGGAGTTAGGAGTAGGATTAGGAGTTATGGTTATGGGTTAGGACTCATGGTTTGTGTTTGGGTTAAGGTTTAGGGTTGTAATTGTCATTGGAAGAAGAATAATCCTTCAGGTATTCAGGTGAGAGTGTTCTCACCCTCACTGTAGTTAAAGCAATATTTAGATCTAGGACAGAATTTTTTTCAGATAGGGAAACCTGGGTGGGGTTTCTTGTTTCAGCTTTTCTACTTTCATCAAAGCAGGGTTTCAGTGTGCATTTTTTCGGTGTGCATTTTAAATAATGTTCCTTAAAATTAAAGCCTCTGTAAAATAATACCTAACTTAATTTTCTATCTTGTTCTAGGTTATATTGCAATTTGTAAATTTGGGGTTCTTTTGGATAGGTATTCAATTGTATAGGGTTATTGAGAGCATTTTAAGGGATTTAATACAGAGTATGTGATTCTAATTTTTCCTGTTGCCTGCAGCTGGTTTCATTATATCTAGTTTTATTACAGTTCTATAAACATAAAAGACTGAGGGTTTTGTCCATAGGTATACCTGATAAATATGACCACTTTGAGCAAGCAATTTTTTCAGTTTTTATGGCAAGTTATCATTCTATGAGACATTTCAAACACAGCTCTCATAAAAGGCATAGATTCAATTTTGATACCTTTTATTTTATCAAACCTACTTAATATGCTTTGCTATAAAGAAAAAACCCAGAACTTTTGACAAAATCTATTGTAATCCTTTCTTCTTTATTACATTGACTTACATTTGAGCTCATTCTTCACCATATTTCAAAAATCTGGGAAAAGAGATATAAAGTTGATGCAAAACTGCTCTGTGAATTTGAATGCCTTTCTGTGATTTCATGTAAATTACTTATTTAAATGCACAACTGTATTAAAACAACAATCAATTATGCATCCTCCTAGGTAGACTTTGTGCAGGTCCAGGTGCTGAGTGGATTTTCACACCTTCTAAACAGATTTAGCTCCCCAGATTGTGGAGAGATTTTTCAATGGTATTTAATCTCTGTGCAACTGGCTGGAATGGCTTTACAGAGATGAGAAGTAAGACCTCTGTAAGATGAAGCTGCTGAAGTTGGCTGTCATGTTAAGAAAGTGTGAAGATCTGGAATAAAAGATGTTACAACTGTTGGCAGTCTTAATGGAGGAATGAAGGACTGAATGAGCCCTTGAGATTTAGAGATCTCAAAGGACTTGCTCCAGGGAGCAGTGGTTAGGGTGAAACAGAGTAAATTGACAGACTCCTTAAGAAGATTTTCTTTATCAAGGGGATGGAGAATTTTTCACTTTTGCAGGCATGCATGTGCTCAGAGGCTAAAATCTGTGCTGGGGAGGCTGATGGTAACTTTTGAGACAAAGAGGAACTGAACTAACACAAACATGAAGATTAAAAGGGGAATAGAACACATTATATCTACATTGGGCACAAACTGCTATAGAACCGTTGTAGCTCTCCTTGAAGAATGGTGTCAGAGAACTCCCAAGTTAAAAAAAAAAAAAAAAGAGAGGTATGCTCTAAAGCACATTAAACTAATAAAGTTAGGTTGAGAATTTTTTAAAAGACATCATACTATGGGTTCTAAAAACCTGTAATGAAGTGTCATGTTGATTTTATTAAAATTTAAGGTATTTAATTTAGCAGAGAGTATGATACCAATTTGCTACTGCTCCTTTAAAATTCTTTAGGCTAAAGAATGTTTATTTCAAATAGAACTACACAAACATTTATGACAATTTATCACCATCTACATAATTGGTAATCTGTAACATCTATGAGGTTTAACTGTACTGATTGCTGTCCTGCTGCCATTTTTGGAGCTACAAGGAAGGCGAATACCCAGCAAGCATGAACACAGATTAATCAGAGGAATAGTATTCCATTGATGTACTCCAAATACTCTTATTATTTTAACGTAGAGTATTTTGTTTTAATTGTTGGAACTGCCCACAATACAAGGTGACCCGTGACCCACATATAAGAGCTGAGATTTTAATTCTTGTTGAGTAACATGATGGTGGCAGCTGTGCACCTGGAACACTGTGGTTTGCCTCCACAACCACAATTTCCTGATTGTAAGGGTTCATTGGACTTATCATAAATTACTGTCTGGGAATATGATTTTCAGCTGATAAAACCAATCTTCTTCAGATCTTGACCAAAAGAATGATTTTCCGTTCCAGTTGACTGTGGAATGTTTGGTTTTAATTCCAATGAACAATGCAGGGATGGTAGTGTTCCAGGTTGCTTCCAGCTTTTTAGTTTTTAATTAAGGTACTGTTTCTTTGTGAAAACTGACTAATTCCATGTGTCCTGTGTGAGTATAATGCTTGCATCTTAGGTTAGGAAGACGAGCTGAATGAACAGCACATCCAGTGAACAGTGTGCCTATTTTCTAATTCACAGTAACAAGTCTTGCATTTTTATAGACCAGTAGGCAACTACTGGTGTAGGAAATTCTTATCAGCAGTTACAGCCCAGACCCCTTGCTGAATATGTCTCCTTTTAGAAAAAATAGGATCTGACTTGACTGATACTGTTTCTTCTACTGACAGGTAATTGAAACTCCCTGTGTGAGAACTGGGTTTTAATGTCACTTACAGTCCGTTCAGGAGCTGCATATGTGGAAACAGCAGTTTTTAGTTTTTGTATTTGCACTGAACTAAATTAACAAAAATCAGTATTTCACATGTTTATACTTTCAAGCACATGTCCTGAATAAATTTTCGTTTTGATTTTACTTTTCTTGTACCTTTGGGATCTCTAATTCACAAAGTTTTCTTCCACTTTAGGATATTACCTTTATTGCTCTCTACCTGTTATTAAGAGCAGGGTAAAATAAAAAAAGGCACATTGGTCTTCAAATAGCTATGATGAGTTTTATAATACTCCAAACAGAGATGCACACAAGTGTTCTGCTGGGTGTCCATTGTTTTAGCAGGAAATATATTTTAACAAGGGGCTCCCATGTTATTCAAATAGAAGCTCTACAACTTCTAAGTTGCTATATCACCTTTAATGCTTGAATCATCAAATAATTTCATTATCACTGGTGCAAAAACACCATGAGAAGCATGGCATTGGGAAGAAGACTCATTTCTGTTGGCAGGGATGTGGGAAGGTGTTTTTATCTAAGTTGCAAAAAACGTAGTGGAACCAGTTCAAGGCAACAGCATATCTGGTGCCACCACAGTTACTTTAAATTAAAAGTCAAGAGGCATTAGAGAACATAATATTTTGTGATGCTGTCCATTCTCTGTATATTACACAAAATTTTAAGCATTTAAAAACTTCTAAATGAAGTTATAATTTAATAAAAAGGGAAGTTAAAATTATGTATACTCAGTGTGGGGAGCTGAGTTTAAAAATTCTTGCAATTTCACAATTTCTATCATTCCTTTCACCAGAAGCTTTAGTAAGAAAATGGAATTTTATTAATGTTTCAGAGGGTCTTTTGTTTGTAGTAGAGATAAGAAAACACAAAGTCAGTATTTGGAGGAGATAAACTACTCAAGTTCTTTTTCAGTGACTTGTTGAGATGCACAGTTTGTGCTTCTGAGAGGTGCACTCCTTTGGAAGTCTGTGTGTAATGTTTGCACTGCACTGTACTCCACACTGCTTATTAATCTTGTGTGGAAGGAATATCATCTGGCTTTTTATTTATGCTTTTTTCCTTTGTATGCTTAGCCTACTATGTACTAACACTAATTTGTCTCTAAATGTGATTATAGAAAAGGCAATACCTGAAATTGTTTGATTTTCCCTGCTCTTTGTACACTTATGGATTTTGATCCTTCCCTGTCTCGTTAACCTTGCAGTTGTTACAAGGCATTGATAAACTTTCTTGTGACACATAGGGTAGGTTTGTGGAGTCAGTGTTGTGGACCTTTGTGAGTGGGCTGATCTATGCACTGTTGTGATGAAAAAAAATTGGATCAGCGTTGCCACTGCTCATTTTTAGTCCTCTTTCTAAACTACACCTCAACTAATGCAAAGAGAATGACTCCTCAAACGTGGTCTCCACTCTTTGTACTGGTCTCTATAGAGAGAGTTAGAGCAAGAGGATAATCTTGAGCCATGCCTTGAGTATCGTGTCCAGTTCTGGACCCCTCAGTTTGGGAAGGATGTTGAGATGCTTGAACGTGTCCAGAGGAGGGCAATAAAGCTAGTGAAGGGCCTCGAAAACAAGCCTTATGAAGAACATCTGAGGGAGCTGGGGTTGTTTAGCCTGGAGTAAAGGAGACTCAGAGGTGACCTTATCACTCTCTATAACTTCCTGAA
>JBBMKD010000216.1:1097706-1110390 GCA_037834095.1 Argya squamiceps | reverse complement strand
CCATCCCTGGATGTGTTTAAAAAGAGACTGGATGTGGCACTCGATGCCATGATCTAGTTGAGGTGTTAGGGCTGGGTAGGACTCAATGATCTTGAAGATCTCTTCCAACCTAAGATTCTGTGATTCTGTGATTCTTTGCAGTTAGCCCTAAATGTCCAGCTCTAGCTTAATTAGTGTAGGGAATGAATTCTAGTGTCTTTGTAGAAAATTATTTCACTCAGCCAACTGGAGTAATTTCAAATGGCTAGTTAAGCATGTAGGGAAAGGTAACTAAGATATACAAAGATAAATTATAAGTTCCAGAAGGCAGAGGAAGATTAGGCAGTCTTTCCTGTGCAGGTGCAGTATACAGAGTATGCAGAGACACTGATAATAAAATCTTTGCTCTGGAGATACAGGAAATACTGGTTGTGTTTGCTTTGTCAAAATGGAGAAAAGGGCGTTTGATCCTACTGATATACAGCAGTAAAAATGCAAAATAGATTATTGACTGCCACTTCTTTAATTTGATTTTCTTTGGCTTATCAACATAATTTCAGTGTTCCTGGCATGTACAAGCTATTAGGTGTCCAGCCATGGAAGGATACTTTACTTTTAAAAGCTCATATAAATTCCAAATAGGAAAAAATAAAGAATAGAAATGGACTTATTATTCAATTGGGGATATTATAATTTTCTGGTCTATTATAAAATGTTTCATTTTGGGCTTTTATAAACTGATAACAGTGATGATTTCTTTTATATAAAGTTGCTGTCATATTTATTTCCTTCATTAATTAAACATAATTCAGGGTGGATATGAAAGGCTGTGACTGCCCTCCTAGTGAGGCCAGACATTGGGGAACTATTACCGGTCAATAAAAAAGGTAATTTAATGAAGTTGTAAAAATAAAAAAGAAATAGTACAAGAACAAAAAATATCTTTTCACGAAGCTTAATACAGTTATGTAGTACAGAAACTTTTATCAAGAAATTGTATCTCACCCAAAAAAGGGAAAAAATCCAGTGCTTTATTATGTGAAAAGAAAATTGACAAAATTATTATTATTACATCTTTCCTAATATGCTACTATGGATTTTTCATCCATATTAGGCATTGAATTTCAGAATCTTTTATTATGTTATAGATTTTTAATGTTATGTATAAAGATGAATGTATTATCACTTCTTAGTCCTTCACTCAGAGGAGAAATAGTAGAACATCATAATATAATGTTTTAGGTATTTCAGATGGTCATTCAACAGTAATAGTTTCCTCTCCTGTCATTTCTACCTCAACATTTGCATTGGATGAAATTGCATCTTGTTACTAAAAAGAATGTATAAGGTAGTTATTCTACTACATTTGCTGTGCTGACAGATTTCTTTGTGTCTGATCAGTTCTCTTGACCTCACTCCTTCCAGCTGGCAACTGGTAGTTCTGGGTACTATTCAGTCAAAGTAGTTAATTTTTCTTGCCCTCGTATTTTTCCTGTGACTGATATATGAAATTGTAAGCAGCTGGTACTGGAAGTGTTTGGTATAGTGCCTGTTAGATTGCCATATTTTTTCACTATTTAGTTTTGCTGTTCATTTTCCTCTTGCTGTCTCTATTTACTCTGGGATCAGCATCATTTCTGCTTTTATACAGCACATAATGCTGCAGGGTTTTGATTTCTAAGTGATCTAAGTGGTGCCTGAAGCACTATTATAATATTAATTTAGCTTTGTTTTGGTGGAATAAACATAAGTAAGGGGAAAAGCATATTAACTAATTGTGTTATTATACAACATATACAATTAATTGGATTAAATAATTGATAATTATTTTAAGAATTAATTCATCAAGAAGTATCTGTATATTTCTAAGAATGCATTAGTAGAAAATAGTAATGGAACAACAGTGAAATCCCTCCACTATCCAAACAGCTGTCTACTTGGAGTTTTTTCCTTCAGTCAGGATGTATTAATGAACCCTCTGCTGTTACAGGCTTAGCTCTGACTATGCCAAATCTTTGCATAATCTTGTCACTTTAGCCTGAATCCAACCCTGATTGACCTAGCGTTAAGTAGAAAAGTAATTCTACACTGAACTACAAGAACATACACTAAACCACTGGTGGTGCCTTGCCCTCCCCTGGTGCCTTCCCCACCTTGCTCCTTGGCCACTCCACAATCCCAGTTATCCAGGGATCCTTGTTAGGCCTTGATTTATGAGACTGGCAGTGCAGTTTCCCTGGACCTTTCCTGAAAGTCTTGCAGGGCTGGGTTGGGTTTGGCACTGGGTGTATCAGGACTCTCCATCCCAAGCAGGGAGTGATACAAGAGATGTTTGGTGTTCCCCAATGCCCCTGGGACATTACATCACTGTCTGAACTAACCTGGACATTGACAGGTGCATCTTGCAGCCCCAGAGGCAGAGGTTTGGTGTGAAGCCCTTGGGTACCCCTGGGGCTCCTGTGCCCCTCTGAGTGGTGCACTACCCAGAGCTCACCTGTGGGTGTCAAATTAGTCAGTGATTAAGTGGCAATAAATCCTTTAAACATAATCTATTGATCAAGTCTGAGGCAAGTTTGGTGAGGGGATGGAGTCTGAATCTCATGACTCAAAGAGACTGTCTCTCTTGCCCTCAGCACTTTTATTTTTCCTGTACCCCTGGTCTCCATGAGGGTTATTTTATACTGATTGTGAAATCAATTTTCTTTTGTAGGCTTTATCTAGACAGCAAGTAGTAGAGTAAAGGTTGCCATTGACGTCGAGCTTTCACAAATTTATATCCAACCTCCTTTTGCTAAAACCTTTTACGGTGGTTCTTTAAATTTCCTAAGCCACTAATTCACAACACCATTGCACTAGTTCAAAAATAGCTGCCTAAACTACACTATTTTTGCACTATTGTGGTACACCTTCCTATTAGGCAGGGCATCAAATCTGTGGGATATATCTGTAGGCCTTGAAAGAACTCGAAGATATTAGCCTTTTCAATATAAATATAGAAATTGACTTATTTCAAGGAAAACCATGGTACATTCTCTTGAACATTATCATGCATTACACAAAGCAAAACTCGAAGTAAATAAAAGTGCTTACTGCAAAATTACAGTTTTCTACGTCTTCTGATTACTGTAGTTCAATTTTCCTTTAAGAGAACATTGATAGTTTTTACAATTATTATTCCCACACTTGTCCATGTATTTTTTCTAGATATTCTAGAACTGGCTGAGTACATTTAGATTTGTTGAAGCTGGGAAAGTGTTAAGCACATAAAGAGTGAAAAATCTGTAAACGTTAATTTCTTGCCTGCTAATTAGTGTTGTATTTTCTTATTTTTAGAATAATCTATGCTCTTAGTCATTGGTTTTAGTCACTCCAACATGAATGACTAATCTAACTAGAAAATAACGAAGCATCTTCAAAGAGAAGAGAAATGTATTAATCATTAAAATGACAACATGGGGGTAGAAATTAGGGTGAATGACGTATAATTTTAAAATCCTTGCAGATGATACAGTGGTTCCCAAGGACAACTTCCCAAGACACCAGAATCAGGTGACAGACCATGAGCCTTTGGTGTAATACTGTAGCTTAGAAAGTCTTTTTTAGTTTTGTTTTACCTAAGATATATTTAGAAATTAATACATATTTATCTACTATATTTAGAAATATTTTTCATTTACCTTGAAAATGTGTACAGGACTTTGAGGTACGTCAAATAGAATTTAAGCAGTTCAGTACCATGAGGCTTTACTCACCTGTCGAGGCATTTAAGGGTTTTGTAATGGTCAGTGGTAGAAACATCCACTGTAAGATCCACTTTGGTAGAAGCACCAGGTAATCTGAACTTTCATAACTGCAAACTGGATCCAGGAATTTTTCTCCAGAATTTGTTAAATTATGTTGTAATAGAAACTGTAGTTTTTACGTTTCAAAATTACTAGAGAAAATAAAAAATATTATCTCTGAACATATCATTTTTCAGCTAAGGAAAAAACAGAAAAGCACAACCACAGTGAGTAGGGCTTTAACAGTATGCTGCTATCTCTTAGCCAGAAACATAGTCCTGTGAGATTTGTCCATTGGGTTTAAGTGCACACGATGTTCTAGAACCTGCAAAGAGAGACAAGAGCATGCTGCCTAAAGCAAAGGACATGTAATCTATCATTTTAAAATGTAGTTTTCTGTAATTTTAATATAGCTAAACAGTTCCAGCTCTCAGCCTTTCTTCAGCGGAGAGGCTCCAGGGCCTTAATCAGCACTGTGGCCCTTGGTTAGGTTTGCTCTGTATGTCCACATGTAGCTGGGGAAGACCAGACCTGGCCACAGCATTCCTGGTCTCACCAGGGCTGAGGAGAGCAGAAGGATCCCCTCATTTTTGTTGCCATGGATGTTCTTGCTAGCAACAATCCTCCTGAAGCAGCCCAGGACATAATTATTCTGCTGTGCTGCAAAGGCACGTTGATGGCTCATATTCAACTTGGGGTTCAGCAGAACCCCCAAGATCTTTCCCACAAAACTGCATTCCAGCTGGTCATGTGCTGGTGCCCAGCATTAAGACTGTCCAGGTGTTGGACTTCACACTTGTCTTTGCTGACCCTGGGGATGTTCCTGTCAGAATATTCCTCCAATGATCAAGGTCCTGCTGGATGGCAGCATGACCTTCTGGCATACCAGACACTCTCCCAGGCCTGTGTCATCACAAACTTGCTGAAAGTGCACTCCGCCCCATCATCCAAACAATAAGAAATCACCTCAAGTTGACCCAGAGGAGTTTAGATAGGATATGAGAAAAAAATAATTCATTGAAAGGATTGTCATGGGTTGAAATTGGCTGGCCAGGGATCTGGTGCATTCATGATGCTCATAGATAATTTAAAACCATGATGTGGCACTGGGGGACATGGATTAGTGGTTGTCCTGGTTTAGGGCAAATTTGGGAGGAAACCTCTGAATGAGGTTCCTCTGGAGAGCAAACCCAAACGGCCCCTCCCACCAGCCAGTTCGGGAAAAGAACTTCCTCAGAGAAAAGTGGAAAAAACTATTTGTTTGACAAACATAATGCCCACAAACATAAAAAATGAATAATACAAAACAACAAAACTTCTCACCACTCCGAAGAGAGATGGCAAAACTGAGAGAAGTCCGTGCCAGGAGTTGGCTCAGCTCCCTCAGTCTCTTATCAGTTCCAGTCCCTTTGGTGCTGGAAAAGGCCAAGGTCCAGGCCTGGTGGGCAGCAAGCACAAGATCCTGGTGCTCCTCTGGGTTTTTTCAGTCCAGAGCAGGTTTTAACAGTCCCAAGAAAAAGGAAGGAAAAACCCCAAAAAAACAATCCAGGAAGCTTCTTTGCCTCAGATACCTAAACAAACTAAAAGCAAAAAACACCCTCTCTCAGGCCTCTGTCCGTGCGTCCGACAAACACACCGTCCTAAGGAAGAAGAAAATGCAGAGGAGTGAACTCTGTTTTTCAAAATAAGCTGTGTGCTTCTTCTTTCCCTGCTTCACTCTCAGAACCAGTCTAAAAGGTACAGAACACAACATACAGCACACAAAGAACAGACGACTGGGATACTAGCAGCATAGTCACCCAGGACAGCGGTGGACTTGGCAGTGCTGGGTTAACTGTTGGACTCAATGGTCTCAAGGGTACTTCTCAAGTTAAATGATTCTGTGATTCTATTTTAAATAGGACTGGACCCTAAGGTACACCAGTGGTTATTGGACTCTAACTGACTCTGGGCCAGAATTTTCATCCAATTTTCAATCCACCTCACTGCTCATCCAGCATTATGCCTCATATAATATATAGTGCCATAATATAGAGATAGTGTTTATAGTGAGCATAGCTATCAGCACTGAAAGAATACCTTGTTCCCCTCTAGGGATTTTGCGTGTGTGTATCCAGAAACGCAACACAGAATGACTGCAGTCCACTGTATTTAGCTTTTTACACCACAGTTGATTATATTTTTAAAAAATCAGGTAGAAGACCTCATATGCCCTGCATCTTTTACATGCTGATATTTTATATTTTTGATTCTGAAAAGTGGAAATATGTCACTTGGAGTGGCAAAAAATGCTGTTTGAAGGTGGTTATTCAGGATATTGTAGGGCGAGGAAGAGGTTTTCTCTAACAGCCACAAATAGCTGGGACAAGGGCACGTTTGAAAGGTGTTGTATGGATGAAAGACTCATTATAAAAAGCCACTGTTGGTACTTCTCTTGCTCTTGCCTCCTCCAAATTTCTGATCAGGAATACTTTTAGAAACTATATCAGACAGTTTGCTTCTCTAGCAGCTCCCTGTGTGCTCTTGCAAGCGGGACTAACAGAGAGAGGAGTGTTCTCTACTGAATGTCAGCTGGTGTCTGAAACAATTCCTCTGAGATCATCCACATCAACATGAACCAGTACAACTCCATTTTCAACTTATTTCAACTGCATGCATAAATCAAGTGTGGGATTTTTTATACATCGTAAAAATTATTTTAAATATTTTGATGGGTTGCTTTGGATTTTTTCTTTTCTTTGCAATTAATACATCTGTGTTCTTTGATTGAACTGCTGTAGCAACAGGTTCCAATATTCTTGTAAAACTGTGAACTGTGTTAACTCACTGTAAATTCTTCAAAGAGAAATAAAGTGACTTGTCATAGAAATTCTGTATCAGAAGACAAGTGTCTTAAATCAGTTCCACAAGTGCAAAAGCCTTTTTATTTCTCATGTCAAATCAATAATATAAAAGTACAGTCAACACAGGGACCAGCTATTTTTCCCCATAATAAGGCCTCAACCAGTGCAACATCCTGTCATTTCTAAGCTGACATACCATGGTACAGAGGGCAAAATGATGTCTTTGTGCAGACGCATATCTGAATTTAAAATGCTTTGCATGGGCAAAGTAAGTTTGTTTTCCTGTTTTAATTAATTCTTCTCTCTTAGTCCTGATCATTTTGCAGATTATCTTCTATTCAAGGCTGAAATGTATAATTTGTATGTAGTTTTTGGTTTTAAGAAACTCCATAGAGTCTATGGATTATTCAGAACTTGTTTGTGGAGAAGTCATGAATGCTTTTACTACATTTTGATGTAGAAAATATGTTCATCTTCTGCCTTCCTCTGGCAGTCTTAGGCATAGCAGTGAAAACACAACTTGAACTCAAGCAGCAGTACTGTGGTACATAGTATCAGCCAGCATTTTTGTAAGCCAACAGCTACTTCTTGGCATGAATTAAATAGTTGTGTTTAGGAAAAAGCAGCTAGAGCATATCTTTTCTGCCTGGAAAAAAAATAAAAGGTGGCCCTTCTAGGAAAGTGATACACAGTTCTGGAAACACAGTAGATTTGATCTGACAGCTCTTTCTCATTAGAAGCCTCCCACTGTGACTTACTAGACTATGTGAAAAAGAAAAATTTGCAACATGAGACCTTAGAACTGTCAATTCATTCTATTCTGGCATATAATTTTCACTCTCATTTTTCATTTTCCCAACAAAATTTGAACTTTTTTCTTTTCTTTTATAGTAGTGAGTTTCATCTTTTGTTTTCAAAGGGAAAGGGACATATATTTTCTTGTTTACTAAGGGCCCCTAACCTGCAGTTCACACTATTTATGTTCTGGCAAATACTCCCAATAGCCAAAAGTACAGCATTTTTACATTTAGACAAAAAATAATAATGTGGTCCTAATTTCATTTTTAGATATAATTCCTAACTAATGTTTATCTGTTTCTTATTTTCCATTCATTTACATTTTGTGTGATGTGTATATATATATATATAATTTCATATACATATATATAGATGAAATTAAAAGAAGAAGAAAGGAAAAGAGACTGGACAGATTATTCAAATAAAACAAATAATTTTAAATGTTATCAGTAATTTTTGTGCCATAATTTAAACTGCAACTTGATGACCCTGATGAAATCGTCTGTGCTGTACCTGTGCCTCATTCGTTCCTCTCCTCCAACAGCCTGTTCTTCTCAAAGATGGAAAATTGCATGATAGAACATGAGAATTAGGAAGATTGGGCTGAAGGCTGTGTTGTGGTCATGCATATCTAGCATACAGAGCTCAGTGAACTATTGCTGTGCCTAGTGTGACATCTGCCTTCTTGTGCAGTAATGAAATACCTACGTGGCACATCAGACTGGGAAAAGTTCAAACTCTTGGCTGTGGTTTATACCCACACCTCTGAGGTCCCAGCCTGGCAGAGACGTGGCTAACACTGATTAGCGAGATGGCATAATCAAATGTGTCTTGAAAAATCAAAAAGATTTTAATAAAGACGGAAAATAATACAAAAAAACCAAAAACAAAGCCGAGGACAGCACAGAGACACAGAGACATTTGCTTGCTACAACACCTTGAAAAGTGTGGAGTTTCTTTGTTTTCTCTGTTTAGTACTTAACAGTTTAGGTCAGCTTTTTGGCCCTTGACCCAATGAGAGTAACAACAGTCTTTGAGCTACATTCTCGGAGTCCAACCCGCACTTCTGTGCTGGCACTGAGACAAGCCTTGCCAGGAGGGTGTGGAAGTTTCTGGGTTCAGTACCTTAACGGGTGAGCCTTAAACTTTTCCCTATATGGAAAACAATTGCTGGG
Organism: Argya squamiceps; assembly: GCA_037834095.1. Taxonomy (NCBI): domain Eukaryota; kingdom Metazoa; phylum Chordata; class Aves; order Passeriformes; family Leiothrichidae; genus Argya; species Argya squamiceps. Next base: position 1,101,813 of record JBBMKD010000216.1, on the reverse strand, counting down.
TGTGGGAAATGCATCCCTACACTTGGCTGTTTTTAGTTTGTACTGTTTGAAAGTCAGAGACCTTAATCACAATTTTACTATTAGCAGACTTGTTAAGACCAGAGACAACTCCTGCTGAGTAGGAGTTGTGGGACATCAGACACTAGGTGCTGTTAACCACTCTCTTGGAGCGAGTATGGGCTCCAAAATGTCATAGGGGGAAATCACAGTCATGCTGCAGTTCAGCCTTAGCTCAGGAATTATAGAGTATCCTTTTCCAACTGAAGGTCAGTCCTGCATCTGAAAGGATGCCCTGGACGGTGGTTTGGTGCTATTCCAACTTTACTCCAAGTATAAGCTGGTATTGAACATTGTGCAAAATCTGGCTTAGGGAGATGAGTTAAAAGGCAGGCCCAATCACAGGGATTTGAACAGGAACAAAAATAGGATTTTCATGGATGGGGCCATATCTGGCCAGTGGTGCTGAGATCACTGATATTCTACTCTCATATTTGAGAGACAGGTGAAGGGACAGCATTATGCTTCCTGGAGGCCCTGCAGCCTGGAAAGCAAAGGTTTGCAGATTCGTATTCCCTCAGAAAACTTTGGTTATAAGTGTACTAAGAGGTTCAGGGTACCTGAATCAGTCTGATCAGAAATAACTCCCTCCTCTCTCCAACTGGAACATGATGTAGGTGATGGGAAGTCTCCTCAACACTGCTCCATCATGTCTGTGCACTTTGATTAACCCACACCATTTATAAATATAGCCAGGTTTGAACCATCTCAGCTGCATTCTGATCCCAGTGTATTACAGTTTGTTTATCACATTGCCTTTGCATGGTTTATTTCACTGCAGAGACCAAACAAATGCCAGTATCCTAATAATCCTGGCTTGCACAGAGCATTAGCAGCTTTGTTCTTTTTGCCATGCTTTTGAGCTACGGTCAGAAACATAAAAAGGGAATCTGTGGTTACTATTGAGACAATGCCTAGGTACTTTGTGTGACTTAAAAGTGAAAAGGATTTTTTTTCTTATTTCATTTTTTACCAGCCTGATTTAAATTATTTAATATTAATGGCAATGCAGGAGAAATGGCATTAGCTGAAGCTTGTGGTCCCAAGTACCCAGGATAATCCAGCAGTTTATCTGCCAGCCAGGAGAGCATTTCAACACATTTCACACCCTCACTCTTATAGCACCTGTCAAAACACAGGTAGTAACCCTCAAGACTTTGTGGGTTATCAGTATGAAATGGTATTCAATGAGGAAAATGAAGCATTTTTATTCACTCATTCATAGAGTATTTTTGTTCAGTTATTCACATGAAGAGAAAGAACTATTGGGAAATAACTCTTGCATTATATATTTCTAATACATGACGAGTTCAGGAAAAGCTAACCAGGGTCAGTATATCAGGAAAACAGAACAAAATCCACTATTTTAATGGTTTCTCATGTGTTTCCATCATGTCTTCCCAAGTGGCATTGAGTGACCTCACTTAAAGATTAACCTTTTCATTAGAAAGAGTAATACTACTCCAATACCTTCCTTTGCCAGAATATTTCTTTCAAACAGATGAGAGCTATTTTTCCAGAACTGCTATTTTCTGCTCTGTACAAGTTTCTGGAGACTTTGAGAATCTGTTCTTTCTCAGATGCTGTTGATTTAAACTAAGAAAGTATTCATATTAGAAGTACATGTGTATCATAATTATGTTATTCATTAGACCCAGGCTTTTTATAATCAGTCTGAAAATAGGGCAAAAAAATTGAACATACTTCTATTATTTTTTTCTAGAATTCATGACAGAATTTTTAACCTCAGAAGTGCAGACTTTTCACTGGAGGAACTTGTGACTAAGTTGAATTCCAGGTGTAATATAGTTGCTTTTTCCCATCAAAAAAAGAAGTTTAAGTTACTTTTTAAGAGACACCATACTTTTAAAAATAAAACTTGAATTCGGGATGAAAGTTCTAGAGTTTAAAATGACCTGTCATACATGAGTGAAAACTGGTGAAAATGGCCTTTATGCAATAATACCAGGTGAAAAAAAACAGCAAAAATATAAGCAGTTAATAGGCCCAATTGAGACTATTGGCATAAGATGCTCCAAAGCTACATTAATATTAACAAATGTATCAAAACTAATGTTTTTCTAGAAAAAGTCAAGAAATATTTTGAATAAATAAAGACTTCATCAGGTTTCTACTTGGCTAAATAAAACTATTTGGAAAGTAAGGGGGCTACAATATTTCTGTTCTGAGGTATTGAACAATCTGCAGTTACCCTTCATCATTTTCAGCCTATCCATCTCCATCCTAGTAGTGAGAGAATGGATTTATTTACTAATATTTGACTTCATCTCATCAGCAAGAAACGACATCTATTTCTTGTGATGAGACTCTATCCACTTATAACTGTATGGTAATTAATCACAACCATCATATTTCTTCTTCCATGTTGCTTTGCTGTAGGAAACTATAATGTTCATATAAATTAATCTAAAAGAAGCATCAAAAATGCCTGTCTTTTCAGTTTGAAAGGCATAATTTATTTACTTCTGTGACAACTTGAATAGTGCTGCAATTAACAGTCTATAATGCTTTCCATGATAAATCTGCTTTTCAGATATTCATCATTCAGATGTAAATATTTACTCCACATTCAAATGAGCTTCATTGATTGGGAGCAACTATTTATCATTCATTAGTCTAGAGGCAACAAAATCATATTCATGCTTCAATTACTTCAAAATAGCAGATTTTTAAACATTGTTCACTAGCAGCATGTTAATATGTATTTAATTAATTATAAAATGATAGCAAAGAAGGGCTGAAACTCTAATTTCACTCACAAACTTAAACTTGGTTTAAAAGCAATTTTATTTTGATATGTGGCAAAGTCAAATTAAGATCGTATCAAAAATTACACCTGATATTCCCTTATTTTACCTGATTTTGCAAAGTGCATGTTCTTTTGAGCTTTTCTTGTTGGTTTTTTTTCACTTCTCACATGTTTGCTTCTTTTGTACGAACGACATCTTTCTCCAGCAATTTGTACTTGTGCAGGTTTGTTCTATCTATTTCAGTCCAATCACAGATACTGTGAGTCTCAGTGAATGAGGAGCGACAGGCAAGGACAGATAAATGTGTCTGGGTTCTTTTGGTTTTCTTGTATCAAAGCAGCATCAAGTTTCTGAAGGTTGTGTTCACTTGTACAGCAGGTCACTCAAAGGAGACAGGCAAGGAGAAAGCTTCTAGTCACATCTCAAGAGTGTCACATCTCATCACCATGGTCCTTGTTTCACATTTTAGCCTGTACTGGCAGCTGCAGAAGTATGAGCAAGGTTGCACACTCTTCTTTTGCTTGCACCACCTCCAGCTTCTTTTGCTTTTCAACTCTGTGTCACACAGAAACAGAAAACTCCAATTCCAGGCACATCTTATGCTGCTCATAAGGTTTTTTTGCAGTTCTCTCCCAGCAGCATCTCTTCTACCCCACTTAACTTCTTCCTCATTCACCTCAGCCTTTCCCAGCCTGGATCTGCTGGAGCTATTTTTCATGTATCTCAGCTTTTCCTCTGCTGATGATTACTCAAATAACTGGTACCTGCAAAGCAGTGGAAGACAAACAAGTCTCCGATATTCTATAATATACACTAATGGTTCAGACATTATCAGACAAAGCAAAATTCATTAAAAATTAGTTCTTCTAATAGACAGTAGAAAAAAGATTTTCTATGGATGAAATTATTTGTTCTTCCAGTAGATGCATGCTGAGAAATAGAGGGAAGAAAATTTTTTGTCTTCTCATGCAAATAAAACTGTGGAATTAAATATAACTCATAAAAAATATGGTTTAGCTCAAATAAATGACATTTAGGGTTTTGTTTTGTATCCCGGGTTGTACAATAAGATATGCACAAAGTATTCCATCACCATCTTCATGAACTATTGAAACCAATTGTTGAAGCAGTGTCCTTCCAGGTTCCCCCAGCCTTTTCTGTTAAGGCGTTTTTCTGTTAAGGTGTCTTCTGTAACGGCACTTCTAACCCTAACCCTAACCCTAACCCTAACCCTAACCCTAACCCTAACCCTAACCCTAACCCTAACCCTAACCCTAAC
>JBBMKD010000216.1:1041826-1097606 GCA_037834095.1 Argya squamiceps | reverse complement strand
ATTGCATTTATTTTATTTTACCCTTTTTTTTCTTTTTCTTATTAAATTGTATTTCTGACTTGGAGCCTCTCACTTGTATTGCTTTCAAACCACTACATTTTGTTTGGCTTGGAGTTTTTGTTTGTTTGTTTTTATTTTTAAGGTATGTTAGAAAAAAACATTTATTTCTTGGGGAATAAACTCCGTACTATTTAACAAAGTGGTTTTGATCAGCAGTTTCAAAATGTCTCCCTACTTCTTGCTACATTTTTTTTGACAAAGGTTGACAAAAAAACTTTTTCCTTGAAAATTTGTTTTTGTGAATTTCTCCTCTGCCCAATTCCATGGGGGAGATCACAGATATTAAAAAAGAAAAAAAAAAAAAAGCAATTAAGTAAATCTGAAAATATTTTATTTGGTCTGCAGGGCTAAGAATATTTATAGGCATTGTGGGCAGGGAAAACATCATGATAAAAGGCCAAGATTTCAATTATTTATATTTTTAACTAAACTTTAGTCTGCCTGCTCTTATTTTATATGATTAGGAACAGAGACTTAGTTTTTAAGCAAGTATTTTCTTTCATGACCTGTTAAGGTGAAGGTGATGCATCACAAAACCCAGGGTTTTTTTCCATGAAGAAACATTCCAGTATAAGCTCTAGATCACCTCAATTAAGCACATGCAGCTCTGAAGCTCTTATCTTAAGCCCTGTACTGATAAAACAGTAATTGTTCTGAAATACTACAAAGGAAATTGTGACTCAAGAAAGGACACGATGTTCCAATTGATCTCAATTACTCTAATGTAACTAATTCTTTTGTCCACCATCTAAATTTAATGCTTCTGTCTCCCTGAGGATTTGTCACAAGATCTCCTATATTATTGAGTTTGTGCTGACCTGTCACTATCTACTCTGCATTCTCAACCAAACCAAAATAATTGCCTTAATTTACCTGACAAGTCTTTTGAGACCTCAATTCATCACAGTGTTTTAAGTGTTTGAATTAGTTACACATGAATCATTAGTTCAGTGTATCTTCAAAAGATCAGATTTTATCTTCTACCTGGTTTTAGGAGATTTTTACATAGAGACATGAAGAGCTAAACTTTTGCTCTAAGTGAACGCTATTGACTCATATTTTGTGAAGACTTCATCTTGGCATGGGATTGCAGCCTTCAAGTAGAGTTGCTCCACATGTATATCATGAAGAAAATGAAAATTTGCCCATCAGCTTAAATCGCCCTAGTAGAGTGAAAATTTGCCTAGCGGCAACCAATTTGTTCTTTTTGATTTGCAGTGTACCAGATAATATGTCCCTCAACATGCATAGAATATTCTTGTTTGTCTGGGAACAGCATTTAGGCATGAGCATGCCTTTCTGGAGCTCCTTGTGCCATTCTGTCACAATATTTGTCTCTTTCTCTCTGCCTAAGGGGTAACTGTGTACAGTATTAAGAACACGAATTAGGACAGCAAATATTACCTCTTAAAATCTGAAAGTATAGTATGTTTTACTTTGAGAATCTCACACTTCATGAGTTGATGTGCACTTGTTGCACTGCCTCTCATCCTTCTCAGATGTACCATGGAAGCAGCATTTATAAGCCAAGTCACATCACAGTCACTTAAAAGGATGGGTGACTTTCTTCAAGTTTTTATTGCAAAAAGCAGTCTGGTGAAGGCATTTCCTGAGCATGGTCACCAATAACTTCTTCACTCCTACTACAAGTAAAAATAACAGAGAAAGACAAAAAAGATAGTCCTGGAAAGGGTTCTTGAAGAAAAGGCTATATAAAGCATATAAAAACAGCAGTAGGAAGGGAGTTAGACAGGCCGAAAGTATAAAGGACAGAAAAGAGGATGGAAGAGCTGTGTTTCAAGGGACTACTAAATGCAGTAGGTCATATGAAATCTTCATTTTGGAATTGCCTTAACAACAATTTACCATCCCATCTTCTGGAACAGTAAGGATGGGTTTATTTTATTCTGCGTTATCTCTATTTTCTTGTCAATCCTGAGAAAACATTGTTGCCTGTTAGACAATTTAATGGTTTTTAAACCTTGGGTTTTTATTTTTTGTAAATGCAATTCATAATGTTATAAAATAATAAATAGAAACTATTATTTGCTCACTTGCAAACTGCTAATTTATTTTTTCATCTGCCATAGTGTGTTTTTTCTTATGGTAATTCCCAAATGAAGAATGCTACACCCTTCAAACCCTTTCCCAGTTTGGCTGCTAGTGCACACTCTGTCACATGTAGTAAAGCATCCCCCACCCCCAAGTGGGCATCTTGTGCATAAGGAAAAAGTTTCAGTTTACCTTTAAACATTTTAGGAAGTTTAACTAGAAAGTTCTGTGCCCTTCTCATTGTCATTTCCTCAGTGCCAAGAGATAAGCACCTGTTGGACCTTGTCACTGTTCTTCAAATCCTGTACCTCTCCCTATTGGCAGCAAGCCAAATTGTCCCTCCTAAAACACCATTTAGGAAGGAGCACAAAGGAACTAAGGGGCTTTTTAGAGTGTTTCTAGCAGGGTGTCAGAAGTTTCTCAGACACCTGTGTGTGGCTTTTCTTTTGTTTTCTGTAACGTTTGTTATTTTTCGTTTATTAAACCTTTTACTTTACCGAACATCTCTGAAGAGCAGTCTTGCTAAAATGATTTTAAACCTGCAAGAGCTAGACCCTCAAAGATTGTTATGAGCCACCTGTAAATGTATCACTCTAGCCACCTGTTAAACTGCATCAGTCACATACTCCTATCTCCTGTTCTCTGTGGGGTCTATGGCAGCCTGATGTCACCTAACTTATCTGGCCTTAACTCTGACAGCAAGCCAGCAATATGTGGTTCTGAGCCCAAACCTCAGCCTAGACACTCTTATGTGTGGTGAGTTTTTTTGATTTTCAGTAGGCCACCATTCACCTAAGAGTGGGTTTGAATATTTTGACTATCTAGGTCAGAAAAGCAGATAATACTTTTCCAGAGTCGTGGAAGGTACTTATAGAGCCACAACTTTATCCCTACTTTCTCTGGGGCAGAGTCTTGTTTCTTCATAACCTGTGCATGAAACCATCCAAGAGAAAGGCAAAGAAAGGACAAGAAGGGAAGTCCCACATCAAAGGTTTTTGTGCAGCTGGACTTTTCTGACTTCTGTAAACCATTCCAGTCACACTAGAAATAATAATAGTGCAGAAACCCTTTCCCTACACTTGCCTCATAAAGCCTTCCATAGGGCTAGAGCCTAGAAGAAATCATGGGTCATTGGGAGAATCTTGCAGACCAAGCCAGCTTACATTTCAGTCTCAGGGGCCTAAAAAAGTGAGCAAATGAATTTTTTTAAGCCATTTGCAGAAATTTTCTAGTGGCTGTGTTGTTGCCTCCAAAGGGGCCAAATTAACAGGAAGAGAGCAGAGCTGAGTTTAGAGATTTACTTTAGATTAAAAAGTTTTGCTAAGGGTGGCTTCTTCACTGGATGTGGAGAAATAGTATAAAGACAGCACTTCCCCAGAACTGTGGCTGCAGTCAACACTTTCCTCCTAACACATTGGAAAAGCTGTATATTCATATCAGAAAAGCAAATTTTGTGCCTTATTCTGAGCTAGCACTCCCCTTACTCATATGAACAACAGAATTCCTCTGGAGTCCAGACTTATAACCTTTAAAACTAGAATAATGGTGCTTACAAATCTACTTGGACACTTGCATGAATAAATATTTGTGTGCAACAACAGAGTGGTTACGACTGGCATAGCCTTAGGCACTCTCTTGTGACATGACACCAGGTTTAAGGCTTTGTTCTGCTCGCTGGTTTTTAAACAGCTTTTTGGTGTAGCAGTGTTAATATTTTATGTATTCAAGCATAGACAATCAATTCTGGGTCATGTTTTGGTAATTGTCCTTAGGTTTGGACCTCTAGGAAATTGATAACAAGGTAAATTATAACTAAATGACAGATTTTTTTAGAAGTTAATTATGGGAAACAATTGGTGAAATATTATTTAAATAAAGAGAATCTATGACAGGATCTCCTTATCCCTCAGGTAGGAATTTCAGAAACCTTGAAAAAAAGAGTTTTCTTCATCAGTCTTTTCAGTTTAGCCTTGTATATACAACCCAGTTCTTAATTGATTATAACATAAACACCTGGGATTCTTTTCCATCACCCCAGGAAACAGATTAATGAGTTAGACCCAAGCTGTTTGAGAATGAGGAATACAGCACCCAGAAGAAAGAAAGAGAACTGGGGGGGTTTTATTAAGACACATTTTCTGTACCTTTGCAGGTGCTTTCATGTATTTGCATGAACACACACAATCTGCCCCAGGATTTGTTTGTCTAACTAACAAATCCTAACTAATTTGTTTGTTTCAGAAGATCAGTTTTTCTGTAGGAAGTTTCAGATCTGGATATATCTTCCTATCCTTGGCACGTCCCTGAAATGTACGGTGAGACAGCGGTGTCTAATTCTGAGCCTTTTGAACATCTAGCTTGTCAAATCTGCCTGTCTTTATCATAAAGCTAATTCCCATCTGAGTTTATAAAATTTTGATTTTGTCAGTTTGATCTGAACTCTCCTCCTCAGGGTGGGCTCTGTGCAGCACCAGAAACTCTGGAGTGGGAGCACCAGTGCCTGGACCTCTCTCAGGTTTGTGTAAGTGGTCAGCTGGCAAGCAGCCAGACTCTGTGGGTCAGAACTAAAGAATCCAAAGATTGTAAAATATTAACTCCTTTCTATCCTGTAACTCTGGAGAAATTCCCTGCTGAGGGGTTCAGCTGTAGGCCACAGAGTGTGTGTGGCCACAGCCCAACTCGAGCAGCCCCTCTGGCTGGCACTTTAGCTCAAATGTTTTTGTGGTTCCCAGAGCTACAGTGAATCTCCTCAGATTTGGTGATCCCTTGCCTGTTTTTCAACCAACTGTGATCATTAAATGGAAATGGCCAGACAACTCCAGGAAACACTGTATGAAATGTGGGCTCACGTCTATGATGGTTAGGGAGGAAGAATGGAAATATATTTGTTTTCTCATGGAAAGAAGGGGAAATACTTATTTGGGTATGATTAGCCAGAATCATTTGTTTATCTCACCATTGTTGCATGTTGTGATCTGACTGAGGAAAGAAAAGGAACATTTTTGTTATAAGTTAAGGCAAGGTAAGAAATACCGACCCAAGCCTCTTTAGACCTTTAGAGATTAAAATTATAATCTTATAATTAAATGTAGAAAAAGGTCTGAAGAGTTATTTTATTTGTTATATGTTCTATCTATGCAGAAGTTTGCCTAGAAATATTGAACAGTTGCTGCTTCTCTTCATTTCGGTTACAAAGTTATTTCATGTTGAGAGTACAGTGTGTTTTGTCTGGTCCCTCTTTGCTGGAGGGCCTGTATTGCCATGTAGGTCTTGTGTATTAAGTTCAGATATTCTATCAGCTTTTCTGATGGAATTGGTAGGTAACTAACAAGATATGCTGTGATAAATTTTTCTTGGAAGTAACTGAAAACAATGAGTCTCACTGAGACTACAAAATTATTTCTCTAATCTTTCAACTGCAAACACAGATCTCTAGATAGAAATTTAAAATATTTTAGAAATATTCTTTCTGTCCTGTGCTAAGATAAATCATTCTTAAGATGGATAAAAGTATACTCAGTGTGAAAATGAAGTGTGTTTATCTGTAGGGCTCCCTTCAAACCAAGCCAGAACAGTTTCTTAATGTTCTATACCACAGAAATTGTGTGAGTGAGTAGAGGGATGTGATAAATTTGTCCTAGTATTTGCTTTCCTTGAACTCTGTTCACTGTTTCTTGAGAATTATTTCTGCTTACAGGGGAAGTGGTGAGACAGATAAGGAGCTACAGCTGAGGCTGGTGAACATTTCAATGGGGAATGAGCAACATATGTTGGATGCCCTCCAGCACCACAGCTCACAATGCTTTTTATCAAGGTATTTCCTTTGAAGAGTATGAGGTTGTTAACGTAAAATATTAAGACTGAGTGAACCTGAAGTGGATAGATTAAATAAATGCTGCCTGCTCTCTTTTCCTTTTTTTCCTGTTTATTTTATTGTACACAGGCTTGATCTATGAGTTAGGAGAAGTCCTGTGTTTTCTGTCAAGCTTGAACCTCAGCCTTAGTAACAGAAATGGCATGAAACTTTTTTATGTACTGGAGATAACTAATTTGTCAGTTTATTTGATGGAATTCTTGTTATAGAATTTGCACCCCTCCTTTTTTTTCCCTACTCTGGTTTTGCAACTGTACCATCTTTTTATTCAAATTCTAGTCTATTTAATCTAGTAATACTAATCTATTTTTTTCAGTTAGTCTAGTTTGCCAAATTTGTGTCTAAAGGCAAATGAGAGAACAGTGCTGTCATTTTTAATGAATGAGAGAACTAACCTGATCTTAATGTAAGTTAATGCCATGAAATTGAATACATTATTGTTACATTAGGAGTTACAACTGGTAAATATTCAATTATCTATCACCTCTAGCTGTAACCTGTATAACAGCAAGATATGACATGACAAGGTCTGAAGGCCCCAGAAAAGCTGTGGGAACATGTCTGATTTTAACATAAGGGGAAAATAGCACCCAGAAAATGAATGAATAAAGTTACTCCTGCACATTAAATAGTTAAAAAGCTCAATGATGAAGCTATTAAAATGACCAAGATTTTACAATCTACATTTCCTAATAAAACAGTTATTAATAGTTGTTGTAAAGAAAAAAGCTATGGCAATTACAGTGCCTAAATATAGAGGAAATAGTCTTTCAGTCTTGATGAATAATGCTTTCTCAAGTAACACTTTTGTGGCAGTACATGCATGTTTTTTGTGTAAATTTCTCACATTGGACAATGTAAGTTTGTTTATAAACTGATTATGGCATACAGACTTGGGTCCTATACAGTTTGGATGTAGTCTTCTTGTGTTAAAGGTTATTTTCTGCTGTAAGTTAGATTCCCAAATAAGAATCACATTCCATGGATTTTGAGGCATCCCTCTTAAAAAGCTTCTCTACCAAGGAAATCAGTATGATATTTATGTTCTACTATCTGTTAGCTCCTGCTGCACTGAGCCCAGTGTGAGCAGCACATCATGCAGTGGGACCCTCTGGAGTACAGTGCTACTCATTGTGAGGGCTGGAACCACTTATTGGTGCCATGTGATGGGCCGTGAAAAACAGCTTCTAAAGGCTGTGCAGAAACAGATCACAAAGATGGCAAATTCAGCCTTTACTTTGACATTTTAGTACTTTACCAAAGACTATTGCTGTATTTTGGTAAGCTAAATTTGAGAGATATTTCTTGAGAGATATATATGGATGCAAACATCCCAGCCTTATTTTTCTATCATGTAGTTTAACTTGAAAATTGCTTGTCTTTCAAGAACAATTTCTGGAATTCCAGCATATTCTTAGTTCAGTCTGTGTTCTGAGGTTCTTGGCACTATGTGTTTATAGTATTTTTTTAAACTGTACAGGTCCTACAAAATATTTTTTGAAAGTAACTTTAGTCCATACAAATAACTATTATTTGACAACTGAAGTGTTTTTTTTTCCAAAATGATCAAGTTCTTCAAAATAATAAAGAATGTATAATTTCTTAAAATTTTGTGCTAATTTTCTTTCAAATTATGTTCATTTGTAAAAAATAAAAGAGAAGTTTTATACTTTTGGGTCTTTTTTGTCTTTTCACGTTTTATCCTCTGGATGTCAGACAACAGTACTGCATTTGAAGTTTCTAATGCTCAAAGAGGTAAATACATTCTCGTAGCAGCCAGGGAAGAGGATGAACACATAGACCTTGGGAATGACAAGTGGAAAGGAACTGGCCCTTTGTCTGATTGGTTTCTAGAGTTTTGTGCATGGGTTGAAATCCTGGCAAAATGATGCATCAGGCCCTGCCTGGCTTTGGCTTCCTCTATGTTTTTCTACCCCTTGTGATTTCTGACCCCCTATGACTCGTGTCATGTACAGTCAAGGGGGTATGAAGAGGAGCAGCTAAAGCTCTGTGCTGAGGAGAGCACCTTTAGTTACTGCCCAGCTCCAGCACAGCTCCACGGTCCTTCCACTGAGTCCTCAAGCACTGGCCCATTTTCTGTTGTGTCACAACAAAAACAAGCCAATAATCAGGGATTTGTCTTTCCTCTGTTTCAATAACCTTGAGTAAGTGCTCGTATAGTTAGTTAGAGGAATGTTTTAAAAGGAAAGGCACTTTTGTTCAAGTTGAGAGATTTCACCGAATAATTATTTTTCTTATTTCTGTCCACATGATGGCAGTATAAGTTAATCCAAATGGAGAAAAAAAAAAAAATTATAGCTTTACAACAGAGTTCTGTTGCGCTCCCCCAAAATCTAAAAAGCTACGAGAAGTTTCCAAAAACCATTATGACCAGTTATGAAAGGATAGCTCTTCTTATTGTAAAAGCCCCACAGACTTAAGAAGTGGTAAAGCATTGCTTCATGCAAGAACCACATGTAGCTAATTCTGAATGGGTATGGAATAGTGCTGCGTTAAAAATAAAAGTGGTCAGTAAAGCTTTGTCAGTCATGCTTGTCTTAATCATTTGTAGTCAATAAAGTCATTGAAGTATAATTGCCACTCCCTGGCATCGGTTTTGCAAGTGCAGAACTGGAGGTTTGAGGCTGCATGGGCAGCTGGATGCTGAGTGTTTCATCTCTGGTAAAAGCACAGAAAGTCTAAACAGACAGACTATTGAGATACCAGCTGCAAAAAAAGTTAAGCATTCCTTCAGAAGGATTATAACAGGAACAAACTCTATTGAATTTGTCAAGCTCTTCATCTAATTGTAAGTTGAATCGAGTTTGAGTGTGTGGGGGGGCGATTCTGAGTGTGTTTGCTGGGTGGAATCAGAGAATTTTGTCAGGAGTCACAGATTAAAGCTTATAATGTTAAAATAAAGAAAAACAAAAAAAAACCCAAAAAACCCGACAACCCCCTGGATACAACCCAACTGAAAACACTTCTTTTTCTGAGCTTTGACATATCTGTAAGCACATGCCATTTTTAAAAATTTTCTGTGCACTGTAGTTTAGAAGTATAGTACACTTAATTTTAAACTTCAACCTCTTTTTTCACATTAACTTTAGATAAGAAAATGTCAATAGCTGAACTATGTGCTTTCAACTGCAAAAAGATTAAAGATACTCAGGTCAGTCCAAATGCAAGAAGAGGCATCTATGAAACCCATCATGTTCCATTGGGTAAAGTCTCAGATGAGTGACACCTGTAACTAATTTACCTCCTCATCAGATTACACAACATGTGAGCAGAAGCCACATTTTTTTCATTTTCCTTGGTTTTTTGAACTCAGAGTTCAATCTTAACAGATGTGATTTTCCTTGTCTTTTTCCTGGTGTTGTATGAATGAGGAATTGCAGCAGTACTGTTTTATTTGTGAAGCTTTGGTTCTTGAAAAACTTGGACTTCTTGATATCTGGTGACTTGCATGGCATGTACGTGCAGATATAAAGTTTAAAAAGTGGGAACTGAAGCAGCTAAAATATCAGAGTGAGTAATCCTTTGCTCTGTTTATTTAGCACAGCTGAAGTTTATATTTCCCAGGTTGTAGAATATTGTACAATGCTAGTCCTTTCTGACTTCGTGTATGACTACCATGGCTAATGAATCTTCTTATAATGCATGTCTTTTACTTGCTACTATCTATAAAGTGATGTAAGTCCTTGCTCTCATTATTTATACTTTATATAGGTACATAGGAACTTACTGTGGCATGGTACATTTCCATATGTTTGGAGTTATGACTCAAGTGATATCTAAAAATAAACCCCCCAGAAGTACTCAGTGGTAACTCATTCCTATGTCTACATATGACTGGTACTACTAATGGGAGAAGTCCTGACGTCTTCAGTGTCTAGGGAGTGTCTAGGAAGTTTTCTGACCACATAATTCCTGTAAGTTTGATCAAGTGTTCATTCTGTTTTACCCTTACTTCTGTAATATTCTTCTTTTGGAACATCTCACTTTCTTCTCAGTAAGTAGCCTAAAATGATACTTCTAGAAATTGCCCGTCAAAACTTCATAAATGTCCTTTTCTTCTGTTACCTCACCCCACTTCTTATATAAAGAAAAAATCTCATTTTCCCACCATATACTGTTCTGCATGGCCAGGTCAGGAGTATTTAATGATATTACTGTCACATATTTTATTATACTGAGTTATTATTCCATCAAGAAGTTTTCCCTTTAATTCCACAGAATCAGAGAATGGGTCAGGTTGGAAGGCATCACTTTAGGTTTCTAACCTCCCTGCTCAAGCAGGGTCATTCCAGAGCTCACTGCACAGGATTGTCTCCAGATGGTTCTTGCATATCTCCAGTGAGGAGACTCCACACCCTCTCTGGACAATCTGTTCCAGGGCATGGTCACCTGCACAGGAACCAAGTTCTTTCTCATATTCTGGTAGAACTTGCCGTGCATCAGTTTCTGCTCATTTCTTTGTGTCCTATTGCTTGACATCACCAAGCAGAGCTGGCTTCATCCTCTGACACCTCCCTTCAAATGCTGACAGACATTGACAGGGGCCCCTCTCAGTCATCTCTTCTGGAGTCTGAGCAGGCCGGGCTCCCTCAGTCCATCCCCATAAGAGATGCTCCAGTCCCTTCATCATCTTTGTTATCCTCCACTGGATCTGCTCCAGGGGCTCCTTGTCTCTCTTGTCCTGAGGAGCCCAGAGCTGGGCACAGCACTCCAGATGTGTCTCACCAGGGTTGAGTAGAGGGGCAAGATCACCAGCCTCGACCTGCTGGCAATGTTTGCCCTAATGCACCACAGGATACCTTTGGCCTTCCTGCCCACAGGGCACACTGCTGACTCATGGACAATCCCAACAGGATCTTTCTATTTGGACCCCCAGCTCCTTTTCCACAAAGCTGCTTTCCAGCTGGTCAGCCTGTACTGGTACATGGCGTTATTCCTCCCCAGGTGTAGGGTAGTTGTGTTTCTTACCCTTTGTTGGATTTGAGAAAGTTCTTCTCTGTGCATCTCTCCAACCTGTTGAGGTCCCTCTGAAGGGATGCACAGCACTCTGGGGTACTGGCCATTTCTCCCATCTTTGTGTCATCAGCAAACTTGCTGAGAGGGCATCTGCCCCTTTGTTCAAGTCATTGATGAGTAAGTTAAACAATACTGGGACCAGTATTGAACCTTGGGGACACCACCAGTGACAGGCTTCCAATGAGACCCTTTGCCACTGATCACAGCCCTCTGGGATCTGCTGTTCAGCCATTCCTCAATCCACTGAAATGTCTGTTCACCCAGTCCACACTCTCCGAGTTTGCCTATGAGGATATTGTGAGAGAGTGTTGAAAACTTTGCTCAAGTCGAGGTAGACAATATCCACTGCCCTCCCCTCATCTAATTAAACTAATTTAAAATGTGCTGTTTAGCAGAGCACAGAGATAATCCAAGACTAGAGTTTCCTGTGCTAGGCCCCATTCACATGAAGAACAGGAAAAAATGTCTTCTTTAAAGAGATTAACATGAAAAAAAAGAAAATTCAGACACAGCTGCCACTAAAAACTAGATAAGAAAGTAAGACTGTTGCAAAGTAGAATAATACCACTTCAAGGACAATGAGGGAAAAGTGTTTCAAAAGATAAGTATAACAGAAAAAGGGATATATTAGACTGGAGGGAAGGGAGACTGAGGAGGGCAGGCTATTTCCTACACATTTAAAATACGGCTGAAATTAATTTTAAAAAACATGTACAGTTTTCATAATGCCCAGGGTTCTTTATTTGTGATTATGCCTTGTGTTGATTTCTTTCTATGTCTAGACTCCAAAATTATCCAGAACTTTAATATTAATAGCAATATGAGAAAGAACAGGGAGGCTCTGTACCTGTTTGAGTTCAGATTGCTGCCCTCTTGTTTTTTCAGCATTGGCAAGCGGAAATACGTGGGAGAAAATTACTTATCAAACTTCTCTTGGGTGCGTTTGGAGAGACCCATCAGGGTTGCTCAGAGGAAGCCTTTGGCCTACCTAAAACTCCTGGAAAGAAGCAGCAGCAGCAGGATGTGTATTGTATCACACACAATTGTGCCTTGTAAAAGAAGGGCTAGATAGATCTCAATAAAAACCTGCCACAAGCTTTGTCATTGCTACATCTTAATCTATGATTTGCGATTTCACGTTTTCCAAAATAACGAGAGACAGATTTTTATGGTAGTTTTGTATCCTTGAGTGTGGGAAAGGTGTGCTTCATGGGCCTCATTTAAGAAAAAAATTAAGGCTTAAAAAGATTTGTCTATTGATACAACTCACTGGTGTGTAGGAGGCAGTGCTCCTAGAGAATATAGTTACGTATTTGAGCATCTGTATCATATGATACATGTAGTCTGATACCCAAGTTGCAGTCTTGTTTCCTTACAACATTTGTTTAGGCTGAAGCAATGCAAGATGCTGAAGCCTAAGAAAATTGTATCTTCCTTTGTGTCAAGCTGTATTTTGTGCTCCTTCTTAGTTGTTTTGCTGTATATATACACTCTTACCATTAATAGTATTTGAGCAAGTGCGTTCTATGTCATGTCTAAAATAAATTTTATCCTCTCTCTCTCTGTTAAGCTGTCTGAAAAAATCCCTAGTGTGTTATAACTTGCTGTAAGAAAACACAGAGATTACTGGCTGTCCCAAGACTTTGACAGTGGTTAGAGAACCTTTTAACTGCAAGCCACTGTTAAACATCCCATGTAGTACATTGCAACAAAACTGCAATTAGATTGTAACAGCTCTTAGATTAGTTTGGTGTCCTTTCAGTCCCTAGCGGGTAAAATCCTTGGCTATTGCTACAGCTGGTGTCAAAGGGTAGCCTGAGGCTCTCTGGCTTCCACTTGGATTTCTTTTGTATAGACTTCCCACCCTGCCCCCACCACCGACCAGCCCAGCAAGCCAACAGGATGTTTCTGGAACTAAGGAGTGTCTTGGACATTGCCTTTCCATGCCTGTTATCCAGTGCATGGGTGTGTCTGGAAAAGACTCTTAATTGGCTCTTCTTCTGCACAAGGCATTCTCAGCTGCAGAAATATCCCTTTATAGGCCTCTGCTTGCTTATGTAGTTCAGAGAGGCCTTGGGGCTTCTTTGACCTAGTTCCCTGTAAAGATTAATTACTGCTCTCAGGCTCAAAGAGTGCCTTTGTTTATAGTTTCCACTAGCACAGTGGAGAGATTTGGCTTTGGTGGGCTTGGCATGGAGAGTGATAACTCTGACCATCTTGGTCTCAGTGGTTATACCTTTCAGATAGAAGTGCTCCAGTGCTGGAGCTGGTGGCACAAGTTTCCTTATGGCATCAGCTAACTCTCTTTAAATTGTGTAGAAGTTCAGGATGTCTACAGCCCTGAAGTTTTTCTTTATCCCCATGTCAATTCAGAATTTGGGTTGTTTTCTGCAAGACAAAAGCTCCTTATGGTTAGTTAATACACAAGTCAACAAAAAGACCAATCAGTAGGTCAAGTAACGTGCCCATTTATTAAATAATAAAGAACTCTCAAACATTTGATATTAATTAGAAGTATCTTTATGCAATGATGATAATAATGAGAAAGCCTGACTTTTCCTAACAGGTTGTGCTGGCTCTAGGCATACACTTGGTTAATGTGTCCAGGGTGTGATGACAGCTTTAGCATCCTTTATCAAAGCAGTTAGTATTTCCATGCAGAAATAATGATGCAGAAGTATAAAGCAGTAGAAGCTGAAGCGTCTCTTGGTTTGTCTAGATGAAACTGTGGCATGGACACAGAGTATGTAGCATTTTCTTATAAAAAGCTCGTTATGTTGTGGGTGAACTAATATTTCTAAAGGATCATGATGTTAACATCTAATACCTATTTGTTGTTTCTTTAGGATTTCTAAAGTTTATAGCATCTTAAATGTGCAATAGACGTCCAAAAATGGGCATCCCTTGTAAATAATACCTATTGTTGTCATTCTCTTAGATTACCCTAAGAATATAATTTAGTAATGGTAGTAAAGAAGTCAACATTTCTTTAGATATTTTTTGCAAATAATAATCTTTATACCTTGAAGGACAGAGAAATCTAAGCTGCAGATGTTTGAGACAGGAAGTTACCTTGGTGGTTAATGGATGAGTACGTTTTTCTGGACTAGCAATTCCAGAAATTACAGATAAACAGTAGGTGGACTTGGTCAGGCCAAGTATGAAGCCTTAATTGTACTCCATTGACGTTCACAAAATTGTAATGTTGTAAGTTTGTTTTGTTTTTTTTTTCTCTTTGATAAGAAAAAGGAATACAAGCCAACTCTAGGATACCAGTCTCCTGAACAGACAACAAAGTTTTAATGCCAAGCAGAATTATATTGTCATTAATATTTTGATATTCTGTTTGTAAAGGTTTGATGCATTATACCCTTGACTACCTTTTCCCCTTTACTTTGACACTTTTCAATATAACTTGTTACAGAACAGTCAAATGTGAACAAAAAAGTAAGACTTTAGAGATTGACTTTTAGTGTTTAACTGCTCTCTTGGTGGGTGGAAAATCAATTATATTAAACATAAAGTATTTCAATGTTGTCAATTTGGTCTAAGACAGAAAATAAACCTTTCTTATTTTCTCATATTGAGGTAAAAACTTGCAAAACAAAAGAATCCATGTTACTCTGTGTCACTCAGGTACCTAATCATCCCAACAGTATCTTTCTATTTAAAATGTGATGCCTCATGGCTGCAGTAAGACTTTTTCTTGACATCAGTATGTCCTTGGAGTGATGCTGCATGAACCAATGAGTTGCAAAGAATTTTTCTCATGAAGCAGATTTGTCACATGGGTTCATGGCCATGCTGTAAGGCTGGCCCATGTTCATTCTCTTAACAGCATAACTCTGGTGTAATTAGAAAGTCAAGAGTGTCACATCAATTTATGTTGCTGATTGTGTAGTCCCCAAACACGAATTTAATTGGATTAAAACAGTTTCAGTCAGAAACAACATATTGATCTCGGCTCCTCAGGCTGATAAGGGGCAGGTTGGGACTGACATGTGAAGGTGTGCCCTGGTCAAGAGCCTTAATAACAGCACCTTGTGAACAAAAAAAGGAGAGCTATCTCTCTGGCACTGCAGTGGATTTGGTGTCTGGCAGTTTGTGTGTGTATAATAAAATATCCTCATCTCTCCATATAGCAGCTGCACTGCATGAGAAGTAGTTCACTAAATTTACTTTTAACAGTGTTTTGGTTTCAGTGTGAAATGCTCCCACACACAGTTTTACGGGAATGTCTGTCTTCCAGTTAGGCAGAGTAGTAACTAAAGAATTCCCTTCTCCCATTACCCCTGCCCAGTGGGGGAGGACAGCTTATATACAGCAGGATCTTTTTTTATGTCAATCTGTAGGTGGAAGTGCCCTGCAGCCAGACGCTGGTTCTATGAGGAAACTTGAGCAATAAAAATATTTTATGCTTTTAACCACCCCATCATTCAAGAAAGATATTTCTGCAGGTGTGAAGTGGCTTCTCCAGCAAAGCTTCCTTCAGAGGCAGAGTAACAGGAGAGGTGTTTGGCACTGCTAAAGAAGAGGTCAGATGGCTTACGCTGTCTTTTTAGATTTAGTGTGTTTTCTGTGCTACAAGGCCAATACATGACCTTGATGCTGTTTCAAGATAAGAGGATAATTGCACATCATAAACATTGGAGTTGTGGCAATGAGAATTTACTTGGGTAGTAGGACCTACAAATTTGGTGCTCCCACTTAGAAAATGAGGACAAAACCATGGGATATAAACAGCCAAACAGTTTGTTACTTGAAGAAATGCTCTGGAGATGTTCCATGTCTTACCTGAGATGTTAGTCAAGTATTAAACAGTTATTATAGTCAACTGGAATGAATTCAGTCCAATGCAGAAATGAGTCCCTGTACTTAGGAATAGGACTACCCAGTGGTAATTTGGGTGATTCATGGACTTGTAGTGAGACAGGGTGTAGGACTGGATCATGTCAGTTGGATCTATCTCAGTCAAAAGCCAAAATTTTAAGATGTACACTTGGTCTACCTTTGAATTAAAACATCCAGAAATTTGTCTCTGAAACAAGGTTGCCAAGATGGCTTAAGCAGGATTGTCACAAACCCACACCCTACACTTTCTATCCAAACTGTCCTGTTGTTGCATCTGTAAAGAAGGTAAAAAATTACAAATAAAAGAATATTTTTTTTCATGCAGCTGTGTGCATAGTGTACAGTCATAACTACTCCTTAGCTTTCTGTACTGACTGCAGCATAGCAAAAAACCCCTCTGTGTAAATGAGTCAGTCTTGGAGAACTTGCTTAGTTATTGACCCCTCACACCTTGTTTGTTCCATTTTAATCAGCTCTAGCAGTAACAATGTTTCACCACAGGCATGTGCCTTTATTAAAGCACCAAAGCTCAAATGTTTATTTCTAGCATGGCTTAGAAGTGGGAGGTTGTTCAAAAGTTTTTGGGGTGTCTAGTATTTATTGAGTAGCTGCATACTACTATGTCTCATCTCAAATAACACTCCTCTGAACTGCTGCTTGCAGAAGGCTACAGCTGACTGAGAAAGGAAAAAAAGAAGGGAAATCAGATGTCTTCCAGGACTTAATTTTTGACCAGGAATGATATCCTATACCGACTGCAGGCACTGAATATCAATGAGCCATGGTAGTGATCTTGCCTTGCACTGCACGGACTATCCATTAGCCAGATGTTAATGGACTGATGCCTGAACTGCCCTGTCATGGCAGTCATGGGCACTGCAAACAAAGTTGCCTGGTTTACCCAGGAAACTTCTTGGCAGAAGGACTATGGCGTTTTTATTTATTTTTAAGAAGGCTGAAACATCAGCTTGATATTTTTATCTCTTTTTTGTTGTTTCTTTCTTCTCACCAAATATGCAAGATGGCACTTTCTTGGCATTTCCTTTCCTTACTCTTTCCTCCACTCCAGTTGCCTCTTTCATTGTAAGAGTATTTGAGGGGAAATGTTATCTTCAGCTCTGTTGGGTTTTCAACCAATCTCCTAAGTAGGTGCCTGGAACAAAGAGAAACCGCTTGACTGCTCCTTCCTAAAACTGCTGTCTGAGATGTTCCATGTCTGCTGCTGCTGCAGTGCTTACAGGTCCACACTCACTTGCAGAGTTTTTGATAGGCCCATGCTGGTTCCTACAGCTCCTAACCTGGCCCCAAAGGCATTAATAGGAAGTAAATTTCTGGACTCTCTTTCACACACACCATGTGGCCTGAGGAGCCTTCTGCAGCTGTGCCGTGCCTGGGAGGTGCTGCCAAACCATCCTGATGAGACCTGGTGATTCACCAGTTGACTAAATGCTATGTAGGTGGAGAAAGGGTGATGTGGGATACAAAGCTCTAAGACAATAGATTTCTTGGACAAAAATAATTCATCAGACTGGCTTAGTGCTGGGACCTCGTGTGATTGCTGTACACAGCTGATGGAATAGACATTCTTCAGGCATGGGGAAACAAAATGGATACACAGGCCACAGCTTCCTGCACAGGAGAAGCAGAACATGTAGCTGTTTATACTGTCACATGGGTGAAGTAAACACCCAGACCTTGACTACTGGTCTATGACAAATTTGAAATACTTTACTTGTGGACTGGGTCTTTAAATGGAAAAAATATCCTACCCTGCTTGTGGGAAATTTCATGTTATTTAAATTCCTCCTTTCTTTAAAATAATTCATCGTGCTGATTGTACAGGCTTACTAAACTTTAGACAGTGTCTTTTCTTTGGTGCTTATTCTCAAGCTTGTCAAATCAAGAACTATGCTTTTAAAAGTTCTAAACAGTTACGTTCCTCAATAAACAATTTCTAAATGATACGGAGAACACAAACAATTTGGAACACTAATGAAATCTTTTCTGCATGTTAAGGTATTTGAATAAAATTAACTTTACTTTTTAACTGGGAATCAATCACTTTTGCCGGCTTCTTTTTAGTTAAAGTTGATTTAAATAAAAAACCAAGTTTGTGTTTTCATTTGAACAGAATTTACATAATGAAATTTTATCTTCATATGAAACTGATTTATAAAACACAGAAACAGTGCATAAAAGTTGTGGGAAGAACCTAAAACTTCTTTCAAGAGCTATTTTCTATGATGTATATTGTTTTTACTTCTCTGAATAAAGTCAAACCAAAACAAACCTTAAAATAAACAGATAATTTTGTCTGCAATGCTTCCTTTTATCAATTTTCCTTGACTTATCTCCAGTCCCCTAATCTAGACAGAGAGAGAATATGGTCTCATTACTTTAAGCTACATTTATTTTTACTTTTTGATATTTATTTTAATATAAATATTTCTTGAAAAGTTGAAAAGAGTCCTTCACATGACTTAGTGCTTTTAGTCTCTGACTGGGACATGAGAATGCAGAAATCAAGATTTGGGATTTTATTACAATAGTCCTACTGAGCTCTGGGTCATAACTTGTACACTGCTGCTATGACTTCTGTATTTATTCTCCACCTACAAAATGTTCTCTTGGGGGAATGGGCTACTTCCAGAATAAATGCTGTTGAAGGAAAGAAGTAACACTGATTTTGCTTCCATTCTTTTAGGTGCACATATTATTTACTTGATTTTTTTTTTATTGATCTTTTTCCCTGGCTAATGAGATGTATCACACTGTTATGCCTTCCACCAAAATATTTGGTCCTTCTGGAACTTTCAAATTTCTCTTAAACTATTATTTTACCAATTTACAACCTTGTATGTGCCTTAAATCTTTTAAGAAAGCTCACAGTTTTTTCTAAGCCAATCTTGGTAATTCATGCCTATCTCAACCTTAATCCCAGCCTCTGTCAGCCTTAAGTCTTGTCCTAGACCTGTGGCCGCCTCAGCACTGGGATATAAATCTAGCTCTAAATCACTGAATTTCACAACATTATCTCTATTCCTACCCTAAACCATGCAACCGAAGAACTTCTGCCCACACAGGACATCATCCAATTCCCAAGTGATTCACAGCCTTCATCCTAACCTATTGGCACTTCCAAAAATTTATTTGCAGCTATGTTTGAACTAAGCTCACACTCTAAATATATTCTTAGTGCCCTGATTAACCTTTGGGATTGAGGAATAACCATTGCTCTTGTCAGTGCATTTTGATTTTTGTTAATTTTAAGCTTACAGACTCCTAGGCCCAACCTTAAAAATCTGCATCAGTTCTAGTGTTCAATCTGCTTTAAGATCCCTGTAAGGTTAGGTAATTACTTCATTTTGTGGGATCAAGATGCTTTATACTCTAAGTTTAATTGGGCTTGATTCTGGTTTTAACACCTCTGAATGCCAGGCTCCACCATGGACTGTGTTCTGCTTCCGGTATCTGCCTGCCCAGAGCTTCCTTCAAACAGCTCAGCTCTGCTCTCAGCCTGGGCTCTCTTAAACAGCACATCTTAGCCCTAGTTCTTTTCTGTCAATTATTAAATCACTTGTATTAAATCACTTGTCTACTGCACACGGCCTTTGCAGTGACTTAAAAGGCCCTGCTATAAACACAGTTCTCCATCTGATCCTAGCCCTGCTGTTGCCTCTAGCTCTAACTTCTCTTTCTCCCTGAGACCTCTAAATTTAAGTTGAGGGTGACAAGGTTAATCCAGCCAGTGCTAGAAATGGAGGTACATTCTGGTCACTTGTTCCTCTTGCAACATCTTCAGTTCATCTCCAAATGTCTGCTGCCTTGAACTCTTTAATTACAGAAGAAAACATGCATAATAGGGAAGTTCTGGATTTGAAATGAGCTCAGATTTTTGAATTCTAACTCTGGGAACAGAATGGGCATTTCTGCCAAACTGCTTTTGGTGGGTAAATATCCATAACTTCTCCAGCTTTACTGATATTTTTCAGTTATATCTTGGATTTCTAATTTGTTCCCTGTTCTTTTGTAATCCTTGATCTCTTGAACCAGACAAATGACATCCATGAGTACCCATGACTGGAGGTCTTAAACATTGGTTCAAATGACTTTATCACTCAGATTTACTTTTCCTCTTTGTATAAAAGGCTATAATTAGGAACCTTCAAAGGAAGATTTATATGTCAGAAAAGTTACATGCAGTATTTTGGCACGGTAACAAATTATTTTGTAAAGAGACAAACCAACCAGATTTTTTTTTTCTATTGGCTGCACTTTTTCTGCTGAGAGGAATGACATTATGGGTCTCATGATACTGAAGTTCTAAACTGACTCTTCCTTGCTTTCTGAGGTAGCTGATAATTTTTTTTTCTTTTTGCCTTTGGGTTTTCTGAGCATGAGCTCTATGGAAGATGACAACTAAAAGGCAGTTTACATCTTGGAAGTCCAGAAGACAACTTTATGCTCAAGAGTGCATCCACCACTTCCTTTGACAAAAAGGATTCAGCTTATTTTCTGCATAAGAGGTATTTTGCTTTCCCAACTTAGAGCACAATCTTTGTTTAAAAATACATTCAATAACAAGTCCTCTGATTATTGTTTATGAGTTGAAATTATTTGATAGTAGGTCCTCTAGGCATTTCAATGAACCACCTCTTATGATCTTGAGGTACTGAAGAGAGGGGTTCTCTGAAGGGATGGTGGTTGTAGTTTTTGCTATTACTCTTGATATATGTAGCTATTGGCCAGACATGAAAACCTTTAGGCCCCTGAAAAAAACCAGCTCTTTGGTTCTGCCTGGTGCCCAGGCAGACTGCAGCCTCTAGGTGCTGACAGAATCCCCAAATATATTTGATTACATTAAAGAAAAAATATTTAGGCCTAAGTGATTTCCTTCTACATGAAGAAAAAAGTATTTTGTGGATTCAATTGTTAAGTATCCACTAAGGTCCTGAGGATTTCAGTGTTGAACATGGCTTATTTAAGGTTGGGTTTGATTATTTATGTATGTATTTGTGTTTTTGGTGGAGATTTTTGGTGGTTTATTTTCCCTCCTCAAAACAAATGAAATATATTTTATGTATTAGTTAGGCATGCATACCAATTATTCAAAAATTTCTTCTCAATATCAAATGTATGTGCTTCTTAATATCAACTGCAGTTTAATACAAAAAAGTCACATGTATAAAGCATCCTTAGAGACTACCTTTTCCTACATACTGTTAAAAATTATTAGTATGGCTCTTCATCCTGTGAGAACAAAAGCTTAGGCAGTCCTTATACTACATGATCATTTTTTTGCCTTGTTCCTTTAAGGAAAAAAAGAGTCTTGTTCAAGGAAGGATGGCTGCTGTTTGAAATAGCAGGAGGAAGCTGAGAGGAAAAGGGTAATGCACAGGAGATGTGTGTTAAAATGCAATTTGAGAAGAAAGAACATGTGAACAAGATCACCAAATGATAGATTGGTAGAGGGAAATAGAAGCTAAAGAGAAGCTGGATAGGTAGGGGCAAAGGAAGATGGGGAACATAGGGAAGAAAGTAGTGAAGACAAGCGAAGATTTCTAGGAAGTTTCAAATATTATAACAGATGGAAAACTCATGGAACCCCAGAAGAGGTTACTTTAACAGAGTGGGATTTGGTAAACTACAGTGTTTCAACTGTTCTTTTGCAGCTAAAAGTATCTGAGAATTCCAAATGGGGAAGGACATCTGTGTTTGAAAAAGGAAGATTTTTGTTGGATTTGTTTTTTTCTTTTTTAATTGTTATTCTTCTGTGGTATTTCTCAGCAAAGAAATCAACTTTATTGTTTTTTCTGAACTATGTCTTTATCTGGATTATAAAGTGTTGAGGCTCTTGCAAGTCTAAAAAAGGGAATGATTTAATCTTCAAGTTCTAAAATATTATCTGAGAAAAAAGTTGTCCCCAAATGCACAAATATATGTATACTTGTTTCTCTCTCACCTGGCCTCAGATGATTCACTTCATTTCTCCTGTGTTTTTACCCCTTAAAAATCTGTAACAAAGTTGTAGTGTTTATATCTCACAGCTGCTTGCTCTAACTCAGCTAAACAATCTAGAAAACAACTTCTCCTCCCTTTTTATCCCTCTCCACCTCCCTTGGCACGGGAACTGTTGATAGTTGACTTTTTTTTATTTGATCCCTAGACATCCTCCCAGTTTGCTACTTTTTCTGTCAGCAAAGAAATGAGCAGTCTCTTTTTTCCTGTTTGACTTTTATCTATTCTCAGTTGTCTAAGCTATGACCCAGTAGAAAAAACAGTCATCACTTAAATTCAAGTTTAGGTGAAAGATCAGAATTACCTGTGCTAGCAGTGCATCTTTGATGCAAGCTCACATGGTTTCATGAGAGTACAGTCTTCAGTGATGTTGCTGAGAAGGCTGTCATTATTGAAAGCAAATAGAAGTTCCATCTTTGCTGGAAGAGTGGTGGTTCCTTCATTTGTTAACAAGAATTTGAAAAATGAACAGGAAAATAGTCATTCAAAGCCACTAGCTGGCGTACTTCTAGTATTAAACCATAAACTCTCTTATTAGTATTAATTAGAGATAAACTGAAGAGCATTTTGTGACAGTACAACTATATAAAAGGATGCAGTTACTAATTTTTTTCATGTGGTAATGTGCTTGCATTAAAAGGACTCAATCCTGCAAAGTGCTGCAAATATTGGTAAACTTCAGTTCTACCCCTCTGCATTATCAGTCAGGCAGCTCCTCTGTTGGAATCCCAGAATATTAGAACTTGAATGTTTCTGTTTCTGCTTGGGATTAAAACATTTAAAGTCCTCTCTTGCTTTCATCCAAATTTTTTCCTGCTACCTCCACAAATTGTTCCCCAAGGTTTAATTAGTACTGAGAGAACAACAGCCTTTGCTGGGTAATGAAGCTATAGAGCAGTTATAGCCCTCCCATCTCAAAACAAAAACTTTTTGCTATCCCATGCAGTCCTGCATATTACCTTCCTCCTCTGCAATGCACCAGTAAACATCTGTCAAACACATAGGTCTAACTTTGTCCTCTATATGTAATAATTCATCACTACATTTAGTTTATTTATTTTAGTGTGAGGTTTTTCTAAACCGTCCTTCATTCTAGGACTTTTACAACATCTGACTTGAAGGATTTTACATGTCTCCCATATCCTTTAATTTTAGCAAATAATTTTTTGCATTGGCCTGCTATTTACAGTGGCTTAATCTGTTGCCCTCAGTTGGAGTATGCAATGAGCTAAGAGTTGAAACAGTGACTCAGCATCAAAGCAGGAAATCAAGTTACTTGGAGAAAAGGTATTTCATTAAATAAAATGAGCAAAATATTTGGGAGGTTTCCTTGTGAACAAAAATTAGAAATGCTGCATTGTTTTGTCAACTCAAAGATGCACAGAATCATCCAACAGAAGTTACATTGCCTTTCATCAATTTTAATGTAGCTTGTAGCCATAAAACTCTGCAACATACAGATGAGGGAGTCTGGGCATATCAGTATGCTAAATCATAAGCAGTCTATTCACATTCTTCATTATTTGTTTAAACTGCAGGTTCCAGATCAACCTGCAGAAACTGAATGATGTGTGAAATTTGTTGCTCTGTGAAAAACTTTGATAAAGTTTTTCTTATATATTTACATCCAATTAATAAGTTTTCTAGTAGCTATAGTAGTAAAATATTGCTGAAAACAACACCTGGCCAATTATTGGCTGCTTTGGAGCAATTATAGCTGTTACTAACTATCAGGAAAGAAGGAACGCACACAGTAATGCATTTTTTCATTTTGTTTCTAAAGTTTAATGTTTTTAGAAACTTAATGAGAAATGACAATTCCATAGAATGCTGCTTCTTTTAATAGCAAAATAGTTTTCTAATTCCTGGTTATGGAATTAAAGGCTGGTGTTGTTGACTGCCTCAGATAAGTGTTTCAAACCCAAAGACCACTCTTAAATTTTACCTTCCCTAGATAGGAGTTCTCTGAAACAAATAAATGACTACAGTTACTGGATCTCTGCAGATTTGCTGCAAAATTTGTATCAAGAAATGAGTCAACTGATGCAAATGCATATCTGGTGAAGAATCTCTAAATATATATTTCTTATTCTTAATGTTACTGTTATCAATATATGGACCACTTTGTTTGGGTTTTTGGGAAGAACCCTTTAAGAAAAATTAAGTTCAGACTATCTTTAATTCTTTCCTTCATTCTTCTTGTACTGATTGTCTTGGATTTTACTAGTAACTAAAAAAAGTTATAAAATCGGGCACTTAAAATACTTACTTGCTCTTAATTTATTTTAATCTAAAGCCAAATGACTTCAACTAATTTAAACATAAATGGTACTTATTTGTATTTAAAATTAGCTTTAAATTACAGTCTGTCCTAGGTCATTGTCCCACAATCAAAAATAAATTTGGGCATTATAAATAAAAAATGGTTTCCTAAGAAATTACTTGAAATTTTTATATTAACATTCCTTTCTTTACCTGCTTTATGCAATAAAAATCTGGTCTTGCCAAAAACAAGATCAAGTTCTTGTAGAGAAACAAATACACATTGACTTCAGAATACAAACAAATGCACATTGACTTCAGCCTGACTAGGTTGCTGTGTCATCAACATGTTCTGATAGTCAACTTCTAAATTCAATTGACTTCACTGAGATGAAATTTAAAAATAATGGATATTTATGCTTTTGGAAGTTGAAGAAAAATGCCAAGAGATTCAAAGCCTTAAGAAAGCAATAGTAGACTGCATATACATCTGTAAATGGATCTGTATTATAAATATTTTTGAAAGATGAAGTTTGACAGAGAAAACCTGCCTGTTAAAACAGAGCAGTCACTTAACAGATTTTTTCCTGGTTTTTGCTTGTGGTTTTTTGGTTTTTTAACACTGTACGTGTTACTGTCAGCTGTGTGACAATATCTGAACTAATAAATATAAAGGACCTGAAGAATGCTAATTTTAATTTAGCCTACAGATACATGATGACCAAAATACAAGGAACGAATTCTGATTGAATGGTTCTTGGCAGTTTAAAAAAGCAAACAAAAAATAGTAATAAGAAGTCATAACAACTGTTCCCCTTCACCCCACCCCACTTAACAAAAAAAAAGAAAAATTGGTGACTAATATTATTTATTGCTAATTTTGGCTCTGGTTATTCATAAATACATATTTTTCTCCTTTTCTTCAGTTCAGAAACCAATGTACAAAGTTCCTGTTTGTTAGTGACCTCAGTACTACTTGAAAATTCTTCTTTCTTTAGTTATTTCTTGAAGCATGCAGTAAGAATAAGTCACCAGAAGTAAAATCAACCCTTTAAGTGTTTTTTTTTTTTCTGTAAGGAAACAGAAGATTTTTAACACAAAGGCCAGATATGTGCATCTATGATGTCATCTTGGATTTGTTAGCTAGGTTTGTCTGCACTTGAATAATTGACTGGGAGGGCATATCTATTTTAGCAACACACATTGTTTCATTATTTCAATGTTACTGTGCCAGTGTCCCAAGGTCAAAAAATCCAATCTTCATCCATAAGTCAGTAGCAGTTTTTCTGGATGCTCCCACATTTTACAGTTTTTCCTAAGTTCCTTCTCCCACACAACAGTGCTGAAACCTCACTGGCCCATTTAGGTGTCACACTGAAGTACAGGCAGAGGAGCCAAAGCCATTCCAGCACCACCTCAGCCACAACTCATCCACTCATGCCTACCAGCAACCATGGGCTTTGTACTTCCTATTTTCTATTACAACTGTTTCCTATTTTCTGTTAAAACTGATCCTATTTTCTCCATTAAAACTGTCCTGCAATTACTGAAGGTAGGGAAATCTCAGCCACAGCAGAAAAGCAACTTAGCTTGGATGGCTGAAGTAGTTTTGATGGGACAATATTGCAGTTGGTCCAAGTCTGGTGTATTTTGGAAGGGAACCATAATGCCAAACCACAGACCCTTGTATACTATTGTAATGCTTAATTGAAACAGACTGTGAGTCTTCTGTTCTGTGAAAGCATCTCATTGCAGAGCTGCTGTTTCAACAGTAATGAGTTAAATGAGCTTGCAAATGAGGTCTGCTAACAAATTGTACCCGTCAAGTCTCCATCATTCTTTACCCAGTCATTGTGCAGAGTTTTGGTCTCTCAATAGTCCAGATTCTTACTAAAATTAATTTCTTCCCCTTTGTCTTTAAAGCTTCCTGATAGATTGAATTAAATTGTGCACCATGCCTGAAAGAAAGGAATATATATAATATATATATTATATATATAAAGGAATATAAATAATATATATACCCTCAAATCCCAAAATAATACTCTGACTTTCAGATTTTTGCTATTTTTTTGTGGCCGTGTTCATTCTTTGTTCATACTGGAGGTGTTTATAGTGTTTGGGAAGGAAAAAAGTAGGAATCAGTTGGTAAAGGCATCATGATTTATGTCAGTGGGTAGCATTTGGGCAAGCACGAATCTTTATTTTTAAATTAGCTTTGAACCAAATGTTGGCTGCTTCAGGTTTAAAAATGGCAAAATTATAGCTTTGCTTTGGTAAAATTACAGTTTTACTTTAGTGAATCTGGTGATCATGGCTGGTATTGTCAGGAGTGACTTATATCTGCTTCTCTGGTGTGTAGCATTCTTTGTAAATATAGTTAGACTGTGTTTTTTTAACTCTAGTTCCATATCATTTGCTACTTTTTCAGTGCAAGTTGTGGTAGAGTGGGCAGAAGGGTGGTCAGGGAAACAGGGGGACAATCTACTCTCAAAAGATAGTGTAGACTGGAAAGATAAGAATATCAACAAGAGAATTTGCTTCTACCTCAGCCATTCTAGCATGCTATCTGTGTGAACTGCTAGCCCACAAAGAGTTAAAAGTGTTTGTTTCACAGGAAATTGGAAGAAATTTATGTGCGCAAGTGAAACTGAAAGGTCGAATGTGTGACTCATATGTATTGACAGATGGAATGAGCATAACATAAGAAGACAGTGACTAGAAAACAAGCAGGTTGTGTGAAAGTATTTTTAGAGACTAATTTCTACCCAGCTGTGTCTTCTATGAACAGAATAAGTTTGTCAAAGTTACCTAGAAGTTGCCTAATAGCTACCTAGTGTCAATTTATTACTTTGAAATGGTTTGAATGGATACTTCATCCCTTGGGATGAAGAACATTTAACATTTGGGAAGAAATTTAACGTAACGGTTCTACCTGAGGCTTAACAGAATGTAGGTAAACAAGAATTAAGAGAACATATAATTTTCTAATAGTGCTCATAAACTTTTACATACCCACTTATTTTACCTCAGTTCCCCTGTTGACTCCCACTTCTGTGCTCCCTTCCCCTCTCAACCTATCTTTTTTTCAGCTTAAAATATATCTAACTTGCTTGTTATATAATAATGACTCATACTTTCATTGGCTTAAACTTTACCCAATCTTTCTTTCATGTCATTTTTGGTCTTTAAATGGAGATTTAGCCTCTTCAGTTTTGGCTACTACATTGTGGGGTTTTTTAATAAATTCCACTGATATAGCTGGAAAAAATGACGCTGCAACCAAGAGTATAAAAATTGTTTAGTAATATGGGGATAAACACTTGGCAATATTTTGCATGATAATGCATCTTGCTGGACAATGTATAGAAACCCATAAATCCTATATGGTGTTTGATAGTCTTCAGCAAATTTAGACCCACAAATTGATATAAGCCACACAATAAGGTACATGGGAGTGTTTATTTCCTTGTTTCCTGGAAAAGCAACTTGGGCACACAATGCAATAAAGAATATATATTATTTGGCTTGTGTATTTTGTAGACTATGGTGTTAAGTTCTGAGGCAATAAACTCCAAACCTAGCTACTGCATTATTTTTCTATTTTTGCCTTCATATAAATTTTGGCCAGATGATCACAATCAAATATATTATGTACAATTGGAAAATTACAATAATGACTGAGAACCTTGTAAGAAAATGTGCTACCTCTACCTCTCATCAGGTGAAAGGAGGGGGACCAGGACTTGTATTTCCATGAACCACAAAGAACATTGGGGTATAGGGTAGGGACTTTTAGTCCAGCTTCTGATGCTCACTCTCCGTCTCCCCAAGCTGCTGTCTTGTTATAATTTTTTTAATTACCTTTATTTATTTAAAGGCAACTCCACTTCCTAGGCTATTAGATGCTTCCCTTGGGGTCCTCACTATCAGATGGGCTCCAATTTGCAGACCTCCTGCTCTATAGCCAAGGAGAATAGTGAAGGTACCATGCAATGCAAACTGATTAATATTTTTTGTTAAAGAGGGGAAATGGAAAAGAGGAGAGAGAACCTTTTACCTCAAACTGGGATATTTTAGCAATGCCAAAATGTGGATTCATATTTCAATCCTCTCTTTTTTTTTTTTTTTTTTCTTTTTTTTTTTCTTTTTTTTTTTTTTTGTGTGTGTGTGTGGGGGGGATTTCTGTAGATTTAAGTTACTGGTAGTACAATATATGTAGCTAACAAGATTTGCACAGGAGCTAGCAGGACAAGTAGAGCCTGTTGGAATGAAGCAAACATCTGATGTTCTCTTTGATGAGAAATGAAATCCACAGTACATTAATTCTACAAGTTTACTGTGATACTAAATCACCAAGAAACAGTGTAAGTAGAATGGATAAATCCTTCTGTTAGTAAGCCATGTTGGTGCAATTAACATTTTCCCTGCACAATTATGTTGTAAGATAAGATCTATAAAGGTGAAGAGCATAACTTGTTCATTAGAGTGGGCAGCAGGGAGTGACAGTCAAAATGCATGTATTGCAAGTGGTTTTTTGATGTAAGGGTATGCATATGTTGATTCCACTGTCTATATTTCTTTCTCATCCAGATATTCGTCTGCTCTTCTGGAGCTCATCTAAATATTAGCAGTATGTTTTCCTGCTTAGAATGGAAAACCCAACAGGAGTAAAGATCTTCTTTTGCAAATAATATAATATTCCTACAGGAATAATGTCTCACTGGAAATCTTTTGTATGAAAATCAAGTATGGCATGATAAAAAATAAAACATGCAATTCATGGGGCAAACGTTTTAATTCTGGCTGATAAAAATACAATAGCAAGTTTATGAATTAAATTATTTCTTTTCAAGCACTACTCATGAGCATCTCTATTTTAAATTATTGTTCTTCCAACACTGAGGGAAAAAAAAAAAGATTTTCTCTTTTCCATCTCTTTCACTTGTATTCTTAAAAAGTAGCGTTTTCTCAGCTTTCCTTGAAAAATCTGTAGGAGAATACTGTTTCATATTTCAAATTTAAACTGAGACCTAAAATCCCATATACAATTAGGACTTACTTTAAATAAAAGTAGAAACTGGCAGGTTACCATAAATGTAAAGATTATGGTAGTGGGTGCCTGAGATCTTTTTTAAGATGAAGGGAATGTTCCGACTGCTGCCAGTATCTGGTAGAATACATATCCTAACCTCCTGTCTTGAGAGGGGATGAATGGTCCAACATGAACAAGAGAGATTGGTCCAGTATTTGATGTTAATCAAATGCTCTTTCTCTGCTGCAGGGAACCTGTATCTGAATTTCTGTAATCATTATTAGTGAATACAGAAAAAAGCCCCTACCTGGAGTATTCTTTTCTGTGTTCCACCAAGGTTTTCACAGTTGTCTTTGTTTTGAAATGTTGTGTGCATGAAGTTTTGTGAAATTTAAAATCTTCCATTTGTTTTAATTTCATTGGGCACTAAGTGACTTTGCAAAACCCTTGATGTAGGTTTTGGTATTGTGATTCCACAGTCAATGGAAAAGTTGCAGGTGGTTAACAAGCAGTTTTTACACATCACCAAGAATATTATCACAATACTTCTTAGGTGAAAAAGAAGGAAATACAATTATGATTTTGCAGATCTCTGAATTAAGGAGTACTTACAGCTGGGTGAAGATCCTGGCTATTTCTTGAGCAATGAAATCACTTTTCTGCTTTATATTTTCACTTTCTTCACTTTTACAATGTTTGGAGAACTGCTCTTGATGCTACTATCTATACCTCTAATATATCATTAAGATCTGTGTCAGAGCATATCCTGACCTAAACTAAACCCACCACTAATAAGATGATTAAAACTAATCTGCACCTCTGTATAAAAACAGCACAATATATCTGATCTGCAGCATTTATGTTCTGATTCTGCTTTTACTGTGACTCTACTGAATGCCTTGGTATTGCATTTTATTCTGAAAATCAGGTATTCTGTTAATATGATTGTGCAATTCATGTATGTACCTTTGAGTTGAATCAACCAACTTTGCTCCATGCCTGTGTTGTGATAGGACTGTTGAAATGGAAAAGGAAGAAACTGAGATGAGCAAGGTTAACCTCCATCTGAAGAGAATTAAATCTAATGACCAGAAAGAGGTAGACATATGTTCATACATCCACATGCATGATTGTTTATAAAAATGTCAATCTTGCAATAGTCATGTCTTAGTTCTTGTAGAGTTGTTCTTTCCCTTTTCACCTCTTTCTCCCCTGTCTGATGCATTAAATTAAATAAGAATTTTTACATTTTTAAGTAAAAGTTGGTTAGTAGTCTTGCATATAAGACAGGAAATGTAAGCATTGAAAATTTTTGAAATCAACAGTAGAAATTCTGTAATCAAATTTTACTAGATACTCTTGCTTTTTACAATGACTTGTCTTCAGCATTCTGTTATACGAATTGAAAACTTCACTGTTACAGTACTATTTCACAAGTGAAAAGCATTCCCATACATTCATTTGGGAATTTTTAGACTGTTACAGCTCTCATGAATAAAAACAAAATGGTGCAGATGAATTGACAGAATTTGTATGTAATTAATTTGCTCTCCAAACATGCTTGTGTGCATCATCTCATAGTTATATGTACCTGTCTACTTAGATAGAGGTTACTGGTGACTAGGCCATATGCCTGGAATTAAAAATGTGATTCCCTTTTCCCCTTGCTTACCAAAGAGGATGGTGCAGTGCATGACTGGACATCATTACACTGAAGATTTTTCTGTCTCTAATTAGTTTATTTATGTTTTTCTCAGGGCTTACCAGCTGTTGGTGTAGGAGTAGCACTGCACAGTAATAGTGTTTCTCTTTTAACCTCTGTTGCTTTCAGTGGGTTTAATCTGCATGTTCTGTACACACAGAAGTATTTTTGGAAATTTTATTGGGCAGTGGGGTAGGGGAGAGAAGGGCCTTCAGATCCCTACAGACCTGTCAAAAAACTGTTACAAATTTGAATCCACATGGTGCTGAAGAAGGCTGTAGACCTCTCACGACTTTGTTCAGGATTATCTGTTACTACTCTTCTGTGCTTATTAGAAGCTAGCTGCCGGCCCTCCATGTTTTGTGGGTGCACTGAATTAAAAAAGAAAGTAAAAATATGTCAGAAGAAGCTGCCCAGATGTGTTGAACTTTAGTAAATCAATTCAGACTTTGATCCTGTGTTTCTTTGGTAGGCTGAAATTGACACTCTCGACAAAATGTCACAGAGGAAAACTCAGAACATTCCGAGAAGAATATTTTGAAAAAGTATCAGGAGGTGAGAAACAGGGAGTCAGCAAAGAAGGAAGGCACCTCGCTGCTCTCTGTAGAGTGAGCTTCATCTACAGTGAGGAAGCTCCTGGAGATATATTCTTTGTGTTTCCATTCCTTGTCCATGGCTTTTTATTTTACAGCAATAATTTTGCTCTCCTTCCTGCAGCAAGAACAATGACTTGAACAAGGCCAAGTGAAAGAACTGCAAGGAATACTGCAATAAGAGTTGAAAGAAGCAGCTTTCCTTAAAGAAATTGTTCAAAATGTTAGTTTTTCCACTGTGTACACTTTGTGGCTATGTTTTAATCCTCCCGGTTCTTCCAGGCATTTTCTATGGTTTCTATAAAGTTTGTTCCACCTTCAAATGTGGTAGTGTTGGTGGATGACATTTGTGAGGAAAGTTTTTGGGGCTTATAGTGTCACTCAGTATACTCTGAATATGCTCATCTTTTCAACTTCATAGCAGCTACCATTGGTGTATGCATAGCATGCACTTCATATCTTCAGGAAAAGTGTTTGGACTGGTGTTACTAGCCTCAAAGGGAGTTGAATTTACTCCAAAGCTGTGATACTGCAATTGGTGATACCTTGATAGGTAAATGGCATAGTGGATTTACATTGGCTATCTGCCAGGTGCCCCACCAGGCCACAGTTACTCCCTTTTTCAGCAAAACATGGAGCAGAAAATATGGCAAAAGGCTTATGGTCAAGACAAAGACAGAGAAATCACTCAGCAATTACCTTCATAGGGAAAATAAACTTTTGATTGGAGAAAATTAATTTGACTTGTTACCTATAAAACTGGAGTAGAATAATGAGAAATAAGGTCAAATCTTTAAAAACTGACCCAAGCTTGTCTCTTCTTCCCAGTCTTAATTTCACTACAGACTTCTCTACCTGCTTTCCACAAAGCAGTGAAGGGTTGTGGTCAGTCCATCACATGTTGTCTCTGCTGCTCCTTCCTCCTTACACCCTTTTCCTGCTCCGTGGTGGGGTCCCTCTCACAGGAGACAGCTCTCCATGAACTTCTCCAATGTGTGTCCTTGTCCCTGGCTGCTGTTCTTCAAGAACCTCTCCAGTGTGGGTCACTCAGGAACAGGCTGCTCCACTGTTGGTCCCTCACAGGATCACAAGTCCTGCCAAAACACTTGCTCCAGTGTGGGCTCCTCTCCACAGGCCCTGTCCTGTCCTCAGGAGCCTGCTCCAGCATGGGCTCTCAATAGGGTCCCATGTTCATTTAACCCCCTCTTGCTCCAGTGTGAGTCCCCTCGAGGGGCTGCAGGTGAATCTCTGCACCCCCAAGGACATCCTTGGGCTCGGGGGTGCATCCTGGGCTGCACCAGAGGCTGCAGGGGAACCTCAGCTCCAACAGCTGGAGAGCACCTCCTGCCCCTCCTTCTGCACTGACCTTCCTGTCACACATTCTCACTCATCTATCCAGCCACTCCCCCCCACCCTTATAAATATTGTCCCTGAGGCACTACCACAGTTCCTGATGGGCCCAGCATTGGCCAGTAGTGCGTCCTTCTGGGAGATAACTGGAACTGGCTCTGTTGGACATGGGGAAAGATTCTGGCCAACTTATCAGAGAAGCCACCCTTACAGACCCTCTGCTACCACAAGCTTGCCATGCAAACCCAATACAGTGATTTTTGTTTTCCAGGTATTTCCAAATACCCAACAGAAAGGGAAAAAACTTAATAGCCCATTGTACTGTGAAGTCAATATTCAGAAACAGCAACAATTGTTATCACCATGTACACAAAAATGCTTATCCTGAAGTATTCTAGCAGTAGTTACTTAATGCTTAAGTTGCTACTTAATGCAACACATTTTAGGCAAAAAAGATGTGTGAAGAAACTTACTTTTCTTCTTGTCACATTTTAGAACCTGTCTGAGAAAGGCATGAAGCAATAGCAAGCAGATGACTGAATATAAACATTGCTGTGCTTCATGATCCTGTTGAAAGGTTTAGGTCTAGCTGGTAATAGAAGGATCATGTGACTGTATGACGTATGACCTGACTAGAGAAATACGCAATTCCTATGCTAACTTGTAATTGTGCAGTGCTCTGCCTTCTGCTGCTCTCTATTTGTGCTTCTGGTAGCCCATTAATAAATAGCTGAAGAAAAAAATGGGAATTATTTTCATAATCATAGAAGAGAACATTAAGGTGGGCTCTTTTCTATGGATGGAAATGGCAGAAATAGGTATTTGATGCAGTCAAATCAATTTCCATTATTAGTTTATTCTGCTGGGCCATTCTCAGTTAAGATGCAGCAAATTTATAATCGGGTAGGAAAAACACCCCAAAAAGACCATTACATGTTTTCTGTAAAACATTCTTCTGGAAATTAGAAGAATGAGTTGATAGGCTAGCAGCTTACAAACAGAGGGGTTAAACCCTCTTACCTGTACTTTTGGAAACCTGCTCTTTCCTGCTCCCTTCATTCCACCTCCAACTTTGGGAATGCTATCTTTTCCACCTTCCCTCAGAAGCCAAGCATCTCTGCTCTACCATTCTCTCGAGTAGTGCTAGCCTGAAGGAAGAACCATTCCTGACCATCAACAGAGATGGGAAGGAGAGGGATAATCTTCCTGTTAACAGCTCTTGGTGTGTCAGATCTTTTTTTTGGTTTTCCATCTTTGCCAAAGTGACACCTCCAAGCTCAGCCCCAGCTCAGGGTACAATACATCCCATGCGCACAGCTGACCTCCCCAGCTGTATGCTCAGTAGTTGCAGTGCCCACAGCTCCTCTGAGAAAGCTTACAGACTTCATCTCTTGAGATGCAGCACTTATTTCAATAACTCTGCTCTGAAAAACCATTGCTATTAGGCAAGCTGAGACTTTCAAGGGGCAGTACCAAGATACCCCACTGGCTTTTGCAAATGGTTTGGAGAAAGGCCGAAAACAAAACTTGAGCAGTCTGTATTGCTGGGCTCCCTGCTATGAAGAAACATGAAATCCAGGTACACACAAGAAATATTTACTGAAAACGGCTGAAATGCTAAGCCACATCTTATTAGTCTGTGAACTGGAATCTTCCTCTGTTTTTTAATAAAAGACACTGAGATAAAGTAACTCTGGCTAAAACCACTGTGTGTGCTGCGTGCATGAAAGCAGGCATCAGTGAGTTCTTATAACATCAGGAGTCCTTTAGTGATGATTATATGCATACTACGTGACTATTAAGCCTCTTATTTCTGCTATTGTTTTTTCCTTACTATTTATTTTGAGTGACCATATTCATTTAAATGAAAATGCCAAGTGAGTAATGTATAACTGGATTGAGAAATACAAAAACTGATCATTCTGTTAGAGGAATGATTTATTCTTTGTGCATAAATTCTAACGTTTGAGTGCAACTAAGAAATAAACATGACTTATTGCTGATAATGATGAGTGTTTCAGAGACCTAGAGATTGTCAGAATATCAGCTGTCATCTTGGTATTAATGAAACAAAATATATAAGGGTGCATTTATTAATAGGCTGTACACAGAGTCTGAGACTAAGTGGTTTGGAAAAGTACTACATTGTTTATAGTAATAGAGGTGAAGAAACACAGGAGGAAATATCCCTGGGGCTTAATCAATGATCAGAATATGAACATAAGTCATAGATTGTTTAGAATTGTTCCAAATGAGGAATAACTGACGTCAAGAGCTTGCTTGACTTCTTACCTGCTTCACACTCTGGTTGCCTGCAGTGACAAAAGTACGAACAGAACAAGCTGGGTAAGGCTTGGGGGA
This sequence comes from Argya squamiceps, assembly GCA_037834095.1. Taxonomy (NCBI): domain Eukaryota; kingdom Metazoa; phylum Chordata; class Aves; order Passeriformes; family Leiothrichidae; genus Argya; species Argya squamiceps. Next base: position 1,062,411 of record JBBMKD010000216.1, on the reverse strand, counting down.
TTTTTTATTTGCATTTAATTTAATTTATTTACAGGAAAGCCTTAGATATCAAGGACAGGACTGTCATATACTGGTAAATCCATATTTTGTTAACATCAAGAGATAATGAAGCCAGGAAGACGCAATCATGTACTGTTAACACAGAATTGCACTTATGCACTGCAAGTCACAAATGACATTTTGGTCACTAACAGTGGGTTTTTGTGTTAGCAGCATGACACAGGTACAGGGCCAAACTCATTGTGACTCCATGGCCAAAAATGTTCCACAGAATTCTTCCTGCCATTCAGTCTTTCAGAGAAGGAGTTTTTGAGGTAGGATAGAAAAGGAATTCTTAGAATATTGAAGCAAATATGTACCACAAATTCACATAGGTGCTGTGTAGCTGCTGTAACTGCAGTTGCTTCCATAGACACATTAATTTCAGCTCTTGGTCAGGAAACAGTTCAAGTAATGAAATTTTCCTGGATACTTTTAATCAGGTAACTAAGCTTCTCAGACATTCACTGATCTAAAAGCAAGTCTGAAGTCCATCTTCTAGAAAGTTTATGTACACCATGGAAGGCATTTGTCTTGAGGGGAAAAATAAAAGTGATATGTCTGTGACTGTTTAAAAGTATTGTTTATGAAGACTAATATAATTTTCTATCTAATCTATTAAAAAGAGAAGGAATGCATTTAGCAAAACTAATCCAAGAAAAGGAAGAGTGGATTGTATCACCTGTGAAAAGAGTGGAAGTGTTATTGGTCTTGTTCCAACAGCTGGCCTATTTTCATAACTCATTTTTCCCATTAGTGGTGTGGAAGCCCAGGGCAGAGCAGTGAGCCCACAGCACTGCACAGACCAGAAAACAATCTGTAAGGGCAAACCAAATATTTCCTTTTACTTCATGGACAGATATTTTCCTTACTGCCTGTGGTTCAGTGATCGAAAGTCTTCCCCCTGCACAAGAAACTTGGTTCATGAAACCTTGGAAGTTGCCTACCTGATCTGTCCTTCAGTTCTCCACTTTTCAACAATTTCAGTTTTCATCCCACATATTTGCTTCAGATAAAGCATTATCTCAATGAACAACAGCCTTGTTCACAAGATATCCTGAAAGCTGCTGAGTCGTGAACATGCATGACAGACTCATCTGAAAAATAGTTTGCAATCCTGCTGAAGTGTTTGGTTTTTTCTTCTTTTAATGCAGTTACCTGTTACTTCAGTGGGATTCAAAATTGTTTCAGAAATGTTAAACACAAATACACAGGCCTGCCTGTGCTATTTTCTTCTAGAGATGTTGAACATATGGAAGAATAATTTGCCTCAAAACCAGGTTCTGGATAGTTCAAGTAACCTTTCTGTGTGTCTGTGTCACTGATTTGAAATGGAGTACTATTGGGAATAATGAGCTAGCATTTGGGCTTGCGGGGGCATCAAATGAGTAAACACCTAAAAAAAAATTGCACACAGGATTTGTGCTTTACTTAATTTTGCTTTCATTAGGTCAGCCTTCATCATTGTGTATAACAAGAACCACAGTTAAGAGTAGACTAAATACAGTTCAAATACTGCCAGCTGGAAACTTCCAGCAAATTATCAAGTGAAAGTGTTGTCTTCTAGTGTTTCAACAGTACGTGTTCTGGTCAGTCTACCACACACACTCTTCTTTTCTTAGAATGGAGTTGAGCCCATCAGTTCCTCAAATGTTTGAATTTCTCTCAAATTAGTCCATTTTAGTCCATTTAGTGCATTAGTCCATTAGTCCATCGGTCCATTAGTCCAAATTTTCCATTTGTCCCTTTGGTCTTCATTCTTTCTATCACATTAACTTTATTAGATATGGAGAATTGTCAAAATTCCCTAGCTTGTGATCTGGGATTATAAAAGGTCGGTTAAGATTTTTTGTATATTTTTAATGGAAGTTTTGGAGAGCTGAGTTTGAGTAATTTTCTTAGGTTTCTTGTCTATTATTGATAGGACACATCACTTAAATAAGTAAAATTACAGTGGCTGGTATTCCCAATTAGACATACCTGAGCATTGCTAAAATCCTGTTTTGTGCACAGATGAGCTACAGGACTTAAATAACCCAAGCATGTTCAATTAAATGTCTTCTTTGTTTTTCTGTGTGATTAATCAAGATTGCATAATGATCAGTAACCCCTTAGAAGTAGCAACATTAACAGTGCTTACTCCCTCTAAACAGTGAGGCTCCTTTGCCTTCCAGTCACTACAGTTTGTTTTAATATTTAGTAGAAAGCACTGTACAGACAGGAAGGATGAACTGTGTTCTGTGAATATTCTTTATCCATGGAACAAACCAGATTTTTTTGTTTGTTTGTTTGACTGTATGAGAGGGAATATGTGAATGACTCTCTTTTTTATGCACTAGAAGGCCATGTGGTTTTAAAATGTCCCTGAAACTTTATTTATAGAGAAATGTTGGTTCTGGAGCCTGTCTTTGAGAGATGGTGGAGAATGCTAGTGACAATGAGTCCTCACATTTATCAGGAGATATTAGACAGGATTGCAATCAGCCTCTGTCTCCTCTTGTCTTCTTTAGACAAGCAGAGATGAGTGGTTTAAGAAGACCTTTGATTTCTTTGTGTCCACTGCAATAGGAAAAATGTTTTCAATTTTTTATTCTTTACACTTACGTCATAAGATCACAAGAGCCATTTTATTGTGGTAATATAAACGTTTACAAAAACTCTGTCTTTAATATAAAACACAATAGGTAAAGGAGAGCATGGGAACATGGAACAGCTGAAGTCTGTATTGTATCTATTGTGCTGAGGGATGATGGTATCACAACTTGGCTGATAATTTTAAATAAATCAGAAAACATTTCTAACATTAGAAATCTAAAACTATCCCTGAAGGGCTGCAATACTTCCTGTGTCTGTGTATCTATGTGTAGGCTGTTCTGATCATAGGTCAAAATTTTGTGTTTATTTGGAACAAGTAACTGAAATGATGAAATTACTTTTTAGCTGAGTTGCCCATGTGTTACTTACTTGCCAATAAGTGAAAAATGGAAGCATCACTTTTATTGACCAAGATATTTTTCTTGTTGGTTTAATGATAATACTACAAACTTCTCTGTTTGGAGAAGTCCTGAATTCTCTGCCTGAGTCACAAGGGCACCCTGGAATCATGCAAATAGAAACATTCCGCAGGTTTTGGACAAACTATTTTTTCTTTTCTTATGTATAGATTTAATTGGTTCCAGAAAATTTGTTCTATTTGCTAGCATAGGCTTCTTCCTACAAAAATGCATTTGAATGTAAGCTTCACATAAAAACTATTTCAAAATATGACATCATATGACATTTATCCCTAATTAACTTCTACTTGATAAGGTTAATTTCTACAGCACAGAATGGCTGTGGTTGGAAGGGACTTCCAGAGATCATCCAGGTCTGACCCCATGCTCTTGAAAACCACCCTTAACATATTTGAAGGCACAATTACATTTGTGATACTAAGATACAAGTATATCTTCATTTTTTCATTTCAAACATAGCGAATAAGATTAAGGGGAAAAACATCTGGAAGAGTGCAGAGTATATTTCCAAAAGTAGACTTTCATTGTTTTTTTTTCAGTTTGATATGAATTGAAGATTCTTACAAATCTCATCATGTGCTAATTTCTTTTATTAATGTTTCTAAATTAAGCCATATGGGTTTGCTTATGATTTTAAAGCACCCTAGATCAGAACTCAGAACTGAAGTCCTATTTCCTTAGGCTCAGGACTCTTTCTTCCTTTAAATCTTCATTTAAGTGTTTTTTGTTATACACTTTGAGGCAGGGCAATAGCATATAAACAAGCATCTTCAGAGTGCTTCAAGAAGAGAGGCCTTGCAGTGGTGAGAGGTCCTGGAAGACTTTCTGTGGTGAGTCCCTCTTTCATGTTTCATCCTTTGCACAATACCCACCCACAGCATCACTGCAGATACTCCAGCATGTATGTCAGATGAACTATTAAAAGTGAAATCTGGCCCCACTGATATCAGACAAAACTAACTCTGACTTTGGTGGAACAACGTGTGTCTCCCGATGACTTGTAAATACACAAAATGCAGCACCGGTGCGGAAAAAAGAGTTAACATTGGTGTAAAGATTTGTTTACTTAGTAAAATATGCCTCAAACAAGTTATGTGGCCAAGGGCATCTGGTTTTAAATTTTTAGCTTTCCTCTAACACACTAAAATCCAACACTGAATCTTATGATCTATTGCTAAAAGTCTGTAAAAAATCCAAACTAAAAAGGAGAAGCTTTGTAGACATGGCTTATGATTTAACCAAGTAATACACTGAGACAGTGAAAACTATTAGCAGACTGTCTCACACTGTATGTTGCTTGGGTTAGGGGAGTTAACAGCAAAGATGGTGTATCCTTACAAGCTGACTAGGGAAAATTACAGAATTCCTTCCGAGTAAACAACATTAGAAATGTTTCTCCCCCCACCCCCCCGCCCCCCCCATACACTCTTTTGTTCTTACTAAAAAGATTAAGTTAATCAAAACCTTGTAGATTAAATAATTAAACCTGTAGATAACCACAATTTTTTATTGTTAATTAGACATAGAGAGGTGCAATTTTCATAGGATGCAGAGTCCCTAAATTTAGCTGTGGAATATTACATTGATCACACACAAAAAAACATCATTGATCCTCTGGGGAAGGGTTGGACGTCAGTGTGTGCGTTTCGGCTCAGACCACCTTTCACCTATTAAAGGGGGTTCCAGTAGATCTTTATCCTTGCTGCACATAGCAACAAAATGTGATTTGCCATCCTTAACCCTTTGAACACTCTCAGCGTCTTAGCAGGATGATTCACACTTACTCAGTTACTCTGCTTTCATGCTCTGTATTGTATCTGATATATATACCAAAAGTGTATTTATACCAAAAGAGCAGTGTTGTTATCCTCTGCTGCTCTGTCAAATTTTTAATGTATATTATATGTGTTTAAATATTTAATTTACACTGAAGCCATTAAAACATGGCTGTAAAAATCTGTAATATCACACCTTCCTACTATGACAATTACTTCTTTCTTTAAATTACTTGCAACCTTTATACATACAACTCTGAAATTAAACCCTGACATGATGCAAAATGCTGCATTTTGCTTCACCTGTTTAAGCTGTTCAAAGGCAGTGAATCTTATTAAAATACTGTGCAGAATATTTTTATTGCTGTGTAGATCTTGGTCATTATGCAGTATGATAAATTCTAAGATCCTTTTTCCAGCAATCACTAATTAAGGGTAACAGGCATGCATCCAGACATCCTGAATTTTAATCCTCATGTTTCTTAATGAGCTGATCAAATATTACACAGAATGTAATAAAAATATGGGACACATTTAAAATACAAATATATAATTTGTATAATTGTCCAGCTAATAAATTATGTCTAAATATTATGATTGTTTGTGCAAACACTTAGGGATGTGTCCATGCAAGTGGTAGAAATAATCCATATGTGCACATGCAATTAAATATTCTATACACACAATTGTCCATAAGGATTTTCATAAGCATCCATGGCACTACATTTGCAGAATACTTTTAAATCTAGAAACAGTTCTTGCTTAAAAAGAACAAAATCTATTTATATTAAAAAATAATGATATATAATTTAATTCTTAGAAGGGTAATTTAGATAAAACAATACTCAATACCCCTAGCTTGTCACCTGACTGTAGTATTGGCCTTTCCTACCTTCTGAAATGACAAAAGAGTTTTTTTCCTCCCCTTTTTGCTGATGGGAAATTCCTGGCAGCTGAATTCCCTGATATTTGACCTGCTTTTAAATATTTTGCATGATTTTGCAGAGTCAAGGAGCTTCCAGTAGTTCAGATAAGCTTTCAGCAAAGATCTAAACATCCTGATGCTTAGCTAAAGTGATGTTTTGATGTCCAATACCACTTAATTTTGCTTCATTCTTCTTCATCTTGAGAAGCATCTACACAAACTCAATATTATTTATTGGAAGAAAAATGAAAGTAAAAAATTGTCAATTGTGAGAAGCATTTATTTTTCTACATTATTGGTGGTTTAAGCCCAGTACTCTGAATGGTGAGAGCCAGCCAGGGCTGCCTCTGCATTATTCTGTACAATACAATTTAGCTGGGTTCAGTTGATATTTTTATTTTTCCAAATCCCTGGGCTCGTAAGGGCTGGGAAGACCACAGAGACAGATTGCTCAAGCGCCAAAGAAAGGGAATGTCTTGTGCTGTTTAGCAGAAAGCTCTGTGCCTGACTGTGTGAGAGAGAGGCACAGGGAGTGAGCATATGCAGGGAAGGCTTGTCACGGTGCCTCACACGCTGCTGGCAGGCGCCGCGCTGCCTCCGCCCTCGCGGGTGGAGAAACACCAGTGCCTCTGCAGAGTGAAATAAATGCCTGCTGCTGAGGAGCTGACATCCCTATTGCATTGGCAAGGAATGGCTTCTTGTCAGAGTAGTTCCAGTCTAGCCCCTGCTGCCTCTCCCTCTGCAGCTGAGTGTGGCCAGAGAGGTCCTGCAGTGTCTCTCCTCCAGACAAAATCCAGCTGGTGGTCAGTGACATTTCCCCTCAGTGTGAACAGAAGCACAGCACAAGGGATTGGGCAGACACTCTCCTCAGAAGGGGTCTTCTAACCTGGGCTGAGACACTAATAGACATTCACTCTTATTTTCTCTATATGGGACACAATACATGAACCTGAAACAGACCAGAAAGAGCTTTAAGGAAAAGAATGTTTAAACCCAAAGTTCTTATATAGAGCTTTGAAAGTGAAAGAGCACATAAGAATATCCATACTGGGATACCACCCTTTCCTTCTTACAAATTCCTCTCTAAATAACAATCATTGAGATATTTAGCTATTTACTGTAATATACTTCACAGTGATGGTTCTGTACATAATTTGAAACTTTGATTTTATTATCTATTTTTTAGATCTTTTTGGCCATCTCCTGAATAAACTCAACTTTATATATGATGCAAATTAGATGTGTTCTTTTAAGTGACAATATATTTAACAGTCTAATTTAAAGTAAAACCATAAATTTAAATGGGACCATCCGTTACTTTTGCAACTAGACCATCCCAAAACCACGTGTCCACTGAGAAGAGGGAGAGCTTGAGAAATTAAGAGATGGACCAGGTAAAACCAAAAATACCTTATTTTGGCCACTGTCTCTTCTGTAGAGATGAAATGGGTATCTTGGGAGACTGACAAACTTCCCCTCCTGCTCTTCTATTCCATCCTGATGCATGCCAATCCTTGAATATTTTCCACAGGCTTTCTGGTATTCACTGTACTTGCATGCTTCAAGCAAGGCAAAGGATGTAAGAGCTCTTTGAAATTACAAATGCTGTAGTTATATACTGTAGGGACCCCACTATGTAGGGTCTCACTCCTGCTTGTTGCACCTCTCACTGTGAATATGATATGTTGCTCTACATACTCGCAAATTTTCATAGCAAGAGTCTTAAAGCATACCCCATTCAGCCTATCATTGTTTCATGAGACAATTAACCTGGGAATTTGGACCTGGGAATACACACTCCCTTATTTCACAGAAAGGGCTAAACCAGTCACTAAGAAAAACATGATTCATGTTTTAGATGCAAGGCTCTACCCTCAATTATCAACAGTACTTTCATGTGAACTGGAAAGCAGCTGTTACAAATAAAATTCAGTGTAAAGCAAAAAGGTAGACTAAACATTCACTCTACAGAGTTGTTTTTATCTGGAGGATGGGTATACATCCATTTTATCTGGCTGCTAAACTGTCCTTTTTAAAACACTCCATCTGCAGTGTGTCAAAAATAGTGCTGTCCTGCACATGCTTAAATTTTTGGCAGCTAAGAGACACCTTAATTTCTTTTACAGTAAATACATAGATATATTACACAGTGATATGTAGAGCAGATGTTTCTAAAAATGTAAAGAAATTCCAGTCTGTTTGTGTTGATGTAGTAGCTGTAGTATTTCAGAAAAAGATGGTTAGGCAATGCAGTTATGGCGCAAACATGCGTATTTGAAGAGGGTGTGTACAAACACCTTGTATCAATGGGTATGGCCATGACATCTATGAATAAAAAGAAGATTTATTTCAAATTTACCTATAGAAAAAAGAAAGCATTCCTTTCAAAAGTTTTCAAAGTGAGGGACAATTCTTGTATTCAGAGTTGCAGCATAACAGGCTTGACTCATCGATAGATGACACATCAAGCACAGGGAATTTGAAAAAGTACTGCTTAACCTCACTAAAATAATCATGGTTTTGAGAACAGGAAAGAAGGAAAATTGCTTTCTGATCCTTGACTCCACTATGTTCAAAAAGGGTAATGAATGTTCTGATAAAACACACTTCATTGGACAAATAAATCTGGTTCAAATTGACAATGTTATGTAAAGGGTTGTTCAAGTCTGTTTAAAAATCATCTTGAAGCAGAAAAAACCCCAAATAAACCAGAAGTCCAGTATGAGACAAGAAATTAAGTTTACCAATGCATTCATTTTTTTTGGTTGTTTCTCTTGTAAAACCTTTTTAGTGACATCCTTGACTTAACAGACTAACCCAACAGTATAAAACTATAGGAGATGAGGAATGGTATCAAAACATCTGAATCAATTGCAAAGTACCCAAACAAGCAGACTTTTTAAAAGAGCAAACACCATCACACACACATCCCCCCAAGGCCCAAATATTACACTCAGCCATTCACAGGTGGACAGCCCCAAGAATGAGAACTTCTTTTGTCTCATACCAAATAGAGCAAGGTGGTACCTTGCATCTCATTTACAGATTTAAATTAATTAGAAGATCATAGCTACTCCAGGTCATTATTACTGAATTAATTCAGTTGCTTGAAAAGAAGCATCTCTTGCCATCTGAGATGCAATGGAGTATCTGCAACAGAGGCATGGGGTTTGGAGATTATGATCTATGGAAACATGTAACCTTCTAGATTAGCAGCTAGAGGCCAGCCTGAATATCATGGGCCTTGCCAAAACGCACTAGATATCTGTTAAATACATTGTACATTATGTTTTTAATATTTTCATGCACCCCAAATATCTTTTGAAATCAAGGGGACAATAAACTTCAGAATTACTTCTTTGAGCCCTAAAATTGTGTAATTGTGCATAGTATAAATTGTGTATATCAGCTTTTCTCAAGGCTACTCACATTTGTTAAAGGTAGTGTAAGTCATTGCAATATTGCAATTGTTATTAATGATTAATGGGACATAACCACCTTTTTCTTGTTTTAAGATTGATGTATAAATAGAAACAATGGAAGAAAATAAAACCCTGTATTTTGCAAAGCATGTCATTCACATAGAGTTTTTCCCCTCATGATAAAGAACTAATTACATGAAGTGATGAAAGATATAAATATTTATGAATAATTAATGTGTTGAAAAGCATATTTAATTGGGTAAATAATGCACAGATTTGCACATCAAAATATGATACGAAGCATGTGTATAGAAATTATGCACAGGAGTCTCTAGGAAGCCATTCACAGAAATGAAAGTAAGGCAAGCCATTCTGGGAAGCAAGACTGTCATAGCTAAAAAATATGTCCACAGCCTACAAGCTTTTAGTGAAGAAAAATGTTCGTTTGTTCCAGGTAGAAAAAAAAAAGGGTTTAATAACCAGGTACTGCCTGTTTTAAGAATCTCATGAGTGTCAAGTCTCAAATTTTTAGCAAACGATCTAAATGCAGCATACAATACCATCCATTTGGGAGATTTCCTCAACTTAGTGCAGTCTGACAGCATGAAAAAAGGCTTGAAAGTGTTTGCATTTTCTTCACACTTGCTGAGCAAACTGACAAAACATTAAGCATCACAAGTGTTAACACTATTTGTTTATGATGAAATAGTAGGTTTTGCTGCAAGAGCAGAAAACAGCAGTAGTGAAATATCACATGGTGCAGCTAAAGAAACTCTTGGGAGACTTACAAAAAAGCTAACAAGACAGGAATCATCAGAGGAGAGATTTGTCAGCCAGCTCTTACTTTTAAATTTGTGATGTACATTTAATATTTCAATTTCCCTCTTGTAAAACTGGGACTTGCACACATCTGCTAAAATGTGCTCTAATGTTGTTGTCCAAAACATCACTGCATATAAGAAAAAGAGTTTAACATAAAAATTTAGAGCATTGCTTCCAGTTGTTTGGGTGATATTTAATCCATGGATCCACATGGATGGAAACAAAATAGAAAAATAAGAATATCTACTTTCTGTAGAAATAAGGAAGAATAAAAAAATTTACAATTTGTATAAGAAAATATGTTTTCAAACGTTTTTTGTATATGTTAAGCCTGCTGTCATGCTTATGTTAACATGTGTTAGTCACCATCCACAAAACTGAACTTTCTGACTATCTCTTTAATATATTTTTTTCTCAGCAATTCTCAGCCATTTATTCTCTCCTCTGTTGGGAAAAACAGAAGGATGTAATCTGATGTGAAGACAGCTAAGATTTATTTAGTGTATATGGTCAAGCAGGGAATTTATCTGAAGAAGTATATTCTTGGAATCCTTCCCCTCAAAACCTAAAGCCTCTCAAAATCTTGACATTATATATAAATGCAATATAAAGACAAACTTGTTTGAAACTCATGAGATTTTCACAGAATAGTTAAATTTACACAGATGTACAGCTGAAAATTATGTCTTGTTTAATTGTGTGCCTGGAGATGGATTTTTGGGTACTGACATTTGAAAATATTGGCCTTTGCATAGAAATTATTCCATGATAAATCTGTTCAATTAACAAAAATTTTATGTCCAAATGTCTGTCATAGTTAGCAGAATCAACATTGATGCTATGTCTTAAATTCAAGTCATTTCTAATATTTCATAAGTTTCTTAGCATTTGAATTTTCTTTGCCAGTAATCCATTTGGGTACAAGAGGCTCTTTTTCCAATACACCTGATCAAAAGAACAAGTGAAAGTCCTAAGAGTTCCAAGCAATTCTGCAGATGCAATAAATTTCTTGACTAAAGAAGGCTAAATATGGTAGATTAGAACTTAAAACTTTTTCTCCTGTATAAGTTTGATAGTGATGAAGGGTTTAAGCTATATTGGAATTGAAAAATAATGAAGATATAAAAGATGTTCTGAAGTTGTTTTAATTTTTCAAAAAGAAATTCTAAAATTATTATTTTAAATATTTTTATTTACTTTTATATTTAATTTTTCTTCACTCCTCATTTGTTGTTTTTTTTTCTTTCAGTGAGAGGGTTATAAGGCCTGAAAAGCATTTATGAGAGGTGTGAATGGAAACAGTGAACAGAGGAAAGTGGGTTAGTTAATTTTTCTATTGGTTTTATTAAATGAATTGCTTGTGAAACTGCTTGCAAAAATCTCTGTCTCTGTTTTGCAAAAATAAGCCATTGAAATGCTTTTTTTTTTTTTTTTTAACTTTCACTGAAAGTATATAACCTTAGTACAACTGTAGTGTCAGTGTTGGAAAACAGTATCCTACTTACATATTTATGCCGTTGAATATGAAGTAGAACATCTATGACCTGGGAGGCCAAGAAACAGCAGGTACAAATTGAAACATGAGATATTAAAACTTTGGTTCAGGGAAAGCCCATTTCACCTTAGGGCACTGCAATAGTAGAACAGGTTGCCTGAAAGAATTGTATATTCTCCATCTTTAGGGATTTTTCAAGACATGACTGCTTCAAGTCTGCAGCAACTGCGTCTTATCATATGGCTGACCCCGCTCTGAGCAGAAGTTTGAACTAGATGAAATCCCTTCCAAACAGGGTTTTTCCATATTTTAAAGATCCTACATTCAAGCTTTTATTGTCTGAATATCCACAATCCTTTAAAGACTTTTTTCTCTCAAACTACCAATGCACAACTTAGAGTGTGTGTACCCAAGAACTGAAAACTGAGTGGATATAACTACTGGCAACAAAATCAGCATCTAATATAGGTCCAGAGCACAGGCTGTGAGGTGATTTAGTAGAGACTGAATCTCTGAAGCTGTACTCTGGCAGCCTGGTGGTGGTCGATGTGCATGGAATTGTTGCCTAAATCATTCAGAGACAGAAAATACTATAAAGGAAAACTTCAGCTGAAGGATGCTCATCTCTGGCTCCTGTTGTCAGTGAGAAGAAAGAGTCTTGCTTTCTGGCAGAGGCTGGAAAGTACTGAAGACAGCTGTCCTATGCTAAAACTAGTCTTTATGATTATGCCTCGAGTCTCTACTTCTGAATTGCTTGTTACTAACACCTATAAGGCCCTTGCCTCTAATATCATTTATTGTTTCCGTTATAGACCAAGCTCTCCGTGTAATGGCATTATGTGAAGGTATCCACAGATATAAGTAGTTTACACTGAAGTGACAAGTTTGAATTGATCCTTCATGAATATTTAATGGTGATAAAATTTGTCAGATTAATACAACTCAGGTGTCAGAGTTGAAAAAAGTTATTTTTAAGTCTCTGTGAAAAAAGCATGGATTGATTTTTGTCCGCCTATTAAACTGACTCCTAATAAAATCCAGAGATGTTTTCAAGAAATCCCAGAAGAAACTTCTAGTAGCAAAACATATTAAGATGATACATCACTGAAAACAATTCTGTTTTCACAGGTAAAGTAACAATTTTGGCTGTCACAACTATGAAATGTCTCTATGACTGTGCACAAAAGTTAGAGATGAGCAAAGAAAGTTAAGTCCATACACTTGTGACAAATCCTTGTACTTGAGGTCTTCTGTAAATAAAACTCCTGCAGATACATTCAGGACACTAGTTGATTTCATGCCAATATTTTTAATCTATTTCTTCTGTGAATCTTTGCAGAGTTGTTGCAGTTTCTTTCTTTTAAATGAGAAGAGGATACCATATTTAATTTCCTCCTGTCTACAGATCAATAATTTGATATTCTTCTTGACATTGGGTAGGTTGAATTTTTTATGCCTCCCACACTTAATTTTAAGTCACTTTCATTGTAATAAAAGAAAATTTAAAAGCATAAACCAGTGCATTTTGAACGTAAATGTATGAAAAATATGATTAAATGGTTAACCACCTCTTCTGTCCAAGTATAGAAGCACTCAAATTAAAGGTGAAATTTAACTCATTAATTTTTTTTCATATTGAAAAATTCAGTTGTGTATCCCAAAACAAAGTAAGCCACCTACACCTGTATGTGTTTGTATTGCACTACACAACATTAAAAATAGAGAAAATTTTATTATCTAGGTATGTGTTATGGAAATGTAGATTTGATTCTTAGCTTTTGGCTCTCTATATCCTTTGGGAAATATCCTTTCCTTTTGGTGGTAGATAGGAGAATTATGTAAATAGAAATAAGATTTAGCCAAGTTACTAAAATTCTCTGAATCTTAAGTTAGGACTACAAATAATGCAGCAAGGCCTCTTTCCATTTTCAGTTCATAGCAATTTCCCAGACTTTGATGTAGAGCAAAATACTTACCTAGTGAGTTGGGGCAGAGCTGCAGGTTTAACATTCTATTCAAATATATTGAACTCTTTATTTGTGTTTGGAATTTTTTATCAGTTCAAAATACAACTATTGGTCTCTGGTTGGTTGGGGTTTTTCCCTCCTCCCAGTTACTCCTATCTTTTAAGTCCCATTAAATTTATCATTCATTATGAGAGATATCTTACTCAGGTTTGTTCCAATTTTATTTAATTTAGTAATTACAATGTAAAGTGGACTTTACAGATAGGATACAGTTTTCGCCTAAACATGTCCTTGTATCACCAAAAACAAAAACCACTGAAGAAATCAAGTTTGCATCCTCAGAGTTGTAGAACACACATCTTAATTTTCTTCTTATTCAGTGCTCTTCCCTGCACTGGCTGCTCCTTGCACTGAGAATGTTTCTCATCTTGATGTATGAAAAAGGCTGGTGTTCTTTTCAGGGTCTGAATCATGAGCCTTTACAAACAAATGATCTCTGGTGTTGGATAAGCAGGGCTGTAGCTCTGCAATAGCAATCTTCTGCATGAAGTGCATTAGCCCTATCTCAGCTTCAGTTTTTTGCCCTAATAGATTTCCTCATGGCCAGATTTGTATTTGCTCATCAGACAGTAAAGCTGAATGGGACTGAAGAGGAAATGTTGGGAAAGAACATTGATTTATGCCTAGAGCATCAGAAGGATTTGTTCCTTAGCCTTCTATTTCTATCACATATGAAAGGATTCTATTTTAGCTGTTTCTAGAAACATTTAATTTTGGTAGATTTGAATGTGCTTCACCTAGTTTTCTTACTTCCCCATCATCGTAATGTTTTCAAAATAAATTAAGATGAAACTGGAGATAATAAATTCCTTGAAATCATCCTGTGCAGATACCAGTATGGTGTGCCTTATGTAAGAAATTTTCGATATTGTGATCTCACATTTGACATTTCCAGAGATAGAAGTAATCTCCGTCCTGTCCTCGCACATAGAGGATTCTACAAGAAATTGAAGTCGGATTCCATAACTCAGGGAACTGATGTCCGGGGATCTTCCCTACTCTATTCTTTCCTGATGGAAGGTGAAAATATAGCTAAAATGAATCAGACATAAAAGGAAACATCACTGTGTATTTATTCTTCCCACTTTCACCTCCTAAGTGAATGGAAATGATGAAAATCTATGACCACTTGTCAGTCTGAAGTTGGAGAAGCTAATTCTTCCCTGAATCACATCTGTCATAGCTTGACATTTGTTTATTTAAACCCAAGCTTTGATGCCATGTGTAATGATATATCTTTGTGGTGGATACCAGCTTCTCCCCCAAACAAAGGTAACCTGCATGAGATGGAGCCACAGCCAGAACTGGAACACAGTATATTGAAAGATCTGGACCATCAAATTAAAATCCTTCTTATTGTAAATTCTTGCATAATCTGCCTCCATTAAGTTAGTGAAACCCCATCTTAAAATAAATATTTTTGTTCCCACTGAAGATCTTTTCAATATCCTTACTCCTTTGATGCATAGAAGGCTTTTTTTAAACTTATTTATGGACAGCTCATGCATATTTGTCCTGTTGACACATTGACCTTCCACATAGCCTTTTCCCTGACTGCTTTCTTCCTCTGGTATGTTTCTAGGGAAAAAATTTATTTCTGTCCTTGGCTTCTCCCTCTTCCCGAAGTTTTTATTCTGTTTGGAAAACCAAGACATTTTGGTCCAATTTTTCCTTTAATTATTCTATCAATACTTCTGTTTCCTTGCTCTGCTAAAGTTCTTATAATGATGGATAAATGCCAGAAGTATTCCAGGTAAGACCTTATCTTTTGAAAATCTCATGTTCAAAATTCAACCAGTGCTGGTTTGATAACAATTTTCTTCTTGTTTTCAGAGACAGTAAAGATAACATCAGTGGATATTTAGCAAATAAAAGATCTGTTTTTCCAAACACTGACACTTAAGGTGGCATGCATAATTATATCTTCTGCTGTCAGTCTAAACTATTTTTTCTCCCTAAACAAAATATAGAGTCTTTGCTCGGGGAGGAATGTCTTGATCTTGGTATTTGGCCATCTTCAGCAACTTTTGTACAAATATATATTATGTCTGTATATGAATGGTTATTAAGATTTCTAGTTGAAAGTTATGGGTCTGATTCTCCCTAGAAACCAAGTACAAAACCTTATATATTTTCATCATAAAATTCCATACTGGTTGCCTAATATGTCATCCACTTCACTTTTAGACTTCTTATGAGATGTCTCATCCTGAAACTAAATTTTTAAAAAAATTATAATATGAATTATACCCTATTAGACATCACAGACTGAAGTCACGTGCAAACACTGGGAAGGTGCCCTGTATTTCCTGTCTATTTGCTCTGTTGCTTTATTCTTCTTTCCCTGATTGCCATTAAGACATTCGGTCCATTATACATTTTTAGAACTATATTGGAATAACTTTCCTCTCCTAGTCAACCTTTGTTGAATAGAAATATATTAATTAGACCTTTGAAAGATCTATCAAGACCCAAAGAACAGGTGTAATACAGCGATTTCACTCCATCATAACAGGAAGTAAATTTATTTAGTCAGTTATCTTGGATGTTTGCGTCCATTTGAATCCATTTGAAAGGATTCATTGTTCAGGTATATCAGTGTGATTGAAATGTACCAAGTGGCTGGCAGCAGAGGTTATACAACTGTGGGCCAGAAAAGAAAAGAGAAGGAAGAAACTGTGGGTTTTGTCTTTCTGAGTCTGAAGCCAAAGGTTTTTTCCTTACAGCTCCCTAAAGGCAGGCATCCTGTGGCCTGCAGACAGCTGGAAAGGTTTGGGTCCGACCTACCTGAGATCTGTGGCAGCTTTATTAGCCAAATCACAGAATCACAGATTCATTTAGGCTGGAATAGACCTCTGACATCATTGACCAAACACCACCTTGTCACCCAGACCATGGCACTGAGTGCCACATCCAGTCATTCCTTAAATACCTGCAGGGACAGTGGTTCCACCTCATCCCTGGGCAGCCCATTCCAATGCCCAATCACCCTTCTGTAAGAAATTCTTGATGTGTCCAACATGAACCTCCCCTGGTGCATCTTAAAACTGTGTCTTCTTGTCCTATTGTTGGTTGCCTGGGAGACAGTCTGACACTTTGGTCCTTAAAAAAAAAAAATAAAAGGCAGCAAAAGCTCTATGACAGAAGAGTGTAAGTTGGATTTCTTGGAGAACAGTATAAAATAAACTAGATCTTGCTTATTTCATTTATTTAAGACTAATCTTTCTCTTATATCCATAAGCACATATCTAGAATGTTAATATAGCTTGGGAATGGTTATCTTGGGTGTGATGTTAAATTGTTTGGAAAGTGTTAATTTTGCAGAAATTAGCTCTACAAAAATGTAGATGCTTTGCAAGATGTCTATTGAGTAAATAATTAGTTTGACTTCCATAAAACTGGATGTTCAGCAAGAAGTTTAGGCAAGGTTTCTGTGTTGGGGTGTCAAGGATATGCTCATGACCCTGTTACCCATAAAGTGGGATTTGGTTGCTGCACACAGAAGCAAGACATAGAAGAGCTTATTGGGCTGGAACCAACTACCTGAAGAAAGCAGTTTTATTACTGCTGAAGCTGTACAATTGAGGGTTTTTTTCCTTGAGCATTGCCTAAGATGAGATAAGATTCTTGATTTCTATAATCTGCTGAGGGTTAGAAACTAAAATTCTCCAGTCATCTCTACTCTGGGTGTTTGTGTGATGTTTGTCAGCTTAGAACAATCACTTCCTTCTTCCTTTCATGGTTTATTTTTTCTTTCTTCACTAGAGGAAGGTATTCATATGTAAATTAGTATCTTTCAATTTCACCTATCAAAAGCCAGATGCACTGGGGAGTATCGTATTTCCTCTTTTCTGTGGCTTACACCTTCATTAATCCTCTTCTACAATACTATCTCCCTGAAATGTCCCTTAAAAGCATCTTATTAGCAATGCTTTCGAATTGTATCTGATCTCTTGCTAGAGGACTATTAGAATATTACAAGGTTAATTTTCCACAATTAAAGTTTTTTGTCTTAAGTCACAACCTTCAATCTGCTGCTCCTCTGTCAGGAATGATAACATTAACACAGCAAGACACCCTGGAAATCCTGCTTTATTGGAGTTGTTCTTCCTTCTTGAGAAGCCTGTTCTGCTAATCTCCTTCTCCAAGACAGTTAAGATGAAAATACAGGTTCTAGTCTATGTCAGTCTTCAGCAGAAGCCTTCTTTTGAATATTAGAAAGACAAAACATTGTCAGAATATCCAATTTTATTGAACTTCAAAGATCATATTAGTTTTATAACAGAGTATTTTGATCATGGAATAAGATTTATATTAAATAAATTGATCCATTTTCAATTTAATTTAAATTTTCTGGCCTGAAGAACTAAGAGGATTTTAATTTCTGTTTAAGCTCTGTTCAGAAAATAAATTAATTCTAAAATTAATACATTTAAAATTTATTTTAAAAATATTATTAGTCCATTCGTTCATTCCTTCATAAGGCAAAGTAAAAAATACTACTACCCCTAGCAGAATATTCAGCAAAAAAAGTCTAAAACATTGCTTGTATGTGTTAGTTTGGAGATTTTTTTTCTTTATTTTTTCTAGTATGTCAAATTTGTGCATGTAGTATTCCTTTCTGGGGACCTCAATTTTAATTTGTTATAATTATCTATTTCTTCTTTGCTGCAATGATATTGTATACAGGTATGTTAATTTTAGGAGATTTTGTCCTTAAATCAAATCTGATGCCTGTTCCCTCTATGACCCCTTTTTGAGATCTTTTTTCAGCAGCACCAGTCATTCTGCAGTCTGTTGTACATGTGCTGATATTTAGCAAAGAAATATGAGCAATGCCTCCTCTGACTGCATAAAAAAGCTTTTCTTCAATGTATATATTGATACATTAAAAAGCTCTGACTAGATTCTCCAAATGAATTTAACCAGTTTCTCTGACTGAGATCTAAACATGTTCAATCTATTTCCATCTTAAATATTTTTTAAACTGTAAAAAAAATCATTTTGTTTAATTCTCTTTGTTTAAATTTGTGAGGGGGTACTTTTGGGGGGGTGGGGTAGTTCTCATTCCATGTAATCGGAAAATTATAATTGATGCTCTTCAACACCATTCTATGAAATCTTACTGTTCTGAGAACAATGTCATACTCCTTCAAAACAGTGATGCATACAAAGAAGCTTTATTGCCTTCAGTGGAATTAATTAAAGTCTTAATTATACATGTGTTGAAGGACTTTGCAAGAATATGTACAAATCATACTGGCACTGCAGAGTCTTCAATAAAGGTTTTTCTATTCTTTCAGTCTTGTTTTCTTGTCCCCTGAACTTTACAGTTAGAACTGGCAAGAATTTCTTATGAGAAGTTTAAGGAAGTCAATGTACATGCCGTGTCATGGCCACAGTTACTAAACCAGATTATAGTGATTACTCAGAATTATACAATGAAGTAGAAACATGAATAGAAATTCACGTCACATGTCTGACATTTATGGAGTGTTGGAAATCACAGGCAAGTGCATCCAGGCCACCAAAACCCCATTTCCCACACGAGCATTGTGGGACCTGGCAATGGCACAGGTAATTAAGCTTTACTAGACACTTCCCATGCCAGACCCTTTCCATTTGATTTTTGTACTTCATTTCTAAAGCTGATATTTTTAACTTGAGATGAGTTGCCTGAAGCTGACTTTGTTGGACTATTTAAGATAAAATATTTCAGCCATACCTGGGAGCAAATACTGGCATAAACCTGACGATTCTTTCTTAAAATAAAATAGAGTCCTCCTGGACATTTTATTGACATCAGCTCCACACTCAGGAACAAAGATTAAAAATTATTAAAAGGCTCTGAAATCCTTATTCAGCATTCTTTGACATGGCATTTTGAAAGCAATTTTCATGAGTAAGTCTGCATGGCACTGAAGTGGTACAGTAATAAAATTCAGAAGCTAATCAGAAATTTTCTCTGAAACTGCAGTAATGGATTCTTACTTTGTTTAGAGGTAATAGTTCATTTTAATATAAATTAATTTTAATAGAGTTGGTGCCATGAAACAGTAGCAAGCTGCAAGCAAGTGACTTTACTTCCAAAACAAAAATCTGTAAATTGGAGCGTGATAACACTTAAAATTACAGAATCTTGTAAAGTCATTTTCTTGGTGAACCAGTAAATATGAATTAGTACTTCATCATGCTAAAGAGAGAGAGAGAGAAAGGGAGAGAGAGAGGGATAGAGAGAGAGAGAGAAAAAAGATATTGATATGGATCTTTTTGTATGTTTGATGATTTTGCATAAGTACCACACTACTTTCTATGAGTAGTTTTCCAACATTGAATGCAGCTCATCAAATATAGTAAGTATCACAGATAGAAGTCTGTCTTCAGCTCAGACATGTATCTCCTTGGCAACTCTAAGTCTCTAGTTGTCTTTCCTCTCATTTTTTTGATAAGTGAAGTATGTCACTGAAGTCCATCCATGCAAAAAGCAGAACTGTTGCCTCAGAAACAGGAGGAAGGACTGTTCAGCAGTTTTTAACATTGTTGTAAAACACACAGCCTGGTCTAGCCAACATAGTAGGTGATTAAGATATAGCAAGAAAGTACAATGCAATATTATCTGCAATAATCACAGAATTAATGTCATAGTTCTTGGCGTAAACAAGGTACAGTGAGAATTTAAGAAATAGTCAGACTGGTTTTTTGTCTATAACCCAATTATTTAGAGTTAAATTCTATCCTGGTAGCTCCTTATTTTTGCAATGGGAAATAGACAAAGATATTCAATATCTATTATTTTGTTTCTGCATGATCTGGGTTATCTGTGGGAAAAAGAACTTGCAAGAGTTGCAAAGTTCTAATTGGAAATGTATTGTGCACTCTGTGAAGGATGATATTGCACAAGCTAAGGAGAGGACAGAAGACAAGGACAAAAGCCATTTTTCTTGATCTTGACCATGAGTAGTCTTTATTGTAAGGATGAAGGAGTATGTATTTTTCCCTTCCCTTCCCTTCCCTTCCCTTCCCTTCCCTTCCCTTCCCTTCCCTTCCCTTCCCTTCCCTTCCCTTC
>JBBMKD010000216.1:1013180-1041576 GCA_037834095.1 Argya squamiceps | reverse complement strand
TTCCCTTCCCTTCCCTTCCCTTCCCTTCCCTTCCCTTCCCTTCCCTTCCCTTCCCTTCCCTTCCCTTCCCTTTTCTTGGGGAATTGGTTGTGGGTTTTTTTTAAGGCTACAAAAAAAGAACATTTGCTGCTGATCTGAATGATGTGTAGAAAATGCCTTGTGCTGAGAGGTATTACAGATAAGTTTGGTTTGTGAAATGTCAGTGTGGGTGGACCTGAGATGATTGAAAGGAGGGATGTCATGAATTCTTTATAAAGATAAACTTGCCCCAAACTCCATAACATTTGTGAGAATTGTTCATCGATGGTATGAATAATCTTTTGGATTGGTATCTCTGGTATGTCCTATTATTGTAGGTCTGCAAACTCAGAGAGAAATGGATGTTCCTTGTCTCTTGGAGAGATGTTTTTTTGTCAAACATTGGCATTGTTGTTGAGGTTTGAAGTTCTGTCATTCTTGCAGATTTTTCTTGGTGTAGTGGAAAGAAGATCTTGTTGATATGTTTTTTTAACAGAAATTGAGACATAATGAAATATTAGAAGTAGGGAAATGAAGGAATCTGCAGTTCTAAGGATATTGCCAGGAAAAAAAAAAGATTTTGTGCAAGAATCATCTCCCACTAAATAGATACAAGAAATGTGTGTTCTGTGCTTTCCAGCACATTGGCCACAAGTGGCAGAGGTGAGTTGCCCTCCATCTTTCTTGAGCTACACTTGCACGCAAAGTGTTCAGGTTTGGCAACCTAATAGATGTGTATCTCTGGATTCCTACATAGCCCTGACAACCAACAAAACATGCACATCTATAAGCATTCTAGGAAAGAAACATGGGGAAATACCATTTCAGGAATGAGGATTCGGGTGCTTCTGGAGTATGAAAACAACCATGATGGAAAGAGATTCTGCCAAGGGTTCTGGAAAACAGTTCTGAAAGCACAATTGTATACTGCAGCAGTGTTAGGAGAGTGTTTCCTCATACAGGAAAGAGGAAGACAATCCTAGTGCAGCCTCACCAAGCTGCTGTTTAGGATTGAATCCTGAAATAAGTAATTAACTGCTTTAACTTCAAATAGCTAACTGAAACAAACCAGAAAAGAGGAACAACCTGATAATTAAGAAGAGTGAATGCTTTATAATGAACATATATTAAAATAGCATTCAGGAAATAGAGGAGTTTTTCACATATAATATTCCAGACTGGGTTTAAAAGGGTAGCTAGGAGCAGTGTCTGTGATAGTGAGTTAAGTTTCACTTATCATGATGTATTGCATACTTCTGTCAGCATCACTATGGAAATATGACTTTCAGAAGCAACCAAAAATACTTGCTCTTTTAGTGAGTAACAATTTACAGCACAACTATATATGGGACAAAAGGCTCCTTAAAAAAATTAAAACTCATATTACCTGTCCTAGGAGATAGTTTATGCCAGAAAGGAGATCAGTGTTAATTTTCAATTCACTAGCTTTGGGATCAACTAAAGACCTGAGTTAAAGCCATGTTTTTAACAGTTACCAGAATGTTTTCTTTTCAAAGATAGGGTAGGCTGGTGTAAGGTGTAGTGTGCATAAAGGATGAATGCAGAAGCATGATAGAGATCAGTGACTTCAGGAATCATTTGAACAGATAAATGTCATTGTGGTTTTGTATAGGCCTCAGGGTCCAGGTTTTTAGCACCAGTTGGCAGAGTCCTTCGGGTTTCTATAGAAACCTTTTGTATGAGGCTTTAAATAGAGGCTCTGCATGTACCCGAAAAGTAAGAATTCAAGAATTCTCTGGTGTCTTTGGTTACAGGGTTCTCCTTTCACCCAAAAGTCAAGTCTTATAATATTGACAAGATCAGAGATACTCTGGAAGGAACAATGCTATAGTGGTAACAAATATCTGTATGATTTACATAATTTTGTGATCTTAGTTTATGTTTTATATACACAAACTATCTAAAGCATATAATCTTCCCAAAAGTTTGTATGCCTCATTTAATAATAAGTGAAAATTGATAATTTGTAATTTATTTCGAGGAAAGATAAGTATTTCTTACAATTCTGAATGCTCATTAATTGATGTCCTCTATAAAAGGTCAACATTATTGGTAGAATTATGCCTAGAGACCATGAGACAAATTCTGTTCTTGAGAGCATTGTCCAAACACTCCTTGAACTCAGGCAGTCCATGCCATCTGTATCTTTAAAAAATAATTCTCTATTTCTTCCATGATGTCTTTGGTACAGCAATTTGCCCACAAGGATATAACTGTCCTAAACACAACTTGCAAAAGAAGCTCATTCTAATAAAATATAAGTAAATAAAAATACTGAGCCGTGGTTCTTTGACGCACAGACAGTTTTCCTTTTGTAAGTCTTTCCAACCAAGTAAACTAGCCAACTCCAGCTTAACAAAATATTTCATCTCAAAAGTAGATATATGTCTTTCTACAGTATTTTTTTATTAGTGAGACTTTTATCTTGGGGATTTTTGCTTGGATGATCCTGATGCCTTGGGAAGGCTGACCTGGAACAGAGACTGGACGGCACTAAGAGAATAAAGTAGATATTTATTGAAAGGCCTTTAGGACGTACCTTGGGCAGTACAAGAGCCTGGCCAGGGCTACACCTGAGGAGGACCCAAAATGATCAAATGTCCAAAATGGACAGCTGGTCACAAGGTCTCACACTTTTATAAGTTTTGGTGCATTTGCATATTGGGGTTTAATTGTCCAGTTACAGCTTCAGATTATGAAGTCCCATCCTTCTCGTTTCTCTCTTCAGTCTGCTGCTGTTTATGCTTTCAGGACTGAAAACTTGTAACAGTTGTCCTTGGTCTTCAGCAGGAAAAGAGTTTGTTTTGTCTTCCTACTCCGTGAAGAGAGCTGACTAACACTGAACATGAGGCTCAGAACTGCACCCCTAGGCAGCACAGAATCTGAAAAACATGAAAGCTAAAACTTAAGGCATCAATCCAGTTTTCATATAAAATGAGCTGGGGACACTTTTTTTTTTTCTCTTGGCATGCTAATTTTGCTAAAAAGTAAGTTCAATTAACGTTTTTCTTTCCCCAAACAGGTACTTTGATGTTTCACTTTTTAAAAAAATAATTAAAAATTGAAACTTCTATTTTCAGTTTTCTACTTCACATTTCCACTTCTTTCCAGGAAAAAAAGTCATCCAAACTTCTTTCAAGAGACAGAATAGCCAGAGACAATGAAAAGTGATTATCTTTGGTTCATTTACTCACTACACCAGCTTTTAATGACAAACTTGCTACCTTCTAGAAATTGGTTTTGAAAGGACTAGTTCTTTATCAATCAATAAACTCTTCCTCTTCCTGCTATTTCCTGAGAAATATTGTAAATTTATTGTGAAATTATATTTGTTTCGGGGTTGTTTATTTGTTTTTCTGAGTAAATTCTTTGTCAATTTGAGTGACAGGTAAAATGCACAATTACAATAACAGGACTTGGATTTCACAAGAATGTTATGCTGCTAAATGTCCTGTAAACTAAACAGGCTCTTCATTCACTTTGGTATTGTTCTTTCAGAAAATCCAATGCATTCACCCAGGCAATTTACATGTTGCTCCATGGAAAATCTTTAGTGGTGGAGATGAATGCAAAAATGTACTTGGAGCTGGTAACTTCATGTACTGCTGGTAGGTAAGACCAGCAGTACACAAAGTAAGGAAAGTAAGGAAAAATTTTTTGCACACCACAACTATAGTAGCAATGAAACTGGCCAAAACAGCCATCTTTTAGATATGGACCTGTCAGTTATTTCCTACAACTCCACAAGTTATTTAAAGAACAGAATGGAATAGAATAGACTTCAATAGTTCCTGTTGGAAGGGACCTTCAACAATCGTGTAGTCCAATTGCAAGGGTTGTGAACAGGTAAATTTCTAGAGTTTTTTTGATTAAAAAGTTAACTCTATGCTTCCCTAAGAGTATTAGCAGAAATAGGGGAAAAAAAGAATCCTTAAAATCTGCCTAGTGGAAAAGCAGAGTTAAAATAAAACCGGCCATTGTCAGACAGCTTGGTAGCTATCTCAGCTGAGCTCTCTGGAGCAAATTTAGAACTACTTGTGAACTAGAACTACTTGTAAACTCTGGTCAGTTAATATTAAGTATACTACATAACTCATGATGATTTACAGGTGCAATATCACAATGACTGTAGAGGTGAGGGGCCTCCTACTGGCCTCCTACTACTACATTCCATAGTCCATGGATTTATAGTTCATGATTTCACAGACAAAGTTTGTATAAAATAAAAGCAATGTATAATGTTAATTATGCTTAATAACACTTAATAACCATGTGTATTAGAGAGACATTGTCATGCACATCAAAGGAAAATAAATTCTTTCATAGTCAGTTTTTATTTTTGGTGTTAACAGAATTTCAGAATATGCTGTGTTGGAAGGGTCCCATCAGGATTATCAAGTCCAGCTCCTGGCCCAGTGTGGGACAACCCAAGAATCCCACTGTGTGCCTGGGAGCATTGTCTAAATGCTTCTTGAGTTCTGTCAAGCGGGTGCTGTGACCACTTCCCTGGGGAGCCTGTTCCAGTGGCCAGCCACCCTCTGAAAAAAGAATCTTTTCCTGATATCTAGCTTAAACCTCCCCTGACACAACTTCAGGCCATTCCCTTGAGTCCTGTCGCTGTCACCAGAGAGCAGAGATCAGTGCCTGCCCCTCCACTGCCCCTCGTGAGGATGTTGAAGACCACAATGAGGTCTGACCTCAGTCTCCTCCCGGCTGAACAAACCAAGTGCCCTCAGCCACTCCTCACACGGCTTCCCCTCAAGGCCCTTCACCTTCCTTGTGGCCTCCTTTGGATGTTCTTTAATGGTCTAATGTCTTTTTTATATTGAGGGGCCCCAAATTGCCTCAGGACCCGAGGTGAGGCTACCCCAGCTCAGAGCAGAGCAGGACAATCCCCTCCCTTGCCCAGCTGGAGATGCTGTGCTTAATGAACCCTGGTTTTTTGTTGTTTCTTTTTTTAATCCATCGAATTACAATATTTTGTAGTTCTATATTATAAAATACTTCTAAACCACTAACATTTTCAAATACTTATTATTTGATCAGTCTTGTGCATGACTTTGCATGCTTCTCAGCTCAAAGATCCATGAGGATGAATCTTTCAAACCTTGATTGCTTAACTCATCCTCATTTAAAGACAAGATTGTATCTTGTTGAAATGCAGAGAAACTATAGATGAAAGGTCTATCACAGTGTCAAAGAAAGGGGCAAGTTAATTTGGATGAAGGTTCAGCAACATGTTCTCAGACAGGACAGAGGAGTGATATCACTCAGTTGAATTGCACTAGTTAATTTCTGTACCATCTTTTGTTCAAAGTGGTTTTCAGCTCTATGATTTAGACATTTCTATTGCTGTATGACTGTTCTTCTTTTTTCAAATGCATCTCAGTAAGGTTTTTGTCTTAATGTAGCATTTGCCAAATTTCTCATGCATTATTTGATAGATCTTTCTCTTGTTCTTTATGTAAGTTGAGCAGTGCTCAGGTAGAAGAATAGGTGTGTGTACTGGAAAACACAAAATGCCTCAGTTCCAGAAAGATGCATTCACTGGCTCCTCCATGTGGTGTTCTTTCTACGAAGCTGATTACCTAGATGGGGGATGGATGTCTCAGGTTTTAAAATAGGACTTAATCACATTTCACAAAAGTGATAACTCTGGTAACTTCTTAGCTAGCATAATACTCATTTCCCAGGAAACTGATTTCCCTTTGATTAAGTCCTGTGTGGCGTATTTTAGATGAATCCACTGAACTAAGCTCATTGTTCAGAATAAAACCTTACCAGCAATAGTTGCTTTCTATTTAAGCTCCTTTGGTTTTAGTTAATATGGGATTTTTTAAATTTTGTATTTTCCTTTTCAATACTAGTAGAATGTTTGTGTCTCTAAATTTTCAGAATTTGTTTAAAAGATACATACAGTGAGTGAAAATTTCTTTTTCTATTTTACCTTCAGGATACAACATTGCAGTGACTGGAAAAAATGTCAAGCCTTGAAAGAGTATTTTCTGTGTCTAAATCAGGTGCTTTTGTCTATGAGAGAGAGCTACAGGCAGTTCAGATAAAAAAAGTCCAGATCCCACCCTGGTTCTAAGAATTTGTCTGTCATTCCCATCTTCTAATTAGTAAGCATTATATTCCCAGTGAACTCCATCTGAGTTATGAAGCAGTTCTCTGCAGAATTGGAGTACAGTATATGAGAGCCAGGTAATTACAAGCTTTCCAGACATGTCAAACACAACCCTGTCAGCAAGGGCTCCACAAATAAGAAATCTTAGGTCTTGGAGGAAAATTTTCATTACAGCTCTGTCCACATAGAGTCATATTCCAGGGTGTTTCTGCATGTTTTATGACACAGATTAACTTTCTCCAGTCACTAGAGAGAATAGATTGGATATGACTCAAATCATTATGTATTCCTTCTGAAAATGGTGTTAATGGTTCATATAAGAATAATACAAATTGAAATTTTTAACTGAGTTGGCTCTGCAATGCTAAAGTTTTTTGGTATTTTTTAGCTGTAATGGCCTATTTGCTACCTACTGACTTGGCATGTATTGAGATGATTCAGAATAATATTTTATTTATTGCTGATTGCCTTGTGATTTGTAATACTGAGTAATTCATAGAAAGAATAATCTTGTCATTGTGACCTTAATAACTTTGTCCACCAGGGAAAGAAGTATGTTCAGGAAAACAGTT
This sequence comes from Argya squamiceps, assembly GCA_037834095.1. Taxonomy (NCBI): domain Eukaryota; kingdom Metazoa; phylum Chordata; class Aves; order Passeriformes; family Leiothrichidae; genus Argya; species Argya squamiceps. The sequence continues at coordinate 1,034,838 of JBBMKD010000216.1, read as the reverse complement.
ATGAAACTAATTTTTCAGTAAATTGGTTTTTTTACCTGTATCCTCTTTGAATTTACTTTTTGAAAAAGAGAAATGAAGTTTGTTTCAAATTATTGTTTAAATTCTGTTATAATCTTCCTTATTAGCAGTAATTTTGGGTTAGACAATTATTTTTCAAACTGGATGCCGAGATAGGCCCAGCACCAAAGCTAGGTAATATATGTCTGTATTGAACGATTCATAATTCCAAACCCTGCCAAAGAGCTAAAAACTTTATTATATTCCTTGTAGGCATTAGAAGGATTATTTTGCAAAATGCAGGTGTTACACATGGGTGACCAGTGACACATGGGATGATGCAAATGATATAGTAATGTGAGAGTTTAGATCAAAAAGTCATGAAAATAAATAAAATTCAATTAATGAGATCTCAGACTATGTATTACTTTAAAATTGCAAAACCTTGTGGCCTATAACAAGCTATACTTTAAATCAAATTAATGACTCTATAATTCATGACTCAGAATAGTCTTTCCTTACAGCACAACTCCCTAACATCCCTTCATGTATCATTCATTAAACCCAGACTAGTAACACTACCTAAAGCATAAGGATATACAGGACAAGACATTTTGAAAATGTAACCATACACAACTTTGGAAAAACCAACTTTGTATTAAGTCCTTTAGGAACAATCACTTAGAATATTTGTTACAAAAAATCAGCTCTTTATCTTCACGAGTTCTCTGAGCATTGCATGTATCTTCAAGTTTCTTTCTATGAAATACTGATGTTGTCACACAGTGATATATTCTTAATACTTGTTTGAAACATGAGAATTTTGAAAATATTATTGCACAACTTTTTCTTTTTTTAACTAAGTTCAATAATGACATAAACTAGCAAAACCATCAGAAATCTGAGACAACATCTACCCCAATAATGAAGCCTGAACTGTAAGAAGCAACAATGATAGCACCATCAATATGAAGAAATCTTCCCTGAAAGGTAAAAATATTTGAAGAAAGAAGTAAATTATTTTTGTTGAATTCAGATTTATTTAATTTTTTTATTGCAAACTTGCACTCTTTCCTGTTTCTGATAAGAGTTTAATCACTAAAATTACCATGAGTTCTATCACATGGCTAGACTTCCAGACATAGGGTATAATTATAGTAGTGCAGCCTCCTCAAAGAAGGTGGAAGAGCTGAGTACATGTCTTTAAGCTTAAAGAGGTTGCAGAACTATCATCCAAGTATTGCTGAAATATAGCTGTTTATTGCTGGTGTTTCTCTAGTAAACAGCTTGGTGTTTCATTTTGAATAGCCAATATTTAATATAAAAATATCTTGAATCAAAAAGAACAAATAAGCCTTGGATACAAACCCATTTTTAAATCATTGAGTGAGACACTATGAGTTTCATGTATGTGGTTTTCACAATCCATGTTTTATTTGCCAATCTAAATAGCTGCTTCTCCTCAAAGTTGGCAAGAACACTTACAGGAATGTCTTTGAAAACATCACAATGCTACAGGTGCCTCAGCAAGCTGAAAACATCTCTATTCCACAGGTGCCTCAGCAAGCTGGAGTTTTCATCTGACACTGGATGAGCGAGGCGTTCCGTGGGAATGGTAACCAACATTTACAACCCTGCAACATTATTCCCCAAAGTGCTGCCTGACTCATGCTCATTTGAAAGAGTTTTCAGCTCTGGGGAAAATTACAGAATGTAGACTATTGGTGTAAAGGACTCTGTTAAACAATGCCAGTGTACAACCAAAGACAATTATCTTTCTTATAGGATATTACAGAAATTTACCATTTTCTATGCAGGAAGACTGAAAAATGTGTATGCGATATTTACAAAGGCCTGTAATATGCCATGGTCTCCAGAAATATGCAGGTATGAAAAAAAAAAATGAAACTTTATTAAATAATTCTCATGGCATGATTTATGAGATAAGTAGATTTTTAAGGTGGTGAAAATTGTGTGTTCCTTTTCATCATCCTCTGCAAGTATGAAATATGCTCTGATTTTTAGTAGCATTGCTGTGGTATTAAAATGATACTTTTAATGTTTTTGTTGTGTTTGGGCTCTTTTTTTCTAACTAGTGAAAGTTTATGTTATCTAAATTTGTAAGTTACACTAGTTTAACTTTGAAGAAAACAAAAATTCCTTAAACATGAATGGAATGATCTTCACATGGGCAGAACTGCTGGTTTGTAATTCTTAGTGGTTTTGTGTTGCTTAACTAGTCATCTTTTTGCTTTGACAAAATACTCTCATTTTATGTGTGTCCTAAACTTCAGATTAGAAGTGTAGGAGTCCAGTTCCTGAATTTCATTTCCAGTTTCTATACCACATAAAGGAAATTTTATATATCTTTTTGTTTGTTTTTAAAAGCAAATTAAACCAAAAAATAGTATTTTTCCATTTCAGAAGTACTTGTCTGTTCAATTTTTTATTTGTCATTTTAAATCCAAGTTAACAGAATTCATGGGCTACATAACATTAGACTCTGAATTTTGAATTCGTATGTTAAGTAATTTTTATTTTCCTAGAAAGTTAAGAGATACCTTCCTAAATATGGGAATGCTGTTGAGCATTTGTGTCATTTTCACATAAGCAAATATAACCAACTCATATAAGCTCTTCTTATGCTTTATAATAGATTGGGAGAGGTGAACATGCCAGACCACAATGCCTGTAGGAAGGGCACTGGCACGTTGAAACTGTGCCAGCTGAAACAGTGCTACATGCTGACTTACACTTCACTGAACATTTGAATACATATCTTCAGCAGAGGATTTTTACAAAGTATTACAGGAGGCCAGCACCTCAAAACTTTCTTGTTTTACAGAAGACTTTCAGTGATGCAAGTACAGATGAGGAGTATTTGTATTTGTATACCCAATCTTAACTCCAGTGGAAGTAGGAGTTAATGGAGTAGGTCACCATAAATGATCATGACAATTCTTCCATGTCCTGATTCAGTATATCCCTTTCATTATCAATATACTGGAACCTGTGGTTAAAATGACAGAAAAGGGAATGTACTATACTTTCGCAAGTCATGTTTCTAAACAACTTTATTTTCCTTCATGGGAAAAATACAGGAGTTCCCATCTTTTACAGGTAAATATATTCTTTTTTATTTGAGTGCCGCATATCTTAGGTCTTGACTAGCAACATTTTTTGTGTATGTTAGAAGCAATGTTGAAGAGAAATTCTCTCTTTTATCCCACACGCTTTTTTTTGTGTGTGTGTCTCTGTTGATGTCACTTTCAGGAAGGTTACAATTACTTTCTTATCCCAAATTCTAATTGCAAAATGCAATAAATGTAGGTGGAATAGTGATAGCTGAACAGGGAACAGTATACAGAGAGACAAATTTTGAAATGCTTTCCTGTTGTAATGAAATAAGTCAGTCATTCTGTATTTAATGAAGAAATTTCTGAGAATTGGATCTCCCCTTTTCTATGGCAAGGAAGGAAAATGCTCTGAAATTTTCAGCCTATTTTAATTTTTTCTGTTTCTGAATGAAGAAGAGTTTGTGATTGTAAGCTTCTGTGTCTCATACCATTATGCTGCTATGTTGTGGTGTTGTGGGGCAATTTCTTTTTTTTTTTTTTAATAGTATAACATGCATTATGTTCTTCTATTTCTTATTATGAATAATCATTTCTGAATGGAACTTCATCACAATTCAAGTACCGCTAAAATAAAGGTTAGATTCTCTGTATATAACTTCAGTGTAAAAGCTTTTATAAATTACTTTATTGTTTCACAGGCCTTGGAGAGTGCTGTTGTGAAAGGCAATGAGTGTGACTCATCTGGCTATAGAGCTGGAAGTGTAATATTAAAGAAAATAAATAACAAGACTGAAAAGAGCATTAAATGAGGAAATGAGGCATGGATGCGTGAGACAGGGGTTAGTCTACTGCATGTAAGTAGATACCACCTAATTACTTGGGAGACAGAACTTAGTGAGGAAAGTGCAAGATCATGAATGATCTAGAAGAGCACTAGGATATGCTTGTCTTCTCATATGTAGTAGCTTTTCTTCCAGCAGAAGTTGGCTGCCTTACTGCCACTCTGCAATATATGGAGGAATAGTTTGAAAATTCAAGTCTTGAAAGGAAATGCATTAAAATTGCTGAAAAAAAGATTTATGCTATTTCTTTTTTGATTGATTTTACTGCCTTTTAATATATCTGCTATTATAAATGAGGGTTTTGCATTGCTCATAAACAGCTCATCATATTCAGTGTCAAAAATCATGGCATTTTACTACTAAAAGAGAAAGAAAAAAATGCCCTCAGTTTAAGATTTTACTATGGAAATCTTTAACAAACTATAGCTGGGATTTGAAATGTAAATTTTGTTGCAGGAAAAACTGATCTGAAAGCCACCAATGCAAATAGGGCAGTGCCCACTGTCACTCACTTTAGCAGGAAAGGCATCACCATTTGCATTTTAATCCCAAAACTGTACATTACTTTTGAGGAGTCCTTGCTCTTACCATGCTCTTTTTTTTTCTTTTCTCCACCTAGTATTTTATTCTTTTATAGAAGAGGGAAATAACTCTTTCTGCTCTCTAAAGGAACATTCAGTGAACAAACTTACTTTTGATGTTTTTACCAGTTGACAATTGTCTGTGGACAAAAACTTTTCCTATATCAATCAAATGTGTTTATATTAGTAGGTTAAAGACCACCAACACTGCCACCCTATTTTATGCAGAAATTCCTTGGAAAGTCTGCATGTGTTAAACTCTAACTCCAGTAAGTTTGTTTTAACCAAAAAAAAAAAACAAAAAAAAAACAAAAAACCAGACCAGGGCATTCGGGCATTCTGTTAATGTGTAGTTGTACTAATATTGATGAAAGCATCGACGTGGGCAAACCTATAAGAGATGTTATATAAAGAAGATTTAAATCAGAGGTGTTCAAGTCTTTCCAAATTCAGTGCTCTTATATCCTGGAAAGCTAAGGACATAGAATGAAACTGCTTAATAATTTTCATGCAAAACCTTGTGAACGAGTTGTGTCTACAAAAGACTCAGGGATTGATAAGGGTGTACTCATTAACATGCTGCTGTTTGAATAAACAGTTTTACTCATTTACCTGAAATCTTTTGCAGTTCATTTTTTGAGATTGTGAAACAGTCATCAGCAAAGCTTGCTGGGAAAACCAAGAAAAAAACCCTACGCGATAATTTCATCGATTGAACATATTAATGTATTAAATATTAATACTTGGAATCTAATTATTTATCAAAATTAATTAGAGGGCCAGATTTTTATTCCACAAATTGAATTTTGGACTTTGAAATAAGCAAGAATAATCTAAGTCTTATGAGAATCTTTATGTTATCTAAATATTATATCTCTGATATATTTTTTTTTACAAGAATTTGGGTGTTTTTATAAGATGAGTTTTGTGGCAAATAATGCATTTTCCAAAGCTCCTTCATATGAGCTACTAGAATAGAACTAAATTTGGGGCCTTGACAGATAAAAAGACTAATGTCTTATAGTGTTTGTTATTTGTCTTATAAATGATGGATAACTTCCTTTATCTGTAAATATAAATAAAGCAAAATAATGGTTTGATTCTACCCTTTTTAAAGGAAGTGGACCATTTCTAAAGAACTAAGTAAATCAGGTTCAACAATGGTTGTCAAAAACTGTAAGTTGGAAAGTAAATTTAGAGACACCAAGGGAAAATGCATTTTATATTAAAGCATTGATAGTGGTTTATGAAACAATTTTGTTTGCAGAGAACTGATACATTTATAGTAAAGATTTGGATATTCAAAAAAAAAAAAACAAAGTCTATATTAAGCTTAGATCATCTGGGGCTTGGATAGAGCAAGAATAAAGTGGCTGTCATTTCAGATATGTCCAGCGTTCAAACACAGGTAGCATCTGAATGGAGAATATACAGAATTTTTTACAGCCACAGATGCAGAGGATGATTTGAGTTTCATGCTTTCTACTGCAGTTTATGATGACTGTTCAGTGGCAGTTCTACCAGCTCAGGAAAAATTATTTTATTTAGGGATATTCATGTGAAAGGATGGTTTAAGCCTAGCACTATATTAAGGAGGGTTCTTCCCTCTTCTGGCATATTCACTTCTTTCCCTGTCCCATAAGCATTTTCCATCACCTTGCACTTCCATGTGGGAATTTACTGTATGGTGGGAAGGAAGAACTGGTGTAGTGCAGTGTATGTACTATAAATCCATTAAATGTATTATGTAAATTTAAAAGATTTTTCTGTTCCTCTTTTTGACTCCTACTGAGGTACTGACATCAAATTACAGAAGTCTACAGGTAATCTGCTGTTTATCTTCAGCAAAAGACACACAGTCAAATCCAGATTAGGAAGTCCTGCTATTTTTCATTTTACTCTTTCCTCCCTGAGCTGCACAACAGAAAGCAAAGACCTTCAGACCACCCTTGACTTGATCTCTCCTTAGAAAAGTGTGATTCAGCAGCAGTAAATGTTACAGGTAGGTACTTTTTTTCACTTTCTTAGAAATATCATCTACAGTAGACTCGAATGCATTGTCTTCATTATAAGAAAGATACAACATATTCTTATGGATTTGACCTGACTGTTTCCATTTATACAAGGATATCTGTCTAGTATAATGGTCAGGTGTGTCCTGACTTTTGTTTGTAACAATGTTCATTCTTGAAGTCTTCTCCTTCAGCAAAAATTCACTAAATACAGCAAATGTTCTTTCTTGCATTTAGTAAGAAACAAGGTCTGTCGTAGAAGTGACAAACAAAACTGACTGAAATTTGTGTGCAAAAATCAAAACTGATCCAAATATTCTGACACTTGAGAGTTGCAGTTAGTCTCTTCCAACAAAAGATGGCACTGCTCAATTTTCTTCAAAACTAATGTCCATTCACTGAAATCAAATGCGCCTAAAAAAAGTTCCCTTGTCTTTGTCTAGAATCTGCACACTTGGATCAGTATTTGTTATTACTGATGAAGTAATAAATTGGCCTAGGATATTTCTAAAAATATGTATGTTTCCACAAGAAGCCCCAAGTGGAAAAAAAACTAAGTGCCAATAATTCACAAAATACTCTTGCAACATACTGAAGTTCAATTCGGAGTCAATAATTATTTTATGGACTCAGTTGTTCTGCAAATAAGAAATGAAAGGAAGATAGTTTCCAAGGTTTTCTCAGACCTTTTTTGCATGCAACATACATTAACCATTTAGATTTAATTTAAATGCCTATTAGTAAAAGTATTCCTTTTCCTCAAAAGTTTTTGCTTACATTATGGCTGTACCCAAAAGCAGAGGTTTTACATAAATTTAACTTCTCTAATGCCTTGTGTAAAATTAGGCAGCTCTGTACTTTAGAGCTTTGGTAAATTTAGGTATAAGCAAAAATCCACTGATTATCATAAATTAAAAATTAGGAAGCAAAAAGAAGCACATGGAATTTATTTAGTGTAAAAGACAATATAGTCCCCAGAGACAAATTTTAAAACAAATTTGCAACAGGCCTGTCATGCTTGTTACCATGACTAAAATGTGAAAAGCAAACAAAAGCCAAACCTAAAATATTAAGAAACATTTAAAAAACATATACACAAATGTCAGAAAGTAATTTAATTAATTCAGAGAATAAAACTTGAAATACCTCAGCATTGTGTAAAAATACACAAAATCATACATGTTTCTGTCATTGTCTTATTTTAATACAATCTGAAGTGACCAAATATATAAAGATAACAGAAATTTCCCCAAGGTACCCAGAGTGCTCTATGAAAAGTGACACCAAAGTGGTTCTGAAGGTTTTGGATAAAGAGTAAAATTTGCTTCCTGTCTCTTTTTTTGTTTGTTTTGCTTTTAATCAGTTGTGGGGAAAATTCTGTGTTTCAGAAGTTGCATTTCACATTTCTTTTCAGTCTTCTTTCTGGATTTATTTTCTAAAAATATGGTGATGCTGTGCTTTGAGAAACATTCTTCATGCTCTTTTTCAATCCTTTCCATGCTTCCCTCAAAAACAAGGATTTATTATTATGATTATTATTATTTTAAATAAAATTGCTAAGTGAGAGATTCTATATTTCCTAAGAAGCTTCTTCAACATGACAAAATGAAGGTTTTTACAAAGAAACAGTCAGATTTTGTTCCAACCATGAGAAATTATTCAGAGCACAGTAAACCCCCCAAAAATAAATGCCCCCCAGTTTTGATGGGCATCGTTTTGAATGGGACCAGCAACAATAGCTGGGAAACCTAAATAAGAAAGAAAAGAAAAGAAACATGACAAAACCGTAATCTGTAATTCAAACAAGATTGTGGAAATTTATGATAATATCTTTATAGCAATTCAGACAATGAAACAATTCAATTTCAGAAGGGCAATAATGAATTTTTTATTGGCAGAGGAGTCCCTAGTTTTTATATGTAGCTCACTAGGTCAGTCTTAGCAGCAAATAGGACAATGATGCATTGATAAAAATCATTATCCTCATTGGGTAGAAAGAAAATGGTGTTTTTACAGGTCTAGGCCCATTTTCACAGCAAGAAATCACCTTACCTCATTAAAAATACATTAGCACTTTGTTTATCTGCTCAGGAAGAAGGGGTTTAATGAGATTCATCTTAAATTACTGTTTTGAGAGAAACAACATATTAGATAGTACACACATATTTCAGTAGATATGCAGCAAATAAAAAAAGCTTCAACCAAAGGAAAAAATCCCCACATAATACACTAAAAATTAAGACACAGAAATCACTACCTTGTGGCTTTTTTTTTTAGCCATCGTGCATGTAGAACTTGTTCTAATATGCCAGTCTTGGATCTGGGAATTTCTCCAGATGTATACACTTAAATAAATTTTACTTTTTTTGCCGCATATCTTTTACCTTGTCTTGAGCTCCACGGTGAATTACACAATAACTTTCTCCCAGCCTTGTCTCTGAGCTCTTTGCCCTTCCTGTGCTCTACCTGTATCACTGAAGGGCTTTCTCTCTTCAAACCTTCATGTCGTGGTTGTGTTCATTAGAGCTGGAAATGAAAAGTGTAAGTTCTCTCAAGGGACACTGCAGGAAATAGTCTTCCCAAGCACTTTTTTCTCCCTCCTTGCTCATGGAGAACTCCACTGACTCCTGTCACAACCCCAGCTGTCAAGTCCTCCCCAGAAGTGACCAAACAGAGACTCAACTCAGGAAATTCCTATGATTTTATCATATTTGAGGTACTGAAAACATTCAATTTGCTGCTAAAGTTCTTTTGGAAGAAAAAACAAAGTAATGTAGAGCAACAGAAGAGAACATGAGGAAGAGATTGAATGTGATGATCAAGATTAATGCACAACTGTAACAAAAGGTCAATCCTGTATTGAGTGTGAATAGTAGTAAACCGAATTGCAGACTTTCCCACAATGACTTAAAAATGCATTTGGGTTTATCCCTTATAAAGACAAGAGGGATGTGATTTTTCTGGTGGGCTGCTCTTTCATGATCCTGCATCAGCAAGTGAAATGGTACAGCAATTTTATGAGGTTCGTGTTTTGCAGATGTCTTCTCAAAAGTTTACATTCTTTCACAAATGGCACCACAACAATATGCAGTTAAACAAGTCAAAATTTCAACTAAGTCATCTTTTTTTGAAATATGCTAGTTATGATGTACATAAAATAAAAAACTACTGTTAAATTTTCATTCATGAAGTGAACATTTTTAACACAATATGGAGATCATGAAGGCATTTCAAGTAAGTTTTTTAATTTTATACATTCCAGAAAAATAACATACATTAGATTTTGTGAAAATTTTTGACACCACCTTAATTTCAAAATATCCAATCATCAATGAAGCTACCTCACCATATGCCTAAAAATATAATTATGTGTTCCTTAAGATGTCAGCAAAATCCATATGCTGAAAGGCGAAGCACAATAAAATGTAATAGAAAGCAGATTTGAGAGTACAGTATCACTGTTTTGCAGCCAAATTCCTTAAATAAACCTGTGATCTCTTATCTTCAGATTTAGTCATGTTTTGGTACCATTTGCAGAACCTAGTGCAGATAATTAAGAATGTTGAATAAGTGATAGAAAGTCTCATTTGAGCAGTTTGAAGACTGGTGCTGCTTGTCACAAGATTCACAACTCTGTTAGCCAAAAATTACAAGGTTGAACACAAGCTATACCTTGCTTTATGCAAAAATAGCATCAAGCCCGTGGTCAAAATAGGAAAAAAAAGTAATTATTCTTAAGAAACATTGATCAATGTGTTCTTTCAATAAGCCCTTTTGCTCTGAGAAGGATCTATCACAAATATTTGTTGAATTGTGAGAGGAAAAGTAATTTTAATTCTTACTCCATTTACTGCTGCTCCTTAAATTCATGAGTGGTGCCTCTTATATTTGGCTTGCAAGAAGCACCTCCTCTCCCTTGCACCATATGTTTTGGCTTGAATACAATAGTTTTTTGTTTTATCAGGAGAGATCTTGGTACAGTCTGCCCTGCCCCTGTTGCTTCCTGACCCTGATACTGAAACAAATTTCTATTTTTTTTCCTCTGCCCTGTCTCCTAGCCCTGTTAAATTCAAATTTTACACACATCTTCTAGGTAACTAGGGCAAATTTGGTAAAGGAGTTACCTGTCTAGGACATAAATGAGAATTTAGATGCCCATGTCTAAACCCATTGCTTATGTGCTGATACCAGCTGCAGGAAGTCCTTAAACAAGGATCAAAGATCACAAGATACCCATTGTATCCCAGAAATTCTGGAAGGAAATGTACTTCAACTGTACTGTGAACTGCTGTTTGCACATGCATTTTGCATACACATAGAGTCATCAGAGAAAGTCTGAAAGCAAGGATAAAAATCCAAGACTCCCACTGTCAGGAGCATGTCCCAACCACTAGCTGTTGTAATAATGTTAAATAAATTAGTAAAATCCACTCCCACTCTCTGACATATGGAAATTGTAGGCACTTGACTACACCTGAATATGTAGGGTTTGGACCATGTTTGTGTAAAAGTCAGGAGTCTAATAAGAAACCGTAAGTAGAAAAAGGTTGTCCAAGTTCAAGGGAAAAAAAGTAATTTCACTTGCCCAATATGAGACATTCTAATTGTGCTCTACAAGAATATTTGACTTGCAGAATAGGAGGAATATAATAGGAATTCTCTATTCCTACGGGAAAGACTATAAAGGAATAATAGAAAATTTCAGAAGAAAAATGTGTTCCTCATCCTTTCAACTTATATAATAAAAACAAAATTTACCTGGGTTGCTAAAAATCAAAGTCAACACTCTTTAGTTTCAAAAACATTGGTATTGTATAAAAGCTTTTTATCACCAAAAGTTTCCTGAGAACTTAAAACTGTTCAGTTATAGAGAATAGAATATTCTTTCAAGTTTACCTTAATTTAATGGAGCTAGGAGTTTCTTTGATAAAACAATTTTAATTGCTTCTATATTTATTTCAAATATTATGCTAACATTCTTGGACACAAACCAGAAATATTAATAGTGTAATACTAATTAAAATGTGATGAACAAATAAATATAGTAGTTTTCCACACTTTTAAATTTTTTTAAATAAATTATATCAAAAACAATACAAAAGTGCAGTATTTAGATTGTAATATGGAAAAATAAATTCAAGTTCTAGTGCTCACTTGCAACGGGCAATTAGGAGTCAATCTCTATATCAATTAAATGCAATTTCCATGTGGTAAATTCATCACTTTTTCTTGTAAAATAAGGCAACTTAAAGAGTTTAGAAGCCTTAACAAATTATATGATTCTGATTTCTATGTGATCAAAGAGAATTACAACTTTAATTTTTACATTTTCTAAAGATTTACATCATTATACTTTAAAGGTATTTTATCACCTTATAATATTCAAATATCTTAAAATCTGTCTGCATTTACGTAGTTCTATGTTATGACCTCTCGTACGTTCCTAAATTTAGTGTTGGCTTCTATCATCTGAATAGAAGATCTTGAAATAAAGTAGATAGATAGATAGATAGATGAGATATATATGAAGGAGATATATATGAAGGAGATATATATGAAGGAGATATATATGAAAGACCTTGAAATTAGGTAAAACATAGAGTTTGTTTGCTGGGGTTTCACAAAATTATTCCTGTAGTTTTGATGACATATGAAGCCAGACTGTGACTTTCAGGCTGTATGAATGTAAAGAATTCATTGGAAAGCAAAGAAATATCAAATGCTCTATTTGTTATTTCTGCTTTGACAGTACCATTTCCCCTATCATTATGGCTATAAAACTGTCTTTTTCCTAGTGTAAAAAAAATTAAGGTTTTATTATTGCAGTATAGCCTTAAAATAAATGACATGTTGTGTAGATTGTCTCCTACCCAACCTGCCATTTTGGAGCATTTTAGGAGAAAGGAATTTGATGGTTCTTCTTTCAGATCTTAATGTGTAAAGATATAATCATGCTAAAGGTACCATCTTACATGCATTTTTTTTACTTGGATTCTTTAATTCTCTGACTTCATGACTTGAAATAACCTTTTTCTTCTCTTTTTTTACACTTCACTCATCATATGGAAAACATATTGTGTAGGGGTTTTTTTAAGTTGCCTCTCATTTAACTGGCACCTGTTTCTAATTTCAGTAGTGGGGATTATAAACTGCTAAAAAAACCTTAAGCAGATGTGAATTTCATTTTCATGGTGAGAAGGCAAACCTAGTCCAGACATGCAATAAAATTCCAAGTGTGGCAATGGCCATTCTTTTCTTTCTGTTCCATCTGATCTTTGAAAGGGATGTTTTGCAGTGGATTTTGTTAATTTTCTTAAAAATTCATTCAAAGTACATGTTTTGAAGACTAATTTGTACAAATCCATATTAAGATGATTCTTTGTACAGGGATAGCTGATGAATAAATTCAAGAAAATACTTTATTTGATGACACATAAGGGATACTTAGATGATTTTTTTGTGATTACAAAATGAAAAAAATAACTGAAGAGGAATGAAAATTCCATGCATTTAAGGACAAATAATTAAATACTTTGTTCTGTAATGCACATTTAATATAGTCTTAAAAGTCATGCTTGTAAAACACTTAAAACTCTTGTTTGTAAAGAAAATCCCTAGGAGTTCAAGTGAGGTTTCATTTTGATAATTATGTCCTTAGGGTTGTCCTATGGATGGTCTGGGAATTAAAACAACTCTAATCTAAACTCAATTTCAAATTGTGTCTTTTTCGTAGACTTCTCATGACTGATAAATCTCAGACAAACCTTTCTATCTAGTTTAGAACTCTACATCTAAAAATAAGGAAAAATATTTTGTGGAATATCTGGTTTCGGGTTATTATTTTGCAGTGCCATACTGAGTTCACACTAGGAATATTTTGTACTGGAATGGTGATAGACTTCTGTCTTGGTGATTAGTCTTTAATGGTAAGACATTTTCATATATTTTGGGGTAATTAACATTGAAGAATGGGTTTAAGGTTTGTTTGCCTCCCTTATCATCCACAACTTTAAGAAAAATAATCCAAGAGGAACCAGCTGGAAAATATGGAGTTACCCAGCTTCATAATTCCACATTCTGCCATTTTTCTTCTTCTTCTGCCATTATTCATCTGTACACACATCAAAATGCTGAAGGGACCTCACTATAGAGATTTTCTTTCTGTCTTTAAACATTATGCTTGCTCATGTCTCCAAGGCTGCAAAGATCACCCAAAAGGATTAAAAATTCTTGACGGGTGAAACTCCTTTTCATGAACAAAATACAAATGACAGTGTAGGAATTTTGCCTATCTTAAGATGTTATGTGAGTCACCCTCAAACTCGTGAGTTAAAGCAAAAGAAGTGCCTTTTTATAATTCATAAGGATTTTCTCTCAAAGTATATTCTTATTTGAGAAACTAACTAATTCTGATTTCAGTTTTCTCTTCTGGGTCATGAGGGTGGGCATATAACCCTAAAGACCAGCCTTTGCTTCAAATGAAAATGGGGAGCAAGTCATCTTCAACAGTGTACAGTTTTCTATGTACAGGTCTTGAAAGATTGAAGCTTTGGTTTATGGATGATAATATGGATAATAATAACTATGGTGGGATACAGGATGTAGTGGTGAGCAGCCCATTTTCTGCCAGTGGACAATTCCAGGAGACAAAATCATGTGGAACTAGGTGAAAACAGAAACTAGTTCATTCTGGACTTTCTTCCCTGGTTTGTTTCATGGAGGTGATTGATGGCATTTAATGCTGGTTGTGTGAAGCCCAGTGAAATAGCTCTGGGAGTGTTGCTGGGGTAAGGGTGATATGTGTGTTGAATTAAATGCTCTGGTGGTTTAAAACCCAGCTGGAAAATTACACCCCATTCAAGCTGCTCCTTTCACCCCCTTCCCTTCTGATAACGAGGGAACAATATGGAGACATTATAAATTGGAATGAAAATTTACTGCAATTACCAGAACCACAGCACTACCCATAGCAAAAAGCACACAAAAGAGAGAGGGCATTCATCATGGGAATCCCAATAACAAATATTTATTTATTATTACCAGAAATAGCAATGGTCTTCAGATTAAAGGCAATAGTGAGGAGAATGCTCAGGGCCTGATGCTCCTTCCTCCAAGTCTGGAAAACAGTAAAGAACCAGGAAAAAACAACCCCTTTGGGGTTGGCTCACTCCATCTGGACATGCCTGGCTGGGTTCAGCAGCCAGGCAGGATGGCCCCTATCCCATTTTTGGTGCTGGCCTTTTCCTGCCAAAACCATGCTCCCATACATGAATGGTATGGAATTAAACAGTGCGAGAAACTCCACACCCCTTTTTCTCTGCTCCCAGAACAAATGCCCCATGTCAAACTCTGATTACTCTTTATACTTGATTTCAATGATCAGTAGTGACGCAGTGCAACACCTCACAAAAAAAATGCATTGTTATTGAAAAGACATGTCTAAGAGTTCACAATATTAATTGAATCTTATGACTAAAATTATAAATAAAATTCCACAAAAGAAGTTCCTTTGTCATAAATAAGTAAAATTTCTTTCTATTATTACAAACAACATTGTTACTAGTAAGAAAAGAGGAGGAACAAAGAGATACAGTTGAATTGCTCCCCATTGTACTTGTACATGTCAAACTACTACATGACAGATTTTACTTGAGGGTATTCTATACAGATTCATAGCTGTTTGAGCTGAACGTAATTGGTAAAAAAGAAATATATCCGCATCTGCATATTTAGAAGTCCCTTTCTCTCACTCCTATTCAGACTGTGCATTCACAGTCTGTTCCAGAAGCATTCCTGATGGTTCATTCCTTTTTCTCTTTCATAACTCTTTTCTCCAAGGGGTAGTCATGTTAATGGCATTTACTGATAAGCCTCTAAACTAGAAACAAATTGCCCCAGTCCTTCCCTAAGACTGGCAAAAAAACAGAGCCAAAGCAGGAAAACAAGGGGCAGTTTGCTTCTGCACCACTTTCCTTGGGAAGTTAGCAGTTCATGGCCCTGTGCCTCAAATCTTTTAGTTCACCTAAGAGTGTAAAGTTGCTTCTTAAACCCTTCTACATAAAGCTGAAATGTAGCAGAGCCCTCTGGTTTTCTTGAGCATAACTCACTGCAGACTATACGTAAAATATAAAATGTTCTTATAAGATTAATTTATCTTTTTTATTAATGATCCCTTGCTAGAGATCTATATAAGTCAAAAGTTAGAAGTAACATCTTTGCTGGCCAGTAACTTTTAGTAACAGCAGAAATAATTGTGTCTACAAAATAGAAAATTTTTAGTTCTATAAATAATTAGGCAGTAAATTTGAGTGTAGCAAAAAATGTATGTACCTGAAGAAATGTGGGGTTAGGTCCCTTTCTCCTGTAAGAGAGCAAAGGAATATAAGGCAATAAAATCTCACTGAATCATTTTTAAAGGGCTTGTATCACTGTAAAATACATGGCAAGGTAACTTATTGATAAATCCACAAACTTGTCAGTATTTACTCAACATCCTTTCAAGGTCTTATACAGGCAATGTAATGTCAACAGTGGATTTCAACAACATTGAAGAAATGCTGCCAGAAATCAAATATGTCTTTGACAATCTCTTCTTCTGAACTAATCTCAATGACATATCGTCTTGCTTTGCTTGTCCAAATCAAGAGCAAGTCTCTATTTGATCTCAAGTGAACTTTCTTTGGAAGAGAAATTTTAATTTAATCTATTAGGTAAATCATGAAGAATCTATGAAAGACAGTAGTTTGTTTGCTTATATTAAGGGTCACTATGGTTTTGATTTGCTGTTATCCTTTTTTTCTTATATATATCCATTCTTTCAGTTCTAGGAAAGTATTGGGCTGGTCTCTGACTAGTTTGTGATTGATCAATAAACCCTACAATGGAGACGACTCAGGGGATATGGAAGAAGGTGATATGCTCATGGAGTTCAGGTAAAAATGGAAGGAGTGACTGACCACAGCAGTCAGGAGACTGAGACTAAGGCAACCAGAGGGTGACCTTATTTCAGTTGAGTGGAATAGGTTGTGTGAACATTTCTGTCTGAGTTAATGTTAATTGAGAGTTCGAGTTAGCACACTCACATGGGAGAGTATATAAATGTCTCGAACCACTTGTATTGTGGTTCAACTGTGGTGCAAATTCCTGTGTTCTATGAAGAATAATTTGCTTGTATATTACAATTTTGGTATGTTGTGGTATCACTCTGCTAAATCAAAATCCTGTATAATGTCAAGCATCTATAAACAAGAAAATCCTTAATTAAACATTCAAGCATCCATGTGTGACATGACTAGAAGAACCTAGTTAGAGAATCTTGGAGACTGACAGAGTTACAATAGCTTGTTACCTCTTTGATAGCAAAACTTGGACTTTTTGTTATCTGAAAATTAGGGGGATTTTTGCTTCAGAATGATTAATTCCTCAGAGAACTCTCTTGTTCTCCTTTTTGGTTAAAGGCTACCATACTGATCTCTGTTTAGCTGGAATTAGCCTTCAAGTTGTGTGTAGAAGACAGGCAGACCATGCTGAGTGCCACATGAATCAGTCCTTCATTTGATTGCAACATTTTTAGGCATACTATTAAAAAATGTCAGATTTGGAAACCTTTCATTTGACATTTATCTGAAAAACCATAATGTAACTGTATTTAAATGTCAAATGAGAATAAAGCTGTATTCTTATCTGTATAAATATCAAATGAATGGTTGTTTCCTCTGATATTTGGGGTTCTGAAAGGGTAAAGATCAAGTGAGGTGCATCCCCTGACAAAGGTTGGTATTGCAGCATTCTAAAGCAATACCTCACACCTGTATCCTGAGATTTGTTGACCTGAGTGCTCAAGATAATGACGTAGGAACAGAATCCTTCTGAGACAGCTGTACCCACAGCCAACATAGCACTTTATTTTTATATTCTTCCCGAAATTCTGCTTATACATGATATGAGTTGAAGAAGGGTGATGAACTCAGGTGTGGCACTTTCCAGGTGAGCACTCAAATCACTGAATTATTTTATGTTTTATAGTTTATCTCATTTTCACACTTGCTGAAATAGTACTGAAAAACAGAGTCAAAAATGGAGCATATTTGAATAAGGCCAGTAAAGATACAAATTAATATATCTAAATTGCGTATGCCTGTCAAACGAACAGGTCTGCTTTTTCTCAGGTACTAGCAGAACGGAATTAGTACCCAAGTAAATTTTTGTTTAGCCATCCTCTATTGAAGAACATTGACTCCATCATGGGTCATCTAAAATTATTAGATTAATAATTAATGGATATAAAAAATGCAAACTTGTTTTTTAATACCTAAATAGGTCGAAAAGTCAGTTTGCCCATGTATAACAGAATCAACAAATCATAGAATTCATTAGGGTGGAAAAGACCTCTGCTATCATCAAGTCCAAATTTTGACTGACCACTGCCATGTCAACTAGACCATGGCATTAAATACCACATCCAATCTTTTCCTGAACACCTCCAGGGATGGTGGCTCCACTACCTTCCTGGTCAGCCCATTTCAATGTTTATCAACTCTTTCTGTGAAGAAATTCCTCGTAATGTCCAGCCTGAACCCTCCCGGTGCAGCTTGAGGCCACATCCTCTTGTCCTGTCTCTGATTGCCTGGGAGGAGAGGTCAAAACCCTCCTCTGCAGCCTCCTCTCAGGCAGTTGTAGAGAATGTCAAAGTCAACTCTGAGCCTCCTCTTATCCAAGTTAAACAACCCCAGCTCCCTCAGCTGTTCCTCACAGGTCTTACCCTCCACCCCTTTCCCAGCCCTGCTGCCCTTCTCTGGACTTGCTCCAGCTCTCTTGAAGACTGGAGGTGAGACCTCACCAGTGCCAAGTACAGGGGGACAATCACTTTTGTAGTCCTGCTGGTCACACATTCTATCCACAACATTAATACATCTACAGCCATAACTAAATTGCTAAGAAGAAAATAAATCAAAACTATCATTGTCCATAAATGCATATAAAATTATAAATTATAAAAATTATAAAACAGCCTAAAGATATTGGTAGAATTCCTAATGCTATTATAAATCTGGAATTGTTGAGATTCACAGCTCCAGTTGCTGATTCTCTTATGCATTCTAAGTGCAGACTCTAAAATTTAAACATTATAAGGATTGTTATTTGCAACACCTGTTTCAAGTACATTAACCTGCTGTAATTATATAGTTAAGGCACTCAAAGAAAGCAGAGTGCAGGAAAAAGGCTGTTATATTATCTCACTCCCACTGGAGGAAAAAAAAAGAAAAACAAATCAACAAAAATTGCCTCCTTGCCAACCTGGCATGTAGATCACAGCATGCCTTTCCCACACACTCTCACCTTAGGCATTTCTTTTCTGTATTATATTCTTTGCCAGTCACTCATCAGGAAACAGGATTCCTTTTATGTTGCTGAGGCTACATTGTCTGGGAAGTCGTGATACACTTTTTGGAGTCTACAACATATGTTCAGGTCCATTGTCTTGAGCGTCCAGAGCTAAAGAAGAGTTCTTGCTGCAGCCTGAATGCAGCAAGTTGCATCCTCACTCTAGGTTGTGCCAGGAAGCTGGTCCTGAGAATCCCTACTCAGGGATCTTTACCTATCCCCAAGATAACATGGACATTAAACCACACAAGGTATTCCACTAGGTGACAGGGAATCTAAAATTCAATTATGTGATGCTGCCTGGAAATACCCAAAGCTGCTTGCAATTTCTTACCTTGATGCTTTACAAAAAAAAAAAAAAAAACCCTTTTCTTAATTTCACTGAAATTCTACTCCTGTACAAGCAATAGAGTTTAGATTGGATTTATACAATCAGTAAGCACCTTATGCTATACTTTTCAAGTAAGTGGTGAGTAAGAATGGCATAGAAGGGCCTATATATGAGCTGGAGTCTCTTCTTCCCCAGAAATACATAGTCAATTCAACTTCTTCCTCTATTCCACTCTGCAAACATAGGAATATGTGTGAAATGAACAAAGTATGTGTATATAAGCATGATGGGTAAAGAGTGTTGATGTTGAACCTGAAATGAAACTAAGGAAAGCATATGAAGTGTGAAACATATGGCAATGCATATGTATGAAGTTTGGATCAGGATAAGCATTCCAAAATAGTAATAGGTTTTTATTCTGGGAGAAGAGAGTGATAAATCAAAGGGGAATGAGAACCTCACACTAAAAACAAGAGAAGTTGGAATCTCCTTCCTCTTAGCTGTTTGGCATTTCCTCTTGAAAGAAGCGGAGGAAGTATTTAAATATTTTATAACCTTCATTATTGGAACATACATCTCTGTATTACATTTTTGGCAGCATGTGTTCTATTTGAAATCAGTATGGATATATAAATATTTTTAAGAGATGATTATTCTCTGTATGTAGGTGGAGAAGAACATCGAATTAGTGAGATCTTGCTTTCATGAGTAACAGAGCAGCTGGCATTATCCCTCCTTTCCCTCCACCTCCCTGGCCAAGGGAAAACACCTCATATCCTCAACTTTAATTCCCAAAATAAAATAAGAAATGGCTTTGGCTTTCCTCTCTCAATCTTTTTCTCCAGGTAATATTGAAATTTCATCAGCCATGTTTACAATTCCTTTACCAGGTCATTGTTGAAGTGGAAAGTGAAAAAACTATGGCATAGGGCTATCATGGAACTGTAGAAAACAGAAATTTTAGTCTACTTCACTGTCTAAACATCTGATTTGTTATTAAAGACATTTAGTCATAGGGACTCAAAAGTGTTATCTAATCTTTTGTAACCTTAACATGTAAGTATCCAGGTTCAGATGTCTAACAGAAGGAGCAGGTCTTCTTTATCTAGCATGTGCAGCATAGACCATACAGCCATAAAGATTGGGTACCACTGCCAACCTGTGACACCTCAGTGCCCTGTGGTCTTCCTCTTATGTATTCAGACAGTGCAGGCGGAAAGAAAAATGTCCACTGCTGGGGCTGAAAAAAGAAAATCCTCCTCGGTACAGGTATGATATAAACTTATCTGAAAGGGCTCAAATCCAAGAAAGCTAATCAAGAATATTATTTAGAAAAGTCTTTATCCCTTCTCCACTGTGAGATGTGGCAACAAAACAGCACAGGAGACACTATGGCTCTAGTTTAGCCAGCTGAAGCCTTGCTATCTTTAAATCTCTTTTTTTCCATACATTAATTTTTAGGCATTCAAGAAAGTTCAAAGTTCATATGAGTCTGTAGACCTATTTGGTTCAACTTGCCTGTGTACTCTCTTCCTGAATGCATATTTTGTTTGTTTATATTGAAAAGAATCAAATTTGATGAAACAGCACTGAACTGAAAATCACCTGAGAATCTGGCCCAACATCTCTAAGAAACCACTGCAGAAACTTCACCTTTTTAGAAAATTATGGACTCCTCTCATTCTTGTTCATGTATAACAGAAAAGGACAATTGCTTAAATATAGCAGGAAGAAAAAGAAATATTCAAGATACAGGAAAATTCGAGACAGGCTGAAGTTGAAAGTAGAATATAATAAAGCAATAAAAATAATACCATTCTATTATGTTCAGCAAATTAATTTTCCTTGAAGTCTGTGACTTCTGAAGTATCCATGATAAAACTGATCATGTTTGAAACAGCAGTTTGTTTTCTAATTGCTTATGTTATCAGACAATTCAAAAAATTTGGATTTTTTTTTCCAAAGGCTAACTGAACATAATTCAGGCAAATAGAGTTAGCCATAAAGTCCTCAAGATAGTTGAGTACTCCATTTGAAAGCAGATAAATAGATTTATCTGGAATTTAACAGACTAGGAGCAATTTTGCTATTTTCTTACTTTTTTGACATAAAACTCTTAATTTAAATATAATCATAAATTAAATTTTAAACTGGATCAACCATTAGGCAAACGTGTCATATAAAATTTCTACTTTACTCATCTAATTTGTTTTCAGAAAGATCAGTTTCCTTCAGAATGATGAATCTCAATTTTGAATGGCTTGTCTGCTTTGGAGTTCTGGTGCAGTTTTTGCATTGGCTCCTTCTAAAGGCTGGGGTAATATACAAATTTTTAATGAACAGTTGTCCTGGGTTGCAGAATAAGATATGCACAAAGTATTCTATCACCCTCTTCATCATCTGTTGAAACCAATTGTTGAAGCAGTGTTCTTCC
>JBBMKD010000216.1:992972-1013080 GCA_037834095.1 Argya squamiceps | reverse complement strand
TCCGCGTGTCCCGCCAGCTCGGCTCGGGGGCGATCAGCCTCCAGCCTCTTCCTCCCGCACCTCGCCGCGGGGCCTGGCGCGGACCGAGGTGCGGGCTGCTGGCGCTTCTCCCGTCGCCTCTGATAAAGAGGGGTGGAATTTTTGTCCTCGTTGCCTTTACCTTTTGCTTTAGTATAAATACTGATGTTGAGGCGGTTGCCTGCAGCTGTGCCCGAGTGCCCCTTTAGATGTGTGCTATTAAAAACTTTCTGCTTCTAAGCCAGCGGTGTCCAGTCCTGTAGAACGAGGATGGTTGTAAGCAAAGTGTGTCCCTCGTGTTAACTTCGTGTCTTGGGCTTGTAGCACTGTAGGTCAGTTGAGTAGGATGGTGGTACACACCGTTAGTGGCTTTAAGCCCAGCCAGCAGCCCAGCCCCACCCAGCTGCTCCTCGCACCCTCACCAGCGGGACTGGGGAGAGAAGGGGAGGGTGAAAAGGTAGAAAACTCGGGGGCTGAGATAAAGAGACTTTAATAGATAATTCGAAAGCCGTGCAGACAAGCAATGCAAAACAAGGCATAAGTTCGCTACTTCCAATGGGCAGGCAGGAGTTCAGCCATCTCCAAGGAGAGCAGGGCCCCTTCACAGGTAATGGTTACTTGGGAAGACAAATGCCATCACTCCAAACATCCTCTTGCTGCCACTTTCCATAGCATGATGTTATTTGGTCTGGAATATCCCTTCAGTGCATCTGGGTCACCTGCCTCAACCATCTCCTCCCTGCTGTGTTCAGCAGAAATCCAAAACAGCCCCACATTTGCCACTATGAAGAAAATTAACTCCACCCCAGACAAAACCAACACAGCATACCCTGGTAATATATATGTTTTCTGTAGACACACTATGATCTGTTGCAAAACCTCACATCTGTGTGTCTATTCACAGTTAGAGTGATATGCGCTTTCAATTTTAAGGTGCGGGAATTACTGCCTGGCTGAAGCCTAAATTATCAGGAGAGTAACTTTCTCAGCATATTCTTGTGCAAGCAATATATTGGTAGCCTCTGGCAAGGTAAATTCAAGAAAAGCATGTATTAAAATCTGATAGTGAAAAGAATCTGCTTATTGCTTGAACATGATTGATTTGTAGATAATCTTGAGAGTTCTGAAAACATTTTGCTGACATGACATATCTATTAAGCTGCCCAACTTGGAATGTATATAACTTTGCCTATAGCATTTCTGCTTTGTTCTTTAAACAAATGCACTATTTCAAATATTTGTTTGAGAGTAATTCCCAACATCTATTGCCCTTCTAGGTTGATCAACACCATAATGTTACCTCAAAATCTGTGCCAAGTTTACAGATGTTTGTTTCTGCATAACTTGAAACTGAATTCAGTAAATGCGGCCAAAAGGATCCATTCTTCATCAAAAAAGCTTTCTGACTCTGAATCAAAGGAACAAACTGTCCAGAAATGTGAAACTGAAGAATTACCTCAAAATACAGAAAACAGTAAATTTGGAAGATTGCACGTACCGGTGATGCTGGAGGAGGTTGTTAATTGTTTATCCCCTCAGCCAGGTCAGGTGAGTTAAGTGATTAATTAACATTTGTCATCCATTAACAGTCCAGTAGAAAAATTTCTGGAGTGTAGGGATAACTTTTGTTTAGAGGAATAAAGAGATGCTCTTAAACATCAGTTGTTCCTTTTAAAGGTTCTAAATTGTTTCGAGGTTCAATTTAAAACTCTGTATTCAAACTAATAAAATTCTGGTGTCTGTGTGCCTGAATCCTCAGGCAGGTGTTTTTTTTTTTTAAACTGTAATGTTTGACTATTCTCTTGCTTTTGTGCTTGTCTTTTTGAATTGCACTTGAGTTTTCTTAAGGTTCTGTTAATTACTCATAGTAGTGGGGAGTTCTCATGTGTGGTTATCTCATCAGTTTTTGAAGAGCCCTCTTCCTCTTGTATAAGAGTTAGTAAGTATGTAGCTTTTAAAAATTGTTTAGCGTCATTAGCATGGAGCTAATTCAAACATTCTTATTTGGATAATGTGCTGTAAGTAGTTTGCTTTTGGTATCTGGGGTCGTTCAGGTCTCTGCACTGCTGTGTCGTTATATCTACATTGCATGTAGAGTCCAGGTATATGCTTACACACGTCCTTGAGAAATAACGATGCACAGTGAAATGTTTTTTGTCAGTTGGTCTTAGTATTAATTTGAAAGGATTTTTGAAACAATGTAAATTCATAAATAATGTTCACATTTCAGATACTTTCATCTGTGATTTTAGTGCTTATGTTAGCTTCATAGAATCTTACTAATTTAGGCTTATCAATGTGTATTTTTACTACAAAGGCTGAAACAATAGGTAAAGAAGTAGAAAGGTCAAGGTGTGTATATGTTTTTATTTTTATTTGAAAATAACATGATCCAGCAGTGAAGTGATATAGCAAGTTTGAAGTGGATTCAGTGATCAAAAGTTTGCAGTTAAATCTTGTTGTGTTGCCTTGTGTATCATTTTAAGTCTTTGAAGAAGCAGTGAAAATGGAAATGGTGTTGATACACATTAGCGTACACATTGCTCTTGCGTGTTCTACTGTTGATATCTAAATTAGAGAAATACATAAGGAACTTTGAGTTCAGATTTTTTTCTGATGTCAAAACTATGATGACATTTTCACACATTAAATGAACATATAAACTGTGATACATTATGTGAAATATTTTTTCCAGTTGTGGAAGTTTTTACTTAGATAAGAAGAGCCTGATGAAGACAGTGTTCATTAAGTTCTCTTTGTTGATGTAGAAAACCTTACTTGGCAACAGAACTTGTAATCAAAACTGTTCAAGGTTATGAACTGTGGAGGGTAACTATTACTGTCCCTGAAGACTTTTTGTAATTTAAATATTTATGGCTATAAAATAGTGTATTGTTGGGGTGGGATTATTTTCAGGTCTGTGTATACATGGTTTTACAGATTCCTAAGCTAGTAGTGGACCACTAATGACTGTTATAAGAGAGCCCAAGTGTGTTTACCTCAAACAGATGCATTTATAATACTGCTAACCTGTTCAGCATGACTGAAACTGGGAACTGTTAAGCACTTCCATTTTTCTTTTTCTGTATGTAGTCACAGCACTTTCTAGAGCCTTGAAAAATAAGTAGTGTGCAAAAGGATGCAATGTGTCAACTGAGTTTTGCTAGTGTAAGTGAAATTTTGAACACAGGTTGAGACAGTTTCTCACTAACTTGAGTGGTGGTAATCAGTTTGTATTAACGTGGATGTCAAGTGGGAGTGTCATATAAATTTTTATTTTTAAGATTATAGTCATGACAGGAAGTCTATAAACACTTTATAGTGGTGCTCTGATCTTGAATTTAGTTTTTCTGCTTTATTCTCTCCTACACACATAAAGATTTCCTTTACTCAGCTTTAATAGTGTTATATTCTTTGTTATAAAATAGCTGATTTGGGCCTTTGTTTCTTCTTGTGTCCTAAGACAAGGACTTACAATATAAAGAAAATCTAATTAGAAAGATGATGTTCTCCCTATAGTTATGGTCACTGAATGGGATTTTCATTTTACTTACAGAGGTTCTTACGAAAATAAGTGTTACTTAAGAGTGAGTCACCACTGAGATAAAGATGTTAGTGCCCTCCCACTGAATATTCTGTTGACTGTCTCCTTTGGAGAATCTGTTTGTTGGGAGTTTGAGCAATAATACTTCATTTATCTTTGACTCTTCTTTTACTGCCTGTAGTAGTACTGTCTTTGAAGCAAAGACTACAAATTAGTTTTTGCCGGTCTACCTCACTTCTCAATGAAAAGTCTGTAGCAGTAAGCCCACACATAAGTAATTTCCTCTTTAAGTTTACTGTATTATACTACATTTTAATCTTCTCAGTCCACCAGTGTTGTTTGTAAATGCCTGAACAATGTTTTTTGCAGATGTCTGGACAATTCTCTGTTCTCTTAAAGAACCAAACATATTTTGAATCAATGTTTGGACATCCAGAAGCATGTTTCCCCAGTTTTCAGCCTACTTTTTTCCTGTTTTTTTTCTTTGCAATGGTCACATGTCTTTTAACTAGAGATATTGATCTTTTCCACATACTGTGACTATAATGTTAAGTAAAAGAATTTTAGTAGCAGTGAGTTCTAGTATGAATGCCAGAGGATGAAACTCTGAAATTTTAACTGTTCTTATGAGAATCTTAAAGGTTTTTCAGTTGTGAAGCTCTAGGAAATGATAGTGCTCCAGCACCAACAAATACTTCTATATATAATATTTAAACTCCAACTAGAAGAAAAGCAAATATTATGCTCTACTCAGATTATATGGGGAAGCCTGTAATCTGGTGACATCTATGGTTTTATATGATTGATTTTATGTATGGTTGAGTATGATCTGGAAGAGACTATAAATGAGATACTATAAGCTCTGCTAGTATTATTTGGTTTATGATTGTTCTAGAAGCTTTTTTTGGTATCTGTAAATTAAGTGATAGGTGGTCAAACCTGAGGTAAGAAATAATGAATAAGACCTTTCCATTTTCTCCAGTGTTTAAGTGGTTCATCAGAAGCCGTTAATAGTAGATGGTTTTTTACCTCATTATGTTAATCTGTGTAAAAAAAAAAGAAGGCAGTTAATTTTCCCCAGAGAGATCTCCTGTGACATCATCTTGAGCTAGCTGCAACTTACTGTGGATATTTCCCTTTTGATTCTCCATAATGTTATTCACATTATTTTTGCTACGTGGCATTCATTGAAGGAGGTATCCTCTTTGTCTTGGAAATTATGTGTTATACTTAGTTTCTAGACAGAGACAAGTATTTCCTGAAAACATGCAGCTTTGCCATGAGCTTTCCTTTTGCTCTTTCAGATACATACTGCATTGTTTTCAGGATATTTACTATTTTCATGGATCCAAACATCTAATGATTCCTTTTCAGATGGTGTGTGAGCATGGACTTCTAAAATAACAGGAAGGAAGTATAAGACATTGCTGACAGTCAGACATTGTTTTGTTGTGAGTGAAGTGCTGCTTCAACTCTTGCTTGAGCTACTCTGAAGACAGAAGCTTTTCACTTCCTGGAGATTCTGTTGCTGCTGTTGGAGGTTGATCTGGAGCATGGTCATTTCCTTTTCTGCAGAGCTAGTTAGTCAAGTAATAGATGACACTTGAGGGTGAAACTGAGGTGGACTGCTGGTGTGAGAAAGCAGGGTAAGTTCTGAAATTGTCTTAGTTTCTGCGTATTCTTGAACATACATTAGTATTCTCTTTCTGCCTTGTACTGAGTATAAATGCTTTAAGGCAAAAATAACCTTTCTCTGTACAGCACCCTGCAGAGGGGGCTTCTGTTTTGTGACAAAGGTTTCCAAGTATTGTGGTATATAAATAGTTACATGTTTGTGCTGGTGACCAGAGTTCTTATCATATTACCTCCAAAGCCATCTGCAAATCCTTTATAACTGGAATGACCCATTTATACTGGAGGTTCTCAAAATTGAAGTTTTCTGCAGGGTGTCCAAAATAGAGAGCCATTGAAAAGGGATCTGGAAAAATTAATTCTGAGTTCTCAAGTTGTGTGAATATTTTGTAAAATACAACCAAAAAACCAACTTTGGAAGAGCATACTAGTTGCATCATGAGATAAATGGTGAAATACTAGCTTTGGAAAAGCACTACACACACCTGGATATAGTAAAAGTTTTTATTGTTTTGGCCTGTTTTTCACTGGACTTGTAAAATGAATAAGGTGACATAAAGCAATTGATTTGCGTAATGTTCTTTATTGTAGAAACAACTATTTGTTTTGTGGGAAGCATGCTGAAAATATCTTTCCATAGGCAAATTCTGTGGCTAATTTTTCTCTGTCAACAGCACAGTGATTGTTGTAAAAAAGAAAAGAAGATACAGAAACTTACAAGAGTCAATAAATTAATGTAGAGTAATTCTGAAAATACTCTGGGAATTACAGAACACTTTTTTCCTATGGTACTTGAGTGTTACTGGGGCATGTTGAGGGTTGTTACAGTTGATCATACACAGTTTCTGTGTATTTTTTTTCTGTCACTCTTATTTTGCCTGATGTCCTGGGTGGACATATTGTGAATTTATGGAAGAGGCTAGCCAGGCTTCAGATCACAGCTGTGTGTGGAAGTGTGTAATAAAATGTGCAGCGAATGTGTACATATGCAAAGTTTATTTATTTTTGCATATATGTACTAGGAAACTAGAAATGGATTCTCATCAGATAGCACTGTTTAAAATACTTGGCTAAAATCATACTTTAAGAGAGATGTTTTTAGTTAAGTTAGCATTTGAAATTAGTGCATGAAAATGGGAAACATTTTCAAAACAGTTTTGACTGAGCTGCAAAAGATAGTACTTCAAGAATTTATTATTATTTTAAATAATAATATTTTCTGATTTTACAATGGTAGTATATACATGCAGATTTGGAAAAGCAGACCCCATTTGCTTATGTTTCACGACTTGCAACCAATTGCTCTCTGCTCTGACATGGAGTCAAAATAAAACGTAGTAAGGTGGAAGGAGTATTATTTAACTGTGTAATGCCAACAGATGTCATATGTGTTTTACAGTATCTGCATCTGTGTTAGCTCCATCACAAGGTGAGAGAGGAAAGAAGGGGACTGGGAAGAAAACAGGACAGGAGGTGATGTTCATGGACAGCTTGCCAGTTGAGGAGGCAGAGAAAATCATGCTCTTCAACTGTCTTCTTGCTTTGCTGACTTCTGTAGTGAGCCCTCCAAAAATACAGGGATTTTAAATTCCATATTGACAGATGACTTAAAAGCATGTGTAATTTATTTGAGAGCAGTGCATAACTGTTCTCTATTTGAAGGTGGTACTGCTGAATGATTAGACTGATACCAGGAAATGAAAAATTTCCGTGGATTTGGATATGAATGATGGCAGGATATGAAGAGGCATGGTGATGAAGAAGTCTGTTCAGATTTTACTTTTTTTATCCTTTAAGAATTAGGTCTTTAGAGAGAAAATGACTAGAATACTTGGATGAGAGGAAGAATGAGTTGATGGCTACAGCTGCACAGGAAAAAAATCTTCAGGTTGTAGTTCTTGCACATCTTCCTGACCACCTCATCTTCCCACCTGCATCATGGTTCTCTGAAGGCATATCTAAACGTTACCAGCAGCCACAAGTAGAAGACCTCTCACCAACTTTGTTTTGCATCTTTCTCTATTGCAGTAGAGGAAGGAAAGCCTGCAGCTGCTATATCTAAAGAGACCAGCAAGGGAACAGGGCCTGCCTACTGAAAACGACTCTGCAGATGTGCAGATTTCGTTTTATGGTGATACTGGATTAGTTTGCTGTTAGCGTTCTATCACCTAACAAATGACAGCGCTTCAGGAGACTGTTTAAGATGCTGTGTTATAATAAAGCAAGATTCAGTGCTTTTGGGTGACTCAGCTTGTAATGACGCTGTATATGCTCTCCTTTTCTGTTGTGACAGCATTAGTCTTTGCACCTCTTGGGGAAAACTAATAAAATTCACCAGAAAGTAATCTAAGCCCTTTAAATTTTAACTTCAGTGAGCCTGTGTTCTCAGAAAGGGTGATAATTAATATATGTAGCTACTCATTTCCTCCTCATCTAGTACTGTGTGTCTTTAGTCAGCCTTTTGGCTAAGCTTTCTTATTAAATATTTGAATTTGAGTTTGCAAACAGACATGCAGACTTTTTTCTATCACACAAAATATTACTAGCAATTGAAGAGCACTCTTGGAGTATGGGACATATCTGCAAGTTTTGTTTCCTTATTTTGTGTTTTATACTACTCGAGTAGTTTTGTACAGAATTAATTTGGGTAAAGAGATGATTAATAGGTTAAGCTACTAAATTTGTTGCTTGAACAGGTATCTGAAGTCATGCAAACATATGGTCTGATTTTTTTTTTAATATTTTTTCTTTTTCCTAGGCTTTTTGAACATGTTACCTTCTTTCCAATGATGCTTGCTGATGCTCAGTATCTTAGGAAAATACTTTTCTAAGAACTGTGTTTTAATAAAGGACAAATTCTTCTGTTTTAATAATGTCACTGAAATAAATGAATATTGTTTCAGGCTCACTCTGTATCAAAATGGTATTATTTAATGTCAAATTGCTGTTAGGAACCTGGCAGCCAAGGCTTATCAAAAACATGTCCATGGCTTTTTTGAGGTTGGCTAACTATTAATAATAAAGAGTTAGATTTTTACTTGAGCCTTTGTAAAATTTTCATTGCATCTTAAATATCTCCTCAGTGATAATTGAGGAAAGGAGTTTCTTCTGAGGTTTCAGAGGAAGTCAACTTTTTCTTGTTAAGTCTGATGATTAGCTGAAGTCATTCAGACACTGAAATTTTAATTTCCTATGGAAATGTTAATAATGGTGTGCTTGAGTCATAATGTCATTAAATCTAATTCCAGACAACATTACTCTTAGGAAAATGAGTGAAGTAAATAATGCATACTGAAGCAAGGTCTGCCAGTGCTGCCTAAAAGCAGGTGACAAAGGCAGGTGGTGCTGGTTTTTGTTTGCTTTTCTTACCTCTTGTGCAAGAGTGAAGGGGGAAGGGGCTCATCTGTTTTCTCTTGCATTGAAAAAACCTGCCCCTAGTAATCTCTCTGGATGTTTCCCTCAGCTCCGTGGAGTACAGTGTTTGGTTGCAGGTTTCATACTAGGCAAGGAATACCACTTGGCATACATGAGAGGGTCTAGGACATGGCTCCCTTTGCTTCTGCATGTGTGGGGATTAGAGTGCTTTGCTGGTGACTCAACTTTTGCCTGACTTCTGAGATGAACCTACAGTTGATGACTGAGAAAGATGTCATGTACTTTAAGATAAATTGCAAATGTCTTCGGGTGATGCATTCCAGTATATTCTGTGGAGTCAAGACCACAAATTAAGGTATAAGTCTTTAGAAAATAAGTGAGGAGTGCAAAACAAAGCAAAGCAGAGGTAAAATGCCTTTTAATATGTCTTCATACAAAACCTGTTCATTTTTGTTTATATGTTGTTTCATATTTAGCTGTAATCAGAAAATTGAACCCTTGTGAAGAAAATACATTGGAAATTATTTTGAGGCATTAAGTGATTATGATTGATGGGTGCTTCAAAATGTGTTCATAGCAAACTTTTTTCTGCTCTGTGTGAAATGATGAAGAGATGGTTGCTAGTGCAAGTTACTGAAGTTCTTGGATATGCAAGCTTATTGATTTTACAGATATTTCAGCTGTATACTAGTATAATTTAGTAGCATCCTCTGTTAGTGTACCAATGTGATGAATGCGAAAAATGGGAAATAACCAATACTGGAAAATCATTTTATATTGTACTTAATACGTGATCTGAGAAGGCTGCTTTCCCACAAAATGCCAACTATTAATCTGTATTCTCTTTGTGATGTAGATTGTTAGACTTGGTATGTAAACAATTTTTTTATCACTTCATAATCTGTCAAAAGTACTTTTGGAAAAAATTTATTCCTGTTATGTTTTACCTATCAGTCCTTATCGTTTTAAATTACAAGTGATAACTTTTTATGTAGATAAAAGATGTAGTGTATAGAACTAATAAGAGATAGCTTTCAGTTGCAACCAAAATTTTTCTTTGCTATGTACTTAATTTGTTTTTTTTCTTTTTGGTAGCTGCTGGAAAAAAACAGGTTTTATGGTGTAATATATTACCATTAGCAAAAATATGGAACTGTAAATTTTCACTGTTTTGGTCAACTTTGTTTACTGGAAGGTCATATCATCCTGCATAATACCTTTTAATCCCTTTATAATATTTTCACTGACAAGTTTAGCTCTTGTATATGTGACCAAGCTTTGGATGGGAATTATGCCTGTATAGATCAGTAGCTGCTCATAATTTTCATAGTGGTGTCATCAGTAGCATCTTATTGGTACTAGGTCTATAGGTTTGTATAAAGCTTGTTTACCTTGCGTAGGTTTAAAATAATTTCAAGTTTACTGCAGGGAAACCTGTTATGAGGCTTTGTTCTACAGGGTAACCTTAACCACTTTTTGCCACAGATGTTTTTATTTCCCAGAAGTTCTTTTTTTGTTGTCTTTTATTCCTTTTTATTATTAAGTAATTTTTTATTACAACATGGCAGTATTTTGTTATTGATTGATGTTGACATGACATCAGAATATACAGTTGAATAGTAAGACCCCTTTAATTTTTAGAGTTCTTATAGAAGTAAGAGAATGCACATGAAAATTGCAACTTTTCAGGATGGGAGTATAGCATAGCTTGGTGTCTGTGGACCATGTGTGATTCACTGGATTTGTAATATTATTTTCCCTTCTGTGAGGCAATGACTTTGAAAAGATGATTAAAAATCAAAGTGCTCTAGTTTAAAAACGGCTATGTCTGATTTACTTTACAGAACTTGCAAAATATTTTGAATTCTCATAAGAGAAAATAAAGGTTATTAGCATGCCAAAGCCTAAATATTGCTTCTTACTAAATTTGAATTGTATAAAAATGCAGGAATATCTTTGTCTCCTTGACAATTTTCTTTCTTTTTTTTTTTTTTTTATTTTCTTAGTTCTAGGTTTTTTCTTATCTGCATCTGAATAGCAGCAAACTGTATGTTTTAATAATGTTTTCTTCTGAGACTTTGAGTGTGTGTAGTCTCTTAGTTCATTTAGAAAAACAGTAGAACTCTTTCAGCATTTCTCAAAAAGTGCATTTCTCTACTAACAAATCTTTGTTGCTCTCTCACAAGTAACTTATATATCATGTCTCATGATGCGAATGGTTTTTCACAACCTGGTTTATTTAACATAATTTTAAAAACCCTGCTTGTTGTCAGACATATAAAACAAGTATAGTGTTTTAATTCTTGTATATTTAATGGGAATTGAGGATAAATTCTTGGGTTGTTATGCAAAAATTGAAATATAAACCTTTCTCCACGTGGTTGATCTGTGCATGCCTTAGGTAGAACATAGTGGTAGGTGCAATAAATAATTTTGAGATAAATTAGAAGGATACAGGACACTTACCGATTTTAAGTTACACCTTGAGTCAGCCAAAGAAACAGTATTTAGAATGGAGAAGTGTAGTGGAAATTTGGAGATAAACGATTTGGACTTGATCGGGGTAGGCAGACTTTGACTTTTATGATTTAGTCTGAAGTCATTGTTAAATGGCTTTGAGAAGCTGCAGATATTTCAGCTTATGTGAGTTATGTTCATTCAACAGAGGTGACTTCTAGCAGAGCAGAAGAGAAGAAAGTTTCAGGGAAACTTTCTTTTTTCTCATTGGATATTAAAATGCTAACAAGGAAAAAAAGATTTCCAATTGCTAAGTCTTCTAATCAATATTTTTGCTTTAGCAGAAGTAGTTCAAGATTTAGAACACTTCTAGAAATGTGAGCTGATTAAGTAGTTTAAGTTTTGCCATTATAGTTTAAGATGCCATTATCTAAGACCAGCAATATTGTTATTGCGAGTTTGGAAGTGACCGTACATAGTGTATATTTTGTTTGAAGACAGAGGACTTCTCTTTTTTTTTAATGAAGAAATTTTTATATGGGCAATTGTTCAGCAGGATTGAATGCTGACCTCTGCTAGCATTGACTTTATAAGCAAACTGTTATCTAGGGACGATATTAAAAAAAAGAAAATGACCTTGGGAAATGATCTGGAGTAAAACCTGCTGGCCTTTGTGCGGAGGCCACGACAAATGGTGGTTCTGTCCTTTGAGAATCTCCTTCCACTGGGCTGGAATCTCCTTCATGTAGATACAGCCAGACAGTGCCAGGGAAATAAACTAAATATTTTGTTTACAGACATGTCTTGTGTGCTGTTTACTATTCATGCTCTGCTTTGAATTTAGATTTTTGTCTCTTGGATTTTATCCCTACAACGTTTGAATCATTCACAGATTATCTTTATAGATTAATTAATTCAAATTCATTACATGGAATTTATGTTTACAGCTCTCTTATAAAGTAGCACAATAGAATTGCATCTACTTCACAGAATTTAGAGGCAGCAATACTGAAATTCTGCTTTGGGTGCCCAACCTCTTCTTCCTGGTTTTTTGAAGAGGTTAGCATTTTGGTGTAGAGCTTTGCAGCACATTGGAGGGACATCCAGTTGCAGTTGTTGAGGTCACAGTGTGTCTGAGAACAGATCGAGAGTTTCTGAGTTTTACAGACAGAAAAATGAGAAACAATGTGATCTACCTGCTTAGTGTAGTGACCTGTGAATCACAGAAGCTGGGTGGCCAAAGTGCCACTGTCTAAGTTTCATCTGTCAGTTGAGTGCATTTCTCAGTTACTGTGTTGGATATTGCAATTTCCAGTGTTATTTCACTTTTGGAAAGAAAACTTGAGTGGAAACAATTGATTAGTTCCTTAGGATTTGCTGGAAGAGCCAAGCTGAACATGAAGCCAGCCAGTGTGTGATGCCACTGAAGGGGACAAGTCCTCCCATATCAGCATCTCCCTAAGCTCCTGTCCCTCCCTGACTTCTGCAAATCAGTTAAACACACTAACATGTCAGAAAA
Organism: Argya squamiceps; assembly: GCA_037834095.1. Lineage (NCBI taxonomy): Eukaryota > Metazoa > Chordata > Aves > Passeriformes > Leiothrichidae > Argya > Argya squamiceps. Next base: position 1,000,535 of record JBBMKD010000216.1, on the reverse strand, counting down.
CAATACAGCTTTTTCTTCTGTTTTAGTTTACTGGGCCATGTTGCTAAATTTAATTGGCTTATGGAAGTACACAGTAAACACCTGTGCTGAGAGAAATTAACTACAAGAGGGAAAACACAAAAGAGAAAATAATGCCTAATTACTCCTACACCTAACACTTAACATCTTGTGCAACTCAGTAGTCTGGTTGATTGGTCTAGTACCTATCTTAGGTAAGTTGTCACTCTGTCTCCACTGTGAGAAGATGACATATTCTGAATTACAGCTTTTTAACTTGCTAAAAATCAGTGGTAAATACTGAGATTTGTAGGTTCTAGTATAGTTCTGGAGAAAACATGTTTGAATTTAAAAATATTTCTTAAGTGCAATATTCATGCTCATTTTAATCCTCAAGAGCCTTACCTGTTCGTCCCATTTCCTCCAGGCCTAAAATAAAACTGTTTAAGTTCTTATGTGGTAATGACTTAACACATTGCCAAGTGCACTGGACATGCTGGTCTCTGGATACACATTCATGCTTCCTCTTGCTCTCCTCGTTGTGCAGCCATGGAATGAGCTCACAGCAGAACTATCCTTTTCCTTTCACCTTGTTTTCAGGTGAATAAGCCAAACCTGTGAGAACGGGACCAGTGTGCAGCTAAGAGCTGAAGATGATAGTGAGCAGCCAGCTGTTTTCAGAAACAATGAGCTGTTCACATCAGCTGGGACATGTAAACTGAAGGGCTTCTCAACAGGTTGTCTGTTTTGAGTCTGGACATCTCTCATCCACTCATGTCTTTGATTGCTTTGCACTGCGTTGGCACCATCAGACGAGAAGATGAGAACGTAACAATTAACGCACTTTTCCAGGATCCTGCACTCCCAGCTTTGGCATCATAGCCTGAGCATTCAGAAAGAACTGTTGAAATCTAACATGTTTTTGAAGGTCCATGAGAATATCAATAGAAGAATTTTTCACCCAGGATTATCTTCCTGTTGTTTTAATTGCAAAACTTGAAAATTCCATTACTGCTTAGTGCAGTTGTAGAATTGTTATAATTCAAAAATCTAACCAAAGATCTTTTTTTTCCCCAAAATGGAAATGGCTGAAGACATTTTGTCACTCTTTCCCACCACCTTCCATCAGCCAGTGACCTTACTTCTGACACAGAAAAAAATTCAGCCTTCAGTTGTTAAAATCAGCCAAGACTCTTAAGTGACAGAAAACAGAATTTTTTGATGGTAGATATTTTTATTAATAGTAAATAATGCTACTTGAGCAGCTTGTAAAAAAACCCCAGATTTAAAATGTGCTACTTCAGCTTCAAAATGTACAAAGCATTATTTGTATTTTGATTTTTATGAGATGTTTATCTGAAATGAAGTTAAAATAGTGCTCCTGAAACTCTCCCCTTCAAAAAGCCTACTTGAGCAGTTGTGTCAGTATGCACTTTTGGTCATCTAAATTTAAAACAAGACTTTTGCTAAGAAGGTCAATGTAACTACTTTCCTTTTGATCTTGCATCCTTGTGGGTGCCTGGGTAGTTCTGTAGGAAAAGTTTTACTGAATGAGTCAGTGCACTGAGTCATAGCATGAAGCCTGTAGTGCTGTAGACTAATTGGTAACAGTCTCAAATGTAATTAAAGCACAGTTGTCAGTTCTGTGTTACTGATTGACATCCCACTGAAGTATTTTGTTTTTAGCAACTTAGATTAATTGTTCTTTGCTATTAAAATTTGTGTGTTTTAAGATGTTGTTTCTGTTGAATAGACCTGCCATTGCCATTATCTTTTACTATCCTCTGATTTTTATAGTACTCAGTTTGAATTTTTTCTCTCTGTTAGGTCACATACTCAGTAATTATGCTTTTTAACATGCCTGTGCACTTACAGATGTTTAGAGTCCTTTGAGAAATTTTCAAAGTTTTCATCATTAAGACCCGTCCTGTTAGTACTGATTAATGTTTTTTTCACTGTTCCTAAGCTCTTTAAAACATCATTCAAAGCTTTTTGAAAAATCAGACTTAAATATATTTTTTGTGTTGTCTTGTAGATTACATTTTCAATTTTGCCAGTTTTCATGTCTGATGTTCATCTTGTGTTGTTCCCTGTTTTATAATAATAAATGCCTTTTCTTTGTCCGAGTGCATGCCCACCATCTCCAGGTAATTAGTAGTGTTTTCCAATATCATTGGAGCCTTTCTTTTTCCTGTTCTTCAGTTCCTTTGTGTGTGTGTTTCTTAACCACCATGCAGCTTTATGGGGGCTATATGGGGGACATGGGAGAACAGGACATGTCTTGAAGCTGTCTCTTTCATTAAGGAAAATAAAAAAACCTTAAAGTATTGGGAGAAAAGCAAGGTTTGAGGGTTTTTTTTTTTCTGGTCATTTGCATTATTAGAGAAAACAACCCTTGCTGGCTTTGTGCAGGACTCCTGCCTGTTCCCACTGAGAACAGAGGAGTGAATACCTGAATGGATGGTCGCAACTGTGTTTCTGTTTCTAAAAACTATTGAGACAGTAATTTTGAACTTTAAGAAAGGTCTATGCTACTTCCATGTGTGATGAATACTGAAGCTGGGATAGTGAACAAACATCTTTTTAGAGACTGGAGGAGGTAGAAGATTCTTTGATTGTATATTCTTTTTCTCTTGAACAGTTTTTCTTCTCACTGAAGCTCTTTAGATGGAAAGATACTGCTAAATCACAAGACCATCAATAATACAGCACTAGTGCACATCAGGAGTGTACCTGACCAGGCGGCCAGTCTCTGGCAGTGCCCAACAGTAGGTGCTAATGGAAGCCTGAAAGAAGGGGAAGGGAGAGAATGATTATTTTCTACCTTGTAGTACCTTCACCTGACAACAGTAATTGAAGGACTTCCTTGCAGTGGGAAAGTTGAGGATTGTATTTGTATAATGTCATTGGCATGATGTTTTTTTCAAGTTCGATCTCTTTAAAAAAATGTGTTAAATACTAGACCTCTCCCCACAACATTATTCATAGTTTCAATATTTGCATGAAAGGCACTTTTTTATTTGTTCTAACTTGATGCTTGATAATACCACCAAGTTCCCTGAGCTCTTGTATTTTGAGATAAGTGAATCACACCATCTGCTACAGCTGTATAAAAACAATTTTAATAGTCCTCCACAGAAAACTGCTGGAGCCTTCGGATGTTTTATTGGACCAGAGAGATGTGTCCTAAGGGAATCCTTTTCCACATTTCCTATTTTCTTGTCCTCGTCTAAGCCCAGTTTCATATAAAGCAGCAGTGATGGAAGGTGTTCTGTTCTCTCCTGAAATGATCAGTTGGCTCTGAAATTTGTTCTTGAATGTGATTTTTTTGTTTTTCTGGACTGTAGATTTCCCTCATACCAACTTTCTCCTAGGAATGCAAGGCTTACTGATGCAGTACTTTTTCAGCCTCCATCCTTTCTAAAAGAATGGATCTCCTTCATGCATTTTTCCTTTGTTGTCTTTATATCTTGGTTTTATTTGATTTTGCTCCTTTTCTAATAGTTCTGTATGTTCCCCCAGTTTACTCTTATTCTCCATCAGTGTTTATTATTTTGGTTTTGCATGTTATCTAAAATTTAAAAACTAAATTTTTAAGTAGGTTTATGGCTGTAACTCTTTCATGTAGGTATTTGTTCTATTTTGTGAAGATACTAAGATGTTTTGAATATGGTCACCAAAATCATATTTATCCTAGAGACTAGCAATAAAATTAGTTCTTGAAGAGTAAAATGCAGCATATTTCAAAGCATCTTTTTCAATTTGAAAGAAGCAGTAAAGATTTAAAGCAAAGCTTTTACCTGCCTTACCGTCACTGAGGAGAATAAAGCTTTACTTGGAAGTATTCTGTTTCTAGATAAAATCAGATAAATTTAGCTGAAATGGAAGATTTTAAAAATTTTTTTTCTCTGTGAAGGAGATTTAAGAAAAGATTTCTGTGGTGGAAACTTGTAGTTTGGACTTTAAACTTAGTAATTTGAGAACTGTTGTATTTTGGTTTTTACAGTAGTACAAGCTACAGCAGTAGTTTTGGTGATAAAGTTGATTAGTTTGTAAAATATTAGTCATATAATCCTGGTTATAGCGTTAAAAGTAGTGATAGTTTCCTATTTGTTCTCATCCCATTTCTCACACATCATCAGCACATACACTTTTTGGGTTTTAGCACTTCAAAATTCTTTGGTTTAGGTTATTGCTTGGCAGAATCAGTCTGTTCTGAGTTGGAGTACTGAAGATGAAGAAACAAGATTCCTCACCTGTTGATGGGATTTTTGTATCTCAGTACAAAAGTCTGAAAAATCTCCAACTCAGTAGTGGGATTGTCATTTCCTTTAGGTAGAGGAACTTTTCAGGAGTGTTTATATACACAAATTAATAAATCATATTTTTTGAACTGTGTGGGACAATGCTTTCTTCATAGCACAAGCAAATAATTAATGATGATAATATACTTAGTAGAACACTTAGGTGTTTAGAGGTTGTCTTCTGCATACATTGACATTGCATGTTATGGTCAGTGGTTTTGCCTTGCTGTGGTAGATGGATTGCTTTTACAAATGTTGCAGAAAATTTCTAGTGGATTAGTTTGCCCTTCCAGGCAGGAAAAGAAAAAATTAAAATCACTAAGTGACATCAGTAGCACCAGTCTTGGAAGTGTTTGTTAGTCTTTTATTTGCTGGTAGAGAGAATAATTAGGACACAAGACTTCATTTCAGCAAAGGTTGTGAAAAATTCTGTCCTGTTGGCCTGTCTCTGAGTGGGCAAGAGTAAATTCTCAGAACGTGATGGAGCTGGCATTTGGAAAATCCAGAAGATAAATTTTAACACCTACTAGGGCATGAAACAATTAAGGCACCAACTTTAGAATAGTTGCAGACTGTAATAGTTAAAATAGTTTAACTAACAGTCCAGTAAGTACACTTGGAAACATATTCTTAGTCCTGTGATTCTTACGGTTCTGTAAAGCATTTTCCTACACAGTGCAGGAATGTCATTATTTTTGCTTAGCAAGTCAGGTTGCTAGTTTTCTATTTGAGTAGTATATTAAAATAAATATATGTATGCTGAAGGCAAAGGAGTGGAATACAAGGGTCAAGTTAGCAAAAACAACAATGACATTATTTTTAAGCAAATACTAAAACTTGTATAAAAACAGTGATTATTACCATAAACAGTGTATACCCATACTTTTTTTTTTTAGGAGCAAGAGCTCACAGTTGCTAGTTACCATATATCAAACTAAATTTAAAAATACTGCCCTGGTTCTTGCCAGAACAGGGTAAATTTCTGTAGTAGCCAGGAAGAAACATGATTAGGACATGGAGGTTATTTTATACCACCTCACGTCACTGTTGGGGGGAGGCAGAAGGGTCTCACTGTCTTCTGGGAAGAAGGGGTTCCTTTGGGTTGAGAAAGTGTGATGGAGGGAACTGTCTGGTATTCTGTGTTATTGGGGATGTTCGTCCATTTCTTCTCTTATACCTTTCATTATTAATATTGTTGCTGTTAATATTGTTGCTGTTTCCAGTGAATTGTTCTTACCTCTACCTGTACTCTTTGCCCCTTGTGCCTTCAATTCTTAATTCCATCCTGCCACAGTGAGGAGGGGAAGGGAAGAGGTAATGAGAGAGAGTGATGTGTGATTTTGGAGAATCTCGGTGAGGGTACTGAATATGAGAATACCATTCCTAAACCACAACAGCTGTATTTGGCACCTGGTGTAGGTCATGAAGTGTTGAGATAAAAACAGATCTGCCCAGAGCAGGTTGGAAACAAGTTTGATCTAAGTATTTGCTGTAATAGGTCTGGTGTCACTGGTCACAATGTTGCTTGGTCTGTTCATGTGGCTGTGGTACCTAACCCTGTATATCTTTCCAAATGTACACTATGTGCCCACCATGGTGGTCTTTTTCAAAGCAGGGAGAGGGATCAGGATTGCTTTGCTCTACTGCGGAATATCAATTTATGACATGACATCAAGGGCAATGAAGGTATTTTGGGATGTGGATGCAGTGCTGCTCTCCTACTCTTACCTCAGGTACTACCTTTGGAAATCCATTAATAATCATATCCAGTCTATGCAGGGAACAGGGGAAGATGATTTTCCCCAGCCTTTTACCCCCTTTTCCTCCTTCAGGCCTGTTACAACAGCTTTTGAGACTTGAATTCCCTTTGGATGTTTAGGAAAGCAAATTCTTGTTCCTAAGTCTTCCAGGTCTCCTCAGTGGGGTCTGCACCATGTTTAGAGTCATGAAAGAGATTTCTAGGGGGATCTGCACATGAGTGGCATGGAATGTGGGAGAAAATGCGCCATCTTCTGAAGGATTATTCTGCTCCAATGGTTTGAAAGTTTACCCCTGAACAACTACAGCATTCTCTTAAAATGATAAAATATATGAAGGAAAAATTCTGTGGCAGTTCCAGAGAGGTGCAAAGTTATGCAAGGTGCTGAGTCCTGGCTACTATTTGTCAGACACTGCCTGATACTAGACAGCATGCTCAGGGAGGAGGAGAAAAGCAGAGTAACAGGCACCATGGCCATTCAAACTGCATCTGAACCACAGGAACCACCTCTGCCAGTAGCAGTCGCACCTATACAGATAAATCAAAGACCAAATCAGTTTGCCTAGTGGGGGATGAAGAGGAAACAAGGCCCTCAGAAAAGGCAGGGCCAGGAATAATTCTGATTCCTATCCCCAGGTGAACTCCAAGATATGCAAAAAGATTTCAGCTGCCAGTCACATGAGACCCTGGTGACCTGGCAGCTCCAGTGCTGGGATATTGCAGCCCAAAATATGGAAGTAGATGGTAGCCAAGCAACTGGGATCCCTGTCATTGGCACGGGGATTGGGAAGAGGACAGAAACTCTCAGCCTCTGGAGGTGACTCCTGTCAAGCGTGAGGAAAACGTATCTTTTCAGCGATGATCTATCAGTGCACTGAGGCAAGTTGAACATGATGGAGAAGGGTATCCAGTACCTGAGAGAATAAGTTGTGGTGGAGGTACTGTAGAAGGATTCAAATAATGAGCAGTCCCCTGTAAATGCAGATGAAGTCCAGTGTACACAAATCGTGTAGCAGATGTTCCTGTGGAATGCACCATCACCATATGCTGACTGATAGGCAACGATGTCATGGAAAAAACAACAACATGCAGATAATTTGGTTACCAGACTGACTGTATGAAGAATGTCTCTCTTTCCTTCTACAGGCCTGTGTCTCATCTGTAGAAAGACTGTCAAAGGACTTCTAGAAATTTAAAGAGGACTCCCAGGAAGGGGGGTGGAAAGCCTTGCCTTTGCCCTAGAAGCATGGTTGCATGAGTTGAGAGGAGGAATAGTCACTGCAGGAAATTCTTCAAGAATAAATGCCGCTCCAGTTTCCAGGTCCTCAGACAGAATAAAAAGGCTGATGTTACTTCTGATCCTCTTGAAAGGATGTAACTGGACATTTCTACAAGAAGTGAGCAATGAGTACTATGACCAGAACTGAGAGAGACCCTGCCTTGAGCCAGGTGGGGAAAGGGAAATCATATCTATTGGACTGTGTGGATCTGATGGTCTGGCAA
>JBBMKD010000216.1:975786-992872 GCA_037834095.1 Argya squamiceps | reverse complement strand
ACAGTAGACTGTTGTGGCCTGAATGAAGTCACACCATCACTGAGTGCTGCTGTGCTGGACCTGCTGGAGCTTTAGTACAAAATGGGGTTCAAGGAAGAAAAGTAGTGCCACTGTTGACACTGCTAATGTGTTTTTCTCCATTCCTCTGGCAGCAGAGTACAGGCCACAGTTTGCTTTCACCTGGAGAGGTATCCAGTACACCTGGAACTGACTGCCCCAGGGGTGGAAACACAACCTGTTTTAAAAGTTTAGGAGTCTATGTGATTCCTTTGCAATACTGGTGGCTTGTGTGGTGTTCATGAAACATGTTCTATTTGATTCCTTTGGGAAGTAACCATTAAATCTCGTTTCTGGAGCTGACCAGATTTTCATAGCTGCAGTTACATTAGAGCAAGTGTTAATGCTGAAAGAGCAAAAATACTAAAAATAATGTTCCTTTTCAGGCAAATTTACTTGGCAAATACATTTTGCTGCCTTTTGTTTCTTAATTTTATTGGTCCCATTCAACACATTTGTGTGCTGAAAAGTTTTGGTGCAAATATTTGATGCATTCAGTGCTTTCAATGTCTGAATTTTATTTATAATTTGGTGGTGATTAGCATTTGTGTGATGTGTGGGGTTTTTTTGTGATTCTCTGTGTGATGTTTCCATTTTGTTTAGAGACGTCCCTTTTTTACTGTTTATATTCCTAATTTCAAAGATATATAAGATGCCTATACATCTTGACCAGAATAGTTGGAGAATGTATTTGTGTTTATCTGTTAGTTAAGGGACTTACTGGTCTGTTCCATACATTATACTTAATTTTGCAATGCCTGTGTAAGTGCTGTCTCTTCGTCAAAGTGAGGCACATTTTCTGTGTTACTGTAATGTGGAAATTTGCAGTCTTTGTTCTTGTACAAGTTTCAAAATTAGTTAGTTTCCCTGCTTTCTTCACCAGAAGCTATATCAAATTGTTTGGATTTTCTGAAGGATCTTTCTAGGTTCACATCCTGCAATGTGACATGCTACATTTTTAGCAGAAGTACAGTACCTGTTGGATAGAGTAGGGTGAAATTTTCTCTCTTCTGTTTTTGCTGAGCTGTTTTCATGCAGATCCTATCCTTGAGAATAAATTTTATGATTACTGATGCTGTCAAAAGTAATTTGCAGAGTCTGGGATGATAAGGGATATAGATCTTTTGGTAATGGCATGTGACCTCTTAAGAAGAATTGCCAGTAATAATTCTGTGTAGTGTAGATACATATGTGACACTGACAAGCTTGCCTCCCATGTTACATCCTGTAAGGGATGCTGATAGTGAGACTTGATCCAGTTTTCATACCTGATATCCTCTGGTTCGTTTCATTTTAAACCTGAGCAACTGGAACACAGCAACAGGAAACCAGTCCTCTAGTCTTTATGCCAATTTTTAAATTAAATATTATTTAATGGTTTCTGGAGAAAATGTCTGCAAGTGCAGGCATCATATTAAAATTAACTTTCAAACTATTTTCTGTTGTTAAATTTGTACTTCAGCTTTTTTTTAGGAAGCAGAATGGGATTGGAGCATAGAAAAAACCTTCTCCTTTTGAAGTAGGTTTTTTTAATGGAATTTAAGAATCTTACAACAGTCATTTTTTCCAAATGCTTGTAGGAGAAAATGCTAAGTAACAGGGTCAGCTGAAGTTTCAGTAATGTAAGAGTTTGCCAAAGTGGACTCAGTGAAGCATACACTCGAGATTCTTGTGGACAGAATTCCATTCCTCTGTGATATGTATGTACATAAATATATATATATAAAATATTATACTACCAGGAAGAGTGGACAACACTGATTTATTAAAAAAATATGGATATTGATCTAGTATCGATACCCAACTGTGACTGACAGAAGACTCTCTAACAGGTTAAAGTTAGAAAGTGTATGTTTATTGTGACACTGTGTGCAGGGATAGCTCCCTAATACACACCGCAATTTACAGATGAGCACAGAGTCCTTTTATTTACAGAAGTGTTGAATACCCAAAACACAAATTGCATATTCATAACCCCCATAGAGCTCCCATTCTCCGATTCTTATGGTAATTAGCTAAAAAGCTATTAAGCACGAATAGTTTGTTCCTTGAAATGGGTTGGTGGTCCCTTCCATGCGGAGTGGTCCTAGAATGAGGAAGTAAACTGTCTTCCTCGTTCTGACTTTTCTATCTTTTCAGTGCAGATGTGACAAATGAGACCCTGATAGCACTTCTAGTTTCCTGTCTCTGTGACTGTTCAATAGGTTTCTGAACACAGAAGGTTTGCAATTGTCCTGTGTTCCTGAAATCGGTTTATCAGATTCTTTGTTTCTCATTATAAGCACAGCTAAACAAACATAAAGTTGACAAGCAATTAGTTATTCAGAATAGGATAGCTATCCCAGATACGGTTTCTTTCAACTGACTATTAACTTTTAATTTTAGCAAAGCCTGTCTATCCACTTTAATTAATCCCACCAAAGCTTATCTCTAGCTAAAATCTTAACTTTTCTAAAATCCTTAATTCGTTGACATTTGTGTCTCAACATATACATTGTTATGGAAAATAAGTTTCATATATGAATTATTGGTCATGACTGCAGTGGAAAAATTACTATCTTGCATGTTGCTTTTAGGAAAGGTTAAACTGACCTGAGTTATTAGGATTTGGTTGTTTTTTGTTCAATTAACTTTTATTGAGTTCTAATTTGCCTTTAGATTTGTCCAACTGTACTTAGGTATTTTTGGTGACTTCCCTGCCTCTCCTCTCTGTTCTATCAGTAGTATTTGACTTTGCCATTTTTTTTTCCATGAATTTTGGTACAACTTCAGAGCTATTTGTAATTCCAAGTTGTGCTGTTGCCCTCCTGTGTAGCTCTGGTATGTTGTCATTTTATTACTTGCTGCTGAATAACATCTGCAAGATAGTGAATGATTTATCACAGACAGAAAAGAAATAATGGTGCTAGGGTTTGCATTAAGGTATTTAACTATTCCATATAGTGATTTTTAGGATAATGACATACCTATGGTATTTCAAGTAGATGTTACTATCCTTGAGTGATGCTACTCATTGAAGGAAAATGGAAGACAATTCAGATTGGTCAGCAACACCTCTTATGTGCTCTCATTTGTTTGTTGTTTGTATAGGCAGAGTAACTGGGTGCACCCATCACGATGAGGATGTTGTGTGGCTAAATATAGTGTGTATTCAAAACAGAAGAAAGCTCCCATCTTAAAATAAGCTTAATAACATATGGAATTATGTAAGAGTTCATTAGGAAAAAAATGTATACCATTAGCATAAACTTTTAATCCTATATCCTGTTTGAGCTATTAAATGTCTAACATGGATTAGACCACACTTGGTGGCTCAGATTCTGCTTGTTGAAGAGATGATTTAAAACTATAATTGCTTTTTAATTCTTCTATTCTTGTGCAACTAGCTTTTGGATGAAAATACAGGGTAAATCTACGTTGCAAAACTCACAGACCCATCTAGTTGTGCATGTTGATTCCAAGACAGCTAAGCACTGTAGGTATGAAGATAAACACGTTTAATTGCTTTGCGCTGAGGGAGATGACTGCTTATCTGTAATTACATGGAATTGGTACTGTTATCTGTATGGTCTTTCCTACTCTGTCATACTAATTTGTTTGATCTTGAGTTAGATAACAGGTTTGTTTGAAAAGAACTCTATTGTCTGTGTGTACAGATCATAAAGCAAGTTAGTTTTGCTAATGATTATTCCTTTGGTCTCTAATAAAGGATCATGGCATACAAGCATCATCATACAAAACGGAGTAAAACAATTTGTTTTCAGGCAACAAATAATAGACAAAGGGGAGCAAGAAACTTTGGTGTATTTATACTCTTTCTTGTAGTAAAATCTGTCTTATTTTCTGTGTGTTTCTGGGGATTTTTAAAACAGTTTTTTACAGTAAGATGTTAAATATCATTGAGCCTGCTTGTGTTTTCAAGCAATGCTGTGTTAGAAGCGGTTGATGAAAATACTGTCTATATCTAATCTATGTAATTTAGTTAGATGTAGTTGCTCTATGCTTGTTTCAGCCGCTAAGATCCAACAGATGTGAGCCAAATCAGCTCCTCCTTGTGTAACATGTTGCCACAGCCAGTACTTTGTTGGTAAAAAAAGAGTGTTATCAGAAAGTGAAGTTTGGTATGTTGCCTCTTTCCAGTTTTTGGTTTATGATAGTATCCATATACTGTCATGTTGAAATGCAACCAATTAGTTCAACAACTTCAGTGTAAAATGTGATTTATTATGTTCTTAATCCACTTGTTTATTCTTTTTGTAATTAACAGCTGAACTTTAAAAACCTGAACTTTATTTAAAAAAAAATAAACCTTCACTCCCAAAATGTGTATAATTTAGTCATGCCATTGTATTCTGTGATTTCCACCACGGCATTCTATATTAAAGTACACAGATGATAGAATTGAGAAGGTTTTTGTCTTAAAATGAAAGTAAGGGACCCTTGTTCAGATTGTGCATGCATGTTCTTTTTCACTGACTTATATCAACACTTTAAAGATATTTTATTACTATAATTGCATGCTGCTAAGACTTCTTCTACAAGTATTGAACCACCTGTGCAGTTTCCACAAGAGGCTGGGAATTCCTGGTGTTCGATTTTATGCTCTGAGGGGCCAAGCAGGTGCCTTCTCTAATCAATAGGTTATATGAAAACTGTATAGTTCCACAAGGTTTTTATGCTCATTATTTTTGTCAGGAGTAAATGACAATTTTTGTTTTGATTGCTGTATTAATGTAATAAAGAGTATAAAAGTAAATTACAAGTCATGCTGTTCTCACTAGGAGTTTGAACTCATATTTGTGGTAGGAAATTAATCTGGTTTTAATTGCCTGTGAGTCTGAAGCATGTTCCTTTTTGTAAGGCTGATCTCACATAAATATAAATCAGTAACTGCCTGTTCTTTAATTATGTATTAGTGTATTGTATCTGCATACTAGATGAGAATATGAGCATCTCCAGTTACAGTGTGTTGGAGGTCATTAAATCTTCTCTGATGAAGTTTAGTAGCACTGCATTTCTAAATACTGAAAAATGAACTATGTTGCTAGTTGCTTTAGAGTGTGACTGTGTTTAGCTAGAGAGTTACTTTTTCAGTAAAGGTATAGGGGTTTTTTACAATATGACAAACAATTGCTTTAAAATATACTATAAAATTGCAAAAAAATTTTAATTAATTAAATTAAGATAATTTAAGATAATTTTAAGATAAGATATTTTAATAGAAAATAAAAAAATACAGTATTTGAAAATATTTTTTGGTGTTTCATAAATATGTGGCAGAACTCTGCCATGGTCCAAAATGATTCCATTAATTTTTTGAAAAGAGCACTAATGTAACCTACATTCTTGTTAGCAGTGTCTCTTCTTCTCTTGCCATTTTATACTTGATCTTGCCAAGGAAAAACATTGTTATCTTTTCTGAATTCATACTATGACAAAGTCTTCAGTTACATGATAATTTTCTTATGAAAAGAGACTTCTGTTGCATGCTTAAAAAAAACAAACAAAAAACTTCGTGTTGTTTGGGTGCTAATGTTTCCAGAAGGATGACAAGTCCCATATTACTTTGGGTTTCTACATGTATAATTAAAACTTCAATCTTTGGATGGTGAGATTCAGAAGTATATTTTTTAAATGTTTGTATATGAGTTACAAAGAATAAAAATAAGTAGAGAGAGAAGCAGAGAAGAGAATTTGCTGAGTTGGTTACTGGAAAAACAGTTAATAAACTTATTGCATGAATGATGTTAAAACCAAATTGGAGATTATTCCCAGATAACTGCCTTTTGACTTTCTCTTGTAGAAGAATATTGTATTTGAAATTTATTTGAAAATCTGTTGAGGTTTAATCAGTAGGGAATTTTAAGTGAAATAACATTACTAAAAGAAAACTTCTTAAAATATTTGGATGAGTAGATTTTTTTATGTTGAGGGTAAATTACTGTTAACAGCAATTTTCATTACTAATGTAATTGAATTGGTAACTTCATACAGCTTATGATCTTGGATTTACACTTCAGCCAAAGATGAACAATAAAATAATAATACATAATATTTCAAGGAGATTTTATTCTTCTGGAGAGGGCTGTGGATGTTGGTTGGATTTTTTTGTGTTTGTGATTTTTTTTAATTGGTTGAGGGTTTATTTTTTTTACTCTTTTATGTTCAAAATAAATTAAGCATATACTAGCATTGTTATTTTCCTATAAACATACAATTAGAAGAAAGGACTGCTATTATAAGTATTATTTATAGTGCTATGAAGATAATTCTTAGCTGTTGACAGGAGAATATTTGTGAGATTTCTATGCACTGTAGGGTTTTAAGCATGCTAGTCTGATCAGAGTTGTAAGCTGAGTCCAGCCATGAACTTCAGTTGACAGAAAAAAGACTCCATATGTCTTTCAGACGAAAAGTGATCCTACTTCCATTAGTCTCTTTTAAATAGATTGTTTGTTACCATAATAAGTTGTTCCAAAGTCAACACTGACCTTTTGGATTGTTCTGTGTAACTGAGCTGGTGTGACTTTACCTGTGTGTGACTTTGCACTGGCACTACAATTAATAGATTTGGGATTTTTTTTGGTTTGTAGATGCTCATTTACATAAGTTTTTAAAGAAGGGCTTTTTATTTTTATTCTTACATAAATATGTTCACAGTGACTTAAGGGGAATGGTTCAAAGTTCCTTTTGTACTACATTCTTTTATTTGCTGCACACAATGACCATCATAGTTTGTTCAGAAATAATTGTAAGCAACTTAAAATGCCTGAAAAAGATTCTGTCTAAGGGGATTTGGAATTATTTCTGTTTTATCTCTGACAAAATGATAACTTTAAAGTGCCTTTAAAATTACTACACAATTAAAATTTAGCTTCCTGATGGTTATTATAATTTTTTGGACTTGTTCAGAGCATGTGTTAAGAAAAGACTTTTTTTTTCCTTTTCTGGTATATTTGGTCAAGATCTGTCCAAACTGCTCCAAGATATGTGGCTTCAAAAGCGATGAGCTGCAGAACAAAGATTTTCTGCATATATCTCACATAATAATTTTAGACTCATATGTTTTGCTGCACTTTGCAAAAACTGATCTGAAAATTTCTTTGAAAAAGCTCACAGTCCATGTAGGAAAGAAGATGAAATGGTGAAATGGTGATTGTCTGCTTTAGTGGGAAATTATTGACAGAATTATATGTAGTATATATATGGTTCTGTAAGAAATGCAAATGTTGAATACATGGTAAGTGTTTCGGAGAATTTTTTTTTTCTTTAACGTCAAAAGCTTGCCTTTTCAATTACTGTTTTCAGCATATCTAAACAATACTTTTAACATGTTTGTCATGTCAGAGAGCTCTAGGGGATAATCTGTACTTAACCAATTTGATTCAAAATCAAGTTTGTGGAAACCCTGATCCTGGGCTTTGGTTGTGCAGGCCTCGGAGGTGACCTGGAGAAAGAGGGTAGGAGAAACGTAGTGTTTATTTTGTTGGTGAACAATTTCAGCATCAAATGAAGTTTAGATCAGATATTAGGATGAAAATACATAAAGCTGACACTTTTGCTTTCTTTTAAAATACTTTGGTACGGAACAGGTTTCCTTCCTTTCATTCAGTTTTTTATGAAAACATCTGCATTAGAGCATAACATCCTCTCAGAATAATTAGATTTTCTGTTAATTAAAAAGCATTTTCTGTAGCAGGTATGTGGCTTTGGTAGTGTGAGAATGCTTTAAATCACGTTGGTCCCAGAAATACCTTAACTGGCTTATATGTTTGTGGAAAATCACACTGTGAAATGCCAGTGCCACAAAGCAGACAGAGTAGTCCTGCAAGAATCAACTTTAGTTGAATAATGTGAGAGAGTCCACGAGGCCATAATCCTGTGGGGTCTCTCAAGGTTTTGGAGGATGCAGCCTCCTTTTTTCCTAACCTCCCAGCCGCATGTTGCCCTCCTCCTTTCCCTGTTGGAGGGACCATGAAGGTGAAGTCTTCTGGAACTGCCTACCAGGTATTCCCCCTTGAACATCTATCCCCCCCACATCGTGCATTGTATCGCCATTAAAATGAGTTTTCAGCCCACTCTGGGCAGAGAAGTTAATATACATGTCTATTAAACCTGTGCACTTTTCCTCTATAGTTCAGAAATTCAGTGTGCTGGGCTCTGCAACAAACTTGCTTGGCTTGATGTTCATGAAGACCCTCAAAGCTGCTCTTCCAGGGCCTCATTGGTCATTTCAGATAGAGTAATTTGTGAAGATATTAACACCCATTTCTGCTGTCACGTGGAACTCACACCTTGCCATGTTAAGGCAGTGGGGTGAAATAAGTTTTAGAGCTCCATGGTACTTGGTTGTCCAGCTTCTACAGCCTCAATTAATTTTCATTGTATAGCATAGGATGCATATATGCACAGTTTAATGTTAGTGAAAAACATTAACTTCAGTTTTTGAAGATTGTAAATTAATTTGGACAAAATGGTTCTGTCAACTGTTTCGTTGTTGATATAGAAAGCTAGTTGTATCATTACATAGTATTTAAAATTACTGAATGTGTTTTTAGTGTTTGTTGGTATGCGTGTACTGAATGGAACTATATATATATAATCACCTTGTGCATTAAAAATTGTATTAAAAAAGAAAATAGACATATTTTTCTTTTCCTAGAATTATCATGTAGCATGTTGCTGCATGCTGCAACATGGGAAATTTTTTTCTGAAAGCATTTTTGTTTCTCTGTCCACTTGGGCAATTATCTTAAAATTAAAACACTTCAATATCTCCATAGATTCCTGTTTTTTAAGGTGCATCATGGTGAATTCAAAGCATTTTGATGAAGTAATAAAGAAGTGAAATTGAAGAAAAACCTCAACAATATACAAATCCTTGTACCTTTTGGCCGTATCCTAAAGAATGTCAGAATAGCTGTTAGAAAGCCTGAATGAAATGTTAGTGACTTAATTTGGGTAAATATTATGGACTTCAAAGCAACAGAATCTTTTTTCCTCTCTTCTGCCATATAGCCCAGATGCATTCTAGGATGAAAAATTTTTGCTTATCCACTGAAGTTGTAATTGGTCTTCTATTGATATTCAGAAAACTAGCTGGAATATCATGAGGCATATTATTTGTTGTCATTAATTACTACTGCTAGCTGGGAAGAAGGAGGCAGCAAAAAAGAACAGTTCTAGGTTGATAAGTTTGTTTTTTAAGTACTAACCTTTTCAAATGGTAGTTCTTCCTGGTAGTAAGATTTTGTGTATGTGTGTGAATTTATGCACACACTAGCTGTATTCTTATTGATAGTCTGGTGGGGTCAGACCTGGTTTATTTGCTCCCTGAGGTTTCCCTGTGTTCTCCATGCATACCAGTCTTAACATTTGTAATTCTGCATGGAGACTGGTTGTGGAGTGAACTGTGATTTTGGGAAGATTGTCTTCTTAAAGCAGTGTTTGCCACTGTCCCCTACCAGATGCCTGTTTAGGATTTTGGGTATTCTAAGTCCCACCTGTTGCCTGGAGTAGGAATGGCTGTCTGTTTAGTGGTTCCCTGTAGTATAAGTTCTGTTTCATGTTGTTGTTTAACAGAATCCCTGTATTTTGATGACTGGAAGAAAATAAGTTGAAGTTTGAATGCATTTTTCCTTCCTCTTAGAAGGAAAGGATTATAAATTTCATTTGTCCTTCTGATTAATCTTCTCTCTGTGTTTATTGAAACTATAGGTTCAGTGAGGTTGGTTTTGACAAAGACAGCACTGAAAATTAATTCTCAATTTTCAGCTTTGCAGAAGGAAAAAATACTGAGGAACTGAGAAGAGATTGCCTTTTCTCACAGTAGACTTTAAAATATGTGGCCAAACGATAGTCTGTGTAGTTTGTTCAAGAAACACTGACAACAGTAACTGTTTTTAAAATGTCTCTATTCATGCCTTTGCAGTGATTAGTTGTGAAAGATGTGATAATAAAAGGATAAAGCAGATCAACTATTTCTTGGGAAAAAGAAAATCACTGCTGGAAAAAGATTCCTATGGAATTTGTTGTCACTGCTCCCCACTTCAATTCAGCTTGTTCTACTTAGTGTATATTAAATAGTTGAGTGTCTTAAAATAGTAAGCTGTAGAAAATTCAAGGTGTTTGAACAAGAGGTCAGATATATTTTATTGCACTTAGAGCTGATATTTGAAAAATAAAGCAGATTGGAAAACAAGTTGTGTTGTGACAATGAACAATTTCTGTTGTGAATAAGAAGGAAATTCAGAAAGCAAGTTTAGAGAACATGACTCATTGTAGAAACACCAGAAGAATGAAGTAGCAAAAAGCATCTTGCAATGTGTTGATTATTTTGTTTATATTACTTTTCTGTTCTCAGGATTTTTTTTTCCACAAAGATATGGAATAGATACAAATAAAATAAGAATAATTTGATACAGACCAACAGTGCCTGGCAATGCAGTAGTAAATATTTATTGTTAGCCTTAACAACCATCCTAGTATTTTGACCTTCTTTGCATTTTCAAGCAAACACTAAATCTCATTTCAAGTATGAAAAATCTATTATTGTGAAAAATGTTGGCTTGTCATCTCACTGAGAAAGATCAGTAAAAACAGAGAGAGGCACTGTGATATAGCTTTGATTGGCTTGGAATACACCAGTTGATGGTGGCTTTAATACTACAGAAATATTACAGAACCTAATTCTTGCTCATCATGGAACTGTTGCTCTCATCATGTAACCATTCATTTTTGTGAACTTGCTTTTGTTAGACTATTCAGTATAAAAATACTCCAAGAAAAAATATTGTTAGTCTGACATTTGCATGAATGTTAATCGCATGAAAAAGTCTCCATTTTATTTTTCTTTCTTCAGGTGCAGTTTCCAGGTATTTCCTTTTTTTCTAACAAACTAAAAAGTTAGGCAACATAGCTTGGATGCTGGGTGGCTGTTCTTCAGTTTTTCTTTGTAGTATGTTTTAAATAGATCACTGTTCTGGTGTTTTGGTTTTTTTTTTCCCAAGCCAATAAAAGATGGAAAGAGTGCCATTTTCAAAACAAATATGTTATGCAAGTTTCCTGAAAATACTCTAATTTCATAATTGATAAAACTGAAAATATACTCATTTCATAATTGTCATTCTTTGTAACTCTTTTCTTTTGGAAGATGAAACATGAATGGTGAGATTCTGGGCCTGTGTTCTTGGCTGTTGCAGCAGTGTTTGTGGATATATTTCCTTTCTCCCACAGTAAAGTTCTGTGATTCTAGTTTATCATTTTATGAAGCCCTGTTTTGGGTGGAACATCATCCATTAGGCATGTATCACTGTTGAAATGTTATATATAGTGTTGATATGATACTGGAAAATTGTGTAATTTTTGCAAGCTAACTTTTCTTCTGCTTATATTTTAAACTTGGCATTCATATTGTTTTCTGTTCTGCTCATGTTTTCAACTTGTCATTCGTATTGTTTTCTATTCTGAAAACAGCATTACTTTTTTTTTTTGCACCTCAGGAAGTATGTCTTTTGCATTAGGTAAAAGAGGTAACTGATTAGGTATGATTCTTTTTCCTTTTTTGGCTATTAAGTAAGCTTTGAGTAACGTTTTCCTCTGAAAACTACATCTGGACTGATTTTGATACATAGGACTGCAAATGGCAAAATTTAATGAGTTTTATATTATATAGAGATCATGCACTGTAATTTACGTAATGTTAATTTCTTTCCACAATATGATAGCTGTCTTCATTGCATTCTAAGTTTGGTGATTCTTTTGACCATTTAATTTGAGAGGAGTACTGCAAAATGTTCTACTCACTATACTTGAATAGCTGCCATTCAATGAAATGTTTCTTTAGACAAGAAGGGGACAAATGCCAACAGCAGGATACAAGAGTATCAGAGGGAATAATTGTGCAGTTGTCTGTTCTGTGGTTGTGTATTACATTATTGACGGAAGTGCAAAACAGGACTGGAGGAAGGAACAGCATTTTCCCGGGAACGCTGTTTTGAGGCCGATTTTTATTTATTTTATTTTTAATCAGAGAACTTGGAGGTTAGATGGTTTAGGTGATTACACTTGCTGAAGGCACACAAGATGGTCTTTGACATAAAGATTTTTAATTTATTTTTTTTAATCAGAAAAGTGGATAAACAGGACTCAGGATTGAATAAATAATTATGCAGTGCAAGGTCACTTTTTGGGGAATAACAGTCTTTCTGTTTTTAGAAGAAATTAATTTTATGTGTTGGAAAGGGCCTTGGCAAATGCCTTATGCTTGCTAATTTATCGTAATGTATTAATGATCTTTTGGTGTCGTGTGTGAACAAAGCAAGACAGTTTGTGTAGACAAAAAGGTAAATGGTAGGACTTTGTCACATGGTCAGGAATGCAAGAGAGAAGGACTGCTCATGAGGTACTGATACCCAGCATAGAAGATTGTTTGGCATAAGACTTGTCCTATATTCTAACTCAGTGTGAGTTAGGCATTTTGTACAATTTGCCAAAGTCTCTCGGAGATATTGTCCAATATGTTGAAGTCCTCTTTCAGACAATGTCAGGGTTGTGAGAGGAAGAAAAAACATTTTTTGAAAGATTGTCTGACAGAATGCTTGAGATAGTTAAGGTTAGTAGGGGAAAATGAAGTTGTACATCCAAAGGATCAAATTACTTAAAAAAATGTATAAAGTTCTTGCCTTTAAAAAAGAAAGAAAGGAGAGTGGAAAATACTGGAATAGTGAGTTTTTTTAAAATTAGTATTATGTAGTTTCAATTTATGTGTCAAATTTGAATTTCAATTTTGTGTAAGGTCTTCAATCTCATTTTGTTACACAGCAAAGGAAAAATAAAGGCTATTAAGTGTTGTGGAGTAAACTTTATTACATGTGGAACATATTCATTAGAGGAATTACAGATCAGTAAAATGAAGTGCTTAAGAGGTATTTGTTATGAGAGCTTTTCAGTAAGAGTCTTGTCTACTAAAATGGAGAACTCAAACTCTTTGTATCTCTAACTATACTAGAGTGAGTTATAAAACGAAAGCTGTGAAATTTTTGTTAGTTACTATCTGTATGTCATGAAAGAGCCAAATGATTTCTAAAACATACAGTCACAAACTGATTATAAAGTTCCCAAGGGGACTCTGATGGTACTATCATAACTTAACAATGGAATGGTGAGTCATTACAGGAGAAATTCATGTAATCATCTTTTTGAGTATTTATAGGACTAGGAGGATAAAATGTCATTTAATTTTATTTGATTAAAAACTAGTAGGCAAGAGAGAAAGAGGAAGAAAAAAAATGATGCATCTTTTATTTCAGGCATGAAAGATGGATGGAATATGTAAGAAGCATATTATGAAGCAGGGTATTACAGTGATTAATTTCAAATCTGCTCAATGCTCTAAAATGGTCATGTTAATATCATAATCATTCTATTTGATAGCTTAAGTTGATAGTTATTTTTTTAGGCTCTAGATGCAAAGTGTAGCTTTTGTGAGTGGAACAGCTAGATTATGAGGAATCGAATGTGGATTGAATCAGAGTTGTATCCTCCTACAGTATGTAGTGCTCTCAGGTTTAAGATCATGTCTACTGTTGCTTAAAAGTTTGGTTGGTTTGTGTTTGCTATTTCAGAAAGGGCAGTGGAATTCACTGAGCATGTGCTCATTCACAGTAGGTGCTTGCATAGATTCTTAACTAAAGCTTTTTAATGCTGTCACAATATTGAGAGTTTGTCACTATGTCAGGGTACAAGGACCCCTATCCTTTTTCTTCTCTCCTTTGCATTGCTAGTATTTTTTTGTTTTTGTTTACTTTCAAGATCTTTTGTATTGTTCATTAATAAGCAGCATGTATAAAGGCCTTGTCAAGCCTAAAGTTTATTAAATTTAAAATAAATGAAAGCAGAAGCAAATATCTGTGAGGAAAGGTGAGACTATTAAAATATAAGTATTCTTGAATGAGCTATAAGATCTTCAAAAATTCATCTGGAAATAAAAACCTCAGTGTTACATACTGCTTAAGAAAGCTGTCTGGAGAATTGTCTGGAGATTTGGCCAAGAAGGTGCCTGATTTATCTTTTCCTATTCTGCTGTTCAAATATGATGAAATAAAGGACTTTCTCTGGAGTGTAGAAGTGTTGATGAAAGAAAGATCTTCTTGAATCTGTTCAATACTTTCTAGAGATGACCAAAGAAGGGTTAGATGTTTGGAAAACAAACAGACATGCAAGAAATAAACAAGTAGTTAAACATATTAGTGGGAAAAGACTGTTTTCTGGAAATTCATGTTACTAGTGAGTTTAAGTGGAATAATATTATTATTCCAAAGTATTTTATTGTAAAGATAGAAGTAGCTCTTCTGACAATTCCTATAACTTCTGTGACTCTTCCTGCCAATACCACAAGTCTGTTTTAGGAAAGACAATACTGATGGTTTTGTAAATTTTTGTTCTAGTTTTCTAGCTATGAAAAAGAATAAGAGCATTTGTTTGGTTTTTTAAACAAAACAAAACAACCAAACCCAACCATGAAAACGTGAGTCATGCTGATTAAACTTTTTTTCCCAACAGGAATTATGATGTAATTTAGATTGGTTTTGATTGTAATGTGTTGCTGCAGAATAAGTGCAATCCTAAATGACACTTGGGACTCCTGTGATTAAGTTTTTTGAGTGCATTTCTGAGTGGGTTATCCTTATGCAAAAAAAAAAAAAAAAAGTTTTAATTTTCTGTTGCTCCTTCACATATTTCTAAAGGGATTTTTCTAAATGAATTTCCCTACAGAACTAGAATATAAAAAATTAGAGGTCTGTTTATTGCTTATGTACATTACTTCTGGTAAGGATTAAATGGAAATAACTTGAGTGGAAATCAAAGCATAACAAATATACCCTGGTAATTACCCAAGTAATTTAAGAGGATTTGTACGTTTTCTAGAATTTGTTAATTTTTGCAATTTTCTAAGCTAAATGCAGAGTTAAAAATTACATTTTTATATTAATAGTTTTCATTGAAGGGAGATAATAAAAAAGTAGCTGATTTAATATCCCACTCCATAGCCAGTATTGGATTTTTACAGGTGTAGTAGAAGTAACAGTAAAATGCAAAGAAAGCCCAAACTGATTGGAATCTTTTATGAAAAAGAGAGATTCTCTGAATCTTAGTGGTATGTGAGAACTTATAGAGAAAATGCTTGGAATTTTTAGCATGTGCAAGTATATTTAAAATCTAGCTAAATTCTTATGTTCAGTTGTGTTAAAAAAGCAACCACATTTTTAACTGCTTCAGTTTTGTGTTTATAAATTGGTTTCAATGAGTATACTTTTGTTTCTGTTATGGCAGAAGAAAATCAGAATGCTTAAATAGATTGTGGGAGCATTTATATAGTACGGATGGTATGTCCTATGTAACATAGGTTTGTCTTACAGATGCTGCTTACAAAAAATTCTGGGTCAGTGCTTTATTTTTCATATGAGTGATGCAATTTAATATTAGGTGATCACCCAACTAAATTTTGTTTCCCTCATTAACTTTGTAAAATATTGTAGGAAACTTTTGCTTCTAGAGCATAAGCTTAGAAGCATGATAGTATAGCACAAAGAAATTGTGTTAAATAATGCAGCCTAATGATCTTAAAAAATCATGATTTGCCCTTTTTTCAGCCACAGTAGAATTATATTATTAGTCTCATAAGTATTTTATTATTATTATTGTTGTTGTTGTTTTGGGATTTTCATTTATAAGTTTTCATGTTTGCTAAAAAATGTTTCTGGAAAAATGTTTGGGTCTTCATTGCCTTTGAGTTTCTGTTCTTATCCAAAGGAATTTGTGGTTGAGTCTTAGTTCTTTCAAGAGTTAAATTGGAAAATTTCACTTGAAAGGTGCTTACCCTTGCAGTGTATAATTTGCAAGAATAAGTTTGGTTTGTAGAAATTTCTGTTTAATGTGATTGTAGCTGATAAGTAGTCTTCAAAACCTGTTTCACATAAAAAATAATCTGAGAAGCGGAGAAAGGAACCCATGTAGATATTTATACTGAAGTATATGGAGACTTTGTTTTTCAAGTTTAGCTTGAGTTTCCCCCAGTCAATAGAGGTCAGTTCAATCAACTGAGAGAAAAGACTTACGGGGATACCAAGGTGCAGAGAGTAAGTCACATTTGTACTTTGGTTTAGATACATTGTCATAAAAGCAAAAAAAAAATCCTTTTCTGTCTGTGCTCCAGTATGCTTTCCCTAGACTATAGAATTATAGATGGTTACTTAGTAATTTGAAAAGAAAATATTTCTAAGTACAATTGCATTCATACAACTACTGCATTGGTAAGTGAAGAGCCAGTTACTTCTGTCAACAAAAATAGTTCCTAACTTTTAATCAATCAATTGCCAGTGTTGTTAGGCCAAAGGAGGAAGGGGCATTGGGCAGCTTCTAGAAACACTACTGCTCTTTTATGGGTAAAAGAAGACTTAACACATCATTAAATTCTACTAATTTTCTCCCCTTAGTGGACTTATATAGGGCAACCTGTCCTAGTTCAAGGTGGCTGTGTCCCAAGTCACTGTTCCTTTGGAAGGTCTCAGGAGCAAAGCCTCCTGGATAGCCTGTTGGTCATATGGGTGCTGACTATGGAAACCTCTCTAGAATGAATCCACAGAAACTGCAGAGCTGTCAGGAGACCAGTGTTCACCTTTCCAGAGTCTTATCTCAGCTGCCTTTCTTCTTCTTCCTCCCTTTCTCAAGCTGGGACCAATTGGAACCTGCTCACCAGTTCCTTAGTCTCCTGTCTTTGCAGGCAAAATGTCTGCTCCAAACAGTCTCCTCCACGTTGTGGCTGGGAGTCAGCAGCCTTTTCCAGTCACTTTATCTCAATATGAAGTTTGATGTCACAATCGCCCTTCCCAAGTTTGAGATAGAATTTTTTTTTTTTTGGTTTGGTGTTTTTGTTTTTTTGTTTGTGAGTGGGTTTTTTTGTGTGGGGTTGGGTGGTTTTTTTTTTTTTTTTTTTTTTTTTTTTTTTTTTTTTTTTTTGAAAAGTTTT
>JBBMKD010000216.1:963662-975686 GCA_037834095.1 Argya squamiceps | reverse complement strand
GGGGTTTTTTGTGTGGGGTTGGGGGTTTTTTGTTTTTTTTTTTTCTTTTTTTTTTGTAAAAGATTCTTCTGACATAATTGCAATTCTAAAAAATACAAAAGTATTTCCGAAAATGCAATGGTATATTTTCCTCTAGTACATGAGGGAGATTTTCAAAATAAGTTTTACATCAACCACCACTTTATTGCTCACCTAAGGAAAATGTTTGTGTTTTCACTCCACAGCGGTTCCTCGATATGACGTTTGGAGCTGGAGGTCACACAACAGCTCTTCTAGAGAAAGCCAGCCACATCACCGTGTATGCACTAGACAGGGATCCCACAGCTTATAAAATAGCTCAGCAGCTTTCAGAAGCCTACCCGTAAGTTGTCTCCTCCTGTCTTAAATATGGTTGAGATAAGGTTGATACTTTGGTATTTTATACGTAATTAATATATTTTTATAGTTTTTAATATCTTGTTGTAGAATAGCATTCTATGCTGTATGTACCCTGTTGAATAGGAGATCCAATTCAATTTGTTTATGAGTATTTCCATGCAGCTTCTTCTTAGGTTTTTGGAGTTAAATGTGTATTTTTTTAAGCATGCATCAAGTAGATAATTTTATATTTAAAAATAGATTTAAAAATTATTCATGGGTTCTGCTTGCCTTGAGATGATTCTGATTGCAAAGTAGTACAAAAACATATCTTGTGGTACTTATTTCACAAAAATGATGGAATAATATGTTTAAAAATAATTAGGTCATTTAAATATGGATTATGAATATTTTAATTAAAAAAAAACCCCAAATAATTGTAATTCAGTATTAGGTTTGCTAAGTATTTTGCCACTGGCTTCAGAAACTACTGAACAATTTAATAAGCTACAATCTCTGTGTATAGCTTATGCTTCAATTTTCTTTTTAAATAAGAGTGCTGAATTTGCCAAATGAACAACTGCTAAGTGCAAATTTTTACATCTTTTTTAGTGATGCAAAGTTCTCATTCCTTTATTTAATTCAAGAAAGAACCCATTCAGAATATCAGTGCATTTGTGCAAAAGTGTGCAATATGTAGAGTTGAATATGAATTTTCAGAAAGTCAAATTTTCAGAAGTAAAAATTTGTAGATACAAAATTAAATAATATGAAGTAATCAAGACTTAAGAAATTTAGGTAAGGTAGTAAGGAGAGAATACTCATTGTCAGGTTGAAAACATAATTTCAAAAGAGCTTTAATGTGAAGAAAAGCAAATATTTCCAGTAAGAAGAAATCTAGAAGAGGCGGATAAAAAAACCACCTGGTTGTTTAGTCATGTTTTCCCACATAAAAAGAAGTTTTAAGGCAGCAGTAATATTTAAGCAATGTAGAAGGTGTTCCTCAACTTTTCTAAGATAAAAGGCTAAACTGTGCATTCCTTTCTTCAAGTGTGTTTGACAGAGATTCAGTGGGAGATATGCAAGCATGTGTCAAGACAGCATAGCAAAGTTTCTAGCCATCCTACTCTGTAAGACCACATACATATATTTAGCTAAATTTTCAGTTCTTTTTGGGCTGAAGTGACATGCAGTGTATACTTACAAATTTGTGGAATTCCTCTCTCCACTGTTAGTTCTCCAGAGAATGCTCTTTTTGACTGAAAGCTGTGGAGAATATTGTCAAGGAAAGTCCATTTTCTTTTAAACTAAGCCTGCAAACGTGTTCTGCCGAATGTCGGGGGAGTTGTAAAGTCTTCTGTTCTTTATGTCATAAAAACCCCAGTCTTTTTGAAACATTCACACAACGTAAAACAACAAGGAGCAGTCCTCTGACTCAATATAACTTTATCTGAAAGTATCCTATGCAAACCTGGATGTGAAAAGTTTATTTATCAGATATATTATCAGATAGATGAAGAGATTTTACAAGTGTTGGGTGTCCTTCTGCCAATAATTGACATCAGTAATTTTCTGCTTGCTTAGAAAATATGAACTTTATATAGCACTTGATGTTACTTACTATGATTTGATAGCAAAGGAAGTTGGCTAGTTCTTATTTTTGATCGTGGTGTCTACCTTTATGGATTCAAGTTATCCTTAGAATGAAGTGGATTCTTAAATAACATAGTGTTGTTGGTGAAAAATCTTAGTCATTGAAAGATAACTGCATGTCATCTGGATATATACTGTTAGATACAGAGCCATATTTTTATTTGCTCTGGTGTTTTCCCTCATTTTCTGTCTTTCCTATTAGTAAGAACAGGTGAGTCCTTTTCCATAAGGTAAATATTATCTTTTCTTAGAATAATTTGTGTTAAAATTTATGGCAAAAGAATGTTCTATGTGTGCTAATTATTAATCTGCTTTCCCTAGGAAGTCAGTTGCATAAATCATTGCCAAATTAAAAGGAGAAAGGAGGTATAAGTATGTAATTTATAAACAAGTAAAGCTAGTGTTTGCTTACAAATCGATTGAGTGTAAGGGATTTACTTCTGAAATATGGAGCTTTTATAAATGGATTTTTTTTCAGTATTCATTAAAAGATAGTTGGTCTAACATTATGGGATTTTATTGTCTGTTTTCTGCAGTGTGTTAGAGTGAAATCTTGTATCAGTTCAATTCAAATCTGTGTGGGCATCAAAAGCTCAGGGAATTAATCCAGTTGACATCTGTATCTGGTCAGGTCTATTTTCAGATTAAATACTTGCCTGGCTCACCAGGAAGCCACAGAAATAGTTGTGCCATCTTAAAAATGGCAATGGCAGCATGCATTTGCAGTCAAAGATAATTGCAGGGCCATCCCTTCGGTAAGAAGCGGAGCCTTAGATGTACTTCACTGAATAACTGCAACACAGAAGTATAAACATCCTCCACTTTTTTCCGTTCTAGGGTTTTTTTCATCTCTTCTGTTTAGCATTGCTATTTAGGGAGAGGTTATTTGACTTGATGAAGTGGTTCATTTGCTTTGGAGGTGACAGCACAAAGTTGGGGAAGATGATGTTGTGTAATCATAACCAGTAAAATCTGATTCCCACTATCTGAAACTAAATACAATGGGCAAACCGAAAGTTATACTTCAAGTGAATTTTCTGTTGCTGTTTTTTTCCTACTTAAATGAGAGTACTGCGTGTGTTAATTGTTATTGCTTATTCTGGTTAGATGACAATAATCTTAGTAAAATCATATAGTTCCGATCGTTCCTCACTATGTGGCTTTCTTTGTTGATGTAATCTTTTTGGATTTCAGTAAAGTTTTTGTCACTGTCTCTCACCATATTTTTCTGGACAAAATGCCCATTCCACAGCTGGATAAACTCATCATGCAGTGGGTGAGCAACAGGCTCACATATTGGGCACAAGGACCTACACTGAATAGGGTGACATCAGGCTGGTGAATAGTCAATAGTGGGGTTCCACATGGCTCCATCTTTGGCCCTGTGGTCTTCAGCATCTTGGTAAAGGGCTTGGGTGCAGGACTTGACAGGATACTAAATAAGTTTGCAGATGATGCAAAATTGGAAGGAGCTGTGATTCCCTGGAAGGCAGAGAGGCCCTGCAGGGAAACCTGGGCACATAAGAGGGCTGGGCAATCACCAATCATATGAGGTTTAACAAGGGTAGTATGAGGGACTAAAATGTTAGTGGTGAATGAATGTAGTAATTTCATGTTTGCCAATTTCTATTTCCCAAAATCAGTGTAGTGGTTTGAGTGCCTACTAGAACTCTTTTTCTGCTGTGAGACAAGATTAGAAGAGAAGCAAAGCAGGCTCAAAACTTAAAAGAGAATAAAGATAGGTTTATTAACAAAACTACAAGGGAGAAAAAATTAATAAGAATCAGAATAAAACCTTCAAAACACATCCTCTCTCCCCCTAAGTTTCCTTTCCCTTCTCATGGACAATGCATAGAGACAAAATTGGGAATTCTAGGTCAGTTTACCACTTATAAAATAGTCTTTCATCAGCTCATTTAGAGAGAGGTCTCTTTTAGTCTGCCATGGAACTTTCCACAAGAAAGAACAGTCCGCCTGTGGCTTTTAACTCACAAAACCAGCTCCCCGGGAATCTGCATTTGTGAAGTCCCTCCCATATCACACCCTTCCCATTGGTGCAATATGGGTGATGCATACTCATGAGGTATAATTTTAAATGATTCCAAAAGCAAGGAATCGATGAATGATTCCAAAAGCAAAGGTTTTTCTTCATCTCTAGGAACAGAGATCTTTTCTCTTTCTAGGGGCAGATCTTCATTTTCATCTCCTTTCTCTCTCTCTCTGTTCAAGCTTCTCATAAGATCACAGCTACTTCAATATTTACCTAGTCCATCACAAATGCCTTTGCTTATATCTACAATTTGAATACTCTCACCATCTCCCCAATGCATATTTTTTCCATGATTTAAAGAATCATTGGAAAATATTACAGTCTATTACCATAGCTCATAAAAGACTTTCAGCCTAAAACCAAGGTGTCTTCTTATCTCTTCCATCTAAGAGGTAACTCTTCCTTTACTGACTTTGATGTCTTCATGTTGTCTCTTTACATGTCACACTCTGGCTTTCCTCTCACTCAGGGAAAGGTTAGTGCTTTACAAGTTTCATCTGTGCAAGGAAAGAGATAACAGCCTGCAGACGGCATGATGATTCTTCTGGGCAGTGGCTGAAGGGAGTAGAGTCAGCCTGTGCCAGGATCCTGGGGGCACCAGCCACACCAGGCTACAGGTCCACTCTGCATGGCTGGGCCCCCCTTCCCCAGTCAGATGACTTGGTAGTGGCAGCCAGAGCTGCCTATGGTGGAGGATTCTTCAGAAAGCCATGCTGCGAGGAAGAGAAGGGAAGGGGCCTGGCTTCCGGCAGGGGCTGCCCAGCCTGGCTAGGCCTCTCGGGGCCGTGTTGGGGGGCATGGCGTAGTGGCAGGTGTTAGCAGCTGCTCGGGCCTGATCCGGCCAAGATGGGACATACTCCCCTCCCCTTCCCCTACCCGGCTGTCATCGGGCCCAGCCCCAACCCAGGGCCTGGCAGACTCCATGGGAAGGGGCTTGGCCCTGGGCAGAGCCCAGCCAGCCAGCCCCCTATGGCAAGGAGGGAGGTGGGGCCGCTTACCTCTTCCAAGGCCACACGAAAAAAAGAAAGGATTTTTTCTGGGAGTTGTCTGATTTTTAATCTGTGTTTTCACAGAGGCGTGTCATCTTTCTAGTGGCTACACCAGATGTCAATATTCAAACCTAGTTCTTGATTGGTTTTGCTATAACTTTGCTTCTGTGCAAAACCATCACAATGAGTCAAAACAACTGGCCATTTTTGGTGCTTTGCTGATGATGTGCATGGTAACAGACTAGGTGCAGAGGGCATGAGCGCTCTAGAATGGCCATGACAAACCCACCTTTGTTCATCAAGAATCTGGGTTGTGAGCCAGGTAAGGGAAGAGAGCAATAAGAAGCAGATCCTGCAAGGCCAAATAGTGTTTTTTATCATGGCAATGTCCTCCTGTACACAGTCATTACTCAGCTAATG
Organism: Argya squamiceps; assembly: GCA_037834095.1. Lineage (NCBI taxonomy): Eukaryota > Metazoa > Chordata > Aves > Passeriformes > Leiothrichidae > Argya > Argya squamiceps. The sequence goes on along the minus strand of JBBMKD010000216.1, from coordinate 970,217 downwards.
GACATCAAAATTGCAACAATCAAGTGTCGTTGCTTGATCCATGAGTGGTGATATTTTTCTCTCTTTCTTTCCCTTGTACATTTTTAAAGTGTTATTTTTATGCTTTTATATTATTGTAGATATTAATAACCAAAATGGCTACATACCTCCTTTTGACTGCAGCCAAATTCTTATAAAATACACTATATATATATATAAAAGCTATTCATGCAATGTCATTTCACTCTAATCTACCCCAAAGAATCACAGAATCACAGAATTAATGAGGTTGGAGAAGACGTTTGAGATCATCAATTCCAACCTGTGATCCAACATCACCTTATTAACTAAACCATGACACTGAGTGCCACATCCAGTCTTTTTTTAAACACGTCCAGGCACAGTGACACCACCACCTCCTTTCAGGGAGTTGTAGAGAATGATAAGGTCATCCCTGAGCCTCCTTTTCTCCAGGCTAAGTAACTGAGCTGCTCTTCAGAGGGCTTGTGTTCCAGATCCTTCACCAGCCTTGTTGTCCTTCTCTGGATGCATTCAAGCGTCTCAATGTCCTTCCTAAACTGAGGGGCCAGAACTGGACACAGCACTCAAGGTGCAGCCTCACCAGTGCTAAGTACAGGGGAAGAATGACCTCCCTGCTCCTGCTGGCCACACTATTCCTGATTCAGGCCAGGATGCTGTTAGCCTTCTTGGTCAGCAGGGCACACTGCTGCTGGCTCATGTTCAGTCAGCTGTCAACCAGAAAGGTCTCTTTCTGCCTGGGCACTGTCCAGCCACACTGTCCCCAGCCTGTAGAGCTGCAAGGGTTGTTGTGGCCAAAGTGCAGAACCCAGCACTTGGGATTGTTAAACCTCAAGTTGTTGGGCTTGGCCCATCCATCCAGCCTGTCCAGGTCCCTTTGCAGAGCCCTCCTAACTTCCAGCAGATTGGCACTCATTCCCAGCTTAGTGTCATCTGCAAATTTACTGCTGGTGGACTCTATTCCATCATCCAGATTATCAATAAAGATGTTAAACAGTACTGGGCCCAACACTGATCCCTGAGGGACACCACTGGTGACTGGCTGCCAGCTGGATGCAGCACCATTCCCCACCACTCTCTGGGCTTGGCCATCCAGCCAGTTCTTAACCCAGCAAAGAGTGCTCCTGTCCAAGCTGTGGGTTGACAGCTTTTCCAGGAGTGTGCTGTGGGAGACAGTGTCAAAGGCCTTGCTAAAGTCCAGGTATACAACATCCACAGCCTTTCCTGCATCCACCAGGCAGGTCACTTGCTCATAAAAAGAGACCAGGTTGGTCAAACATAACCTACCCCTCCTAAACCCACGCTGGCTGGGTCTGATCCCTTGGCTGTTCTGTAGGTGCCGTGTGATGGCACTCAAGATGATCTGTTCCATTATCTTGGCAGGCACCAAGGGCAGACTGACAGGCCTATAGTTTCCCACATCCTCCTTCTTGTGGATGGGTATCACATTGGCCAACTCCCACTCACTTAGACCTTCCCAGTAAGCTAGGACTGATGATAAATGATGGGAGTAGCTTCACAAGCTCATGTGCCAGCTCCCTCATAACCTTGGGTGGATCCCCTCTGGTCCCAGAGATTTGTGAGCATTTATTAAGAAGAATCTGAACTACCCTCACCTTCAGTGTTGGGTTGTAACATTTTATTGGTGGATTCTGCACCTGGGACAGGGCAACCCTGGAATTATGTAGAGCATGGGGAATGAGAGGCTGGAGGGCAGCACTGCAGAGAGGGACCTAGGGGCCCTCCTCAATGGCAAGTTGAAGACTTGTTCAAGATGGCAAGCTCAAGACCTGTGCATCCCCGTGATCAAGAAATCAAGAAAAGGTGGCAGGAGAGCTGCATTGATGAGCAGGGAGTAATAAAATCTCAAACAAAAGAGAGAGATGTATGGAATGTGGAAAAGGGACAGGCCATGTACGAGGACTGTAGGAACATCATTATGGTATGCATAAATGAGACAAGGAAGGCCAAGGCCCAGTTGGAATTGAATCTGGCAAGCAATATCAAGGACAACAGGAAGTTCTTTTATAAATACATCAGCAGGAAAACGAAAAATAGGGAAAATGAGAGGCCACTGCTTAATCAGATGGGTGTAACAAGACACACAGAAGGCAGAAATACTGAATGTCTTTCGTGCCTTGGTTTTTACTGCTGAGAATGTCCCTCAGGAGTCCCAAACCTCAGAGGTAAGAGAGAAAGGTCAGAGAAAGGAAAACTTCCCCTTGGTCATAGAGGATTGGGTTAGAGACAAGTTAGACTAACTTAACACCCATAAATCCATGTGCCCTGATGGAATGCACCCATGGGTGCTGAGGGAGCTGGCAGATGTTGTTGCTCTGCCACTCTCCATCATCTTTGAACATGGAGAATGGGAGACATGCCCAGTGACTGGAGAAAGGGCAATGTTACTCCCAGATTCAAAAAAGGCAAAAAGGAGAATTTGGGAAACTCTCTGGAAAGGTGATAGGATCATTCTTGAGGCCATCACGAAGCATGCAGAAGAAAAGTTCATCAGGATTAGTAAGTATGGATTCACCAAGGGGAAATCATGCTTGACCAATCTGATAGCCTTTTATTGATGGCATGACAAAATGAGTCAGTGAGGTGAGAGTGATGTTGTCTGCCTTGACTTCAGCAAGGCTTTTGACACTCTCCCATGACATCCTCGTAGGTAAGCTCAGGAAACATGGGTTAGAGGAATATACAGATCAAGACCTGGCTGAAGGCAGAACTCAGAGGGTTGCAATCAATGGAGTAGAATCCAGCTGGAGGCCTGTGCTCAGGGGCGTTCCCCAGGGATCAATTCTGGGTCCAGTCAGCCTGTTTATCAATATCCATTATGGGGATGCACAGGGATAGAATGCACCCGAGCCAAGTTTGCTGACGATACCAATCTGGGGGGACAGTGGCTGATACACTGAAGGCTGTGCTCCCGTTCAGGAGGACCTTGATAGGCTGGAGAACTGGGCAGAGAGAAGCCTGATGAAGCAAGTGTAGGGGTTTGGAGCATCTGTTATGAGGAAAGACTGTGGGAGCTGGGCCTGTTAAGTCTAAGACTGAGAGGTGATCTCAGTCTTATGCATATAATGCATATAATTATGCAGGTGTGAAGAGAGTGGTGCCAGATTTTTCAGTGATGCCCAGTGACCAGACAAGGAACAATGGCCATAAACTAAAACACAAAAAGTTCCACCTCAACATGAGGAAGAACTTCTTTATGTTAAGGGTGGCAGAGCAGTGCAACAGGCTGCCCAGGAAAGTTGTGGACTCTCCCTCTGGAGACATTCAAAATAATATCCATGGACAAGTTCCTGTGACACCTGCTTCAGTTGACCCTGTCTTGGCAGGGCAGTTGGACTGGATGATCTCCAGAGGTCCCTCTAACCCTAACAATTCTGTGATTCTGTGAAATATGCCCAAAGATATTGTGGCAAGAGGAGATAAATATGGCTAAATTAAGGGATTTTTCTGTATTCAGAACCTGTAAATGAAATCTCCAGAGATCTCTCCAACCTTAACAATTCCATGATTCTGTGAAATATGCCCAAAGATATTGTGGCAAGAGGAGATAAATATGGCTAAATTAAGGGATTTTTCCATATTCAGAACTTGTAAATGAAATCCTCCATGTATTTAACTGAAAGATAGCTAGAGTAATAAGTCACTGGAGGAGAAAACTGAGGAAAAATATATTTGATGTTTGTATTTTAAATGTGTCTCTATTTTTTGATAGTGATTTTGTCAGAACTTAAATCTGAAGAGGGTAGAGTTCCTGCTGCAACTCTCACATTCATTTAGTGTCACTGTTTATTATTTTTATTTTTTTAAATATGTAATGCTGCTTTAATAAGGAGAAAATGGGTCAGGGTCTGTTAGATATTCAGTGTGTGGGTGGGAATCCTTTGACTTGCTTTCTGGGGAAGCCACTAACTTGGGAATTGCTGCTGAGAATCCAGGAGAACAAGATAAAATTCAGTAGCAGTATATATTACAAGTAAACCCTTTCACGCCCACTGAAAGGAAGAGGGTAGAGAAGCAGCTGAAATCTGGCAATTAACCAATATAATTGAAAATTTTTAAATATGAGAAACTCATGCAAAGCCAATGTAGAGGAAAAAATACATGCTTTGTAATTCTCGAGCAGAATAAGAAATTGTGCCCTGAAAGAATGGAGAAATAGTATAGAATTCCTCATACAATTTAAATACCATTTTAATATAGTTTTAAAATGATTTTGAGGTGTGAGGGTGCTTGTGGATTTTGCTTTCAGAGTTACACAAAGTTTGCAGAAAAAATATGATAGATCAGTTGTGCATAGAATGCCCTGAGGAAAATAGATTTTCTTTCCCAGTTCTAGAAAAAACAGAATTTTTTTTCCAATTTCTATAAGCTTTTTTTATGTGCTTATGAATTGTAGCTGATTATTATACATCAGTGCTTTTCTTGCTATATATTATTATTTTTTAAACTTTTAACTGTAGTGTGTAAGAAATACAATTAATGTGCAATCAAGGCATATTCACTGGAATGGTGCCTCGACTACATATAAGTATACTTAATTGGTTACATATAGGGTTATTTCTTCCTAAAGAATTCTCCATGTATGTCAACATATGTCTGTCCCTCAAATGCAGCATCAAAATAAGTGAGTTACCTTAAATATGAAGTGGAAAAATTCAATTGAGAGTAGTAAAAAGACCCTCAAATGGCATTAATATTAAAATATTAATTTACTGACATTTATTTTGTTTCCCAAAAGATTTGAATGGGAAAGCCAAACATATTTCTGCATCTAAACATAAAATTCAAAATTGCCCTGACACAGAAAACATGTACAAGACAACTGGCTCTATTCACTTTGTTGGATATCTTGTCCCTTTAGTGCTTTCTCAAAACCATGTCAAGGGAAAGGCTATACATGTCATTTGTCTGGACTTTAGTAAAGCCTTTGACACCATTCCCACAGAATTCTGGAGAATTTGCTGCTCGTGGCTTGCACAGGTGTATTCTTGTCTGGGTAAAACTGGCTGGATGACCAGGGAGTGGTGGTGACTGAAATAAGATTAGCAGATGCCTGGTTATGAGTTGTGTTCCTCAGGGCTCAGTCTTTGGGCCTTTTAATATCTTTATAGATGATGTGGACAAGGGGATTGAGGGCACTCTCAGGCAATTAGCAGACAACACCAAGTTAAGTGAGAGTGTTGATCTGCTGGAGAGTAGGAAGATTCGACAGAGGGATTTGGACAGAGTGGATTGCTGGGCCAAGGACAGTTGTATGAAGGTCAACAAATTAATTACTTGGGTCACAACCACTTGCTTCAGTGCTACAGGCTAGGGGCAGAGTGGAAATCTTCCCTGCAGAAAAGGACTTGGAGGTGCTGGTCAACAGCAGCTGAACATGAGGCAGTGTGTGCCCAGATGGCCTAGGGGGCCAATGGCGTCCTGGCTCCCATCAGAAATTGTGTAGCCAGCAGGACCAGGAAAGTGATTGCACCCCTGTACTCAACACTGATAAAGCTGCACCTTAAGACAGTTTTGGGCCCCTCACTACAAGAAAGACATTGAGGTGATGAATCATGTCCAGAGAAGGGAATGGAGCTGGGGAGGGATCTAGAAAGTCCTGTGAGGAGTGGCTGAAGGAGATGGGAGTGTTCAGCCTGGAGAAAAGGAGACTTAGAGAGGACCTTACTGCTTTCTACAACCGTCTGAAAGGAGGTTTTAGACAGGTGAGTGCCAGTCGCTTTTCCCAGGTAATAACCATAGGACAAGTGGAAACAGACTCAAGTTGCACCAGGAGAGGTTTAGATCGGATATTAGGAAAAATTTTATCATGGAAAGGGCTGTCAAACACTGAAATGGTCTGCCCAAGGTGATGGATTCATCCTGCCCTGCCTGGAGGGATTTAAAGGCTATGTAGATGTTGCACATAGTGACATGTTTTAGTGGTGGACTTGGCAGGGCTGGGCTAATGGTTGGACTCGACCTAAGAGGTTTTTTTCCTACCTAACTAATTCTGTGATTTGAGTTTTGGGCTTCTCTTACACAGCATAATTACAGAAATTTCACTACAATGTTACATCATTTGAAACTGTAATTAAATAATTTGTATGTGCAATTCTTAATTTTATTTTCATTGCGGATGTAATGGATTTTGATTCATTGTATGGGCTGCAAAATTTTTACCTGTAGACGGTAGTCTAATAAGTTCAAGTTCAGAAAGTGTTTCTAACACTTTGCATTGATATGACTATGGACCATTTCCAATATTAGTTGAGTTTACTTTTCATATACTGGTTGCATAATAGACAAGTCCTCATTTGCTCTTACAAGAACTTAAAGGGTACAGTTGCCTGTCTCAAACACTGTCAAAGCCACAGAAGGAACTTGCCATAAGAAAAGCCACCACAGCAGGAACTTGAGATAAGCACAGAAGGGAGGAATTTTTGACAGGAAGGCATTAATTCCAGGCCTGGTGGAGATGAGACCTGGTTAGCACATCCTGGTTAACGCATCCAGACAAAAATTCCCACTGTGGCA
>JBBMKD010000216.1:830290-957794 GCA_037834095.1 Argya squamiceps | reverse complement strand
ACTGATCACAGCCCTCTGGGATCTGCTGTTCAGCCATTCCTCAATCCACTGAAATGTCTGTTCACCCAGTCCACACTTTCCGAGTTTGCCTATGAGGATATTGTGAGAGAGTGTTGAAAACTTGGCTCAAGCTGAGGTAGACAGTATCTACTGCTTATTTTAGTCTTGCTGTTCCCAGGTATTTGGACTATTATGGGTTTATGGGGAATTTAGGAGAATAGAGCAGCAGACATAGAAGACACTGGTTTTCTTGATATCACCTGTTTCTTTGTTTAGCATGGTCGCATACTTGACGGACAGGGCACCAAAACTGTATCTGAAGGAAGCCTTGAATTCTGTTTCCTTGGATATTTTGCAGATAAAAAATGGACTGAAAAAGAAATCTCTGTAGGCTTTTGATGTTAATTTGATGTCTTTTTTCATAGCTCTTTAGTTGAGATACTAGTTTATTATAGATTCAGATCTATTGTAGCAAGAATTGTGAATAAAAAAATGTTATTGAATTTTAAAAACTTTAAATTCGATACTCCTTTTGTGCAATGATTTCATGGCTCAAAGCAAGAACTGAATCTCATTGTATAATCAGGGGAATTTCTTGCTTTAAAAGGAATATGTTTCCATTTTTAATTATCATAATTAATAAGATATTAAACATTGAAAAATAGAAGTGTGCAGTGCTAAAAATGTCTCATTCTCCCCTATCTCTAACCATTGCTACAGGAAGAAATGTCAGTATTTGGGTGCAAATCTGGAACCTTCTCAGTGATTCAGTGTTGCACATTTAATAGAAATAGATAAATACATAATAAAATTATGGTACATAAAAATGTTTATGCATTAATTCTACATTCAGAGATGCAGTGTAAACCCTTTAATTACTGAATCTTGCTTTTGAGTTTTCAACTCAAAATTGGATCCCCCTGGCAGGTCAGACAGGTTTTTGTCTGTGGAAGGAAGCTGTCTTCTCCTGCTAGACTTTCAGGTGCAAGTCACACATTGATCCATTGCACCAATAGCCCTTGAATCCAGCTTTTTGCCCATACATTGTTTGTGGCTCTAACGTTGCCTACCAAAGTAATAGAGGAGAAAACCCCAAAGTTGTATTAAAATGAAATTAAATATACTGATTACCTTTTATCTACAGAGACAGATACTTTGTTTTAGAAATAAATGAGGTTGATCCAGGAGTGTTTTACCTTAAATAAATCTGTGTTGTCTGTTCTCATCTTGCTCTTCAAGTGCTGGGTAATAGTTTTCATGCAGTCTTCAGGTGTAAATTCCATAATGGTGAAGGAAGGTCTGCCAGCCTGTAGTTCTCTGGAAAAGCCTTCTTGAGGTTTTTTTTTTAAGTTATCATGGCACTGACTTTGTCACAGTCATCAGGGAGTTGCCTTAAAGCTGACGGAGGAGCTTCCTGATAACATCAGCCAGATTTTTTGACACATTTGGGTATGTGTCATCTGATCATGTATCCATGTCCAGCTGCTCCATATGACCATCTCACTTCATCCTCCTGTACTGTGGTGTTAGCACACCTAATGCTAACTAGGTGCTCTCCTAATCTGTAAGAGTGGGCACTTGGCCTTTGCCTAAGTATTTCCTGGCACTTTCCAGATTTTGCCAGGAAATACTTAGGCAAAGGCTTTTATTGCCTCAGCCTTTTAAGGGAAATTTACTACTGGGTCATCTGTGCCATTCTTCAGTCTTCTGTGTCTTCATGGCATATCCCTTTCCAGTGTTTGCTTCAGACAGATTTAGGTATTCTTAATTCCAGCCCAGTGCAATCCAGCTCAGGATTTCTCTGGTAATTTGTCCTGCTTCTTCCTCTTGGCCCTCTTCTCTTTGACATAGTATTTCCCTGTTCAACCGAGTTTGCATCTTGCTGTGGCTGCTGTGGCTTTTTGTTGTCATATGGGTATGGATTCCCTTGCACTGTGCAGAAATTGTTCATGGGATTTGATCTGTTGTCCTGAGTTCCTTCTTCTGTCAGGAGAGTCTCCTGTTTACCCGTTCCCTAAAACTGTTGAGGTCTCCTGAATCCTGTGATTTCTAGTTTGTTTTCTCCTTCACTACCAGCACCATCATCATCAATTTAGCCTAAAGACTTAGATTGCAGAGTGACACTGTGGAGCTTAGCTTTAGGATCAATTTTAAAAAATATTACTAGATGCTTGTATTACTTCCATGAAAAATAATCTATTAATGCAATCTTCACTGTTATTTTTCCAAAATCTTTTGGAGGCTGTGTCAGGAGCTGTGACACCTGAGGTCAAATATTTGTGGAATACTTGTTTCTTATACCAGAAGGCTTTTACCAATTCCTTATTTTTGTTGCCACAAGTATTCCCACTGTTCCTATATTAAACTGGCCTAGAACTTTCTTACTACATAATCATACAGCCTTAATCCAGTTTTCATGTATTGTCCTTTTTTTTTCCTTCTCCTTTCTGTGAGGGTTACTGATTCTCAGAAGGCAGTTAAAACCATAGAATCATTTAGGTTGCAAAAGATTTCTAAGATCACTGTTTCCAAGCATTAAATCAAACCCTGCCAAGTTCCACTAAACCATGTTTCAAGTGCCACATCAACACATCTTTTAAATACCTCCAGGCATGGTGACTCAACCACCTCCCTGAGCAGCCTGTTCCAGTGCTTGACAACACTTTTGGTGAAGAAGATGTTCTTAATATCCAATAAAAACCATCCTTGACATAATTTGATATAATTTCCTTTCATCTTGCTTTCTGCTTAGAGGAAGCAACTCACTCCCACTTTGCTGCAACCTCCTTTCAGGCAGTTGCAGGGAGTGGTAAGGTCTGTGCTCCAGAGCCTTCATCAGCATCACTGTGGAATGCAGGTTGTCTGTTAGAAAGACCATTTCTGATTAATTTCATGAAGTGTTCAATTCCATTTTTAATTAATATAGTTTCTGATACTCTTATTACTGAAAAGTTTCAATCAGTTTCAAGAAATAGAAGTTGTAATTTATTTGTCTTTGAAAGATACTGCAGAGGAGAAACATAACTTGCATAACACATCCATTACTAAAATGATCTCTTAAGATTTAGTCAGTTGTGTCACTGACAGCTTTATTTAAACTCATCAGAGAGCATTATACTTGTTAGAGGTGAAGCTGGACTTCTATTTCTTTTAAAAATATTGGTTGTATTGTGAACATAAATGCTGGCAAACCTTCTAATAATTATGACTGACCTGGAGCTGTTCGAATATGCCCTTTAAAGAAAAAAAAGAAAAACAAACCAATGAAAAGCAAAACCTGTACTGTAAATAATAAGCAACCTCATCATAAAGTTGAAAGTCATTTGTCATTTTTTGAAACAACGGATTATAAAATGTTTTTTCTTTGAATCATTGTGGGGGGATTTTTGGAAGGTTCCTGTGTAAAAGTAAAGTGGGGAGTGAATGGCATCTTAGAACTTTGTTTCTTTACTACCTCTGATAAGGTTTGGAAAAAAAGAGTTGTGGTTCAAGGTTCAGTGCTTCTTATAGGCATTGCTGTATTGGGAAGTGAAGCCCCTCTCTAAAAGTAGCATGTGGTCCTGGCATGTGCTCATACCTAAGCTAAGAGGGGATTTGATACTTATATTCAACTTTATTCTAGAATTAAATGATTTAAAGAGAAAAGGGAATTACAATTTACCGGTTTAGCTCATACCCTAAGTCAACAAGGTTCATCTGCAATGCTCAACCCAGTCACAACCTGTTAGAAGTTTAACACATATCTCAAGCTCTTTGGTCTTTGAATATTTGAATCTTGAATGACAATTTCAATAAAAGTTTGTATGACAAAGGGTGTGCACTTTGGCTAGAACCAGAATGTTCTTATTGTTTTGGCTTTCTGACGTCTTCCTGCCCCGTAATCAACTTTAGGAGGTACTGCAGGTGATTTAGAGGTTGAGTGAGTTAATAAAGATTTACATGGCCTTTGTGTCATTTATTGTTTCCAAATCATTTGCTAACAAGTCACCTAAGGGCTTAAAATTGACCAGAACAATAAGCAGCGGGAGCCTGTGGTGCAGCTGATGCTGATGAGCAAAGAAAATAAATTATAGACGTGAAAATATGTATTTTTGGTTGCACTTAATACTATAAAAATTGTTTTCTTGTAAGGACTACAAAGAATTAATTCAAATAAAGGGTTTTTTTGTTGTAGTTTTATGCTGAACTTAAACTTTCCTCTTTATATTTAATACAATGATTATTCAATTTATCAAATGTTACTGCATTGCTTTTGCTCAAGCACATTCACTCAAATGGATGTCAGCATTATGCAATTTTTTTTCTCCTCCTAAGTCACTCTGGAGATTGTCATTACAGCAGGAAGGCACTTCAAATATTTCAGGACTAGAAGAGCTGGTGCATTTCTATGGTGTACTGAAGGTTTCTGAGTAAAGGGTAGAGTTTCTCCTGGTCTCTCTCTTAAACCTTGTGATCCTTCCAGATAAGAGTAAACCTTTAGTAAACATTTAAGTAATGATAGCTAGTGCCTTCAAAAGAGACAAAACTTTGCTGAATGCGAAACAAGGGGATTTTTTTTCTTTTTGCCACACTCCCCTTCAGGTTACTTGATTGCATTCACTTATATGTAGACAAATCTTGGTTTATTGAACAAGACTTGTGACTAAATTTCCTTTCTCACTCCAAAATTTTCATAATAGATTTTCTACACTAATACTTACATAACTTGATTACGAATATAGATTGTTGCAGTTGGTGCCACAGTTTACTCCTGTTTGTCTACAGGCTCTTATAATTCTTAAATCTTTCCTGCTCAAAGTTCAGACAGTCTAGGTAACTTGTAAGTCTGTCACCAGCCTTTTATAAGGGTGGGATTTTATGTATGTGATCTTTGATCTGCAGTGCTGGAAGCTCTTTGAATTTCCTTTGCTTTGGAAGCTGTATGTAATGGTATAAATATCTTAATATTCTTGAACTAAACATTGGAGAGCCTGTAGGTCAAAATGACAGATACCCCTATTCCTACACTACACTGAAGTTAATGTGATTTCTTCAAACTTCTTTCTAGCCTTCTTACCTTAAGAGTATTGTTCTTCCCCTTCTCTGTGAATGGAGCCATATTTTGAATGCACATCTAAAACTTTTTTTTGTAGAGGAAGGATTATAGGATTACTTAGGTTGGAAAAGACCTGTAAGTCTGACTGTTAATCCAGCACTGTCAGGTCCACCATGTTCCTAAATTCAAGTGTTCAGCATTATGTATTATGTATTCAAGTAAGTTCCTAAATTCAAATATTCGCCTTGATACATGCACCATAGTTTTGTCCATCATCTGGGTGGCTGAATCACTGAACCATTAAACCATTAGTTATACAAGCACAGCCCAAGGTTTCATCTTTTACAGAACGATTTGTTTAATCACTGCAGTACAGAAGGAATTGAAATACAAAGCTTCTTGCTACTTAATGTGTTTATTCAAGCAGGACTCAGAGATGCATGGTAATGCAGATTTTTACAACTTGAATTTTACTATACTATCTTTTGAGTAAAGGTACTATAAGCATTTTTAAAATGTCACTTCCACTCAAAATTGCTTACTCTGGTTTTGGCCATATGTTTTGAGAAACAAAAGAAAAATTATATCTGCCTTGTTTTGCCCTCTGAAATCTGAGTAAAAGGATATTATGAGGTAGAAAATACTATTTTTGTACCCTCTGTCACCTTTGTTAACATTTTATTAGACATAAATCATGTAGTTCCAGGCTGCATAGTGGCAATATGGTTCACTCTGTGTTCTATTTTTATAACTTTATTTAAAACTGACATGTAACTTGCTGTACCTGAAACCCCAAGTGAGCCAGTTATTGGAGTGTAACAAAGTTTTGACGTCAGAACTGCTATTTATTCCACTGGCAACCATTAGCGATGCATTACCCTTTGGCACTCATGTTTTCAGAAACATGGTTAAATTTTTATGGCTGGGTCTAGCCAATTAGGATTCTTTCTCAAGATAGAAATAAGGGAAGAGATCTTTTTTATAACTTACTAAATGTATCTTTCCAGAAACAACATAATAAAAATCCAAATTATTGCACTCAGAGTTCCCAAAACATTCTGTTGAGCCACACATCAGCTTGCCTGCTTGCTGTACACGTGTATTTGAGAGGCAGGGGTTAAGCTAGGCTGCCTTGTCAAATGCATGAGTCTTTATTAGAATTTAATGCAATTACAGCTGAATCATCCTCTCAGGTCAGTCTGGGAGCTTCAGTGGGATGTTAGAGGGGGCAATGACTTAAGGTAGAGAGAATTGGGGAGATATAGGTGGTGTGGAGGAAAATCAGGTGGAGGGGGTGGGCTTGGCAAAAACAAATGGAGAGCAATTTTAGTACAGGTTTCTGATGCTGCCTTTTTCCTCAGAAAGCTAAACTTAAGCAACGCTTAAGAGTGCATATTTGTAGACACTACATATAAGATGGGATGGAGCAGCTGCATGAGAGGGTGCTATAGGATGTGATTCCTGGTTGTTGGTTCACTGTACTCTGGCAACAAGAAATGCCAGTATCTACAAACAGAACCTACAACAGATGTTTTCCTTCTGTGTAATTTTCAGTGATCTTCTCCTGAGGGCTTGGTAATACGCACTGTGTATTCAGGCATGACTTTAGAGTTGCCTGTCAACTAAAGTTACAAAGCGCTTGTTTGTACATGTTACTTTACTAGTGTACTGTAGATTTGTTTTGAAGGGAATGCTCTTCTATATAAGGTTATTATTCCATTTGCACTTTATTAATGATTTTGTGTTCTTTATATCAGTAGTGAAAATATCGACAGCTTTTGTCATAGGTTGTTTCCTGCAAAAAATGCTTCTCTTTAAGGCTCTGATCTTTATTGTAATAAGGGCAACTTTAATATGTTGCGTAAAAGGTTGTGGCTGCAATCTAAATTTGGCAGCTACATCCTAATTTTCCAAGTAAACAGAAGCTGCTTGATCTTAAAGTATCAACTATCTGCATTTATGTGTAATTTAGTTATAATATAATTTCCAGGTGAGCAATTGTTTTTTGAGCAGCCATGAGAGGCTGCTTTTTGGATATTCTGTTTCTAGTTCTTGTATTTTGCATATGTGGAACCTTTGACATCCCTCACTGCTATCTCCTGCAATTTGGATATTTGTCCTGGGTACAGCACATCGGAGGCTCTGCTGTCTTTCACCAACCTGTTTTAGCATCCTTACCAAGTTAGTGGAGACAAACATTTTCTTTTGCAGAGTAGTGACTGAGAAAATTGTTGAAGTATGCCAGGAAGAAAAAAGTAGTTGTGAGGCCTGAGAAAGAAGGGGTTGTTTGAATGTTAAAACTGCCTAGGAGGTGACAGAATTTGGAGACCATTGAAACAAAAAGGAGAAAAGCTATGCTCGATTCTAGAAGAGAAGGTAAACTGCAGGAAGTGTTTCTAGTTTCTTTGGGAAAAACAGGAAGACAATTAGAGAGGGAGAAAGGATTTAATTGCCTAGTAATTTTATGAAGGAGACATTAAGTCTTCCAGAAAGTGAGTGGCCTTGTTGGTTACTCCTGTGTACATTTGTTTTGCATCTGTCTGAATCTCCGCTCAGAACTGTGCAGTCATTGCCATGGCATGAGAAAGTTTGTCACATCAAAAAACTCAAGTTGTCTTTCTGAATGATCCTTTCAATATTTTCTTTAAAGAAATTATCTGGTGGAGAGACCACTTGTTTATGCTTTTGAGTTCCATGAAGGAGATCATGAACAGCCTTTTCTTCTTGGAATATGCACCTTTTGAAGCCATGCGTTAGCTAGTTGCTTATGGTGCCTAACTGGGAATGTGAATACAAGACTGACTACTTCTGAAAGATTAAGAACAACTTGAAATCTCAGATTTAAGAATTACACTCTAATGTTAATCCAGCTTCAAAATGTCAATTAAATATTTTATCTGCATTTTTCTGAGTGCAGATATTTAAGCAATATTTTTGAACAGTAATTTTTGGATATCTGAATAGTGATTGTAAATTTTCTCCTATTCACATGCAAAAATAGAAGAAAATATCTGTTAGAGAACGTTTTGTAAAAAAGGAAATTAAAGTAAGGATTTGTAAAGTTCTGAAGTAACTGTTCAAAATGAATTCCTATTTAGGCTGTCACAACCTGAAAAAAATCTAGATAGCTACAATGTGGATATCCCTAATATGCAAGGTTTTTTAAATCATGAACTAAGGTTCTTGTATATTATAATATAGGCAGTAGTTGCACAGTTTCACTGTAGTTTTAATTCCTGGGGTTTTTTCAGCATTCCTTCGTTCCTTCCTCCCTTCCTCCCCACCCCAAACAGGTACTTTCATCATAAATGCTAGCTTTTTAGATTAATCTGCCTGATAATATTAATCTCCTTCAATGCACTATATTACCCTTTATAAGAGAATATCTGTAATTCAGACACCCTACATTCTCATTGCACAGGAATGAACAAAGTATATAACAGAAGAGCAATATGGCAGTGATAATACACAAATTAATTTCAGATGGATTGTATATTCTTAACATTTGCTGTTTCATGAGAAATTAGATTAAACTAGACATGCAAGATTCACAAGTGATTACTTAAAGTCCAGTTTGTGAGGTATTGTAGTGGAAAGCTTTTTGGTAAGAACTGAATCATAGCTACAAGTCAGTGTTTCAGCCCTCTAATTTCAATTGTTGGTTGGTAAATGAGAGTTGGTATCTCTGTGGGTGTGCTTACCAGCAAGCAGTTCCCCAGACCAACCTAAAACAGTTCATGCGTTCTGCAAATCTGCTGGTTGAAACATGGATAAGGCTAGAAGAAGGAGTGGGCCTGGCTTGGGTTGGAAAAGGTGTTTATTTCAGTCCAGCTCCATGTGGCAGGAGCTGCACTTGCCAGAACATGTGCCAGAAAGCCAGAATAGCGATTTGTGCCCTGTGCCCTCCTCTTACCAAGTCTCAGCCTGGGCGGAGCACACTCTGGACCAATGGGGGAAGGAAAGGGGTGGGTCCAGGACAGGGTGATACCAGGTGTCATCAGGGATACAGAGGTAGGGGTGTTTTGGAAAGAACAAACCAAGTACAGACAAATAACAAAATACAAATACAAATTCAACAACATCATTCACGCACTGCAACATCTCCCCCTTTTCTTTTTCTTAAAGCTACATGTTTTGTTTTTGAGGAGACAGTCTTTTAGATTTAAAAGATGAAATTGTGTCCCACATTTGGTCAGTGGACCATTTTTCCATCAGGATGACCTTGTTGGATCTTCTTTATCTTCAGGATCTGCAGGCATGGTAATCACAGGGGGTACGGTATCATTAGAGATATAAATGAAACATTTGACAGAACAAAAGACAATTAAAACAAAAACAACAATAAACAAAAATGACAGTTCAGCTTTGATAAGAAACCCAGACTGCCCAGGAGTCCCAGTTCAGCAACAGTTCTTTCAAGTCCGTTCCAGCACTGCTGATAACGTTTGGGATGTTTTGATGGATGTTCTGCGTTTCAGGAAAGGTTGTTTTCACCGGCAGGTGTCACAGAAACTGGAAGGCTGGAACAGCAATAGGATTTTGACATTGGTGGGACTCTCCTCTTATTTGGGCAGGTGATCTGGAACTGCAAAGAGAACTTAAGACATTAAAACAAACACAAAACAAAACAAAACAAAACAAAACAAACCAGTGTGGGAAGAGTCAAAGGAGAAAGAAAATATTTTTTTCAGTGATTTTTGTTTTGCTTTCTGTTTTTTCTTTTTTCTTCTCCAAGCTGCAAAACAGACTTGGGCCTTTTCTTGTGAAAAGGCTCGGGATGGTTTAAAACTTTCCAAAGGAGGCCAAATTAGATCTAATTTGCAAAAAGGAGAAATGATGTTATTTTTCCTCTCCCTTGCCGAATTTTTGTCCACACGCTGGGCAAGACAGTGTTTTTTTAGAAGATTTTTTGAGGGGCTGTTAGGGTTTTTCTTTCTCCCTCTTCTCTCCCCTTTCTCTCCCACCTTGTTCTTCTTTCTCATCTTTCCCTCCCTGTTTTCTCCCACCCTCCTCCTTTCTCTCATCCTTGTTTTCTTGTTTGTGTGATGGCCAGGGTGTTATTTCTTCATTCAGCAGGCACAGTTCTTTTTGGGCTGATGTGTTGGAAGCAGGCAAAGCGCAACAGGTAAAACTTGGTTTAAGTGTAATGAGCTAAAGAAGTTGATTTTCATTTGTGCAGAATAGTAAAATTTTAGTGATTTCATATAATTTAAATGGAATTTATTTCTAATGAACATGAATATGTTCAATTTGATCTCTGTCTATCAATATAGTGGAGAAGAAGCCTGGCTCATAACTATTTGTGTTATATATTGGTAAATTAAATATAATAGCAAGAAATAAGCATCCTAAACAAAGACAAAATTTCTTACTGCTAGGAAGTAGGAAGAGTTTTCTATGTGATGCTTTCTGTGATAAACACCTCTTCATAATTCACAGGCTATGGAAGTTATTATGTCACAAGAGTACCTATGGGATTGCCTTGATGGTTGTAGAAAAGCAGTGGGGAAGAATATGGAAGAGAGCAGGAAATGAAGGAATATGTGGACTATTACGAAAATACAGCAATTGAAGGGTAAAAAGCAAGTCTAGAGGACAAGAGCTATGTGTAAATTCTGATGAGAAAAACTGAGCATCAGAAAAATTCCAAAAAGACAACTGGTTTGAGTAATTAATAATTGAAGGGAATATTATGAGACAGAGATAAAATGAATGGAAGAGATAGAAATATGGAATGTGACAGGCAAAATAAAAAGAACAGAAATATATGTTGACTATTCAACAGTAGCACTTAAAATTTTTAGGTAAGTCAGGGATAGCTAAAAAATGGGCTTTATCTGAGTTTCAGGGTACATCTTGAGGATATGTAGTTCAAGCTGGATGTGTTGAATGAAAGACAGGTTTTGGTCTTTTGTATGGAGGGGAAAAAATGAAAATTATGCATGGTTGTGCATTTCATAGATGTAGCTTCATCTTCTACTCTACAAAAGCATATATGGCATGTCTTACAGTTGCCATGGAAAGTACTGTCGCTTTGCACCTCTCTGTCCACTTCAGCATGCAATCAATCAGTGAAAATGCTTCTGAGCATACACTGGTCCCTTCAGACCTGACTGGAACTTACCCACTTTTTTTTTTTTTTTTTTTTTTTTTTTTTTTTTTTTTTTTTTTTTTTTGGGTAGCATCTATGTTCATATGCCCAGCTTTGAGCTAAAATTTTCAATTTCAAAAAGAAATGTGGGTTGTGCATTTTTTACACCTGTTTGTATAATAAACAGGTTGTTTTTTACCTGTTAAAAAACCACCAAAACCAAATAATAACTCATAAAATAGAAGGGAACCTTAAATGTTGTCTCATTCCAACCCTTCCTCCATGGGCAAGGATACCAACTATCTACATCCTTCTTGTAATATATATTTGTTTTATATATAACAAATTAGAGGGATACTGGCATTCATGATACTGAAAGATGAAATCTCAAAGATGACTTTTTCACACTGAAGCAGAAAGGTTTTTGTGTATCCAAAATCTGCATAGTTAATGCAGAATACCACTTTGCAATAGACTGAAAAGAGCCAGCGTTGTGATCTCTACCTGTAAGAAGTCCTATTTGGGATACTATTGGCTGCAGGGAAAAGCGCATGAAGAGGACTATTCTGCCTTTATTTCTAGTGCAAAGAAATAAAATACTGGTAAGATAAAGAACCCCTGATGGAGTTACAGGAGTTTCAGGAGATAAGACAGGAGAAAAAACGGAATGATATGGGCAAAAATTTGATCAGTCACTTTTCCAAAGACATGAAATCAGATGTTACCAACTTGAAATTTAACTACAGATTTCCTCATCAAACTTAGCAATGAATCAACTTCAACCCTGAATGATTTCCAAAAGAAAATTCAAGTAAAATAAAAAATGGATGTTAGAAACAAGGGGTTTAAGTACTGTCAATAAATTGTAAAATTAAAACAAAATCTAATGTACTTTTGGAGTTACTTAACACTGTTTACCTTTCCCCATCCTAGGAACATTCCATAATAACAGGAATTGCATAAATAATAAGTCTGAGTGACTTCTTGTGGTTTATACATAAAGAAATTTTCCCAATGTCTAGCTCAGGGCTCCTTTTCTGCCACTTCAGTCAAGTATCCCTTGACTTGCTGTGGCTTGGGATACAGCATGGCTGAATACTGATGCCTTTTTAATAACTTCTTACAGATATAACCATCAGATCCCCTCCAGCCTTCTTATTCACAAAGAAAAACAAAACAAAGCACAACTTTCAGTGTTTGCATATGACTCATGTTTTCTACCCACTTTTTTGTTGGTCTCTGGATCTCTTTCAGCTAACTGACTACTTACGCTAAAGCACTTGCTGTAAAATTTGGCCCAGTACTTCAGATGATACCTGATTAGTTCTGTGACGCATTGAATACTTGACTCTTAATTTTGATTATCAGACTTTTGCTAATTATACTGTGAAAGTGTGTGCATTTTTTCCTAGTGGATGCATCTGTAAAGAAGTTACGCCAAACCCTTATTGTGCAGAATGTGATTCTGCTCTTTTCTTCATTTCTAACAGACCCTAATGTTTGTCAGAGCGATCTGCTGAATGTATTGTGAGAAGACCCCAATATGGTTTTGACATGATTTAAGCCTTTAAGGCTGGCTTGTTTGGCTCAGCTCCTTTGTAAAATGTGAGATGCAAAACAGCTACAATGAAGTGAACATGCCTTTTATCCCCCCATCTAATAGTACCAGAACTCTCTGATTATCTTTTTGGCAGACAATGTCTTCTGTGAGGTGTTAATCTGTGTATCATATAATTCGCTCATTTTATGGTCAAAAGGACTATGATGTCAGAACAGCTTTACATGGAGAAGTCAGCATAAATGCATGAGTGTTGAGCAGACTCACAGTGGAAGGTTTCTGCGTGATAGTTTCTGGATTCTTTTTTAAGACAGAACAATAGCTCTGGGATCACTTGAGGATTACATTTATAAATCAAATTGAGCTATACACTTTGTAACAAATCTAATAACCATACTGTGAATATAACACAAAAGTCATTGGTATTGCAGGTGGTGTGTGGGGATGAAATTTACTGCACCAAGTTCATGGCAGTGCTTTTGCAGAATGGAACCAAAGATTTGCTTGCCCTGACATTAACAACTTGCAATGGCTGGGTCTATTGAATTCTGTTTGATTTTATTTGATATTTTGTTATTGGAAACGTGGTGTCTTTTAAAGCTCTTTTAAAGAGGTTTTTCAAATGGAATTATATTTACTCTTATGGTATGCCACCTTAGGGAAGAAATACTCTAGGTAAGGCATTATACTGCCAAAATGAAATAGTAAGGTGTTTCTTCAGTATCTCCCATGGGTGATTTGAAATGTTACCAGAGTATGTTGTAGGGACACCAGTGGAGCCATCTACAGTATTTTGAAGAATTTAATGGATTAGCCATGGTTTTGCATTGGCAAAGAGACATTTATTCCTAATAAAAGGTTATTTTTTTCACTTGAAGTGCTGGTATTGGTATTTACAATGATTTCAGTAGTTTAGTTTGTGAGTGGGAACACAAATATATTTTTATAGTAACAAAACTGAGACTTTCTTCCAATGAGAGTTATTCTGCTCAATAATGATTTTTTTACTAATAAGTATTGTAGCAAATGGAGAGCAATGAATTTCAATTTACTGGTACTTAAAACCATAATAGAACTGAAAAATCGGCTATTTTGCAAGTGTGCAAAAATACTGAGTTATAAACCAGCTTGTGTTTAGAGCTTGATTCTTAAATTTTTCATGTCATCAGGTAACGGTGAGCAATTATTTTATGTCCTGCCAAGAATCCAACATCAAAAACTCTTAACTCATAAATTAGTAGCCTGATATGGAAAATGAGTCTGCTTGTAGTAAATATGTATATGACTCAGGAATAACTGTTCAGTTTTCTATGTGACAAAATACAACTAAGAATGAATCTTCCAGGGGTTTGTCAAACTGCTCTTGTTTTATAATTTGATTAAATACACAGTTGCTACATCTTAATTTCAAGTTTGTCTTGGTAATTCTAGGAAAAAAATTAAAAACAATATCAGTGATCTGTAGTATTTTTGAAGACTTAAATAATTGCAAACGTTATGAACAATTTGCACTAAAGCTTTTCACCTGCCTGAAGGGCTGCCATAGAGCTGGAGTCTTTTGGAGTTTCTGAGACAGGAGTTACAAGGCAGGAAATTCCAATTAGATGTTACAGTGAAAAAAATGGCCATAAGGGTTGTAGTATTGGAAGAGGTTTCCTGGAGAGCCTGTGGAGTGTCTTTGGAGGTGTTCAAAGCTCAACTGGACCTGGCTTTGAGGAGCCCATCTAATTAGGTCTGCCCTAAGCTTTGGACTAGAAGACCTCTGGAGGTCTCTTTTGCAAATTATCTAATTCTGTAATTCTTAGGTAAAAAGATGGCACTTAAAAAAAAATCTATAACATTTATGGATCAAATGAATTCTTGCCTAATTCCAGTTTTGGAAAACTTCAGTTTAAATAACTGCTGAAGTAGACTGTAGTTTTCTTAAGGTTGTCAAGATCATGTTGTGTATTTTCTAGCACCTGGAAGGGCATTCAGGTTAATGTGAAAATTACCTGTAATTATTTTACTTATAAGATCTTAACCTTTAATAAAACTAGTAGCATAGTAGAAAGTACTTGTCTAATTGAGGAATCAGCTACTATACACAACAGGTGGAAAACTGTTCATAAACATAGAGAAATACAGCCTACAAAGTCCCAAGCCACGGAGCAGAAGGTTAAAATGTTCTTAGGTGTGCCCGTTCTTCTTCAGTCTAGTTGGATAGAATTATACTTAAAAATAGCACTAAAGTAAGTTGGAATTTGTTTGGACGTTTCTTTTTTATCTTCTTTTATATCACATTAAGTTAATGTTTTTAGACTACTTTATTGCACCCTATGGAAAAGCAGACACCTGAACTTTTAAACTATTGAACTTTTCCTTCAATAACGATTAAAAGTTGTTGACCTTGGGGTCCTAATTATACTTTTCTGGCAGCAAATGGATTTGGAAGTTCCTTTCTCATCTTCTGAATTAAGAAATAAAAAAAAGCTAAAAATAATTTTATCTGAGAGCAGTGTATTTTTTGAGTTTTCTATCAGAAAATAGCAGTTACCAGTCAGTATCAATGTTATGTTTGGTTAAAAGTTCCCCGGTTACTGCTTTGGGAAAAAATAAGAGAAAGAAGCCTTTTCAATGCCAATGTTATATTTATGCATTTAGTTTAGGGGTTTCTAAAAATAAAAGGAATCGTTTATACCTAAGGGGTAAGTTATTCTTAGGTTGGAGTATGTTTATACACATGTAAAATGTGTAATGTGTATATGTCTTGATAAGTTTACATAAGCATTTTCAGGGTGAATTTTTCAATGGAGGATTACAAAAGCTGTTCAAATATAAACATGCTGTAAGAGACTTCTACATCACTGAATCCAATTGCATGGTATTATAAGCCACTGCATAATTTAATCTCCTTCACTGTGCTCTATCTTAAAAGTAATTAGGAATTCTATATGCAGTTCTCCAGCTATTCCAGAGTCTAATTTTTCATTATGTGAAACTTTTTTTAAATTTCCAGTTAAAGCAGTTACCTAATTTAATTTTAATTGAGGAAAATTAACTAATAGTTTATTAATATCTCTTAGCTCTTTTCTCTCCTTGGCATTTAAAATACTCACTTTAGAATATTGAAATCTATTCTTGCCCTTCTTTTTTGTATGCAAAACAAGTCTGTTATTTTTTTTATCTTCTCATCTCATGATCTCTCACTTCTCCTCACCCTATTCTAGCTCCTCTGTGCCTGTTCCACTTTGAGTTGTTCACTTTTAGACAAGACTCCCATAATGGCATACCACACTCTGGATGAAGTCTTACCATTCATATTTTTCTATTCCAATTAAGACTTCTGACTTGTATATTGTAGGGTTTTGTTTGCCTTTTCACAGCTGTGTTCCCATTACTGTTCAAATGGTCATATGGTCATATAAAGCTTCCTGGTCCTTTTCTTAATGGCTATGTCCCGATGATGAGCTTCCAGCTCGTGCAAGGGTTTTTTTCAGGCCCTTTGGAGCATATTTTCACACGTGGTGTTTCGAACTCATCAGATTTCTCTTTGGTAATATTTTAGGAACTCTGCCATCCTTTACTCGGGTACATGCAACAAGTTTAGCTAGACTGACATTGCCCCTTCTAGGCTAGAAACTTGCTACAAATATATTTTTTTGTTTATGGATTTGTAAGGATCATGCCTCATGATAGTTTAGATGGAGTTACGCAGCAGCTTCTCACAATCTGCCACATTTGTGTATTTCCATATTACTTCTTCTGTAAGGTATCTTTTTAACTGTTAATTATGTACCTGTTTCGTTAACTTTCATATTCGGTAGAGCTCACTCAAAGCCTTTTTTTTATCTCAGGATATTGTCTTGTTTCACAAATGGGGTGCTTTTTTGGTTTTTTTTTCCAATGTTTCCCAATTTAATATATTTTCCCAGTAGAAAGAAACAGACCAGTAATTTAAAATTGTATATGTATTTTCAGGAGCAAACATTATTCAATTGGAAGTTCTTTTACTTCTCCAAATACTTACAACTTCACACTTGATGTTGTAATCTGCAGTGGCAAGTAATTGGACTGCATGTAGTCCCTGTGCATAAAAATAATGTTGTTGAGACTAGGGTATTTCAGTAAAAACAATAATTATTATTTCTGACATTTACGTAAAAGACAATTTGCACAGTTGCTGGATGTTCATTTTATAAGAGGGAGGTATATTTGAATGCAGAATTTCATGACTTGTATGAAGTAAAAATGTCAGTACAGGAAAACGCTGAATGTGAAAATAGATCATCACTGGTGAAATGCATTTAAATTTCTTAGCTCCTATTACAAGTTACTTAATAAATGAAGTACCAGAATTATAATTTATTATAGAATTGTCTGTATAATTCTACATGGATGCTAAATGGTGGTGTCTAAAGAGCAGTAAGATGCTCATGGTTCCTGAACAAACTAGCTTTATTTTTATGATTGCTTTCTGAATTTGAATTTTTTAAACTAGGAAAAAGGTCAAGGTCACTGGAAAAATTAATTGCTACCAACTTGTGTTTTAAGACAGCATTTTAAATCAAAAGCGTTCTTAGAGTTGGCAATATTGTATTCTTTTGTATAACCTTGATAGTTTTCCAAAGTTTAATGCTTACTATTGTAACTAAGGTTATCTTAAGGGATAGGCCTAATTTTGCATATGCAGTATTTGGAAATAAGGACTTTCTTGAGGTTTTGATTTGATGAACTAGGAAAATACTTCCTTTTAAGTATGCATATATGTGTTATAATCTTCAATAGGGTTAAGCACATTACTTTCTTCTACAGAAGATTGTAATGTTCTGAGAAACAAATATAGATTTTATTTTGATTTTAAGTGTTTCATAATTTGGAACAAATTTTCAGATTTTTTACATATAGAAGTAACAGGTACAATTTAACTAGGTGAAGTTGTGTAGAGAGTGAGTAGTAGAAGCAAAGCAATCTTCTGGTGTGGATTTTCGGCCTGGTTGTAGGGGTCACTCTAATCTCATTTCAAAGCTATGAGCTCACCAGTGCAGTACCACAAGGATATGTGGGTAGAGCTTGCAGCTAAGTTATTCATAAATTATCAAAATAAGCCAGTAAATTGGTGACATAATTGCTGTTGGATTTTGGTTAGGCTATGTATTAGGCACCTAATACAGCAAAAATGAACCTTATTCTGCAGAACTGCAGAACCTGACAAGGCAGCAGGTGAAAAGACGTAGTTAAGTGGTGTGGCAATTAAAGTTAATAAACATTTAGTTTACTTATGTAGGCTACGAGCTGACTAGTCAAATACTGGGCTTGTTTTTGAAAACTTAATGCATGGTGTGCACTGATGGTCTGAGGAGCATGCTGAAAACTACTGGGAAAGAAATAGAGAACAAAATACTGAATATTATCCTGTCTTTTCAACCCATTATCTGATTGAATTTCTAATTTTGTGCAGAGTTCATGTTCCGTTTTCCTGAAAAGGTAAGACCTGGTGTGAGCAAATGTACAGAAGAGCAAACTGCAAGTTGTAGCTGAGTGATGCCCCTATTTCACTTCTATCCTTATTTGCATTCCTCTTGCATTCTGCTTATTTCTCCTTTCCACAATTAGGATATAGCTGGGAGATATGATGCTGCCCAAGTGATAGAGAGTTTAATGCTTGAGGTAAGAGTCAATTAAAACTGTAGACATGTTCTTCTATGACGTAGCTTAGAAAAGAGTGACAGGAAGAAAGAAAAAGTTCCTTGTTTCATTTGTAATAAATTCTTGATGCTAGATGTATTTATCCTCAGTGTTCTAAGGTTAACTAATGTTTCAAAGAAGAAAATGGTTTGTCAAAGAAAGAATAGTTAATTATTGATTTAAGTAGGACGGAAACATATTCAGAAACTGAAATGTTGTGGTAGGGGAAAGTGTACTAGAGAAATACAGGGGGGTTTTTTTTGTTCATTTAACAAATGAGCTGAAGGAGAGCCAAGTTCTTGTCTTTTTAAACTGTATGGTATTTTGGTCATTGTATATACCTGATCACAATTAATCAGTAATTGATCAGTAAAGCTGATTGAATGATAAATCTGTTTTTGTGCCTTGTCTCCAGTCTGCAACACTCAGTACAGTTTCAGATTCCTCTGAGACTGTGTGTTAACACTGGAAAAAAAAGTGATCTGCCCCTTTCCTGCATGTTCAAAAAAATTCTGTCTACAATGATTGTTGCTACAGATTTTAGTAGTCTTATATTTGTGGACTGAAACATGCTCATATACAGCTTTTATGTTCCTGATGTTAATTTGTACTTTTCAACTTGCTGGTGTGTTTCCAGCATTTCTTTCTGTATTCTACTGGAGTTTGGCAACTGATTTAAACAAAACTTTTCTTCCTTCTATGGCCAGTAGCAGCATTTCTTTTGTGTTCCATAACATCCCATTGTGTCTTTAGTGAAAGTGTGAATTTATATGTGAGTTGTTGTGGACTTGCGAGGCAGTTTTTATCAAGTTATCTTTTAAGATGCTAGTAGAAAAAAATAAGGATATAAGTATTAGGATGTATCAACTCTAAGAAAATTTGCTATGCTGTGTTTTCTCACAGTGAAAAAATGCACTTAGAACTTAAATAATGAGTTGGACATTCACCCTTAAAAAGTGGTTGTGCAAACTGTCAGCAGAAGTGTCCTACAAAAGTTCAACAAAACTTCTTGCAGTAATTGTTAAAGTGATAGTAGTGTTTATAAGGTGAAATAAGAGGCCGATTCATCTGAGATGTAATACATACATACATGGTGGCTGTGCTAGGGCAGTTAAAATTGGTAATAAAGCTGAGGGTCACCATGAATGTTTGATAGTCCTGAGGTAATGTACTCAGCTGT
The DNA here is from genome assembly GCA_037834095.1 of Argya squamiceps. NCBI lineage: Eukaryota > Metazoa > Chordata > Aves > Passeriformes > Leiothrichidae > Argya > Argya squamiceps. Next base: position 938,263 of record JBBMKD010000216.1, on the reverse strand, counting down.
TCTTGCTTACGTCTACTGATCCTCGTAATAGGACTCGTAATAGATAGGACTAGGCTGTCCTATCTATTGCTGTGTAGGGTAAACTAAGATACACCTTCAAATGAAATCCCCAGATGGGGCAATGTAAAGTCAGATTAACTGTGACTTTTCTGAGGGTGATATCTTACCATCTGAACTGTTATGTCTTATGGGTGACAAGCAAGTCATTCTTGACAGCTTGGTTTTCTTTGCACATCTGAATGATGACAGCATATTATGTATTCTACATGTATTATGTAATAAAGGTGTCACACATGATGATGTTACATATTTTATAGCAACGTCTTTAATGGATAGATGCAGTTGCATAAAATTTGCTCCTATTATGCAGCAAAACTTTGTGTTACTTTGGGCAACTAAAAAATACATTTTTTCAAATTTTGGTGAGACATATAATTTTGAAAATTTCTTCCATCACTAGTCTTACTCTCTTAGTCTTTTGTTTTCCCAGAAGAAGAAAAAGAATTGCCTCCTTAATCTGTAATTTAGCAGGAAACATTATTAATTAATAACTTAAATTTTCATATTTGTTTCAATGAGTATACCTGCTATGGAAGATGTCTAATATGGCAAGATTTTGCATGTACTCAATGGAAACCATCTTTGATATTTGTGTCTTTGGTTTAAAAATGGTGTTTTCTCCTTTAGTTGAAACTGTCTTCTCCAGTAATTTTTGCTGAAATTGTCTTAGTGGACAGAATAGTGAAGTGCATACTTCATATAGAAATAAAAATTAACATTTAAATAGTGAGCAATCTGTTTTGAGCAGGTATGCTTGAGAGTTTGTTAGAAACAGTTCTGGGGGTGTGGTGTCAATGACAGAGGAGGAGTAAAGGATTGCATCATTTTACAAAATGTGGCAGAGTAAGGAGAAGAGGAAGTTTTTCTGCAAGCTAGAGAACAACAATTGAAGCATGAAATAACTAGTTTCATGAGGATTTGTGTAAGAGAGACATGCAGTTGACGAGAGGAGGCAGAGAAAGGCACTCTTGGGGTAACATTTCTGACAGTGTAAGATGCTCAGTGTTCTACAAGTCCGTGCGGAAAGGGGTGGTTTGTTGTGGGTTTTTTTGGTGTGATATCTTCAGGTTATATGGAGAGAAGTAGTTGACTTTTCAAATGTATGCATACCTTTTAAATGTTCTCTGCTCTTAAGTGGGAATACATAGTAAGTAAAAGTTTACCAATTTAAAAATACTTAAAATGACATTTCAGTGATCCTCACACGGAGTACAGTTATTATTGTAGCCCTCAAATTTGAAAATCTTAACTTGGTTTTATGGAAATTGCATTTTACATATGCTTCTTCCAGTTTTCAGGTCTTTGTTAATCGGTGGCTGAGATTTGAGTTAGCAATTTTGTTGCACGAAACCCAGCCTAGACTGAGTTATTAGTTCTCAAGTAGATAATGGGCTTTTCATGGATCTGTAATTATTTTTTTTATAAAACTAGAAATGTAATGACAGTTTGTTTATAAGGCGATAAATGTCACAATTTTTGGTTTTACTTTCTTTCTTGGTGTTGTGGGTTGACCACGGCTGGATGCCAGGCACCCACAAAAGCCTTTCACTCCTCTCTGCAGCTGGACAGAGGAGAGAAAATTTAATGAAGGGTTCAATGGATTGAGATAAGAACCAGGAGAAATCACTCATCAAACACCATCAAGGGCAAAACAGGCTCAACTTAGAGATAAAAAGTATATTTATTACTAAAAAAATAAGGACAGGATAATGAGAAATAAAATAAGCCCGTAAAAATACCTTCCCTCCACCCTTCTTTCCTTCCCAGCTCAACCTCCTACCCCAGCAGTGTAGGGAGACAAGGAATGAGGGTTATGGTCAGTTCATCACCTGTGGGTTCTCCCTGTGCTCAAGGAGAGTTGTTCCCATGCTGCATTGAGGGGTCCCTCTCATGGGAGGCAGTTCTCCATGAACTTCTCCAGCCTGAGTTCATCTGACAAACAACAGCTTTCTGCAAACTGTTGCAACCTGAGTCCCTCCCACAGGCACATGGTCCTCCCAAAACTGCTGCAATGTGGGTCACTCTTCCATGGAGTGCAGCCCTCCAAGGACAGGCTGCTCCAGCCTGAAAGCACAGCCCTCTCTCCACCCATCTCCCACCTGATCACAGCCTCCTCTAGGTCTGCTCTGGCATGGGCATCTTCCCCACAGGCTGCAGGTGGATCTCTGCATCTTCCTTGTGGATCCCCATGGGCCACAAAGGAACACCCTGCTTTCACCATGGTCATCACCACGGCCTGCAGTGGATTCTCAGCTGTGGTACCTGGAGCACCTCCTCCCTCTCCTTCTCCACTGACCCTGGGGTCCCCATGTTGCTTCCCTCACATGTTCTCACTTTCTCCTCTTCTCTGGCTGGAACTAAAGCTGTGCCCCTACCTTTATTTTGATTTCTTCTTAAATATGTTATCACAGAGGTGTTAGCATCATCCCTACTTGGCCCTGCCTTGGCCAGCAGCCTGTCCATCTTCTGAGCCATCAGGGATTGGCTCTGTTGGACATGGTGGAAGCTTCCAGCAGTTTCTCACAGAAGACCCCTCTGTGGCCCCCTCTGCTGCCAAAAACCAGGCCATGAAAAACCAATACACTTGGTAAGCATGAAAACCATGCCAAATTTCCATTTGAGAAAGGTAACGTTAAAATTTTACAGAATATTCAGATACATCTTTTGAGAGGGGTATTACACTGAAGCGTAGTAACACATGGCAATTTCCAGGTAGGATACTGAAAGTTCCAAGGATTTATGGCTAGAATACTTCATAGTTTGCTTCTAGGTATGCCTGAAGCAGTGCAACCATGAGTGAAAATTGCAGATATCTGACAGCTGTGAGTGACCTCAGTGGGGTGAGTCAGTGTCAAACCAGGTCTGTACCAGTATCCTCATTACAGCTGGTGCTACTTGGCACCCCTGATGGCAGTCCCAGCAGAGTTACTGAATCAATGCAGCAGGTTGGTCTCCTTGTTTGATGTGCAGTGCCAAGAGTTAGCTGAAAAACTTTGTTTTCTGTTCTCCGGAAGAAACCATTTATTCTGGTTGAGTAAAATGTAGTTTTCACTACTGACAAGGGATCATTGTGTATTTATACACAGAATTTTTAAGTGGAGCAATAGTGAAACATCAAGAGCAAGTATTATTATGTCTACATAAAAAAATGCTGAAGCGCCATCAAAGCATCATTGTACATCTCTGTGAAATTACTTGAATGATTGATGTCGTGTCAATGCCTGTGACAGTCAAGAGAAACTAGATCAGAGAAAAGATTCTGTTTTTTTTGTTGAAGATGTGTTAATGCTTTACTTTTTTTCCTGCGTGGATCCCTCTCAACTGAGTAAAATAAAAAAAATAAATATTTTTATAAAGCATTGCAGAATACCAGAGATTAACTGAAACCTGCAGAGCCTGAAATACTTTAGGAGACATTGAACTCTTTCTCATTCTGCTCTTTCATGTAGTTGAGAAGTGCGGATCAAGTCCTGTCTAGCAGAATTACTATGCTATGTGTCATAATGTAATAAAATACTGTGGTATGACCTGAACAAAGGACCTGAACCCAAGGTTCTGTATTATTTTTCAACTGTGTTATTTCCCAAGAATTCTGCAAGCTTTTGAAGTTGTTGCACAAGAAAATCTATTAAGAGCCCACAACCATAGTTGCTGTAAATAGCTTTTTATTCTTTTTAAAATAGGCTAGATTGTCCATATTCCCAGTGTTCTTTTAAAATCTTATATACATTTCAGGATTACTAAAGAGGGAATGAACATGTTGGATATTTTGAGATGTTAGAGATTGCTTGTCTGTAGCAGTTGGGAATTTATAAAAAAATGACCATGCTGTTACTCCATACACCCCTATCTCCAAATGAGAGCTAATATTTTCTGCTTTTTTACGTCCTCAGACCATAGTCTATGAAATTTTCTTAGCTTTCTACGTGGCATCTTCAAGTCATTAAATATTAAGCCCTACGAGTCTCATTTCTTCATTTATAAGACAGCTAAAAGCTCTTCGTAGTTTTTTTGTGTTTCTAAAATATTCTGAATATATAAAATGCTGTTCAAGTACTAAGTTCAAATATTTTCTCTTAGGCAAGGCAACTTGGCTGAGTCAGATTTTAACCTTCTAAGATTGCCTAAAATGATTTTAATCCTCTCTTTTGTGACCCTTAGTAATCTAAGCAGCTTTCAAAGATATCACCAATACCTGATGAAAATCCCCATTCAGTCTTCCTATGTAATGTTTTGATATGCTCTCTCATCTCAGGCTTCTTAGAACTATAACCTTGGCTGGTTTTTTTAGTATTTACAGATGTTCCCTGGTTTGCTTTTCCTGCTTTTTCCACTAAACACTGTTTTTGCAATCTATTAAGACAGAAAGGGTAATAGATTTTCACACTAGCTAAGTCTGGTCATGGAACATAAAATCCTCTATTGACCAAAGAAAATATTGGAAGACTGAAAAAGAAAGTGGGTAGAGCAGAAGGCATGCGACGGTAGGAAATAAAATTTTTCAACATAGCTTATTATTTAAGAGTTCATTATTTATTATCTATTTGAGATTTTTCTGGAAAGTGGTTTTACAGATTATGTAAATAAAAACCTGAAGTCAAAAGGAAGTTGAGGGTAAATTAAGAATATTTTGAGAAATCATGTGTGTAACAGGCAGTTTTTATTTGAATATAGGCATAAAGAATCGTAGACTAGGTAAGAGATTCTTTATCTTGTAATAAATGGTCTGAATTCTTGGTAAAATATTTTAAATAAATAAAGTGTCATGCTTATAATCTAATAAATTAGTCGTTTTATCACTATCATCATTACTATCCTATCAAAAAAAGGGTTCATACTTGTATTTCCTTTAATAAGGTAATAAATCTTTCATTGCTGTGTACTTGGTTAGATTAATCAAACTATATGAGATAGCCAAGATGCTTAAAATTGTGTCTTCTGTTCCACAGAGAAACAGGAATTCAGAGAACTGGCCTGAACATTGTAATATAGTCATTATAACTTCATAAAAAGCATTGGGTTTTGGTGAGGATTTATATTCAGCAATAAGCCTATATCCACCATTGGTACACACGAGGCAATGCATAACAAACACATTATATACAGAAGCTATAATTTCACACAGCTGAAAGACTGACATCAAATGTCAACCTAATCATTTTTCAATCTTTTTTTTTATTTGCAAATTCCAGAATGTTTTCCAGCTGAAGCATCTCCCTACCAAAGAGTAAATTTCTACTTACTTAAAATTTGCTTCTTTTTTTAATTAACCTTTTCTAATCACAAAAATTTGGCAGATCACAAATCAAAAGCTGTCACAAAGAAATGTAAGAAAATTTCTAGCAATAAATAAATACTGTTCAGAGTAATTTTTCAGATTGGTTGGTAGAGCACTACTTCAGAGGCACTCATACTCTCTACTGGGGAACTGGACAATGGCAATTTATAGTTTTATCCAAGTCTCATTTATTTTTCTCTCCCACATATGGAAAATTTTAAAGTTCATTCATTTGTATGAGTCATGAAGGTAGAAACACTGCCCAGTTGGAAAAAGTGATACATATTTTCAAGAAAATTCCTCTCATTATATTGAGGAGGAAATACAATCTCAAAACTATATAACTGTATAGCTTAAATTGGTATAAGTATCTTAGGTTGATCATTATGCTTTTTAGGAACTGTCAGTTCCTATTATACTGAATAGTTGTGTTCAGTTATGAGCTGGACAGAAATCAATTCAAAATCGTGTGTGCAGTCATGATATCCCTCTTGGAAATTGTTCATTTACACTGTTTCTCAGGTTCTGTTTAGTAGGTGGATTTGTTCTGGTCTAATGAGGAGAGCATTGTGTAGCTGAATGTTCTTCCATGTGGTTGGATTCATAAGCGTCTTCCTTTTAATGGAGTTTTTCTTTACACATGGAGGCAGTGTCTTCTTAGTATGGGCAGAAATATTTTTGCAGTACCTGTTTTGCAAGTACTGCTTAAAAATGCAGCAATATGTTGATTAATCGTTTTAAGTCTGTGAAGTTCCTTGAGATTTTGAGAGACAGATAAAACAAATTGTGTAAGTCACCTTATATATAGGCACAACCCAGAAGTTTAGGATTAGATACCCAAGAAAACATTGGAAACCTCAGAGGTCATAGAATCATAGGGTAGCCTGAGTTCGAACAAACCCATCAGGATCCTTGAGTCCAGCTCCTGGCAAGACACCCCAAGAATTCCAGCCTGTGCCAGAGAGGATTGTCCAAACACTTCATGAGCTCCATCAGGTTGAGCTCTGTGTGGTTGGACACTGGAACCTGTGGAGAAGATGTGTTATCTTCTCCCTTGCCATTGTGTCCTCTTTTCCTTGTCAGTATGGGAATATTAACAAATAACCACTTTAAAGCTAAGGAAGAACAGTAAGCACAAATGTCCATGTTAAACTATTCTCTCGAGTGATCAGGTGCCTAAATGCAAAATACACTTAGTGTTTTACCTACTTATGATTCAGTGCACCTTGTTCTCCCAGTTATTTTTAAAATGACAAATGCCAATAAAAATGTGTTTGGTCCCATGGCAGGAACTTGGAATTCTTTTCCTGGTGGGTAAATATTAGCTACGAGGTTGTGGACTCTCGTTCCATTTTGTTTGCTTCTCTAGGTCCAATATCTATTCTTTATTTTCTGCACCTTGGCCTTGTTTGACTAAGGGCCCTGCTAAACAGCGCAGGTACCTCAGCAGTCAGGACATTCCTGCTGAAGATGTCCTCTTGAGTTCTGGCATGCTGAAGAAAAAAATTAGTCAGTTTTCCATTTCTTTAAGATCAAGCAGGAAGGGAGTAAAGAGTTAAAGCTGAAGTAGCCACTGAAGTGGTTTGGACCAGTTTTCAATGTTGGCATGTGAAAATACATAAACTATTACTTTGGGAATAGCCCTATTGCTTCTGAGACAAGTTGAGTGCTTGTATCTAATTCCTGCTATGCAAGGGGGAAAGATGGCATTGTTATAATTAAACTTGAGGCTATTTATTTGTTACTTTCTTACAGGAAACAGATTCAACCTCTTCTAGGACAGTTTAGCCAGTCAGAGGCTTTGTTAATCTCATCTGGGGTTGAACCAGGGACTCTGGATGGCGTTCTCCTGGATGCTGGCTGTTCTTCTATGCAATTTGATACACCTGAAAGAGGTTTTTCCCTGCAGAAGGATGGACCTTTGGACATGAGGATGGATAGTGACAGGTACATTATAATAGAGTATTTCTTCTTGAATGTCAAAAACTAACTGTTCTGCAACCCCTGTGCATTTCCTTTCCTCTTAAAATGAAAAATTCTTGTAATCAAACCACATCTAATTTTACATGAGTATCCTGTCTTTCTTTTGTTGAAAACCTTTTTTCTATCTCAGTGCTCAGTCCTGGTTATTGTCTTTGCCTTCTTTGAAATAAGAGGAAGGTTCCATGAGTAATTAAACCAGTCATGTTTTATTAACTGCACCTTCAAATTAAAACATTTTTGGAGTGTATGGTATACAGTCACATGAACATCTCTCTTTCAGAGGCCTGTTATTTCCACACTTTCTATACATGTACTTGATCTTCAGGCTCACAACTTATTGCAGTCCCTTTCCTTTTCTGCCACATTTGCTATTTGTGGAAACTTCACTTAAGCAGGTTCAGTTGCTCCCTCAGGAGAGGAGCAATGTCCCTCTTTTGTGCAATGACCATCTGATCCAGTTGCTTTTCTATAAAAGGAACATAATTAAATAAATAAAAAAATCATATCCATTATATCTGCTAGTTTAAATCAGATAGGTACATTGCTGTCAACATACTAGTATGATGTTGTCTTCCATGCCCATATATTTGTTGTTTTACTTAGCAAAATTATAAGCTGCCTTTCTCTTTTTGTAGGAGGCACATCAGGCTTACTCAATTGTCAAATTAATGACTACTAAGTAAATCACCTGTATTTAAATTTGGATTGGTGTTTCGTACTTTCAAGAACATGAAAATCAGTTTGGAATGATAATTCCCACTTATGCAGCGTTTTTCATCTTCAGACAACCTGATATAATTCTGCAGCATTTTGTTTTTTGCATGAGCAACCGAAGGTCTGTCTTGTATGGATGATGGCTGTAATTGCATGACACATTACATGACAGAGAATGACAGTTTTTTCTCAGTGTTTTGATAAATGTGGTGTCTTAAGAAATGCCATTTGTTCTTTCATTGGTCACAAGACCCAATGGGAAGCCTCAATTTCTATGGAATTAGCTTACCATATTAATGTTAAATCTTAACACAGCAAATTTCATGATACTTGCTTTTTCTGGTTTTGTGCAACATGCTCCCATGATTCTCCTGGGATTCAGTGTTCAGATTTCAAGAATCTGAACTCCAGGCTTAAATATAAGTCTGATGCATCATGAGAAAACAAACACAGAACAGGAGCATAAGAACAAAGGATACCTGAGGCATAACAAAAGCTTTACACTCCTTACACTATGGTTGTTGCTATGATACTACTTGCCTCTAAGTTTGTTATAAGATACTGCAGGGGAGTAAAAAATGCCTGAAAGAGAAGAAGAGAATTTAGAAGAGAATTTATGAAGTAGTTTGTATCTTTTCTCTGATTAGTAAACCCATAGATGATGTTCATAAAATACCTTGAACTATTTCAGTAGCGAAGTGTTAGAGATACATATATATAGATTGAAGGCTTACACTGTTTGAATTCTAATAGGTAATTTATATGGCTAGGTCATTTCTATTACCTCAAGAGAATATTTATATATAATTTCTTATGCCTTTTAGTGAAAAGTAATGTTTAGTTAGCTTCATTAGCAATTGTTTTCATAGCAGGAGATGTGAAAGAAAAGATCCTTGAAATCACTTCTGGCTAGAAAATAACGTATGAAGCAAAGTGGCTAAAATGAACCCATAAGAGTCAAGTTTATATTCTAAAGCTGGCTAAATAGAAAGGTCACACATAATTTCCATCCTAGCACAATACTGGAATATATTTATTCTTGTCACCCTATTAAGCATAGTTTATGATAATACTTGGAAGTTATAACTGTTCTAATTGAAGTTAAGGAACAAACTCCATTTAGACCAGCAAGAAAAAGGATTTAAAAGGTGCAAGCTGTTTTCACAGAGTTGCCATCTCCTATCTGAAAACCTCAAAGGCACTTGTATGCGGTGTGTGTGTGACTTTATGTCTCAACGCTATGAAGCCTCACCTCTTGTCAATGAAAGCTGACGTCAGTGAACTAATTGGCTCCTCTCGTGCGTAGGTACCCTGACATGCCCACTGCTGCTGATGTTGTGAACGCTTTAGATCAACAGGCGCTTGCGTCCATCCTGAGAACGTACGGGGAGGAGAGGCACGCCAGGAAAATCGCTGCAGCCATCGTCCAGGCACGCAGCATATACCCCATCACCAGAACCCAGCAGCTTGCAAGCATTGTTGCAGGTACCCTCATTAATTCTTCGCAGCGGCTGCTGAGGAGGAAAAAAATATTAATCCCCAAAGTCCCAGAGGGATCTATTTGTACTTGAAATCATGCGGGATCTAATCCTGCCTGTTCTGCTCTGATGTCAGATCTCTTCTTCTTTTTTTTTTAAGCTGCTATTTTTTGTATTGTAGTTTGACAATTAGTTTAATAATAGATTTTAAAATGAAGTGATTTATCATTTTGTCAACCAAGTTGAACCACAGCAGACTGACAGTAGCCTTGGGTATTCTTTATCCTGGCTATTGATCCTGGCTACTTTCAAATATCAGACATGTCATATCTGTCTTAGTTTTAAATTCCTGCATTTTAATATTTTAGAGGAGGTACCATGGCAGTTTCCAATTATGAGTAAAATCAGATAATTTCTGTCTTTTTAAAGAATCAAGAAGCACAGAGCAATACATGGCTTGCTTCACCTTGTGCATGCCAAGTAGATCAGCCTGAAGAGACTATTGAAACACTTCATCTTCCTTGCTCCTCACTGTAAACAACTTGAAGATAATGCAGTTAGGCAGGAACTGTGCTTGCATCAAGAACCGTTATGTTTGTGTTCTCAAATAAAAATTTTCAAGGAAAAATATGAGACATGAATCCTATTCATTAACATAATATATAGCGCCAGAATGTTTTTATTTTTTTAACCAAATGATGAAAATCACTACGTTTTGTCACTAATCAGTCTAAACTGCTGACTTTGAATATAGACCTTTAAAATTCTAACCCAAGTTTAACATTTGCTGAAGAACAGTGTAAAATATTTTATCAGTATCCTGAACAGTATTAAAAAAATTATGGTATTCTTAAAAATTTGTATTTCTTAAACTGGAAGTCAAAGGCACTTAAATTTAATGATGGAGAAATTAAAAGGTTTGGATTTGTAGAAGTCAGGATATTTTAGCAAAAGTCAACCAAGGCCCAAAGTTTAGCTGATGTGATAAAAGGACCTGAAGACCCTGCTTGCTGTTGTAAAGCCCTGCTGTAAATATAGTGAATATAAGCAATCTTAAAAAAAAAAAATCAAAGAGATAAAGCACTATGAGACTTTTACATTTTTAAAACCATCATGAGCAATATCCTGAAATAATAATTTTTGGCTTTGTCATAAATATCTCATGCTTTTTGAAAAACTGTTGATTAAGACAGTGTGCCATTACTGAGTTTAACACAGTGATACAGTTTCTTCAAAAATATAACATGTTATGTGTTGTAGATAAGCAACTTCAGTAATTCCGAAATAATTTTGTGCAATGGCTTAAACTAAGGAAATGAAAATACTAGTTTATAAAATACAGCAATTGAAGATCCCCTCATGGTTAATGTGCTGCATGTGAGTCATCAGTTAATGGTCACTTTCTGTGACAATGAGAAGGATTTTTTTGTTCGCCCTTTAAATTCTGTGCTATGTTTGAAGAGCCTCTTGATCTACGATCTATGCATCAGGTAGTGTATTTGCCAAAAACAATGAGTCTAGCACACATCTGCCAAGACAATAAATATGTATGTTTTTTGTGCTTTTTTTGGAGTACACAAGTATTTATAAGAATTTTAGAGCTGTTACTGATCCCTGTTTGCATAAAACTTCTTCCAATTTTAAATTGATTCATCCAATAAGGAGTCACTATGGTAGATCCTATAGGTTTTTGAATTGATTAAGAAAACCTTAAGGAAATTTTCCGTAATTGTGATATATCTGGATTCATTTATCATCTATCATTAATATATATTCTTACAGAAATTACATTGGTGAAGTTATTGGGATAAGCCAGAGCTGAAGTGCCAGAGATCACAGCTACAGGAACCTCTTGATGGCACAACCCAAAACCACACTGATTAATTCAGGATTTTACCAGAGTAGGATTTATGACCGATTAGTTAAATGTTATGTTCTTTAAAAAATAAAATATTAATTATAATAATAAAATCCTGCATTTTAGATTTTGTGGATTCTTTGTGAGCCTGATTATCTTCCAGAACAGGGTCATTATTTTTGCCTAGTATGGGGACCAGAACACAAGCAAAATAATCTAGCCGATGAAGCTATGTGTCAGTATCTGAGAATTTGTGTAGTGTCTGTATTTCTTTTTCCTCTTATTGATTACTATAGCTTCAGATTTTCTAAAGCTCCCAAGTTTTACCTTAAGGTCCAGCTGGTAATCAGAATCCCAGTGAATCTATATTTGGACTAACCTAAACTTGAAAAATTTAATTTCTTTTTATAGAATGCTAGACTTCTGGTCTTTCCTACCAGCCCCCAAAAGGGTTAGAACATGTATTGCAGTTCCCAATTGATTAGAAGATAAAAGTGAATGATGTAGTTTAAAAAACCCCCAAGGAAACAAAACAGCATTAAAAAATTGTCTTTCTCTTTGTGTTAATAAATATTATCCAAAAGGCTTTTGATCTGTTTAAACAAGATCTCTATGAGCTATGGAATCTGCAGTAGCAGATTTTCAGTCAGAACAGCATCTCTTCCTGCAGCACAGTTGAACTCTTCTCACTGTTTATAATTTTCACAGAGTTATTTGCAACATTGAATGCTCTGTAAATACTAAAAATCAGTAGTTCTCAACTGAAGGGTTGTGAATAGATGTATGAAAGCTGATTAAGAAGCGCTTCCTGATGTCTTTTCTTGTACCTCATTGCGTTGTTTGGAAACAATAGGTCTAACTGCATGTGCAGGAAAACTCATTAAAAACGGTGAAGTTTTTAGGAGGTAATTTTCACATGGTTTTCCTGTACAACTAATGGTCTATTTTGATTTCTTTTCAGGGGGCAATATATATTTTTATCTATGAATTTTTTGTTAATTTTTTTTCCTTAATATTATTTAGATACAATGTATTAACAGACAATTTTGAGATCATGCAATCATTTGGCTTTAACTTGAATGGAGTTGATGATGACATTTTAAAGAAATTTAAAAAGTTTAAAAAGAACTTTAATTGGTAAAGTCAATTTCATTCAGACTGGTTCACTTTTATAGACTTTAATTATCAGTTTGGAATTTGTAATATTGCATGAATTTCAGATGGGTGAGAATTAACACTGTACTGAGGGAGCCTAGACAAAAGGACATTAGTTGCGTCACAGAAACTTATTAAATGCAGTACTAATTCAACAGATGAATTCCTGCAAACAGGTGCACAATCTGAATTAATTTTTAAACTCTCCCACTCTCTTACACTCTGGGGACTTTAATAGTTCATATTGACAGGCACAGCACATTGCTAATTCCATTCACAAGCCCTTAAAATTGCAATACATTTCAACATGTGAACTTATTAGATTTTTTTTAAGTGTAAGTATTTCCAGGGCATCCTAAAACTAAAAATGGTTATTTCTCTCACTGGGATTTCAAACCATTCATCTAGCCAGAAGTGCGGTGCTTTTATGAATGAAATTCATTTTACAAGCTTCCCAGACTTTTTTTTTTTTTTTTTTTTTTTTTTTTTTTTTTTTTTTTTTAATGTTTTTGTACATTGACTAGCCAGTTACCAGGAAGGATTTTCTTTAAGTGTCTTGGTAACTGGAGAGGCCTGGGTGAGAAGTGATGTGCGTGAGCAGAAAACACAAATAGATTTTTTTTTTAACTAAACTAGAAGACTAAGAGTGATAGGAGAATTTTTCACCCGTGGAACATAGATCAGAATCTATTGACCTTACTAAAAAGCTGAAGGCCAGTTTTACGGAAATAACTACCAGAGATTATGTTTATTAGTTAATCCCAGTCTTTGACAATAGATCAGTAAGTCTATGAACATGTAAACAGTTTGATTTTGTTTTTAGTCTGAGAGTTTTGGTTGCATAAAACTGCAAAGTGGTTGCATTTCTTTGCCAATTTTCTGAATATTAGTATTCTGTATTTTATTATAGGACCTGCAGTGTTCTTTGTGTGTGTTCAACTGAGGCATGTTAGGTTGTATCATACTTACAGAATATATCTGGGCTTTAACTAATTTTTCTTCAGTGTGTGATAAATTATTCATAGTAATAAATTAATGTCATGGTTAATTGTCATAGAAGGTTGTTGTAGGAAGAATCTACACTCAAAAGCCATGGCAGGATAAGTGGAAGAATCTTCCAAAGGCCTGTTAGTGTCCTAGTCATGCTAATAGCCTCAGTGTCATTGTTCTTTTGTTTATCTATTCAGTATTGCAATTGCAAAATATCAGTGTTCATGATCAGACCAGTGAAAATCTGCCTAGATATCAGCATACTATGTCCATTTACTTTTTCTCAAAGCCTTTTGAAGTTGAATTTAGATTCAGAGAATGGTTTGGGTTGGAAGGGATCTTAAAAACCATCAAGTTCCAACCACCCTGCCATGGACAGGGACACTAGACCAAGTTGCTCAAAGCCTTGTCCAGCCTAGCCTTGAACATTTGCAGGAATGGGGAATCTGAAGCTTCTCTGAGCAAACTGGTCCAGAGCCTCACCACCCTCAAAGGGAAGAATTTCTTCTAACTTCTAATCCAATTCATCCAATAGTTCTGAGCATTCTACTAGTGTTTGTAGCTGTTACTTGACCTTTAAAGAAAGTTGTGTTTATTTTGCCTAGCACAACATTCCTTTATGTTATGCATTAAGAGACAGTTTTCATCACACACAACTGGCACTCAGTGGCTGTTCTAAGGGTTCCATTTTCAAAGAATCTATTTATAGGTATGTAAAGAAATATGGAAACACATACCATGCCAGTTAGTACAAGCTTGGTGTCAGTTTCTTGGGATACCTTATGTTCTGTGATTTTTAGTTCTCCTTTTAATTGAGGTCTGTCATCAAAATGAGCTTTGACTTCTACAGTGAGAGTATACATTCTTTTTATGATTCATCATAAATAAGAAGGTTATATTCTCAAGGACAGAAATTATATTAACTAGCTAGTGTAACTTTTTCTAGAGTTTGGAAATGATGGAAAAGCCTAGCTCCTGCAGGCTACATCTATTTACTCTGTTTTGTGGTTCAGCTTCAAGCCACAAATTCCCATGCACTTGTTTGTTGGGAGAAGTCAATCCTGTTGCCACTTTCTGTCTTGAAGGATTCAGATTGTAAGGATTGGAAGGGGCCACAGCTACAGTGGGTCTCTTCAATGAATTTAGGAGCTGTCAGCTTTGGAGATCAGAGGAAGTAGGGAAGATAGTTAGGAAAATCAATTATGCAGAAACAAATCTTATGGACATAGCATACATGATAACAGCTTTGTTAATAATGATTGAATTTTAAAGTCCCATTATTTTCCTCTATCTTTGCTGAACACTGAGATTGCTTCTGTGTTTGTGAAATGCTTTGTGAACACTTAGGCTTTTTGACATAAGTAAAATTGTGCCTTTGAAACTCTCAAGAATTCTACTAATAATTTTTTCTGTGCAAGCATATTATGGGTCAGGATATCTCCATTAATTTTTTTCAATCACCCATGCAAGTTTGCATTTCAACAACTAGTTTCAGAGGTACAGTAAGAAGTACAGTATTCCCCTCTTATTTCAACCTCAAGTTACTTGATTATGAACTGTGTTTACTTCAAACTCTTTGCTTCATTATATTGGAGCTTAGCACTGACATGAAATTAGGGCATTCTAATACATACACAGCAATTATATTGCCTCTTGTTTAGAAAAATAATTGTCTAGTTATGTGCTAGCATTATTTATTCAGTTTATCTTTACCAGACTCCTGTGGTCTGGTCACTTACATAATAGATTATAAATTTATTCAGGTTTCACAGATTCTACAGGATTCTTGCACTTTAGTCCCTCTCATCCATCAAATCAGGCTTCTCTAGCTTTTTGTTCTGTATCCATGTAATGAAAGTTCAAGCCTAAAATACATTAAATATTGATATATTAAAATTTCTATCAAAATTTTAGTCTCTACAAAAACTTGTTTGTTTCATAAGAATTTTGGAGAAAGGAAGAGAGAGTTTTGTGCATGTAATTAAAATATATTTAATCTGGTGATTTTAGGTCTGATAAACCTTGACACATTCTGCTCTGTAGGTGAAAACACAACAGTATCAGCTGCATTTTCTAAATTTCTCAAGGTATTTTTGTGAACATTTGAAGAAACACGGGTGTAATGTTCAACAATTGCTATTCCCAAACAAGGATATCTCTTTTAAACTTCAAGCAATTCATTAAAAGATAATTATTACCAGGTAGATATTGTCTTCAGTTATCTTTGCCTGTGAAGAAATGCAGTTATCTGGAAGGCAACAGGTAAAATTGTGTCCATCATACATTAATTTTTTTTTCCTTAAAAGTGTAACAAAACTGCAAATACCAAACTGACATTGATTACAGAGCTGTAAGGTGAGACTTAACTATCCTATCTTTTTTTCATTATCTTGATTTCAGCCATATTTTTTTAGTTTAAATTTGTGATTTTGATTTGTGAATTTTAGAGAAGGGATTTCTCTAAATGATTCTAGGGAAAAACAACACTTAAGCACAAACCATCTTAATTTAATAGAGTTTACATTCAGAGATGTGAATTCAAAACATAAAATAAACATATATTACAAAGAAGGAAGCTCACCATGCAAGGTTCAGTTTTGAACTGAGCCTTTCTTTTCTGAAATTTCAATATTTTTCTTTCATTTTCTTTTCATTTTTTTCTGAAATTTCAATATCTTTCCACTAGCTTCATTATACATGCTGCTTAAATAAAACATTCCACTCCAATAATATTACTTATTCTTGTCATCTTTGAGGCAACAGTTAAAGTCATCTTGCATGAGTGGTTGTCAAGATATAGAAGTATTAAGTTACTAACGTGCATCTCTTAAAATGTATGACAGGTGCTTTTCCAGCATCAGCACTCTATGCACGAAAGGACTTGCTTCAGAGACCTGCTCATGTTGCTACCAAAACCTTTCAAGGCCTTCGAATATTTGTAAATGATGAGCTCCATGAACTCCTTATAGGACTGAAGACAGCTGAGAAGTTTCTAAAACCTGGAGGTCGCCTTGTAGCCCTCTCCTTTCATTCACTAGAGGATCGTATTATCAAGCGTTTTCTTCATGGAATTGACATGACAGAAAAGTACAATCTTGGCTCAAAGCAGAAGATAAGACAGGCCCTGAAAAATTCCACCAAAGGAGAAGATACACAAGAATCTCCCTGTGGAAAATCCAACTTGAAGTGGACTTTCATACAGAAAAAAGTTCTCACACCCCAGGCCAAGGATATTCAAACAAACCCAAGAGGAAGGTCAGCCAAGCTAAGAGCTGCTATTAAATTTTAAACCAAAATATATGATTACATGGTTGTATAATTTCCTTAAATTCTATTTTCCAGAATGCTAACTGGACAGTATCAAACAGAAAAAATAAAATGAAAGCTTACCTTTCTTACCTTTCTTCTTTCTTTCTTTCTTACCTTTATTCTTCTTTTTGATTAGGAAGTAGTATAGGGCATGAAAATGCAAAATAAATGCATATAAGTGGGTATCACTGATTGTTCAAAAGACATCTTTTTTTAAAAGAGCATCAAACACCAAGTTTATAAAAATTGCAGGTTTGATGTATGTATTTGTAGTAGTTGCTTTAGATTAATTTCAAAATCCTGACATTAACAGTCTAAATTCAGTAGCTAATTGAGAAATATTTTTATGGGGGTGGATTTCACACACCTGATTCAGATGTCTGGTTTAGTCTAGAGTAAGTTTAAACTAACCTAAGAATCCTTGATACATCTATCTCTGTATCCCAGCTAACTTGTCGCATGAATGCCTCTGGGACAAGAGCTAATTCTTAAATAAAGTGACATCAGTATTCCATGTTCTATCCAGGAATTTGTAAATGAACTCTAACCTTTTATAAGGTAAGTATTTATGTCTGAGTGATCACTTGGTTGTTTAGTGATTAGTAATTGTAAATAATAAATGTATCTTGGGGGAATAAAGAGTTCCTAAAAAACCACTGTTGGCACTTGTACACTGCAGTAAAGCAATCAGATTTGTACTTGATCATCTGAATTTCTTCCTGCAACCATAACTTCTGTGCATAGATCCATTACAACTTTTAGGTATTGATGGAATTATAATTAACCCATGAAAAAAGCACAATTGTGTCTTATGAAGTCTTATGACTTATGGGTCTTAAGAAGTATTCTCCTTTGCTGGTGATTGTTTATTAAGAGGTAAGTATTAAATTATTTTAGGAAAGGCCCACTTTTAAGACGAGCTGTCTGTTTGAGTGCTTTACTAGGTTGTAGAACATTTAACATAATTTCTTTTTTAGTTACTATGAATTAAATTTAGTTTTGGGTTTATATTTTATCTTAAAAAACCACTGGATTTCTAGTTTTATATACTACTACAAATGAATGGAAAATAGTATAAGTTGGAACTTCTTTAACCTCTGACTCACCTCTTCAGGAAAAAGTCTTAATTTAGATAATCAAATTGGTACATCAAAATTTCATTTGTGATGTCTGAAACTTGGTAAAATAGAAAAAATGCAATTTCTGACTCAGCAAAATGGCTACTGCACTGGCTTCTGAACAACTGACTGGATTATTTTGAACTTGTTTTTCATCAAGCATCCTCTTTGTGTTGATGTAAATGATTACTTCATGGTAGGTTTTTGGGTCATATTGACACAAGTTGATATTTAGGTTCACTATCTAATATACAATATAGTGAAATAGCTGGATTTTGTTTAATTCCTTAGTAAAGGTAAGTCATATAATGTATTCTTTGGTATAGACGATAACATCTATCAATATTCTGAAATAATATCATCTGAAATGATGATGGGAATTTCCTTTTTTTCTGAAATTTCAATATTTTTCCACTAGCTTCATTATACATGCTGCTTGAATATAACATTCCACTTCAAATAATATTACTTGCTCTTGTCATCTTTGAGACAACAGACTGTACCCTAAATAGACTTTTTTTTGTGCAAACATTAAATATAAATAGCTAAGGTTATTTTTAGCTAAGATTTCATGCTGAAATGTATTTCAATTGTAGATTTGAAAAACTGTGCCTCCAGCATAGGCCTAGAAGAGTTGTAGTGCCATGCTGTGCATTGTTCTGGACACACTTCAGGGAAAGACCATCCAGTTATAGCAGAATTAGTACCTCAAAAATTAGATGAAATAATTAAAATTCCTTATGCTTGAAACAGTATTTAAAATCCACACTTCTCATACCTAAATTCAAAGGCACAGTTTCTTAGGATAATTGAACTACTATATACAAGGTTATGTAAATACCCTCCCTCATTTAGGAAAAGAGGCTTTTATTTGCCTTTAAGTTGGAGTTGCACAGCCATGACAGCATATAATTTGTTGAGTTTTTCCCCTTAGAGGGTCTGTTTCTCTCCTCTCAGCATCTCCTCACTTTCAGCTTTAAATCTGTCTTATGGGGTGTCCTAGAATTTTAACCTCTGCTTGCCTGAAGAAAACCCCTTCTGATTTCCCAGGAAAACCTCTGGTTATATTTAAAACCTCTGGTTAAATAAAGTCTTCTTGTATCTTTAAGAATTTAACTTAATTTCATTTCATAAAAGCTAGGGACCTTTTACACAGATTTGCAGTGATAGGACAAAGAGAAAGGGTTTTAACTAAAAGAGGAGGGATTTAAACTAGATGTTAGAAAGGAATTCTTTACTCAGAAGATGGTGAGGCTCTGCAACAGGGGGAGCCCAGAGGAGCTGTGGCTGTGCCATCCCTGGAGGTGTGCAAGGCCAGGTTGGATGGGTCCCTAAGCAACCTGATTCTGTAGAAGGTGTCCCTGCCCATGGCAGGGGGACATGGAATGGTCCTTGAGGCCCCTTCCAACCCAAACCATTCTGCAATTCTCTAAGCAACATTAAATCATGTAAACACACTTTAAATTTTTCTAATGTGTGTATATGTGACATGTTACTAAAATTAACTGTGTTTTTGCCACAGTTGAAAATCATATTTAAGAAGGAGATGGTATCTGGTGGTATCTCGCTGAAAACCAAGCATGTTGTCAGCGTACAAGTTATGTATAATTTCTAAAAACTTCCATTCAACCTAAGCAATGTACATTTTAATATAGCCAAATGCAAGGTTATCTATCAAGAAAGAAAAAAGATTGTAGAATGTGTTTACAGGGAATATGACAAGAATATGGTCCTGTACTCAGTGGGAAGAGTAGAAACATCCAATATATGGAATAATTGTAGCGAACATCATGTGGTAGTTCTGGAGAGAAAGTGGTGCCATACAATATGTGCATGCAGAGCATGTTGCCGAAGAGTGTACCTTTTCCACTTTAGAAGAGTGGAAAAAAATTAGAAAGGATAAACCCCAGGTATAAGACTATTTGTATGCATTGCATACCTGCTGTCTATTGAATTTACTAAGCAATAGGATTTAATTAGTTAATCCAAGTTATTGTAGGAGTTGGTATGCCGTCAGAAGTACCTGCCTGGCAAAGAAATTTGCGTAGAATAATTATTTGAAAAGTAGACACACTTATTCTGTAACTAAGATATTTATAATAAAAGATCAGTACACTTCAAAACATCATTTAACAGTATAAACACAATTGTCTGCTTTTCCAGCCTGTGAGGGCCTACTGACAATCATTACTTCCCTTTTGCTTCCTGAAGAATCAGCTTCATTGTTTCATAATGCAAGTAGTATAAGGAATTCATATCTCTTCAGTTTTGGTTGTTTGGGGGTTTTTTAGCTTTCACAGTTGAGTATTTTATCACTAGTCTTTTACAGTCACATCTGCCATGATTACCACTTGACTTGAAAAAAATCCCAGTCTGAAATATGAGTTTCTGTAAAGATGTATGGAGGCACTTGGTAGATGGAAGTTGAAAGGAAAGCGTTCCTAGTGGAGTACAAATGGGAAAATGCTGACTTCAATGAACACTATTAGCAAGTGCCTCTTCCAGTAGCAAGTGTTGGATCAGATGTTTGGCATTCTGCTTTCTAGAGTAGCATTTCTATGATTATTAATGATTCATATAATTGCTCTGAGATTACTTCTTGTACTGGGGAAGACATGGTATTAATTGGAGAGTTTATGCTCCTAAACAGTGTAACAGCAGTGAGAAGAGCCGTGCCCTCAGGAAAGGGGATGTGCAGGGGTGGGAGGATCGCAATAAGAAGTCTTAGACACAGATTGTTGGTGATTTGATTAATTTAAATTCTAAAATAACTTAGTTGTTTTAAATAATCAGTCATGACTCACTGTTTTTAGTATCACTGTGCAAAAGTACTGGTGAAAAATGAGACAAATTCGAATAAACAGAGAAGTAATGAACTCATAAGTTGGTTTTTTGCTGTCCATCTTACATAACATCTTTACCTCTAGCAACAGTAAGAAAGGGTCTCAGACATGGTTTTCTTCTGCTTTTCTCAAGGAAGAGCCCTTCAGTAGGTTTAGTACCATTTACATCAGGATTTTGAAGAGCATTCAATGGAGTATGGGAGTCAGTCTTTATATCCATACATTTACTTCTTAATAAAGCAATCTCTTTAATTGATATATTGCAATTTGTGGATTAATTAAGACTTCATTGTTACAAGTGAATCTTGCAAATAATTTAAATTAATGTAGAACAGCTTTTTCCCTTCCCCTTCACCCAGGCCCTGTAGAAGATAGAATAGAAAAGTATGTTTAATTTAAAAGAAATAGGCAGTAAAGTTGAAAAGTTTTTAAAAAAATTCTTTATAAGATTGATATCCAATTTTAACAAATTTTCATATATGCAGTATATTATTACTTTTTCTGTTCAATGCTTAATTTTGCCTGTTTGGGGATAAATAGTAGCAGTGAGAGATCTCAGTGTCTGTACATGGATGTAGAGCACAGTTTCTCATGCATAATGAGAGATAATAGAGGGAAAAATATACAGATCATATTTAGAAGCAAAGACACCTTCCCACTGTCTCCTTTGCACTTAGAATTGTGTCTACCTTTCTGGATCCTCTTTAAGCTTATTTCAAGTGAATGAGAGGGAAGGGCTTTTCTTTTTTGGTGAACTGTAAAACCTGTCCTTAGAAGTTTATTAAAATTATTACTATACAATACTTTTCTACTTGATATATTTCACTGATGATATGCCATGTTTTTCAGTATTGCTATTACATCACTAAATCAGGAAAAGGGGCAAATGTTCGTCCATGGGAAATCAAAGCTAAAAAACAGAGCTAGTCATCAGTTGTCTAAATTTCTTACTGACATAGCTATATTTATAAAAACTAAAATTTCTTGATAGTACCTTGATCTTCAGGCAAATCGTATTTGTCCTGTTGCTTTTACAGATTTAATTTGATTGTTTGTAATGGTGAAAAACAAGCTGGAGGTTTTTTTTAATTTGTTTTTATGGTTGCAAGTTTAAACTTGACAGCTTGTTTATAGATGTCTTTCTAAAGAAGAAAACTGGAGATACAGCTCCCTCTGTCTGTCCTGGGAGTACCTCTGCTCTGGTGTCTTTTGAGAGCACCTGCAAATGATCATAGGAAGAGAATCTTTGTTGTCAACATGAAGATGCAAGATAAAAACGTGAGGGTAACTTGTTTTACAGGTCAGTAGTTGTTTTAAGTTATGTTCACTGGAATTTTAAAAGAACAAAGGTCATGTTCTTATCTGAAAATACTTCAGTGAAGATACCTAATTGAAAACACAGAAAAACAAACTTGTGCAGTTTCTCAAAATTTATAATTAAATTATTATTAGAATAAAATACATATGTATAAAAATTCTATCCTTTAGTGCCCATACAATTTTTCCAGACATAACAGTGGCAAATACACTTCATGTTTTTGACCATTCATTTAAAAAACATGCATAAACAGTGAAACATTAGTGAATATGACATAAACTGGAATGAAAGAAAATGACACTATATAAATCACATCTTAAAATTTATACATGCTGGAATGCCTAAATAAAAACTTAGGTTTTCTGTATTCCATTGTCATCTCTTCAGTTCCAGTCTGTGGATGTGATTCTGGCAAAGAAAATGTAGTTTGTCTGTGGTTTATATTTGTACTGAAGGTATTCTAGAGCTCAGAATATGTTTCTGCTAGACTTACCATGTTATTAGAAATTTATATTAGCTGTAATTATACTAATAATATTAACATATCAACATAGCATTAACAAGGTTTTACCAGAAGTTAGTAACTGTAAAAAAAACCTTGAAGCATCATGATAACTTGTACACTAAAATGTGTGGAAGCTTAGTAATTACTTAGTCATCAACAATTCAGGCTAGAAAAGCTTCTTTTTTAATTTGAACAGTATTTTAAGCTCATCCCTCCACATCTTTCTTGTAGATGATATATGTACTTTTTTTTAATCAAGTAGTTGCACATGGAAGAAAATCTCTTGTAGACTTTGGTAAGAACTGAAATAAGAAGTATTGACAGTCTTTGCTGATAAGTATCTGAAAATGGAGATATCATAAAAACTGTTTTGTAATATAGTGTAAAAGTTACATTCTCAAGAGTAATGACACATGCATGCCTGTTAATACATGCACAGTATGCAAGCCTAATCCTGCAGCCTTTACTTCTGGGTCCAGCTTTGTTATGGGATGATAGAATTGTTAAGACCTTTTGGGTCATGGAGTTCAACCATTAACCCAGCACTGCCAAGTCCATCACTAAACCATGTCTCCCAGTGCCACAGCAGATATGGCATGTCTTTAAATACCTCCAGGGACAGTGATTCAAGCACTTCTTTGGGCAGCCTGTTCCAGGGCTTGACAATATGTACATCTTATTTCTAAAGTGTCCTATTTTTCGTAGTTATGATAGAAATGAAAATTGAAATCTTGGTAGTCAATGAGAGCTGGCAGAGCGGAGGTTAAGGTCAGTAGGCTGATTGTGGGCTTCTTTGGAAGCAGAAAGGACTTGGAACTCTGAAAAACAAGGTCCACTGCATATGAGGCAGTGCAGGCTGACTGCCAGCACTTGTATGATAGTGACTAAATATGATAAGGCTGAATTAAAACAGTTCTTGAAGTGGAGGCAGGTTCACTGACATATAGCATGCTGCATTCCAAAATGGCTTAGTAATGGTGACAGTGGGTTTTAGAAAACTAAAGTTAGGAAAATAATAACTAAAAAATCCTTGTAATTGAAGCTTGTATATTTCTTTTAACTGCCTCTCTTTGAGAGGGCAGGAGGATTACAGAAAAATTATTTAAGAGGAAAGGGTATTTAGTCTCTGGTGTTACTGCACCTATTTCTGATAAAAGTAATTTCCACTGTTGTAAAACACATGGGCTCTATACCTAAACAGGACACATCCTGTAGCTTTCACTCTTACTCCGACTATTAAAAACTAAGAGGTGATGTGAAATTATAAAATAGTAGATTAATGAAATGAGTTTGCAAATGCCCTGCCATGTATTTGTACTACACTCAGTTGTATTCTAAAACAAAGGTAATTAGGGGATGACTAGGGAATTGTCACATTAGCCTCTACACCAGGACCCTGCCAATTTTTCATGTATGCATCTTAAGTAAACACAGCAGCACTGGGCTGCAGCCTGCACACCTGGGCAAGAGCACTGCTGCAGCCATTAGTGTGATGACTGACATGGAGATTAAAATCTCAGCCTCCCCTTAAAGTGTTCCAATATCTTACTTTTTAGGGCACTGAGTTAATTCTTTATTAATAGATCTCTAGTTATTTGGAAAAGAACATATAGCAAGCTGAGCGTAGGGGGTATTTTCTGGTTGCTGTTTGAACTTGATAACTTTTGTTCCTCCAGGCAAGCTGGCTGTTGTTCTTTTAAAATTAAATGAAACAGCAGCAGCAGTCAACATTTGTCTCTGAGACAAAAATAATTAATGAATTTAATTGCAGTGACCATTAGATCCAGTTGTATACCAAAGGGAGCACAGCCCTCCATAAACACCACATTTCCCAATAGATCAGTAACGCAGCAGCATATTTAAAATTCTCTTTCACAGTTTATACACTCCCATAGTTATAGTTGGCAAATATCGTACTTGACCTAGTCAAGTTTTAGCTGTTTCCAGGATTCTGTTTCGTTTGAGAAGTCTTTGTATAGAAGAAAATGTTACAAAGTAGTTGATTTTTCCAGAGAAAAGCCAATTCATTCTTTTTTTCAAAGTCTTGAGCAAAGAAAACATTGCAGGTTTTTTTGTTTTGGTTTGTTTTATTTGTTTTTAACTTTGATGAGGAAATAAAGATCTAAGAATTTCTGCCATGGGTTCTCCTTTGAAGTAATTAATTATTTGTATGAGGGATACAGAATTAATATTGTCCGCAAAATGCAACTACTGACTGTCATTCATGTTCCCTCTTACACAGGATGCCACCTGAACTGGCATTACTCCCAGGCACTTCCTATAGCCTACAGAATATCAGGCAGTCCTCAGCATGCATTCACAGTTTGTTCCTCTTAATTTAATGGTGAGGTTGTATTATAACTGTGCTTAACTTCGGTTTTCTTTTCTCTAAGCAAAATTCTCACTTGTAATTCTGCTTATTCTTGCATATAAAATTATGAGATGTTTCTGTGTTCAAGTCACTCCATCAGATTCAGTGCTGACAACACTCATTACTTTTATTATTAATGATGCTCCAAGTTTTCCCGTGGGTATGAGCATAGCAATTATCCTGAAACATTAAAGCTGAATTCCAGCCTTCATGGCTGCAGAGAAACCATGCAAATGGAAGTCTCTTATCTTTCCCATAACTATGTATGATAGTAAAGTATAATCTTTCTGTATTTCCCCTTTCTGTTTTCCTCCTTTAAGTTTTACTTTACTCCATTCCCCTCAGGATAGCCATTCCATTTTTGGCCCTTTGCTTCTGATTTTTTAAAAAATCAGTTCTTTCCATCATCCCCTGCCCCCTGTTTGCCACTTCAGAAGGCGTATGCAAAGGTTTGAATTGGAAGGAAAAAGGCTTGTTGCTACATCCTGCTTATGTGTTATCACATAATCAGGTTTATCAGCTAATCAGATCATCTTCAACACACAAATTTTTGCTCTCTGAGGCATAAAAACCTCTCTTAAACATGGACCTTTACAAATGCATCCTTAAGTATTTCTGACACTTTATATCCTAGTAGGGTGATAGATTGTTGAATTTAAACTATTGCATGAAAATATTTATAAATATAGCTTTGTAATCACAGTTCTCCCCAGTGAGCAATTTCCTTAGTCTTGAGTGCCAGGTCAAAATGTTTCCAGAGGAGATTCCTGAGTGATGGGAGTCACTTTGCCAGAATGAGACTTACAGTGCCTAGGGGAGCTGGAGATTTGGGGTCCATAGTTTACTAGCTTCTCATCCTGTCCCTAAAGCAATCCTGCATGACAACGCAGGAAAATGTTTGAATGTGGCTAGGTCTGGCTGTCAACAGTAGCCTGCAAGGATTGTTCAGTGATATTAAGAGCTGGAGGAAACCTCTTGCAGTACGTGGTATAATTGGTCATTGTGCAATTTAAAGTTGCCTTGGGTAATGGTAAAGATTGAGGGCTATTATTGGATAAGGAGAATCATTTCATCATTCTCAAAAAGAGTAATGCACAGGACTTTTCTTGGGCAGCTTAAATTGGAGGGGTATATCTTCTGCAATAAAGAGGAGTGTTTAATTTGAAAGATAGTTCTTTGGGAATATCTCTTCCAGTGATTAAAGTCAAGATATAATTCAAATTGCCTGAGTCATGCTTCCATTTTTTTCCCCAAATTATGCTACACTGGTGGGCAGTTTGCAATTATATGGGATCTGTCCCTGTGTTAAATTCAGCAGCTTGAAATGCTCTAAGGCTTTAAAGTGTTGTTGGGAGAAAAGTTGAGAAATGTTAGAATGTGTGACTAGTATCCAGTTGGCTTTAATAAATATTATTAGCTCTATTTGCATTCACTGCAGCCACTGCTTCCTTTCCAAAGTCCAAGGAGAAGGGGGTTGTAGCCCACTGCATACCCTGACAGTTTTTTGTGGCAGAAAGGGGCGATGGCGTAAAAGTTACATTTTCCTTATTGCAGCAAAATGCAGATGTAAAGTTTGGGTAGGCCTGAAGGGTTTTGTGAGATGCCTGAATGTGACATGAAAAACTGTGATTTCACTTAAAATAATGATCTTAAATACACACAATCTGTAATTACTTGATGTGAATTTGTTTTAATAACTCATTTAGTAAAAACTGTGCAGAGGAATGTTACTTCTGGAAATGAAAGCAATTTAGTTAAAGCAGAGCTATTAATCCTTGTTAAACAAAAATTTATTAGCTTGGCAGAGCCTATGTTGCAGCTGGGGCAAAGAAACCATGTCTCTCACACAACCTTTTTTCCTGAACAGGCTAACCTAACTGTAGCAACTTGGGTTTTTATCAGTGATAGTCTACTAAATAGCATGTCAGCTGACTTGCAAGTATGTCAAACTGTCATTAAATGCCAATTCATGTTTTATCTTCAACTGTTTTCTTTGCAATGTCTGCAATTATCTTTTTATAGCAATTATAGCAACTATCCTTCTATTTAAAATTATATAAAGTATTATGTGATGAGAGGCAGAGGAGCACACCACATTGAAATAAATCAGAAAGAGGTTGATGAGCACAGTTTTGGCAAATAAAAAAGTTTGGGCTTTGGTCCAATAGCGGGTTGTTTTGGTCCAAGAAGGTTAAAGACTGTTAGAGGCCCTGTAGTATGTAATGTGAAACGGCAACATAGCCCATCTCCAGCAGCATCTCAACAACTATTTTTCATCTCTTCTGAGATCAATCTACTGGAGGATTGGTCATCTGTGACAGATGTCTGTAAATACAAAACCCTATTGATCTAGTTTTCATTTTATTCAGCAGATATTAGCTGGCAAAGATGTTAGTTCTCCTCCATACTGAATGTAAAACATTGTTTTTTCTATCTAGAGAGAGAAAATATGAAAGTTAAGAGGGTTTTCGAGCATTTTTGAATAGCAGAGGTTAATAGGCTGGGAGTATGTGCTTTCCTTATTACCTTTGCTTCTTTCCTCCCATCTACACTCATAAATAAATAAATAAGTTAATTTAAAAGCTGTTTCTAAGGGACAAAGTAAAGATCCTTTAGACGTATCAAAGTCTCAGTAAAAAAATTAACTACTGGCCTGAAGAAGTACACACAGAGTTAAGGATGGATGAAAGCCCTCAGCTTTGCTGTTTTATATTGTTCAAATGAGCTTCACAAGTTGTAATAATAAAAGAAGGGTATATCTTTCCACCAGAAGCTGTTAAACCAGTGGGCCCATGGCAAGGCCTATTATGCAGAAAACATAAGATGAAAATCCTATTTGCAAAAATATCTAGATATTCATACTTAATAATAATCCCAATATTTTGGAAATGTTCCAGATCATCAGGATGTGTAGGAAAAAATATTCAAAATCTAATTAAATGTCCATATGAGATTCTATCTGATGTTCAACCAACAGTTGATGAAATGTGTGTCTGCATGCAGAAATAAGCATATTATTTAATATTTAAACAAATTATTTAATGCATTTTGCCATGTTTTATTTTTATGACCTCTCTTTTTGCAGGCTGCCTGTGACTGTTCTGCTCACCCAGGCATCCTCTCCTTCTCCTTGTCCATCACAACCTTTGCTGACCTAACTTTGTGTCCTTTGAGAAGAAAGCAACATTCCACTAGAAGTAACCGTCTCTGCTTGCAAAATGCAAGTTGAACTCTGGTGAATGTTTTGCTTGTGGTTGTTCCTTATCGGCTTATCTGCAGGGACTCAATTAAAAAACTTCATTGGGATGAACATAGGTCTTTGAAAGAGACTTGTGAAAAAGTCTTCATCTCGATCTCTGCACAAATTAATAAATTAGGTTAAATACTGATATTTCTGAGTATTGTTATTGTATTCAGTGGTGTTAACAGACAGGGTAAGTAGGTGATCATATTCAAGTACAGCCCAGCACTGAGGGTAGCTTTAATGTAGCTGGGTACAGTAATTCACTCAATCCACAACAATGCATTTTGTGAAGAGTAAATTGGAGAAGGAAAAATGTTTATTAATAAGCTTCACTTGTCTGAGGATTAAAGATGCACAAAAGCTTAAACTGTTAAAAAATATTTTCAGAACAAGTGTTTTCATTGGTCATTAAAGTGGTCATTCAAGATGTTTAAGCCTATGCAATAAATTATAAATAGCTGTGGTGAACACTTGTGGAGAGGTCCTCACTATTGTTTCACAGGAGTCAACACACACTCATTAGTAGAAAAAAATTAATTTTGCCTGCTTAGTTTTTTTAAAAAAAATAAATAAGCAGTAGCAATCACAGAAGGCAAAGAGTGGGTGATTGGTTTGTATTGTTTTTATTTTTAAGTGAACGTGAGGCCTACAGCTTTGTGATTCAGTTTCATAATTTCCTCCCATTTAACCTAACTGGCTGTTTTGGAAAAGATTGCTTTCCTTGAAGAATAGTTCATGTGTGGGTTTAATATGTTTTTACAGAAATTTATTATTGTTTTCTTTTATAGTCTTGGCAGAGTTTCAGTAAATATCTTACTTTATTTAAATTTTTCCAGGTCTTAAAACTAACAATGTTATCCCCTCTTTCAACAGTCTACTTTCTTTAAACTTTCAGGTATTCTTTTTAAAATGAATTAAAAAAGATATTGTATTGTATTTAAAAATAGATTTATCTATTTAAAAATAGAGTTGTTGGTATCTCTGCCTGTATAAAAAAATTCTGGTCTTCCCATTAATAACAATCCATCTGCTGCAGATATTTCCAGTACACTGTAATGGGGCCCTTCCTCTTTTTACAGGGGAAGTGGAGTTGTCAGATTGAGGAAAAAATCTGCAGAAAGGCATTGCTAAAAGCAGTACTGATTATTCCACAGGGCTGAAGTTAGCTGAAATAACAAATAGAATATTTTTAAATTCCCTCACCTTCCAGTGTTTGTTAGGGAGATAAGGATCTTCTGGTGCACTTTATCTCCTTAACCTTTCAGTCATTTCTGATGAGGAAAAAGGGTAAATAGCATAAATATGTAGTGATCATAAATATGGATAGCTATACACATTTATATAGCTATTTACAAATGGCATGCATATAGAGAACTAACTGACAACAAAGCTGTTATTAATATAGTTATAATATAGTTTCTGCTACAATATTGTCGTGGCACCACCAGCATAGTCTTAAATAGCTCTAACTCCACCTATCATATTACTTTATCTATAAAATAAAACATTCACCACATTTCGAATAAAATTCTGGTTTATGTGTGTATTAAATACCTTCTGTTGAGTACAGTATCACTTAAGCAATAAAGTGCAAACTCAAGTAACTTGTTTGAAATGATGCTAATTAACACTCTTAAGGTCTTTATTGATGGTAAAGTCTTTAAATGTTAACTGAGGGGATAAACACTTCACCTTAGGGCAGCTTTCTTGTGGTTGTACCATTTAGTTGCTGCTTCCCAAGAGCCAGGGCATTTCTTCTCAGATTCTCCCTTTTCCCTACATAAATCCTATTTCTTTCTTCTCTTCATGTTACTGAAATAATACAAACTTTATTGGAAACTGCCTTACTACTAGTGAGAATATTGCACCTCTTCAAAATGATGACCACTGGAAAATGCAGAATACTTTCATCAGAATGCTGAAGGAAATAGAGTTGCTTATGTATCTGAAAACAAGCATAGGTTTTTTTCAGATTTTAAGTAGAAGCAAAGATAATTCTGCTCTTGTTTCTGTACCCCAAAATGAAGATACAGGAAAAATAAGTGGAGGAGGCTTTGGTCATTCTTTCATCTCTGTTTCATTTTTCTTTAAATTTCAGAGAAACTGTGCATGAATTTTATATCAAATTTCCCTATTTCAGAGATAGTTGTGACAATATAAAGAGTGCTGCAATGGCAAATACTTTCTGAAGCCTGTGAATTTGTTTACATCAAAGGTCTCACAGGAGAGGAAATCTGAATGAATTCCACTTTTTGTTTACCTGAGCACAAAGTTTATGTATCTGCACTGTTTTAACCAAACTTATTGTATGTGTATGCAGGTGGGTATCTAGGTATGCATACAGACATATGTGCATACATATACACACTGTAAAGAAATCTTTCCTCATTAATTAGCATGGGCATCCTTAGGATATTTGAGAAAATAAGGCCTCTTACTTCAAGAGGAAGAAGCCAGGCTAATGAAGAAAGTTCCTATGTTAGTAGTTTGTAAGCCCTTAAATGTAAAAAACAGTAATGGACTGCAAAAAAACCCCACTGCACTTGTTAATCCATTTATTGCAATGTTGTCTTGCATCTGTACCCATGTGACAGCTGAGAGATTGGCTCACAAATGACTTGCAAAGAATTGTGATGCTTGAATATAAACAACTGAAATGTGGAAAGAGAAAGATGGAAGAAAATCTAGGGAGAGGGGGGTTGAAGGGAAAAAAGTAGAATAAATGGATATAAGGGTTAATTTTATGTCACTGCTCAGGTTTTTCCAAAGAAAATGCATAGGGGTTTTCCCAATCAGACTTGATGAAGAAATGGCAACTATCATGTAAAAAATTATTCTGTACTGCAGGGGAATGAAATGAAAGAACACCATTTCTCATTTTAGGTCACTAGATTATGTTGACATCTGGTATTTATGTTTGATACATGAGTAGCTGGAAGTGGAAAATGTTGGTAGTCACCTACTTTTTCCCAGCTCTGTTCTGTTGGGGTTTTCTTTTGACAATAGTGGTAACCATCATACCCATTTTCTTCTCGGAAATCCAAGGAATCTATGTTATGTTTCCTGTCTTATGTTAATGTTTATTTAGAAACAACATGAGTCGATGTCCATGTTTCTACTGTAGTGTGATGTGGCCATTGATTGAAAGAGTCATATATGAATAGGGATGTGAAGAAAGTAATGAAACCAATGCAACTAAAATGACAGAACTGAGATGGCAAATATCATTACTAAACTCCAGATTCTTCATCTTGATGCTTAAAATGTGTTTCTTTTTACCTTTGTGAGGTGATTTTTGTTTATGTAGTGCTAATTTGGTAGCATAGCAGAA
This sequence comes from Argya squamiceps, assembly GCA_037834095.1. NCBI lineage: Eukaryota > Metazoa > Chordata > Aves > Passeriformes > Leiothrichidae > Argya > Argya squamiceps. Next base: position 906,708 of record JBBMKD010000216.1, on the reverse strand, counting down.
GTCACAAAGAGGCCCATTTTTTTTTTTAAATTCTCTCATGCAGTGCGTAACTTACTTTTGCATGTGAGTGATACTGCAGAGATGTTCTGGGCTGTAGCAAATTGCCAAAGTAAAGTTATATTTTCTCCTCTGGAAAGACCCCACTTTTGTGGACCTGCAGAGAGCTGTTTGTCTGTTGCTGCTGCTGAAGAGTGTGCTGAGTCACAGAGCACAAATGTAGGCTTTGTCCTCCCATGGCTGTATCAATTATTCTTTGCTCCTGTATTACTTAATGATACACCAACTCTTTCCACATAGTGTGCATGACTCAGGGCTTCACCGTGCTGTTGCCCCTGAACTATTCTCCTCTTTCTGAATCACAGCTTGGAGGCTTGGAAAGGACTTGTTAGGGGTGATATTTGAGAAGACCACATTTCACTGTACTGGTAATATTAGGTTCAATTCTCAAAATGGCACTTTTGTTTAAACACCTTTGTTATTAATACATTGAAAACTTAATCTGGAGATGTTTAGGGGTTCAGCTTTAGAGAAATCACAGAAGTTAAAAATTGCTGTTGAACCTCTTGTAACCCAAAACCAAGTTTTAGAATTAGATGGGATGTTTTCCTCATTAGTTGATTTGTCTGAGTTCAGAAACACTGTGTATTAAGTCTTCCATTCATGATTTTTTAGCATTTCTAATTAAAAAAAATTAAAAATTGAAAAAAATAACCTGAAGTGAAATAAAGGAAGAGCTGGATTTTTAAAAAAATTATTTGCAAAAGTTTAATAAAAACTAAGAATTAAATACCCTCATAATCCAATCTTGCTGTTATCTTAATTTTTGGGTGTTTGAATGACAAGCTGTTTCCTGGAAATTTTTAGCTTTTCTTCTATCAACAAATAAATTTAGAAAGTAATCTAATGTGAATCACTAAGACTTTTAAATAGGATACATGAAATTTGTATCAGCCTATGTAGCCTACATTGCTCATATGCTACAAACTATTTTCCTGCAGGTTCTTCTCATCTTGTCCTACAAATTTGCTATGGCTTTAACATAAGGAGAGAAAGAAGAAAAAAAAAAAAGAAAAAGAAAAAAAAAAGATGGTGGAAATGTGGAAATAAAACCAGAAGTGTTGGGGTTTACTGTCACTTTAAATGCCACGCCTTTTAGCAAAAGGTTTTTCAGAGAATACTGATCAGGTTTTTTATTTCTTCCAGTGCTAAGAGGCTCAAATGTTCAGGGTCTAAACCCAACTTTAATGTTGCAACTTTAGTAATAATATACACACAACCTCATTCTTTTGTGTCTTCTTGTTCGGTTGGGCTTTTTAAATTTTCCTAAACGATAGCACACACTTGTAAAAGTATTTCTTATGATCATTCAAATTATTAGAGTCTCTTGCACACCTTTGCAAGGAACTGATAGAACTAGCATATATTGTGTTTAAAGTAGACCTTAAAAACCAAATATTCCAGGTTTTGCAACCTGGATTCTGGTCAATTCATTAATTCATCGTTTCTGTAGCAATGTTTCAGGGTGAAACATATGAATAGACTATATTTTGACAGCAAGAGCATGTCTGTGATGAGGCTGTACGTGATCAAGCTGCTGCTTTGGAGCCTTCCTGAATGTGTCTCCACAGAAGCTGGCCCAGAGTCCTTCCTATTCACTGTGGCAGTTTCAAGTTGGAGTTGTGTGTGACAGCAATGTGACCATTGACACATAAATCATGCTGGGTGTCCTCCAGACTACTTCCAGCATTAGTCACCTCTAGTCTGGTGTTGATAAAGAGGATCTTTATGGATAAAGAGGATCCACATGGGGAGTAATGATGTATGTGGAAGCCCTGGCCGTGATCCTCTGTTGGCAATGTTGGGGAGAATTGGACACGGGACTTGGAGGGATACTAAGTAAGTTTGCAGATGATATAAAATTGGAAGGAAAGGAGCTGTTGACTCCCCCCAAAAGCAGGAAGACCCTGCAGAGTTCAACATGTTAAAGACACGGGCAATCACAAACCATATGAAGTTCAACAAGGGCAAGTTCCAATTTCTGCACCTTTGGTGGAGCAGCCCTGGTTGTGTGTACAGACTGGGGAAGGAGAGGCTGGAGATCAATGCTGTGGAAAGTGACCTGGGGGTCCTGGTCCATGGCAAGTTGGATATCAGTCAGCAGTGCCCTGACAGCTGGGAGGGCCAGCCCTGTCCTGGGGGGCATCAGGCACAGCATCACCAGCTGGGCAAGGGAGGGGATTGTCCTGCTCTGCTCTGAGCTGGGGTGGCCTCACCGTCCTGAGGCGGTTTTGGGCCCCTCAATATGAAAAAAGACATTAGACCATTAGAGAACATCCAAAGGAGGCCACGAGGAAGGTGAAGGACCTTGAGGGGAAACCGTGTGAGGAGTGGCTGAGGGCACTTGGTTTGTTCAGCATGGAGAAAAGAAGAAAAAAGTCTGCTGGTGACATAGATATTGAAAAAAAATCAATCAAAAAGGAGAAGAGAAGGAGAAAATTATGGAAAGGCTAGCAATAATCGTCACTGTTTGTACTTTTGTGTGAACAATTACTTCATGGCTTACTTTGGCTGATGTTCTATGGCATAACAGATCCCTGCTGGGATACAAAAATACCAAGACAGTAGTAGCTTTAAATCTGTAGGTATCCAGCAGGCTGAGAACACTTGATTGTTTCATGTTGCTCATATTCAGTAGAATAAATTCATACTCTATGATTGTAATTTGAAATCTTGGATACTGTCAAACTTTGGGGACTTTGAATTGCCTTAAGTAACTGGGATATGGGTGTTTTTAAGACTCCAGAGACTAAACAGCTAAGAAGAAAAAATTAGTTCAGAAACATATCTAAACCTCATTTAATTTTAATCTAAGCTTCTATGGAATTATTTAGTTATTTTAGGGGTGTAATGCTTCTGTGTTTACAAAAGAAAGAGTTGGACAAAGATTTGCTTGGAAAAATTTGAAACTCTCCAGTCTTGAGAGGTAAAAATATAGTGCCTGTGTTTCTTTATGTCAGCCATCTTTCTAGTGGTTTTATTAACTTTCCTACTACTTAGAAAAATTCATTTTCTGCTACATGTGAGTTAAGGAAAAGAGGGTAAAAATCTCACTATGGTTTCTGACAGATTCTGTCAATCATAATAATATGCCCAGAGTAGAGCAGCTCTTTCACAAGAGGGCTTATTCACACATAGACGGATGAGTAAGTGTACAGCAAGATTCATGGTTACATGTTACATTATACTAAAAGAGAATATTCTATTTTTAATTCACCCCTTCAATCAGATCTAGAGGTGTGCAGTCACTCAAAAGGCTGCTGTAGTGTGTAAGAAAATCGAACCAGCTACTTGGGAACTCTCCAGCCCTAGGCAAGACTGAATCCAAGTAATATCTGCACAAGCACATGCCTCATATGCCCAAAGAGGCAAGAAAAATGAGAGCTGTTTTTTAAAAAGCTGAAGTTCCTTGTTTCTGGGTACAGTGGAGCAGTGTCAGCATGGATTGAGGGCTGCTCAGCACTATGGTCTTGCTGGGTGTGCTAGAGCCTTGTAAAGAATCTGAAACTAAAAAGGAATATTCACGGGCTTCTTTGAGGCTTTTAAAGAAGACATCAACTGACTGTGTTAGACTAAGGACTCAGCACCACATGTGTGTGATCTTGCACCAGTGGGGTTGTCAAATTCTGTTCTGTCACCTGTCTCTGCTTAGGACAAGCTCCTGTGGCAGAGGAGAAGCAACGCTAACCAGAAATCTCTTGCATGTATTTTCTCATGACATCACCTCAGTGTTTCATGTTTTCTTACATGGAATCATAGAATGACCTGGGTTGGAAGAGACTTTAAAGGTCATTTCATTCCAACCCCCCTGCCATGGGCAGGAACACCTTCCACTAGAGCAGGTTCCTCAGAGCTCCATCCAGCCTGGCCTTGAACACTTCCAGGATGGGACTTCCACACCTTCTCTGGGCAGCCTTGGCAGTGCCCTTGTGGTTCTGTAGAGAACAGAAATGTGTAGTAGGTGTTGGAATGTGTGTAGAATGTTAGAGTAGGTTATATCTTTAGTCTTCTGCTACACCCCTGAGCACCTGACTTTGTCTGGGCTCTCCAACAGATGGTACAGGACAAACACTGCTGCCCAAATATTTCTCTGAACACTTCACAGTTCTCCTTTTCAAGCTCTTTGGGGGACTAAATGGATCAGGTCTTTTTATACTTTTTGAAAATTATTTTTTAAGTTATTGTTTTAAAGTGCTGATGGTTTATTTCCTCTTATGTAATATTAATTACATTTCATATAATTACAGTAATATTAAGCTAGTTAATGTCATGAAGCTGTTAACGTCTTTACAGGATTTGGAGCTCCTCAAGGAAAAAGTGTTGTGTAAAGGCAAAGAAGCCTTCATGCTGATACTTTGATATGGCAAAATATATTACTGAATTTCAAAGATAGTCTTCACCATGTCTACCTTAGGTCAAATCTTTTTTCTCACTAATTCAGGATTTTCATACTCATTTTTTATTCCCTTTTCCAATAATAATTGGTTTCCTGTTGTCATACAACATTCTGTTGGGTACATCCAGAGTTTTATGTGTGATAGTGGTGCAAAACATTGTTCTCAGCATTTTGTAACTGTCAATACATTTTAAAAAAATTTAATGAAATTCACCCCATTTGTTGGTAGTGAGTTTATAGATTATATTTTCATAATGAAAGTACTTTGCATTTTCTTTTTCTATTTTTTTCCATCTAGGCACAACAAAATATTTTATTCTTTATGGCATCAACAAGTGCTGCACCTTCTCTTCAGGAATACTGTTTTCAAGGAATTTTTTGAAAATCAGCAAATTGATTTTTACTACTTGGGAAAAAATACTGAAAGTGATGTTAATGCTTAAATTACCATGCCATTATTGTACCTGAATATTTGCTTTTGTATTTTCTCAGAAAATAAGATTCCATTGTGGTGGAGACATTGGAGCATTGCTCTGGAGAACTGAACTCCTTTTCAAGGCTGATTTTTCAATGTAGTGTTTTTCTCTTTGTCTCATTTTGCAGCCTGTGGAAATGAGTCTGGAAGAGTTTTACCTCTCTTTTAAAATCAGTGATGGTTTGTTGAATAAGGAAAAAATTATCAACTCTGTCTCAGAAGACCTAGAAACTACTCAGTGACTATTAGACAGTTGGCTGGAAGAAAAATAAAGGAACCACTCTCACACATAATGGTCCAAGTGCTGATGAACCTTCTAAAGTGAGTAGGAGCCATCCATTCCTCACAGCCATGGTGGCTTTGGTAGACAGGCAAATTGTCATCCTCTGTTATGCAAGATGCTATGTGCCAGTAAATATGGAATTTCATGTCATGTCAGCATTTTTTCCATTAATTTTATGTTAGCCCAAAATAGAGAGAATGTCTCAAAACAGGATGAGATATATGTTCTGCTGTTGGTCTGGGGTGGCATCTCCATGACTGGCTACTGAATTAAGCACTTTATGCAAGCCTGAGGGAAAAAGCTATAGAATTCTCACAAGAGGAGGTGTAAGGAGTATGAAAACATTATCCTAAGTGTAAACATACCGAAAGTTAAGTTATTTGAGGGAATCTATTCCAGGTGTGCAAAAGGACCACCTCACAGTAGTCTGTAAAAATGCACACACTTTACCACGTGGCTTCCTTCCTTGTTTGCTTTTGGTCATTAATCTTAGAACAAACTGTGCTTAGGTGTTTGGTCTCCTTGCAAAAATTTATCTTATTCAAAGTGGCATTTCATTTATATGGGTACTGGCAAGAAAGCATCTACCATTCTGAAAGAACTCATTAAATAGGGACATGTTAGTTTACAGGTTTAATTCATATGATATTTATTGGCTGCCCTACAGGCAATGGCAAGAAGCCAACACACTATTCAGTGGACTTTTCCACCCATCTGTTTATCCATCTGTTACTTAAAAAATAGATTTCTTCCTCCCCCCACCTTGCCCCCCAAAATAGCATTGTTCTAGCAGGCCAATCAGATAAAGATACACTGATGTATAGAACTTGTAATGGGGGCATCTAAAACATCCCCCAGTAGTACCTTGATATGAAATAATACTAGTAACTGTGCCTCTGTTCCCCACACCAGTATACTTGTTAATGTATTATTAAAATAAACTCATAATGAACAACCTGAATTTATTATTTTGTGTGGAAAAGAAGGAAGAAGGTGGCTTTTTGACCATCTTCTCAAGGAATATATTCACAGCTTGGGTTGCTAAGATCAGAATGCTTTGAAAAATATTATTCTGATTTTTAATCAGACTCTCAATAATAATTTGTCTACATAGCAAGAACACCTCCAAAAGAGAATCAAGTTATGAAATTTGCATCAGGTGCTTAAAAACTCCATTCACATTATGTGAATTTGTTTTGTAATACAGATTTCTGAAGCCTAAAATTTTAAATCTTGCTATCTGATTGCTTAAAAATTTATTCCTATGTAACAAAAAATTAGGATGCTTTTGAGGGAAAAAGTAAAAACTTGATGACTTCACATAAATATTATCTATATGGATGCAAACCAGTGATGTTTCAGGCATCTTTAATATGTTGGTGCACTTATGTTGATGGAGACAACTTATTTGTCACAGAGTTATTACATCCCTCTTTGCTGGCCAGCACTAGGAAGCCTTTGTTAGAATTTATTCTTTTCAGCCCATGGACTGATAGATTCCGAGCATTCCTATTGAAAGTGCCTTAATAGCAGATTTGACATGATTTATTTTGACACCATGATTTTCTATAAAACATGGAATCAATGACAATGTCTAGCAAAAATTTCTATGGGAAGACCTGTTTTCAGTTTGTTAATATTTTTTCTGAGAAATGTATAAAATTAAAAAATTATTGATGAATAAGTCAAAGTATTAAGTTCCATTTGTTTGAAAATACAAAGAAACTTCCACAGGCATTTTAGCTGATTCAAAAGAAATTACAAATTACCTGTGTCATGATGATGACACACATGAGAGGGTCCTTTCTTCATCAGAGTTATTGTGCTGTCCCTCTGTAGAGGGAGGGAAAGGAACCTGCTGTTCCTTCAATTTAAAGAGGTTTATCCAGTTTAGGCAGCAATGGAGAACAATAAGGCAAAGCAGAGCTGAATCAAAGCCCTATAGGGCAGGCTAATCCTTTTTCTTTTGCATTTCTATTCATTTGGAGGGGTTACAGCAACTGAAAAATGAAGATGACAACAGTCAGGATGTTGTTGTTACTACTTGCCTATCAGACAAGCAATGTATAAGAGTTTTCTTTAATTAAATATAGATGAAAGCATTAATAGTAATTTACCAAAGTGGACCAATTTTTAATATTTCCTAAGGTAGTTTATACACAGATGTCACCATTATAAATAATGCAATCTAGGCAAAGGTACTGTAGAATTTCCCCACACATACTTTCTCTCTTGGGATAGTAATAAGATTGTATTTAGCACATTGCACAGTGGAACATTCATTGAGGACACAATTGAAAAACAGCTTTTAATCTTGAAAATGCATCTTGTTTTCTACAGCACTGTAGAAATGCTATGAAAGAAAAGTGGAATGCAAGGTGAGAAAGAAATAGATATATTTTGTGTTCTACTCTTTTTCTGGGATATGTATGCTACTGAAAAAAAACCATGGAACATCATTTACTAAAGGGCTATGATGAAGTTAGTATTCATTTTTCTAGAAAGTAATCAGTAAATACAAACCACTCATCTTTGCAATCATGATCCATGGACAATCAAAGTGGACATCATGGTGTGAATATAGTAAGTATACAAAGCTGGGAGGTTTTTGGCAAACTCTAAGTAAAGACTTTCCTGGCATAAGTTTAAATTTGTGAGGAGGTTTAAATAATGTAAGGCAATAAGATGTGTACCTCCAAGAAAGAAAACTCAAAGGAATAACAATATGTAGAAATCAAAGAACCTGAGGTAAAGTCACATGGCAACTCACCAGAATTTTCTAAGCTAGTTCCCTGTGCTGATGTGCTTGAGGTGCAACATATGCAGAATAACTTAACCCACCCAACATAGGCTCTTTCTGACTCATTGGAGCTATAACATCTGAAAATTTAAAAAATATCATACTTAATCTGAGCCAAGGGAGTCTAAAGAGTAATTTCTATCGTCATACTCTGTAAATGGATATTCTTATTTCTTACACAACAAGAAATCATCAGAATGTCTACCCTTCTGAGGATTTCTTGATCCTCAGAAATTACAAACAAAATTGTAAGCAGGGAGGTGCATCTATGGACTAGACGGCCCTTAAATTCTTTCGCATTTCACAGAATACTTGTTTCAGTTGCTGGTGAGCAAAGTGAACCCCTGATGCTCTCATTAAGGGCTTCTTCAGAAATGGAGAAAGAACTCACTGTTACCCTTCCTTGCCTGCAGTTTCAACTTGATCTTAATATACATGTATACATGTGTACTATTCATGTAAGAACAACTTTTCTAGATGTGCTATCCCAAGGCTTAGTAAGGTCCAATAAGTATTCTTTAGTGGGTCTTCTCCAGGCCAGATTACTTCAGGCCTTTAGGATACGTTATGTAATTGTCCTTCCTTGGATGTTCTCTGCAGTAATTTCTGGGGTAACTTAAAAAACCTGAGTTGAACTTTAATGTTAATTCTTCTATGAATGTAACAGTTTGATAGTTATTAGCTTGGAGAGAGAACAGTGTTTGGTAGTAAGAAGGTGACTACCATAAGTAGAAAGGAAAAACTAGAAGAAGTGGAAAGAGGAAGAAAATAAAGCTGAACGCCAAAATAGCTATAAAGGGGAAAGGCAGGTAGGGCTTTCAAATATTTTGTGTGGAAGTTAGATTATTTTACCTCTTATGTGAGATGATGTAAGAGGAACTGCAATGTCTTAGACAGTGTCATATTCCATCAAAGACTCCCAAAGTGTCCCCTGATCCAAAGTATTAAATCACCCAGTGTAAAACTTGCCACTCCAGGGGTGGTGGCTGCATGTTCCCACATGAACCTCTATGATTATAAACTCAGGGTGCTCTGTGTTTTCCAGCTTCTCCAGCCCAGATGGATCACTGTGACCATCACTTCCACACTCACCACTGAGAAGACTAGAAGTTGAGGACCAAGGGATGCTGTCAGGATCCGCTGTCTATCTCTCTGTTACTTTCTTTCTCTTCCTCCCTCTTTTTTTTTTCTGTCTCTCCCTCTCCACCCCACATTTACTGTTAAATAAAAATCTTTAGTAGTATTGACTTCAGCATATTAGCTTTGTTTGAACCTTAACTTCGGCAGAGACAATTTTAATAACTGGATCTTAACTCCTCTCACTGACCTCTTTGTGCTCTGGACTGGGAAAAATGGCTGACGAAGGCTCTTCTACTGCCAAGAAATCACAGAATCATAGAAAGGTTTGTGTTAGAAGCAACCTTAAGATCATTCCGTTCCAACCCCCTGTCTTAGGCAGAGATGCCACCCCCTACACCAGTTTGCTCAGAGCCTCTTCCAGAGATAGGGCATCCACAACTTCTCTGGGCAACCTGTACCAGAACCTCACCACTCCCACGGTGAAGCATTTCTTCCTAACATCTAATGTAAATCTCTCCACCTTTAGTTTAGGAAAGATTATGGAAAATTTAGAAAAGCCCACTGTTTGGGGGTTTCACTGTTCCTGGTGTCCCTCAGGATCTGTTTGTTTGCTTGGGTTATCTGCTTGGTTACAAGTATGACAGCTGTGATATCTGTCTCCTGGTTGGTACTTTTCATCTGTACCCATTGGTTGAATTGGTGTACATATTGCAATAATTTTTAAGAACACTTTTTAAAAGAGTGGGCTTAAAAATGTCTATAATTGCTCATTGTGCGTTGACCTGAGATGAGCCCAGTTGGTTAGAGCATGGTGCTAATAACACCAAGTTGTGGGTTCAATCTCCAGATGGGCCATTCACTTAAGGATTGGACTTGATGATCCTTGTGGGTCCCTTCCAGTTCAGACTTCTGTGTCAGAATTCTGTGTGTGTGAGAGAGGTTGCAGGGCAGTTGCATGACATATGGGGAGCTGCTGGGGATTTGTTTTCATCATGCTGACCAGTACTGACATCGGTGTTCTTTTGTAGGACCCCAGCACAGCAGTCATGAAGTTCTGTAGGATGAAATTTGGGTAAATTGAGAGATATGTCTCACTGTTAGTAAGGTATATAAGTTAACCCAGGGATCACACTGTTAACTTCCATTGAAAAAGAACAAAATAAAATATAATAAGATCCAAAAGCAAATGTCAGAGAAGTTCATGCATGAAAGGTTTTAAAAGTCCAGGAAACAATCTTTCAGCTTATCTTATGCTTACTTTTCATCAGCCAACACCTGGATCTCCCTTAGCCTTAAACCTCTGATATTAATAGCTGGCCTTTGCTCTCCAGTTGTTCATTTATTCTACCTTCTTTCTAAGAAAAATGCATAAATCCTTTATCTTATGTACTTAGGGGAATTCCATAAGTGTGTTGGCAAAATTCAAAGAATCTACAAGATTTGTGTAAGGAAACCAATTAGATAGTAATTTTTTTTTCTTAATTTCTATTTGAATTACTGTTTAGGATTTCAACATGACTGTTTCTCCTTCCTTTATTGATAATATTTTGAGTAAAATGGGTTATGGACAACAGATACAAAACTAACCCCTTCCTGCACAGACCTGCTTTACCTTTGAAATACATTTGCAAAGTTATTTGTCTCCTGGTAGTGAGATCCTAGGAGATATCTTTGCATGTGGAATATGCAAAGATATCTGTGCAAAAACTTGTGAGACAGATCTGATCTGCAAGTTAACATAGATGCTAATTAACCATACAGAATCAGTTCAGCTTCTGTGTGTGTCTCAGAGTTCTCACACATTCCAGGAGGGTTAAACAGCAGCAAAAGTAGGTCTACAGCCTGCTTTGGGTCTAGGTACTTTTTTCTTTTCTTTCAAAAAAGATATTACCATGGCTATTGCTACTGTTGTGAGATTTGACAATCTTGTGACTAATTTTCTTAATTTAAAAGAAATTTTTAAGTTCTATTTCGTTTCTGGAATTATCCTTCAAATTAGTATGGTGCTTGGAATTGTTTCTTTATTTGTCTCTGGTCATAGTACTGATACCTGAAGTAAGAGGAGAGAAGAAAAATCAACTGTATTGATTTTTGTCAGTGGCTTGTTTGCTGGTTGTTATGTGAAGAGAGTAAAGAATGGTGCTCTGGAACAGAGATTTCAACTTTATTGTGTCAGAACTGCATTCACTTAAAGTCATGATGATTCATTGTTTGTAAAAGATCTATTTTTAGTTGGCCTGAATTATATGGAGATTAAAGAGAATCATTAGCATAAAAATCCCCTTGAAGCTTCTGCAGTTGGTATAATACAAAAGACTTTGTTAAGATCTCTTCAGCCTAGATAACTTTGGAGAATCCCTAAGTGCGCGCAGAAGGCAGATTGGTAACTCTAGAAACCTTTTGTGGGTCAGTGATCTATTCCTCTAAGCAGAATGCAATTTTTCATACAGATTGCACTCTAAAACAATGCTTTTTAGAAATAGTCCTGTCAGAAGAAAGAAATTGAGAGGTAAAGAGGGCAAAGAGGTAAATTTATACATAAAGGGAGCATCAACCTCTTTAGGAAAAGCACTGGTGCTGGGTTTTGCTGTTTGCTCTGTTCTCTCAATGTGGATTGAACTCTTCTTTCACTTCACTGCTTCTGTCCAGTCTGGTGTATCTTGTCACATAAAGTCAATGCAGCTGAAGTGAGTGCTAGGTGGTTGCTTCAGATGCAGTGGAGAGGAAGATGGTCAGCTAAGCAGATTGTGTGAGCATCTCTCTTCCTTTATCAGTGTGCCATCACAACAAAACTGAAGATACCTGTTTAAATACCTATGTTACAACAAGTATGAAATATGATAAGCATGGCTGAATATGATAATTGTTACAAAGAACTTCTAACAAGTCCAGGCTGCACATCATCATTTAGTGTGTTTGTGCAAGGAACAAGATTTGCCATTTTAATTTAAAATATCTTTGGTGAAATCCAAAAGGTGCTAATGTGTTCTGTTTTCAAGAAGAAAATCTTAACAGCAAATTTTAGAAATCTTAGCGGCAAACTTTAGAAATCATGTATAAAAACGTGTTTAAATGACCTCCATACTTGGCTGAACACAAATCCAAATTATATAGATTCTCTTAATACAGTTAAATCGACTATCTCAGTGTATGTCATGGTATCTGAACTTGTCCTGCTGGCATACCAGTTAATTCTTAAATGAAGGTTAAATCATGGTAAAAACAGTTTCTCCAATAAAATCTTCTCTGAAATGCCCATATTCTTTTGTCCCGAAAAAACGCTTGTTTCCTTCTCAGGTTCTTAAATAAAAGACTTTTGCTTTTAGAAGACTGTAATAAAAATAAAAGTGAAATCATACAACAATCAGGAGGAATATGAGGGCATAAGTCAGAGTTTTCATTACAATAGGGCTGAGTTTCATTGGAAATTTATTTATGTGGACAAAATACTTAGGTAAAGAATAAATCCATTGCAGTAATTCTCAGTTACTTGAGAGACTGTTAATATGTCTTTTCACATTATGCAAAACCAGTAAACAAGAATAAGGGTCACAGCTTTAAGAAGAGTTGTTTGTAGCATCTGTTAGACTGAGCAAAATGTCACAATGTGTAGTCTCCGGAAGGAGCAAACAGACCATTAAATCTTGGATGAATAAAGCAGGTTTTCAAATTACTGCAGTTTTTTGTCTTTTTGGAATAATTACAGGAGGGCTTGGGGTTGTGGCTGTGATTATGTGAAGGCAATTGGACACTAAGTTTTAGTGGGACTAAAATTTGTCTCATGCTGCCAGAAGGAAGGGCTGGTTTGAAAACTGTTTCATGTAAAGAAAAGAGACCCACCAGCTGCAAAACAGGTGGTAACCCACCAGGGGCAGGCAGGTATGAAATCATGGCTCTTTATTTGGATTACAGTGAGAGGAATAAGGAAAGGATAAAAGGTAGAACAGCAGACTCAGAGGAGCGACCTCCTGGATTTTTATTAGGGGTTTTATAAATGAATATGGGATTAAGTTATATGCTGGTAGAATGGAGATCCCAAAGGTTCAGTGTGTAGTGTGGGCTCTCAGTCAGGTGCATGCCTGCTCAGTGTGTTAAAAAAGTTCTCATTGGTGCTAAGATATTGCTTTTCATGATGTATTTATATCTTTTATATATCTGTGTGCATACATATCTTTTATAGCTTTAGTGAAAGAAACTCACACTGTTACTATATTGAAAGATCTTGTTGCCATTCAGTCCCTCAAGGTTCCATCAATGAAACCCAATTTTTTGTGTCATTTTGAAGAACTGTAACTGAAGAATGAACTACAACAAACTGCTCTGCTATATAATCGAGAATAGTGTAAGGCTGCAAAGAGCACATCTGAAGCCATGTCAGAAAATTCCTGAGTTCTAGATCAGGAGAAAATTTAAAAGAAGGTAATAATATTTTTCCTTTATATTAGTTTATTGCATTGTTAATGAAAGGAGAGGCATTTCATGTGTCACTTTTACAAAAGATCTTATCTGGGCCTCAAAAATCTAGCAGAAAGCTATTGTGCACAAAATGGGGGTTTGTGGTTTACAAGCTGTGCCAAGATGTAAATCCTATCCAACAGTAACAGGGAACATTTCCCAAAACTGGAACTCAACTGCCTAAGCTATTTCATGCTGAAGTATTCCTGGCCTCTTTTATTTGGCCTGGTCAGGCAGTGTTTGTCCTGATAGTTTCTTGGACACGAAGTAGGTAGCATAGGTAAGAGATCGCTCCCAACTGGCAGCTGGAAGCAATCCATAGTTTAAGAAAAAAATGTTTAATACTATAAAAGCAGGAACGCTTCTTCAGTGGCCATGGGGAGGACAGAACAAGCCCAGACAATATTTAGTCTAGTTATGGAAATCTTTTATAAAAGTCCTCCTTTCAAGTGGTATGCTCTTAGCTCTTCCTCGAATTGGACAATTTTGTCAAATAGGAAATACAAATGTTCTAGAATTGACACTGTTTACAAAGTGCAAAGTTTTACCTATCATACCATGGAAAATACTAAGATTAAACGAATGTATTGATGTACACATTGAAATATCATTACAACAAGTAGGGGAGGGAACATAAATGCTAAGAAGGAAGAAATGAAAAAATTGACTCTTCCAGCTTATAGAGAAAAAAAAAGCTTTTCAAGCTGTGTGGTTTCAACACGTGGCATCAGCTTGAGCATTTTGGGAGCCTCTGAAAAAGCCGAGGGAAAAGCACTGAAAATTCTTTGGTCCTCTGTAATTTGAATAACCAAATCATAGCCACGGACCATTAGGAGTAGGCTTTTTAAAGTCAAAAGACAGGAAATTAGGAAGGTTTTTGGTTTTTTTTTTTTTTTGTGAGGTTGTGTCTGCACATTGCAAAAAACCAAAACCCATTCCTACCTGGTCAAGGATGTGTGGATGGTTTCACCAGGACACCACTGACATGACCTGCCTAGGGCAGGAGATTAAGAATTCCTTATGTAGGTAGGAATTGTTTAAATGAGATGCTATATGTCATTAGCTTCCCAGAATTTCCTAGGGCAGTTTGAGAGGGCTGTAAATATGCAGAGTTCTTGCAAATGAACATCAAGCCCTCACTGTTGAGCAATAAAATATTTTCACAATACTGAGATACGTTTTACTAAAAACTACTGGTAGAGCTTTTCTTGCAAGGAAGAATAGGTGCTGCTTCTGAAATTGTTGTTTGGACAGGTGTTTTAGAATGTCATTAAAAACATTGCTAATATAAGAATCATCATATTTCTTTTATTCCCAAGGTTTTGACTACCACTTACAGAATTTTCAGGGTTGCTGATCTCTAGTATTCTGTACCTTCAGTGTGATATATTAGAGCTGCTTCTTTTGCAACATCATGTACACTCTTTACATAGTTTGAGTTACTCCAAAATTATTCAAAACTCCTCAGATTTCTTTTGTTATGACTTAAAACACTTTCCATATCTATGTTTTTAAAATAAAACTCACATCTGGGTGTTGTGCTTACAATCTGTCTGTATCAGCTTGTTGTGGTTTGACACTGGCCAAATGCCAGGCACCCACAAAAGCTACTTTCTCACCCTCCCCTGCCACAGCTGGGCAGAGGAGAAAAAGAAAAATTAACCAAGGGTTCATGAGTTGAGATAAAGACTGGGAAAAAACACTCCAGGGGCAAAACAGGCTCAGTTTAGAGGTACAAAGTGAATTTTATTACTAACAAAATCAGAGCAAGATTATGAGAGATAAAACTAAGTACTTAAAATGCCTTTTCTTCCCCCAGCCCCTCACTTCTTCCCACAGACAGCACAGAGAGACAGAGGGTTCGGGTTTGGTCAGTTTGTCACCCAAGCTCTTCTTCTACTGCTCAGGGAGAGGAATCCTTCCCCTGCTGCACTGTGGGGTCCCTCCCACGGGAGAGAGTTCTCCCTGAACTTCTCCAATGTGGCTCCAATCTCATGAGCAGCAGTCCTGCCAAAAGTTGTGCAATGTGAGTCCCTCTCACAGGCACACAGTTGTTGCCCTCACAGTTTTCTTGCTTGCAAGTGTTTAAATTCAAGCAGTGCTGTTCTCGCACAGCTTTAGAAAAACAATGTATATTTTTAGCATTTATCTATTGTTTACATTTTTCTGCTCTGGGTGGAGAAATGTGATGGACGGTGATGTTCACCATCCAGGTCGGAGAGGTGGCAACCTGTGTAGCCAATCTCTTGACCTCTGTACAAATGTATATAAATAATGGAGTCAGATAATTAGAATAGAATAAAGAATTAGAAGCCTTCCCTTGACCTGCTGCGTCTGTCTCGTTCCTTGGGTCGCCTGTCCCTGAGACACACAGTCCTCCCAAAACTGCTGCAATGTGGGTCACTCTTCCATGGAGTGCAGCCCTCCAAGGACAGGCTTCTCCAGCCTGGAAGTACGGCCCTCTCTCCACCCGGTCTCCCACTGTACCACAGCCTCCTCTAGGTCTGCACCTGCTCTGGCATGGGCACCTTCCCCACAGGATGCAGGTGGATCTCTGCATCCCCCCTGGATTCCCATGGGCCACAAAGGAACACCCTGCTTTCACCATGGTCATCACCATGGCCTGCAGAGGAATCTCAGCTCCGGTGCCTGGAGCACCTCCTCCCTCTCCTTCTCCACTGACCCTGGGGTCCCCATGTTGTTTCCCTCACATGCTCTCACCTTCTCCTCTTCTCTGGCTGGAATTAACAGTGCCCCACCTTTGTTTTGATTTTCTTCTTAAGTCTGTTATCACAGAGGTGTTACCAACCTCTCTCATAGGCCCAGCCTTGGCCAGCAGCATGTCCATCTTCTGAGCCATCAGGGCTTGGCTCTGCTGGACATGGTGGAAGTTTCCAGCAGCTTCCCACAGAAGACACCTCTGTGGCCCCCCACTAGCAAAATCCAGGCCATGGAAAACCAATATACAGATACCATAAAAATGAGTTTGGCCCTGAATTTAAAGGGGAGGGGGAGGGTGGGAAAATGGCTGAAACTGTGCTAATAAGAAAAGAGCTCATTATGTGTAAAGGGGAAAAAACCCCTTACCTTTTCAATGAACTATTTTGAGGCCAGAGTTACTTGAAAAATTTCCCAAATGACGCCACAATGAGCTCATGAGAATCAGATCAAATTCAGCTGAGGAGCAGAGGCAAGAGTCCATGTAGGAATCATGCTGTTTGCTGACTCACAATAAAGACAATGATAAAATGTGAATCTTCTAAAGTCCAGGTACTCCAGGTCAAGGAGTACCCCTGCTTGAGCAGGGTTGTTGGACCAGATGACCCACTATGGTCCCTTCCAACCTTACCATTCCGTGATTTTGTAATTTAAAATGGTACAATGCTGTAATTTTTTACTTCATTGATTTTATCATACATTTGAACTGGGGACCTACTTATTTCTTACATCTCACTGTCACTGTGATGCATTTTGTTATATCTTACTGTTTTATTAAAAATTAACAGTCACCAGCTAGGAACAAAGTCACAAAGCTGCAAAGAACATATTGGTGCCACTGAAATACAGACAAGACATTAACATGGTAAGGGGGACACTGACTCTCTCTGTATTGCTTAAAAGTCATTCTTTCTTAGTGCTTCAGCTGTAAATTTCTAAAACAATATTCTGCTGGTATTTTTGAATCTGTTATGACTTCAGGTCTGTCCTATTTGCATGTGGCTCAGCTGATTTTTTTTCAATCTGATTTTAAAACTTTGGGAGAATAATTCTAGTAGATACAAACTATTGGAACAACAGTGGGTGTATTAATTTGTCTGTCAATTTCCCTTTATCTTTTCTAAGAGTATTCTCATTCCCTCAAATGAGAATTATCTTGGTGTGACAAAGTGTACTTTGTTTCGGAGAAATAAATGACAGAAGTAGATCTAGACATAAGGGGTCTGAATGGAGTATTACCAATTCTCAATTTTAAATGAATTATTAGAGCATAAATGAATTAATATGCCAATTTGAAAGGTTTGTGTGGGCAAAATGACTTGGGGTTTGTGTGGTTGCTGGTTTAGGTGGGTTTTCTTTGTTTTTTTGGGTTTTTTTTTTCTTTGTTTGTTTTTTCTTTTTCCTTCAAAAGCTCTAGATGCACACACACAGAGCATGCATTTCACACTAATATGAAATTGGAAAAATGCTTTGTTATTTCAGTTTTTTACTCTATGCTAATAGTAAAATCTAATACAAAAATACTAATACAAAACTGAAGTGTGAACTAT
This sequence comes from Argya squamiceps, assembly GCA_037834095.1. Lineage (NCBI taxonomy): Eukaryota > Metazoa > Chordata > Aves > Passeriformes > Leiothrichidae > Argya > Argya squamiceps. Next base: position 888,894 of record JBBMKD010000216.1, on the reverse strand, counting down.
GCTATCAGTATTTGATTTCTGACCAAATTTTATAAAAGGGTCCTAGGGAGAAGCTAAAGTTGTGCATCAAGGGCTCATTGACTCCATACAGAGATTCTTCTATGCTGGATTACCAGAATGCCTTTAAGCATTCTACAAAATTTTACTTTTCATAGGTTCATCTTCAAATCAAAGCCATCACAAAGGTCATTAAGGAAATCCCTTCCTAATGAAGCAACCAACAGTGCTCTTATCCACAGAGCAACACTGCTATGAGTAAATTCTGTATTTTCATGCTTTTTTAAACTGCATTTGCCTCACAGAAGCATGCACAGAAATGGTAGATCCTACCAAAGTGGACCAGTGTCTTAAATCTATAAATCTTAAAGCTAAAGGGTTTGCAATTTTCTTTGGCTGTGTAATCAAATCCAAGCAGTAGCTCCACTGCTGCCAAGCAGAGGGTTAGTGGGAAAAAGGTCTCCATCTCACATTTTCCAGCAGCTTGACTTTGTTGAATAATTCTTCTTTTCAACTAAATAGCTGATTTAGCTAGTGATAACTGATGTAAGTAAAGCGTATTTGCACAAAGATATGACATAAAGACCTGAGTAAAAGCCATGTGTATGATATAATGTTTGTAAATTGTATATATAGTGGATGAAAAAATACAGAGGTAATTTTATTAAGGTTGTTCTCAGAAGAAAACCTCTAGTTTTTATTGTTAGATAAAAATTCTATAATGATGTTATGAATTAAGGTTGAATTATGATTTTTAAAGTAAGTGGTGCTGCAGGTATCTAACATAACACTAGATATTTAAGAGAAGTTTCTTTCATAGCAGTTGTATTTTACTAGCTAATGTTGCTTTTTGGGTATCATATAATTTGCCATTAATTATGTTTAATGAAGAATGCCTTCAAACTGCCTAACCGATTCCTTGATAACTTGACTAGAAGATTACTGAAGATTTTTTGATGCATTTCCAGGTATCAATCTTTGGGAAGCAAAGGCTGTTTTGTCATTCATTACCATATAATTTCTTGTACTGTGACAATATTATGCTATCTGTATTGTTGCTCATTTAAATTTTAGGAATTGAAATATACTTTAATGTAGTTGATTCACAGTTTTGCTCATTTGACAAAGGTCTACCTTTTTTCAAAAACAGTGAATTAATATGCACTTAGTGTCCACAAAACTATTGTTCTCAAGGTGAAGACAAGTGGCAAGCTCAAAATTTTCTATTGAAATGCTATTTTTGTGTTATTTGTACAAAAGCTGCATATGTAAAGCAAATTTATGGACCATATTGCTGCTTGTAACATATTGGTGGTTTGTCTTTCCATCAAATCTTAAACCTGTTTTATGAGAGTAATAGATAAATTGAGTGATGACTAACAGTGTCCCTTCCCAGTGACACAGAATAAGTGGTAGCCTTTTGAAAGGTCTCATGTGGGGGCCAGAATTTTGTAACTTTCTCTTGTCCTGCAGGGCTATTCTGTATAGTCTATATGTGTTACTTTAGGGATGCTGGAGGGAAACACTGTATGATTTCTCTGCCCTTCAGATGTTGTGAAACATTTGGGAATTTGACACCATCCTTTACTCACTACTGATTCTAAAAGAGACATCTGTGTGTATGTGTTTGTGTTATTTTAATTAAAATAACAAAAATAAATTAACAAACTTTGCATTCTGGACCAAAATAACGACTGAGTCCTTTTGTGGCTGGTCACTTCAAACCTTTATCAAATAAACACTGTTTAGTCAATGTATTGCATACTTAGTGAGTTAGCCCAGGTTTTCTTTTCCTGTAAGTTGTTTTTCTTCAGCTCCTGCAGTTACCTTTCCATCAGGGAGTAGAGAATGACTGTTTTCAGCATAATTGTAGTATATTATGTGAAAACTTGCAGCCATTTCTTCATCGTGCAAATTCTTGATGTGCCAACAATTAAAGGCAGCTAATGGCCGCTGCCAGCTATCTGTGCATAGAACAAGTTGTGCTGTGGTTGCAATTTGTGTTTCAGTTATCCAGCTCACAGTCTATTAGGGATAGAAATTGTACCACTGAGCAACTAATATATTAATTTCAAACAGTGTAATTAATTGCACTTTAATTCTCTTTGATTACTGGACAGTGCTGGGTGTCTGAGAGCCATTAAACTCTTTGTACAATAAGGTAAGCAAGTCTGTTTCTGAAGGTCTAATATGGACAGGTCTGTTGAGGTTTTTCTGCCTGTTCAGATTTTGACTTTGTAATTTCTCTTTTTCAAGGCAGAAACAGTTTTTATGTAATAAACTTTTGGAGACACAAATGCTACATTTTTAACTGGTCCAAAACTGCATACACACTTTTTAAAAAACTCCTTTTTTTTCTTCAGTTCAGAGGGAAAAAAACCCCTCTTTCTACCATAGTTCTATGTACACCTGTTACTACCTGTCCTTCTGTAGTCTGACAATTGCAGCCAAGAATACAGAGCTAGACAAAATCCCATCTACTGTACTTTTAATGAGATTATAGTAAAATCACAATATTCCTCAGAAGAATCATTTGAGTAGGCAGTGAAGATGACCACTGAAGCAGGATGATATTTTAAAAAAATACACAATCATCAACAGCGAAACCCACAAAAACCACTCAAATATTTGACCAAGGGAGGGATAATTTCTCTGTAATTGGGGGAAGAATAAAGTAGGTCAGGATTTTTATTCTGGTTTGATTTGTTATTTCATCCCTCACGTTTGCAGGTCGAGGGGATGGTGATTACAGGGAAAGAGAAAAGAGGAAAGTGAAATGGATGTTTCCTCTGAGGAAGGAGGAAAAAATCAACCAACAGCCATCAACAGCCTCTGCATTTTGCCAGCTGCCTGATCACCATGAGCTGACAATACTGACTTCCAGGTGGGACTTGGTGGCAAAGGGGTACTTGAAAGAGGCCAAGGAGGTGTTTTTTGGGTTTTTCTGCAGGGAAAGAGGTTGTTCTTTCTGCATAGTGAGGAAGAAAGAACACAGGTACTTGAGGGAAAGCAGATAAGTAGATAATAGAAATTGGTATCACATGGGAAATAGAAGTCAGTTGCCTAAAGAACACCAGAAAAGAGCTGATTCTCTGAGAGAATGGTTGGTGGCAAAGCTATTAATTCTTATGGCTTTGAAAAATAATCTTGTAGGCTGGATTATGAAATATTGCTCTGCCTTTCCCAGTCTGTCTGAAATGACAAACACAGATAATGTGTGTGTAACACCCAGAATAATGTGTGTTCTCTTCACATCTAAGAATAATTCTTAGAAGGTAGTGTGAATATGGGAATTTCAATGTTTAGAGGTGTAATTTGTTCAGTTGTACAACTAATAGCCACATATATGTATGCAGTCATAGATATTGAGAGAGGACACAGTTCTCTTCCCCATCTTCTGTAAAATTATTTGGTTTTAGTTGTTCACCAAAGTCCTCATCCTTTTCTACATTCCTATTCTATTAGCTGCAAGGTTTAAAAAGATACTACAGCTTCACCTTTGTCTGCTCTACTGCCTGAGTTGCACTGAATGCTGAAATAGCCCTTCTTTGTGCACATTCTCTTGTTTGTTTTCATTAACTAAGGAAAGTAAGTAAGGGGTACTTATTTATAGAAGTGGAATACTGGCAATAAAGACTACATTCCCCAAAATAGATTTTTTTATTCCATAAGAGTAGTCTTTAGAAACTGGAAGAGCCAAACTTGTACTTATTTAAGAACAAGTATGGGTGTAATTTTCATTAGTTATGCTGGGTCCTACTTTTTGTGCTGCATTAAATGACTGTAGGCAGTCTCTGCCACTACTTCTTAATTAAAGACTTGTCTGTGCCTAGAGGTAAGACTTTGGAGAACTATGATGTATATGGCAGAAAGGAATGCTTGAGACTGAGGCCTTATTTAATTTGATATTTTTTTCTGATTGAGTGTTTAGCCTTTTTTCTCCACATAACAAAGGAAAAGTTACAGATAAATTGTAGCAGCAGCTAAACTTGAAAGATTGAAGCATTCTAAGTGTAGGAAGAACACTGGAATTTCTTAGAAATACTTTGAGCATTCAAGTAAGCATGTGCAGAAGGTAAATGAGGATCTCTGTCCCTGAAACCAAGCATACTGGCTCCTCAAAAGAGATGAAGATTTTCACTCTAGAGTTTCCATGTGCACACTTTTTTTTCCTTTCTTGTGGTCTGATTCCTGGAGACTGGAATTACTTTTGTTTTCTATTTGTACTGAAAAACTCAGGCTGAAGTTAAATTGTTTTTGGAAGAATTGTTTTTGTGAAAAAACCTAGTACCAGCTGTGCTATTTAACAGTTTAAACTACACCAAGTTTTAGTCCATCTTTATAATGTCAGCAGGCATAATTGTAAAAAAAATTCAATTTTCATATCTGTATCTCTAATACTGAAATTACAAAAGCTACAGAAAATGTGTTTCTCAGTTCCCAAGTTTATTGTCTATTCAAGATTAAGTATTCTGGTTTTCTTCTTCCCCAAAAAAATTGCTGGATAGATTGTTACCCTGATGGCCCTTAAATATCTAGGATGCTCTGAAGTGAAAGTACTCAGATAAAAAGTGATTTTTATCATTACCAGCATTAGTTTTTTACTGTGTAAACAGCTCCATGCAGTCACAGCATCAGTTCCAGAGATTAAACACTCTGACAATGGCTATGTGTAATATGGCCAGATTAATTTCTTATCAAACAGAATTGATTCAGTATTAGGAATGGAAACCATCTGATGTATTTTTGAGATCAAAACTAATTCTCTCTTGACACACATGCACTTGAGTAGCTGCGTCTGTGTGACAGCTAAATTATAGGAGTGCTTTACACACACATTATCTTGTCACAACATAAGAACATCCTACTGTGCTAAAATACTGCTTTCAGAAGAAACATATAATTTTCCCATATTGTGGGGGAGGATGCTAAACACGTTCTTTCTTTTACATATCTTTTATTTTCACCTTCTACAGGCATGAGAAGAGCAAAATTCTAAAACAAAAAATTTGAAAACTCTTCATTTGAATTTCTATGTATTTTTATCCTCTTCATCTTCTGTGTAATGAAATGTGGTGATAGCTCTGCCTGGGATTACATAGAAAATGCAAAAGAAAAACAGTGATTTCCTTTTAGAGTTTGGTTCCTTATTTAAAGAGAATGATTCTAAGTTTTTAAAGAGAATGATTGTAAGGTTTTTTTTCCCCTCATGCATTAGGGAAAGCGAATGCTTTTGAATTCAAATTGTATTAATATGTTTGGGGAATTTTAATGAGTATTTTGCAACAGCTTTGTGGCACAACTTTAACAATCCCTAATAGTTGGTACTGTCCAATGCGAGACTTGGATTAGGTCAATCCAGGCTTTTGGAAGGTGCAATAAATTAAGTTGAACTTCTCTCAGTTTCTTGTAAGACAGTTCAATATCTAGGGCTTGGACTGGTAACAGGGCACTGTTACCATCTGAACTGAGGCTGTTTTTCAGGGCTTGTTTGGTTTCCAGTCCATTGCAAAGAACAAGGACACATGCATTCAGTCCAAAATTTAGCCCTTGAAAAAAAAGGTTAAAATAATATTTCTTTTCAAAACTACATGGTCCTACAAGTAAATATGCTCTTCACTCATTGTGTTATGTTGCACAGACTGGTTTTTGATAGCAAGAGGGCCACGGAAGTGACTTCTGGAAGCTTCCACCATGTCCAGCAGAGCCAAGCCCTGATGGCTCAGAAGATGGACATGCTGCTGGCCAAGGCTGGGCTAAGTAGGGATGATGGTAACATCTCTGCAATAACATATTTAGGAAGAAACCAGAAAAACGTTGTGGTGGGGCACTGTTAATTACAGCCAGAGAAGAGGAGAATGTAAGAACATGTGAGGGAAGGAACATGGGGAACCCAGGGTCAGTGGAGAAAGAGAGGGAGGAGGTGCTCCAGGCACCGGAGCCAAGAATCCTCTGCAGGCCATGGTGATGACCATGGTGAAAGCACAGGTGGAAGCACAGTATCCCATTGCGGCCCATGGGGATCCACAGGGGATGCAGAGATCCACCTGCATCCTGTGGGGAAGGTGCCCATGCCAGAGCAGATGCATACCTAGAGGAGGCTGTGGTACAGTGGGAGACTGGATGGAGAGAGGGCCGTGCTTCCAGGCTGGAGCAGCCTGTCCTTGGAGGGCTGCACTCCATGGAAGAGTGACCCACATTGCAGCAGTTTTGGGAGGACTGTGTGCCCATGAGCAGGACTCATGTTGCACAACTTTTGGCAGGACTGCTGCTCGTGAGATTGGAACCTCGCTGGAGAAGTTAACGGAGAACTGTTGTGCTGGTTTTGCATTGATTGACATTTAGTGAGGAAAGAAGCCACTCATGGAAGTGATTTTTATAAGAAAAAAACTGTTAATAGTTTTCTTCCTGCCTGACAGGGCCAATCAGTGGCTGGTTTTGAATACTGACACCTTGTTAAACCACTAGAAAGTTGAACATGCCTCTGTGAACACATGTGTTAAAAATCGGAAAAACCTTGGCGAGTCTCTCTTTCCTTCCAGCCTGGGAAGAGGTAACAGGGCTCTGCTGAGACTGGCTCCTCTCCACCGCTGGGCCTGGCACCGCCGGGCAGGCCCTGATGACAGGGCTGGGTCCCTTTCCGGGAAGCCCACCAGGCCCTGTCCTGGCGAGGTTGATCCCCAGTCCCTGTTAACATCATGCCGCCAAGCCGCTTCCCACCCTCAGCGTGGCCTGTGTGGCCGGGCTGGGCCCAAGCAGCTGCCAGGCAGAAGAAGGAGGGGGCCAGCTGTACAAGAGATCATGCAGCTGGGACCAGGGGTGGCTCCTCAGCTGTGCAGAGTGGCCCCCAGCTGGAATTGAATACAGCCTGAGACCCTGGCACAGTCCCAGCGTGGCCTGAATATACCACTGATTATCATGACCTTCTTCAGGCCTTGAGCGAGATATTAATTCTTTCCTTGCACAGATGAAACTTGCAAAACATTGAATCCTCTCTGAGTGAGAGAAAAGAACAAAGTGAGGATATGTTGAGGGACAACATGAAGACATCAAGGTCGGTGAAGGAGGAGTCAAGTCCTAGATGAAAGGAGAATAAGAAGATGCCTTGGTTTTAGGCTGAAATTTCTTTTTAAGGCCATAGTGATGGACTATGTATATTAGAATATCCTTTTAAACAGTATGGAAACAGTATGGGAAGGTGAAGAATATTCAAATTGCAGATATGAGCAAAGGCATTTGTGTTGAATTAAGTAAATGTTGAAGTAGCTATCATCTCATGAGAAACTTGAAGAGAGAGAGAGAGATGAGATGAAGACCTGCCCCTAGGGAGAGAAGAAGATCTCTGTTCCCAGAGATAAAAATTACCTCAGAGAGAGATGGAGAGAACCTTTGCTTCTGAATAGCTCATCTTTAACATAATACCCCATAAGTTTTGATATGACCTATAACACAGTTGTGGGAAGGCTGCATGAAATGGGAAGGACTTCACAAATGCAGATTTCCGGGTGGCTGCTATTTGTGAGAATTAAAGCCACAAGAGAACTGTTTTTCTTGTGGAGAAGTTTCCATGGTATGGAAAAAGAGACTTCTCTCTCTAAAAGAAGTGATAAAAGACTATTTTAGAGGTGGTAAACTTACCTGGGTTCCAAGTTTTGTCTCTATACATTGTCAGTGAGAAGGGAAAGAAAAGTTGTGGTTGGAGGAGAGGTGTTTTGAAGGTTTTATTCTGATTCTTATTATTTTTTTCTCTCTTGTAGTTTTGTTAATAAAGCTTTCTTTATAACCTTTAAAGTTTGAGCCTGCTTTGCTTTTTCTCCAAATCCTATCTCACAGCAGAAAAAGAGCAAATAATTCTAGTGGGTAAAAAAAAGAGTAAATAATTCAACCCACCACAACTGTCTTCTGTGGAAGGGACCCCACAGTCTCACAGGGGAAGGACTCCTCTCCCAGAGCAGTGGAAGAAAATCTCTGTGATGAACTGACCAAAACCTCCATATCCTCTCCCCTGAGTTGTTGGTGGGAAGGAGGGAGGGGTTGGGAGAGAAAAAGGTGTTTTTAAGGGCTTAGTGTTACTTCTCATTATCCTGCTCTGATTTTGTCAGTAATAAATTCACTTTGTATCTCTAAGTTGAGCATGTTTTGCCCTTGGAGTGTTTTTTCCTCATCCTTATCTCAATTCATGAACGCTTTGTTAAATTTTTTCTCCTCTGCCCAGCTGTAACAGGAGCGGATGAGTGAGCAGCTTTCGTGGGTGTCTGGTGTTTGGCCAGTGTCAAATTATGACACTGATGACAAAAATTTAAAAAAAAACAAAACCAAACTTACAAATTTTTGCTCATTTGTAATACATTTTATTTTTTTTAGCTAGCCTCCTTTTCTTCCGATAACTTGAACTCCTTGACATGGAAAAACAACCTTCTGGTTTTCACTGCTCATTGAAGGTCTTTTGCTGTGCATGACAAGTACAGACCTGGGAGATGGGTACCCAAGGTTCTGTCCTTGCATGTATGCATCAGGACCTTGTCCTCTGTATTTTCATCAATGCTATATTCAAGGCAGAGGGAGCGTAAAGAGCCGTTTAACTTCTGAAATTATTTTAGTTTCATCTTATTTGCTTATTTATGCCTGTTTTCTGAAATTCTGAGGAATATTGACCTCAAACACGATGCAGAGCAAGTGGAGTCACTGTCCTGTGTGTCAGCCTCTGTACTCCAGTCCTGTCTCAGAGTTATTCCTGGTCCACCAGGGCATTGAGAGAGGCAGTCCTGATGCCTTAAAGACTTAGAAATAGAATTACACACTTCTGAGATGATATAGGAGGTAATATAGGAGGTAATATAAAGACTGGTCTATATTGGAGGCCTCCAAGGGGCAGATATGGAAAATGCCCACTCCCATGTGGGGTGAATACAGTTTTGTAAGTTTGGCAAATTAGCATAATAGACAAAAATTGCCAATTAAATACATAAGTGCTGAGGTGATTTCCCTTTTGGTTTAACCTCTTACTGTAGGCCCGCTTTAGAAACTAAACTTTGTTTATGGAATGTGTCTTGAAGAGATGGTTTCAACCTTGGCTCCTAGGAAGAACCAAGATAGGATAGGGGCCTTGGACCCCATAACTTGGAGCTTCTAGAATGTGTTTTGTATTTCTGCCTATCAAGCTAGGGAAAAGGTAGGGAAAAGTACTGGGCCAGCTAGGAATTATATAGCTATAGAACAAATATCTACAGAGCTACGAATATATATGAAGGAAATATAAAAGTAAAAATCATTCTGGCATCAGTCCCCTGCCACGGACAAAGGCCGGCCGTGCCTTCGTGCACTGCAGGGGGCACTGGTGCTTCCCCGTTGCTGCCTGAGCAGGGCTAGGCACTGAGGGGATGATGCTGGGCATCATCTTGGCGTGGTCTTGTCACTGACTACACACAGCAAAGGTCAGTGCTGCTGCCGCTGAGGAGCTTTTACAGATCTTTGGTGGTGACATTGTAAGAATAGTGCAAGGTACTGTTTTTAAATTATTTTATAGTAATTCGTAATTTTTTGTTTTTATGTTTGCTTGTTTTGGTTTTGGTTTTTGGTTTTTGGTTTGTTTTTTTTTTTTGCCTGTGGTGAGGCATATTGCTGTGTGGAGCCACACTTGTGCACCATGACAGGTCTGTGAAGTGTAACTGAATTTGTAGAATCACGGAATGATTTGGGTTACACAGGATCTTAAAAATCAACTAGTTCCAACCCCTGTGTTGTGGGCAGGGAGACCTGCTCGACCAGGTTGCTCAAAGCCTTATCCAACCTGATCTTGAACACTTTCAAGTATGAGGTATCCACAACTTTTCTGGGCAATCTGTGCTCTGAGTGTCCCATCAGCCTCATGGTAAAGGATTTCTTCGTGATATCTGATATAAACCTACCCTCTGTCAGTTTAAAGCACTGCCCCTCGTCTTGTCATCACATGCCCTTTTCAGGAGTCCCTCTCCAGTTTTCCTGTACACCCCCTTTGATACTGAAAGTTGCTAAAGGTCTCCCTGGAGCCTTTTCTTTTTCAGTTGAGTTTCTCTAAATATTTAGCAGTTTTGCATTCACCTTTCTATTAATTGACTATTTACATCAATATTTTATACATCTGTCTTCTCAGAGTACTGATTTAGCAGCTTTCCACCGGCTTACTTCAGTTTGTAGAATTACTGCCCTTTTGGAGGGGTTCCCTTGTCCTTAAAGTGGTGTTGGCTGTGCCTAGGGTTTGCACTTGCCTTCTCCTGTTTGCATAACCAGGCAGGCCCTGGATAAATAAAACTGACCAAAGAAGAAAAGTGGGCTTTGGGAATAGGTGGAATACCCCAATTTTCCCTGTTATCAGTTTGGTCTGGAGATGTTGATGGGCTATGCACAGAGATGCAGCTTTAGCTGAAATGCTTATGTGGCTTCCACTGGTGCAAAGTGGTTTTATGGGAGAACTGATTTTTAATGGTGGCTAAAATGACAGTACATGAAAGTATATGGGATGTCAAGTTTCTTTCTATTGTTTATATAAACTGGGAAATGTTTTCTCTTTTCATGTATCATGCTTTAACTTACTCTTATATGAAAAATGAACATGAGAAAAGGAACTTCTATTTCTCTGTTTAGCAAAACCACTGTTTTACAGAATTTAATGACAATTCATGATTAGGAGCGAGAGAAATCTAGACCATCCTCTCTGTCTCAGCACCATTAAAATTTTCTGTGCCTATCCTCCTGTATTATGGTTACACGTCCCTCATCTCTCACATGAAAGTTCATTGCCAATGAAAGAATTAGATACTATAAATTAATATATTTTTTGTAAGAAAAGCTTGAATATAGGTCTAATACTATTCCAAAAAAGTGCAGAAAAACATATGAAGGAATGGAAACAAGTAACATATATTTATGTATATAAACACAAATATATTTATCGTCACATATATGCACATGTATTTATATTTATATTTATATTTATATTTACATATTTCTTACTTAATATTCAAGATGTTTGTATTGCAATATTACATCATGTCTTGTGCATACTCTGAAATACTGATTATCCAGCCTGAAACAGTAAAGCATAGCACTGCAGTTTAGCTAAGAATTTAGAATTACTAATTCATTAAATGGGCTAGGGTAGTAAGTTCTCAAAAAATGTAGCCTTTTCTTTAATGTACTGTAATCTTGCAACTGTCATATGCAATGCAAAACCACATGCTTTTTACCAACTGATCATCTTTTGGTTTTGATATGAATTAATCATTGGCATTCCATAGTCCTAAAAAGGAATGTGTTTCCTTTCTCATAAGGCTGGACAAAACAATGCTATTAAAAGAAACTGTTATGTAATAGAATAGTACAGAGATGTGCTGCATTATGAATGCAAAAAAAAGTGAAACTAATTTGAATTTTTTTAGAGCCTGGCGTTTTCACCATTTTCTCATAAGAAAGCAGCCTGTCAGCGTTCTGCTGAGTACACTTAATAGTGTACTCCAAATTCCCATTTATGCCCCATTGTTGGAAAAAACAAATACATGTTTATCATTTACCACTTGCCATGTGCTTAGTGGTTGTGTGCCTGGGATCCCGCTGTGAAATGGCAGTTCATGAACAGCCACAATACAGTGGCAGGCTTGACTACAAAGAAAAACTGTCCTTACTGTTTGCATGCCAAGACAGAGGGCACTGAGGAACCTGAGTAAAGAAGTTGGTCTTTGTTTGTTTGTTTTGGTTTTTGTTTGTTTGGTTTTTGTGTGTGGTGTTTCTGATTTTGTTTGTTTGTTTGTTTTTGGGGGCAGGGTTTGAGGGCTTGTTTGTTTGTGAGCTCTGCCCCCCCTCCCCTTTTTTCCTTTTCTTTTTTTTCCTTGCTTTCCTTCTCAACACATTATGTTCTGTGGATCAGTTCTTTTAGCTTTTCTATTTATAACCACAGCATCACTGTGACTTTCACAGTGGACCAGATGGAGATTTCTGGAGCTTCATCCTTGACATCTAATGAAAGTTATCCCTTTGTGTCTGGAAATTTAGAGAGTTTGGAGAGGTGAACATTGAGACTAAGGGTGAAAGAATGTGCTGATGATAGAGTACTGTGAGTGGCTCTGTTCCAGTACTGGTGTAAAACCCTAAATGAATACAAAATATACCCATGGTGCTATTATCTGGGCCATGATTTGACTATTGGATCAAGATTAAAGAATGTTCACAGGTTGCTGAGCTGTTAAGTTTGATATTGCTATTTAAGTAACTCTTCAATTTACTCCCACACAAAGTTATAGTCAAAGGTCTCTGCAAAGAATTTGATGGTGGAATTAGGAAATCATGAATATTCTCATCTGTAAGAGGATTACCCACAAACAAACAAATATTGTGACTGTAAAGTATTTAATTTTAAGCATTTTGTCTTTGACTCTCCTGGCTATGAAGGGATCCTAATGTACTAGTAGCATTCCTGCACTTCACCTGCAGGATATATCCTGTCCTGGTTAATATTGGTCATGAGCTTTGAGAAGTAACAAACATGCATCAATAGTTAAAGGCACCATCCGAGCTGAAGCTTCAGTTATCTATATTTCTATCTTGGCATCCCATGAGTCAAGAAAATCAGTGACAACAGTATGATTATTTTTAGAAATGTCTCAAGTAGAATGCATGAATGTTAAAATATAGATTGACTTTCTTTATTACTACAAAGCCTATTTTTGTCATTTCAGTATTTTCATTATTAGTCACTCTTATCCTGTGATGTAAGCATCCCTTGCTAGACTTCTGTGGAAGCCCTGAGTTTTAAGTTTGGTGAGCTTGGTTAAGGCTATTCTTCATGTGACCATAATCAGTACTGTCTGCAGTAGAGTAGTGAGTACTACCCAAGTTTCTACTCAAATTTGCTAGAGACACATTGAATGATTTTGTAAAGGAGGTGATATTTCCTTTCTTCATCTTGGTTTTCCTCCTGTGACATGAGAACAATATTAATGACCTCCTGAAAAAAGCTCATTAAAACCATATATGCGTTAGTGATTGAGGTTTGAAACTCACTTTGGTGCTGTGTAATGCAATATGCCTAGTGAATGCTGTTGATGTACTTTCTTTAAGAATGTGACTTCAAGATGAATTCAGTGAGGAGAGGGCTTTGAACAGAAGAGTTCCCTCTTTGAAGTGAACAGGCATGTGCTACGTGATAAGACAGGGATGTATTGTTCTGTTTTACACAGGAGTTACTCAAGCTCTGCATCTAGGGTTACACAGGAGAGTAAGACAGAGGAAAGGACTTAACTAAACATTCAATGCTTATAAAAAAAAATCTTATCTGGCTTATTATATATTCTTCCTATATCTGCCTTCTGTTTGTACTCCTTTGGGTGGAATGCTGCATGTCTAGTGATAAGAACTATTTGAATTAAAAGAAAAAAGAATTGAACTCTTGGCAAAAAATCCCCACTGTCCAGACTGGACAGTGCATCATAGCTTTTCAGAACAGGTACATTTTACTGGTTAAGCAATATCTCCCCTGACAGGTATCTCAAAGAGCAAATCTTAAAATTATTAAGGAGCTAGACCAGTGTCTATAAGTTCTACTGCAGGATATTCACAAAATGTTATGGTAAGTGGTAGATAAATTGACTGAAAACAATGCTTACTGTGCTGAGTTTCATACAAACTGTGAAGCAACAGCAAATAGATGCAAACTTCTGATGCATCTACATAACAGACTATTTAAGTGCAGACACTTTTTGAAACTGCAAAAAGGCCCACTGAAACACACTACACTTCAAAAATAATTCAATGTTTATGTCAAAAATATTTTTAAAATATCAAAGTGACCAAAAGAAATAGGTTGCTTTGAGGAGGATCTTAGGTATAAACCCTTGGAACATTCCCAGGTAAGGAGCCCATAAGTACTAGATACAGTGCCTACAGTAGAGACATTTGTCATGGAAATAGTAAGACAGTGTCTGGTTTATATAGAGCAAATTAAGCAGGCAGTTACAATGTGAACCTCCTGTGTAATGTCCAGTTTCAGCTGGCTTGAAAATGCTGGTGATTCCCCCAAACAAAAAGGATTTGCAATCTCCTAGAAATCTCACAGAACTCCACATTTAGTAATCAAGAAAAATTTTTGCAAATACTTTTGTCCAAGGTTTAGTCTTGGACCTGACGTGACCCTCTTAATGTACCTTCAATTTATCTTCTTTAAGTAGCTATTGCACTAAGATTTCATGGAATGAAATTACATGTTGATTTTTTATTTCTGAAATAATTTATTTTATGCTAGAGTATAATTGTTAAAATAATTATCTAAGCATTGATTTCTCCACTAGATGCATTGCTACACATTTCAGTCCATCTGAATGTGTTTGAGTATTTCTCCTATGGTAATTAATAATAAATAAGTAAATTTTATCATATGTCAAGTATTTATCCTGTAGTTAGATAATTGTTCATTTGTCTATGAACTTTCTGACCAATATATATGTAAATACATATACAAAATGAAGCAAAACATTTTAATAAAATAACATACAATGAATTTGGCTAAGGGAGAATTTCTTCAGTAAGAGAGATTTTTTTGCTATAAAAGCAATGAATATTCATTTAAAAAGGCTTGTTTTCTCCAAAATATTTTCTATACCTTTAAGTATATATAAAATATATATGCTTACAAAACAGCAAACCAAACCTTGTAGAGATTGATGAGAAATACATTGAGGATTCCAGGGACCTGATTGTCTAAATAATTATGCACCTGAATATCATTACGTTTAAAAAGATTGCAGTTGATATAAAATGAGTGGGTTAGGCTAAAAACATCAGTGTGATGCAGATATGTAAAGATCATGATATCTCATGGTAAGACCGTGACTTGTTTCAAGTTTGCTCTCCTGCTGATGAACCTTCCTGTGGAACATGAACGGGAATGAAGTCCCATGTTAGAACAACCAAAGCCTTCAGAACTCTCTAAATCACATCCAGCAAAGTCAGATCATTATTTCTTCAAAGGAGCTTTTAGTAGTCTTGGTGCTAAATCTATCAACAATATCTCTGAAAGTGCTAAAGATGAGCAATCGCTTGGTGGCATGTGCCACTCTGTAAGACATGCATATTTTTTGAATATACTTGTTGTTAACATAAGACATGTCTGTTAATCCTTTGACTTATTAATAGCCTTTTTGTTGACCTTTTACAGTGGGTAAAACACCACTGACAATGTTAAGCACAATTTACAGTGTGTGCAGTTCTTGCCATAACAGGATTTTTGACAACTGGAGCTTTGGGTATGATAACCCTTGTTGCTCTAATTAGGAATGGTGGTAGAAATGACACACAGACTCTCAGGTTTGTTAGGAAGTGAGAATGATCTTTACTCTTCAAAATCCTCTTTTATAGATAGTTGTGAGAGAATAAAGCTTCATTGGTCAGCAAACCAACACATCACCATCATTGGACAGTTAGGAACAACATCCCTTGATCATTTCTTGCAAGTAAACAACAGGGAGACAAACAACACCTGCAAGGGTTGTTTTACTTTCTCCAAGGACTGTTTGAATTTCTCCTCACAATTTCTCAGGTCATGATTTCTCAGGCCAGTGTGAGAGAATGGTATGACTTAGTTTCACCCAGACACTGTGCTGCTGTCTGATTTCTTGCACTCAGCATCCAAAAACACTAGCCAGCAATACCAATAAATGTTTGTAAATAATTTTTTGCTATGAGAAAACATCCTAAAAGACAATATTGGAAGCATCCATAACTTTGCTTTATCTCTGATTCAGTGTTTCTAGAACCAAAGACATGAAAATAGAAGTACTTCAAGTTTACATATGAAGTGGTGAGCCAAAAATAGATAAACAGCTTTATCTGAAGTCCATGGAAAGGAAGTGACTGAATAAGAGACATGCAAAAGATTTCTGGCGTACCTGGGAATTAATTGACTGAAGGTCCCCAGAAGCTTCATTCAGTAGCTTCACTTTGAGGTAGTACTTGTTTTCCAGTGCTCATTGTCTTAAATGTATTTTCCTCCTTATTGTAAGGAGGGTGTAGAGAAGCAAAGAGAAAGTGTGTGGAGAGTCTAAATCTTCTGTTTCTACCCTAAATATTCAAGGTTCCAATTTTTAAAGTGAGCTTTGGTGAGGGCAATAATTTACTACATGCCCGTTCTTGGATTTCTGGCACCATCACTGAAGCTCAGTTTACCTACCAGTCTTCTCAGTGTCTAGTTTTGGACTCTGTCAAGATACACAGTGCCTCCAAAATAGAGTCAACATGGGAACAATGGCTTCCTCCTAATCACTTCCAGCTGAACTTCTTTTTATAATATATCTTAATGGAAATATGTCCTAATTTTCCTGATTTACCAAACAACATCAACAAAAACCAAATCTTCCCACTGCTTTCTGTACAAAAAGATAGTTTTTCCTAAACATATACATTTACACTATATTTCCTCCTCCTAAACTTATGCAAACATTTGATGACTGCTGTCTAAAAACTAGAAGAGAGCCCCTGAAATTAGTAGAAGGCCTTTCTCCTTGGTATTTAGATGGGTGATGTAAAAGTCTGTTCTGCTAATGGATATATTTATTTTTTTCTTTTTTGGATTTCCTCTTGGAGAATATTTGCATTTGAAAATTTTTTCTGGGTCTTGCTCTGAAGATTACTGTGAGGAAGTCTGGATGGGGGGAGGTTTTGTTAATTATGAATTTGTGCTAGTTTGAGGGCTGTGTTTATGATCTACATGCTTTCCTGAAATTAATACTTTTCTGTGCTAGAGAAACACAGTTTTTTAGTTGACTAACAGTACAAATTTGAAAGAACTAAGGTAGTCAGTAGTAGTTTTGTTCCCTTGAAGTCACAACGTTTTCTAACTAAGATTCTGTCAAGTGTGAATGGCAATTCTGAATGTGGATGGCAAGTAGTGACTGGAGTGACCCAATTTAAGAGATAGGGATAAAACTACAGATCATAGGAACAATACCCATATCCTACATCTGAATTCAAATTATTAAAACCTATTTTTGACTCTGGCATGTTGATTAGAGTGTATTTTCCTACATATAAAAATTCTAAACAGCTATACACCTGTGAAGATATTCAAGGAGATGGAGAAGACCAAATCCACTTGATGTGTAGTAGGAACTGTCACTGTCCATCTTTGAAGAAATTGAAGTAAAGAGAAGAAACTACTGACAGCATTGTTGTGTTTTACTGATGGGTGATTATTTTTAATGTAGGCTAAGAAAAAATTATATGCCCACATAATGAGTTTGAAAACAAAATGTGAAATGAGCTAGAAGCAGAAAATCAATATGAGTGCTATTTTTATGAAGCTAGGTGTTTTACCCAGTTTAAGAAGCAAGTTATCAGTATCAGTAGAGGATGAAATTAAGCTTTACAAATAATCCTTCAGGTTATCCTAGGAAGAAGATTCAATTCACTGAGCAGACATCTTTGCAATCTCAATTTTGAGTGCTCCAGTGTACAGAGGAAAATGAAAAAAAAGAAAAAGAGGTTTTGGTCAGCCTTGTCAGCCTGTCAGCCTGGTTTGTAGTAGGTCCAAAAAAAACCACCTGATGATCAGGAAAAATGAATATAGTATTTATCCATATGGACCTGAGATAGACTCAAGAATGACAGACTAGACAGGTTGATGTCAACTGTATGCAATGCTTTAGTAGCTGTTTTAAAGGACAGACAAGGTAATGTCTGAAGTTTGAAGTTCAGCTGGGGTTTGCTAAACTGGAAAAAAAAGAGATCTGATGAAATTTTTAAAACGTGAGCATAGTGATTACTAATAAAATAGACTTAAAGGTAAAGACATCTAAATTGCTTTGAAGTTTGTCAATTGAATATGTGTGAGGGGAAGGTTGTGTTTTATTTTTTTCAGGGTGAGGATGACTTGCTTCCCAGTTTGCTTGAAAGCATTTATAATCAAACTAACTCATTTCCCTTTCCCTACTAGCCTAAGCCATAAAGTGCTGCTGTTCTCCTCATTAGTATAAATGTGGCATCAGACAATTTAGCTGACATGGCAGATAGTTACAAGAGAAATTGCAGAGGACTACATTGTGAGGGAATGCAAAGACAGATCCTGTCCCATACTAAGAACAAAAAGCTCCAGAGTTCATTTGGTAGCTGTGTTGAGAAGCCAGTGCTGCTGTTTCTGCTATGCCAGCCTAGAAAGCCTTCTTCTTTTACACTGTTTGTTCACATGCCAGGAGTCACTTCAAATTTATATTTTTATTTATTGGTCATATCATTGCTAATTATTTAGCTGGGTTAGGCATGAACTGTTATGTATAATAAATTATCCATATTATAAATGCAAATCTCCAGTAAAACAACAAACAGCATCTTAAAATGAACATATCCATAGTCCAATTTACCAGGGTTAATATTTGTCAAATAGTCCACTGAGACTTATTTGCTTTTCTGCCTAACATAGCAACCTGCCCTTTTAAAAACTATCACAGATTTTGGCACTGGTCTCCTTTTCCATGGTTTTACAAATTCCTTGCTGACCAGCTTTCAGGTGCAGTTAGTGCAGTAGTTTATATGGAAACTAGATGAGAATACTGTAATATAAGAAAAGAATGATTCAAAAGTAAGGATAGGAGTGAGTCTGGAAAATGTTGGTAGGTCAAATGTAATTCTTTCTCTGTCCCTCTGTGCCAAATATTTGAGTCTGGAGTGTCTTGTAAGGTCTTAGAGTTAGCTGAAGGAGATGAAAATAATTGACATGAAATGAAATTTTTTTTCTTTGACCCCACTGCTTTTGTGAAATTTTATACTGGTTATTATTTGACAGAAGATTTTTCTTTATAGAGGGTAAGCTCCCCCAGTCAGACAAAGCAAAGACCTTCAACTTCCCCCAAGTGCAGACTAAAATCACAGAGTCAGAAATGAACTAATTTTGAGCTTTTGTGCTTCAGCACTGAAGGAGAACAAGGATATGTAGAGACATATGCCACTCGGAGGAAAAAAGTTGACATTCAAACAGTTTAGTATTCCAGACCTTTTGAGGCTCACAGAAAATGTTGGCTGATTCGTATTTCCCAGACAGATAATTAGTTTTGTTATGGGAACAGGATCATTCTATTCAAGAAATGTAAGTTGGAAAATACCTGCATTTGCTTAACTGAAGAAATTACTGTGACTGTTCTCTTCCCTTTCTTTAGATGTGTGGCCAGATCTTCATGTCTGACCTCTTGGTGTGATGCATTAAGATTGTTGTCACTGCTATGATTCCATCCCTTGTTTACAAACATATTCATATTTGAATTTATTTCCGGTGGAGGTTACTAGAAAATACTCTTGCTTTCCATTGAAAAGAACTACCCTTATTTTAATTGTATTTCAGTGCTTTGGCATTCATTGATATATTTTTATATCATTTAGGAATGTGTATCAAGAACTGGATGAATCTTATTCCGGTTTTGTGAATAAAAGTTTAGGAATTATGACTGAAAGAAATCTTTCAAGTTTTCAATCTTCTAGACTGGTCTCAAGGTGGACTTGTGTTGATTTGATTTCATGTTTGTATGTTTTATATAGTTGCACCTTATATATTTCAACCACTTGCTAAAAATTAAAAAACTTAATTCTTACAATCAACTTTAAGTTTGGTACTGTTATTTAAACATTGGTATTGATAGTGGTGTCTATCCACTAAACAGAATCAGTAATTGTAAATTATTCAGTTTAGTAAATGGAAAAAAGAAGTGTCTATTTCAGAAAGTGATTTCTTACACTTTGTTCATTATACCACAAGTGAAAGTCACAAATACTTTTTTTTTTTTTTTTTTGCTCATCTCTGCAGGTGGCAGTGGAGACCCAAGAGTAAGAGTCCAATTTTCTCACTTTGTTGAAGAGATATGTGAGAGGATGTTTGACATTACATGTGGTCCAGAATGGCATGTCTCTAGAATGCAATCTTCTATATTGGGATTTTTGCAATTTATTCTTTACATCTTAAATATAATTGATGGTTGTTGGCAATTTTGGCCTTAGTAAACACCAGGTAGCATATTGCCATATTGCCATTCAAGAACCTGTATTTGCAGGGCTGATCTACCTGTAGATTGGTATTACTGTTAGAGGCATTATATCTTTGAGAATTGTGCTAGATTTGGAAAACATTTTAGAGTAAATATGGTGTTTGTAGAGATAACAATAGTTAAGTTCTTGAGTTAAAATATGAATACCTTAAACATTTTTCACATGATTCCCTTTGCTTTGTGGAGGGTTTAGTACCATATACAGAAAATTTCCATCTTTGTAACACCCATGACATGACTTCCTAGTTCTGAGTCAGCAGTTACCAAAACTCAGCAAACATTTTTACTGAAAAGAAAACAAAATCATAGGACCACATTTAATTGTAGATGTGCTAATGGTTGGAAAATCAGCACACTGTTCAGACAGTTAGATTTGAATTGAGAATTGAAAAGGCATAAAACTGTGTGGTGGTGGTTGTTAAAGCTGTGTCCAAGGGAAAATGAGGAATATCATGTCAGCCTCAGAGGATGAGTTGAGCTATTTCTTAGCTGCTATGTAGCTACAGGAAAAGGTCTGGTGAACTAACACAAATACATGCATTTTGAATATCATATTATGTCATGGGGATCTCACACATACTCAGATTGCAAAGTTCAGGCTCTAGTATAGACTATTGTAGAGTTTTCCCGTTCCTTAGGGGAAAGGAAAGGCTGCTTCTTTTGCCAGCTCATGTTGTGGTTGGCTGGTCATTAATAGTGAAACCAAGCCTTGCCAGTGTTTTCCAGGTTTAGACTGGGGTCCAAGCCTATGGACAATACAAAACTAGACATGCCACTCTCTCCCTAATGTAGCTGTGGTGGAAAAGTTTGTGTCAGACATCATGAAGTGACTTAAGTGACTTAAATAGTGGAGAAGAAAGCTCTGTACTCAGGTGATCTATTATTAGCAAATAATACCTGGTCACTTGTTTCTTTGCTTTCCTATGCTAAAGTGGCTTTCTCATTGGAAATAATGGTGCAGATTGGCACAAATCAAATATTCTCGATCTCTTAGGTTGTTCTTACCGGGCACAAACTGAACACAGATGTCAGCTGTAGGAAGGTGGCCAGTGTTTCTGTCAATTTGGTCAGCAGTTTCCTGAAAGATTTCCAGTAGCTGGCAATTTTGGGTACTACAAAAAGGTCAGACATACATTTATGACATAAGTAGGTGTGGCAGTACCCTTAATAAAATGCTTCCATTTTCTTTTTTCTCATCTGCTGTTTTAATTTGCAGCGATGAGAGAGTAGAAAATTTTGTGCTGTTTTATTATTTTCTTTTCTTTTTTCTTCAAATGTGTGCATCACTTTTATTAAGTCATAAATGATGTTTTATATTGTATTAAAGGAAAATCTGATCTTTTGCAGTTTACTGAGGACATATGAACAGAATTGAAATAAAAATTATCACACAACACTGAGAAATGTGATAAGGAGTTTAATGGCATTTATATTACAATAAAACTGCATAATATGAATAGATTTTCAAATTAACAAAACATTCCACACATATATATGATGCATTCAGGGTCAACTGCATGGATCTGCAAGCCTTTAATTTTTATTTATTTTACATCTATTAATGATAATAGTATGCATTTGGAGGTGGTCCACTTTTTTTTCAGGGAAGTTATTTGGGGTAGATGGATTGTGGGTGGACATGCCAAGTGATAGATGCAGAAAGGACTGACCTTTTAAAATTAATAAATATCCCTTAGTTTAAACTGCTAATGATCTACATACATGTTTTGGGTATTACAAGTTTGTTATGTTTTAGTGAGATATTGGAACAGCTTGTGGCTAAGCCAGTCAGCACAGCAGACCACAGTCTTGTTATTTTTCTGTTTTTAAAAGTAGAGCATACACCAATATATCAATAACATTGAAACAGATCTATATTTAAATAACATTGAAACAGATCTGCACAGAAAACAATACCTTTCAGATTTTTTGTTCTTTATAAATAATCCTCATTGAAAACTTTAACAATGACTGAAAGGGCCATGAAAAGGAGCACTTACAGTCAAATATCCAAAATACACTGATCCAGAGGATGCTCTTGTGCTCTTTTTTTCTGAATATATTTGCGGTTTATTAGGTTGCATGGTGAAATATGGCCAGGAAAGCATAAACTGTGCTTGAGATTACAGAAAAAAAATTTCAAATTTTCTTCTCAAACCATACACAAAATTATTTCACCAAAAAAAAAAAAATTCCGAACGCCTCTATTTCATTTTGAACTTGAAACAATTTCTTGATGTTTTACAGTTATGATCTTCATTTTATATCATCCACACCTCCAGAGCCCTTCAGGTGTATGGGTGTATTTATGTGGTGCTGTCTATGGATAAATGAGGAAGACCTGCCTCTTTCAAAGAGGTAAAAAAAATATGAAGGGAACAGGATTGCTTATGAAGATGTGTAGATCTGTGAGGAACGAGATGAAAATAGAAAGTGAAAAGAATTGACTGAGTGTCAGAAAATATCTGAAAGTTTTTTAAGTTTGAAATTTGGAGAGCCTGGGCACTGATAAGTCTCTTAGTTCAAGTCATTTAGGATTCAACAGGCCTAAAGATTAGAAAATGGTTTTCAGAAAATAGTTCCGCTATGGAGGAGGAGGAGTGATTTTGATTATGTAATTTATTTCCTGTGTTTCCAGCATCTTTCACAGATTTCTGGAGCAGTCTTCTTTGGGCTGTAAGTCTGTTGGGTGGAGGCACAGCGACCAATGTTTTCAGACCAACTCATTTTCTTTCTTCCCATTGCTCTTTTGGTAATTATTGCTTTTGGCTCAAGAGCATTCTAAAACTTCAAAGAACTCTTTTACTGCTACTGCAATCTATCAGTAGGGCTTGATGAGGAATGTGAGATTTATTCTAGGAACATTAGCTTTTGTATATTACCATTTTATATAGAGGTAGGATGAACTTTGCAACAATCATTCATCACAGCAGACATCTACCATCCCATAAATGGTTTCACTGAAACCATGAAATTATTCATAGAAGAGTATCAGCATACATGTTACATATTTTTACTATCAAAAACACAGTTAAAAATGTGGCATGATATGTTCTTGAACAAAATCTGGACAATCCTGGTTTCATTGAAAAAGTCTTTAACTAAGATTGATTTGAATTCAAACTTGCATCTGTTTCCAACTTGTTTATTAAAATATATCTGATTTTTCTCATTTCTGTACCAGATGGATTTAAACTGAGTTCTCCACTCTGCCTCTGCACATTGCTGTGCACATAACAGAAAAATGTGAGCTCCCTCTTGTGGTCCAAAAAACCTCCTTTCCCCAGCTGAACCAAGAGGACCTTGAACAAAGTGGTTAAAATATTTCAAGTTTCTTGGGTAATTCCTGGACTTCATTAAACAATAAATATCTGATGTAACAGTGTAATTGAGACATTTAAAAGCATAGCACAATTTAAAAAAAAAAGATAAGGCTAGGGTAATTCTAGCAAGAAAGTAAAAAGTTCTCTAAATACATCATGTTTAAAATACTAAAGAATAATGCCAGATATGCATGTAGAGAGTTCTTAGTCTAACGAAACATATTTTTTAGCTATTAAAAATAAGAAGCACATTCTCAATAAGATGTAAAGAATAATTTTACAACTTCTGGGATGACAGACATTGCAAAATAAGGTACTCATTGTAGGCACTTAAAGACTGAAAATTCTTAGAAAACTGTGTAGAAAAAGGGTCTTCTCACAAAAAAATAACTCAAGAAGCAATAGCTTCATTGGTAGTACTATTTTACTTGTTTGAAGCCCAAGAGTCTGTTTATAACTGGTCCTTGTGTATCAAGATCACTTGTGTTCCTGGTGATGATTCAGATAGGAAACAGTTTAAAGGCACTGAAATTGTGGCTTCTTTAGTCTGTAATTAATGCTCTTTTTAAAGGGTGTTAATTTCATCTGGTTCTTGCTGTAAGTTTCCAAAACAGTAGAAAAATCAGAAACTTAGACTTACTTGATTTCAAATGACATACAAAGATATAAACTCCTGTGTCAATTTGATACATTGTTTTCTTATCTGTGATTTTAATTTTTCAGTAACTAAGTTTTTTATTTTTAGAAAAGTCATTGTCAAACGGGGGACTAATGGTAAGTGAGATCCTGTTTTGACTGCTTTAGTGATTATGCACACCTAGTGGTTGTTAGAATGACATATTAAATGGCTTATTTTGAATGGTCCTTTAAACTATTTTAGATTACAATGAGAAATATTGAACATCAACCTTTGCATCGTATGATCGAGTGTTGCAAAGGATCTCTCCTCAAGGAGTTAAGAGACAACAATCTTGTTGCCATCTGTGTGATAGCTTTAGTTTATCTGGGAAGCACTCCAGGAAAAACAAGGTCAGAAGGTATTCCCTGGAAGGATTTACGTGTAGAGAAGGTGATGGTACACCTCCTCATTGCTGAATGAGAGATGGATTGGGATTGCTCATTAATCTTCTACCAAATGTCATATCTTTGACAGAAGACAAAAGCTGCACAAGAGTCAGTGGGCTTAGAGAGAACTGAGGAATAATCTCAGTGGAAGAAAGGAATTGGAAGATTTTATTTAGAAAGTGTAATTTATGCCCTTTTATAATCAGATTGAAAGCATGCCGGTATGATACCTTTTTTCTAGACTAGGTTTGCTGGCACATGAGCATGGGTTTGATTGTATTCAGGAAAAATTCAAGCCATTCAACATGTCAAATGTTATCTGCTGAGGTTCTTTTGGTGGAAAGACTTTTAACAACAGTGGCTGTGTGCAGATTAAATGAGCAGTAGTGAGTCTTCTATTAAAAAAGTAGAAAACATAGAAACATCTAGTCATGGAGACAAACCTATTTATCATTTGAGAACCAATGTTATAGAGAGAAAAGATGGAGACAAATAAACATCTCTGCTTTCTAGAGTGCAAATAATTTGTCAAGCTGTCAAAGAGAATGTTTTTACCATTTATCAGATTGTTTTATTCTTTGAAATGCTTAAATATTCTGTCAATCACATTTGAATCCACTTGTATGGTTTTCAAATATTCTCTAGTCTAACTGCAAGAGAAGAGCTTTAACAAATGGTGATCTCCTTTAAAATGTAGTTTACTTTAAGATGCACTTTCCAATCCATATGTGATTGCAAATTTTAAAGGAATACAGGATGATGAAAGTTAAGCTGGAGAAATCCATGGATAAACATATTGATTTTTATTACTTTTTCGTTACAAATTTATAAGATTTTGCTTTCCTGGAATAGCAGTTTTGAGACCCTACAATTGCTTTGTTAATTCACACTTCTTTTCCCTGCTTTTCCATTTGTTCATATGTTTTCTTTCTTACGTACTTCAGTTCATTTGGTTGTTTTTTGTCTTTCTTTTCTTACTCTTACTTCCTTAACTACCACACCATATTAAGCCAGGGAAAACCTCACCAGCTCATAGCGTTGCTTAGCAATGTCATGCATCTCTTGCTGTCTGTTGTGAAGCCATGGCATCCTGGTCTTTCAACAAAGATTGTTCTATCACAGCTTTGCTATAGGTTCCATTTTTTCCCTGAGATTTCTGATAAGAGATAATGTGTCTAGACAGCGTACATAAGAGATTACCTTCTATCCATTATAATATAATTAGATCAAGCCATACCAAAGCTCACCAAGATTTTATGTTTAAAAGGTCAACAGCTTTTATTCCATATCTCAAAGATAAGCACCTTACATTGGGCTTAATATGTAGAGTGCTGTGCCTGAAAGAAAAGGCGCTTCAAAAGATTTCCACTTCTATTATATCATTCAAAATAGAAATTTGATACTGTAATACGTCCATTTTAACTTCCGTGATTCATGGAGCTAGAGATAAAAATAGGTCAGCTATGCCCCTACTGGTTCAGGATTATTCCCTGAAATATATTTTCTATTTCTAAGTCCAGAGTAGATTTAACTATCTCCAGTGAGGATTTGCATTTATTAAACTGGAGAGCTGTTCTTTGGTGGTCTTAATATATTATCATTTATTATTTTTATTATGCCAGCATTTGGAGAGATCAACTGAAATTAGAATCCAACTGTGCAAGGTATTCTAGGAACACATTGAAGGAAGCAATTTTTCCCCTGAAGGTTTTACAATCTAAATAGATAAAACAAAGATTGAGAAAGTGGCCATAACAATATCCCCATTTTAGTGAAGCACAACTGAAGCAAAGGGAGGTGAGCTTCTCCTTGGATTGCTGATAATGTACATAATAGATCTGAAAAGTGACTTCAGATCTGCTGCATTCTAGCCTTGTGCATTACCTAGAAATAGGTTTTTGCCTGAGACTAAGATACCCCTCAAGGTTTTGATTACTAGATTTTTTCCTTCTCTAATATCTTGCCTCTTTGGGGATTTATAAAGTTCATCAAATTACTTTGAGTTATATAATTTTCAATGTTAAATGGTCCTGCTTGTTAACCATACCACTCAAACATCAGTAGAAACTTAGCACATAACCCATGTTTTTAGAACTCCCTCTATTGTTCACCAAATGCCTTGTTGAGTTTTTAAATTTTTTTCCCTTTTCTCTGCCAGCTCCTAACTCTGCTCTGACTTCACTGTATCTTTCTTTAGCTTTATAATTAAAAATTCCCAGCATTGATTACAGTATCACTGAACAGTTTTGCCAAAGTTCTACAAAGCAGAGAAGCTGGCTTATTATTTCCGTGTAATCATAGCCTGGCATATTTTATAAGTGGGGATATTTCTCCTAGCAAATATTTCTCTGCTTTGTACAGATCAGTATGGCAAATCTTAATGAAAGCAATACAGCATGGTTCTAAACAGCTTAGTCTTATAAAACTGGTATGTCAAATTCACAGACTCTTGGAAACAAACTCTTGTGATTTAACCCTGGATGGCAACCAAGCCCAACACAGCTGCTCCCTGCAACAGTGGGATGGGGGAGAGAGGCAGAACGTTAAAAGTGAGAAAACTTGTAGGTTGGGACACTTTAATAGGTAAAGCAAAATCTGCATATGTGTGCAAAAAACCCCCAAGGAATTAATTCCTCATTTCCTGGGCAAGCAGGAGCTCAGCCATCCCCAAGAAAGCTCCATAACATATAACTTGAGAAGACAAATGCCATCACTGAATGTCTCTCCCCTTTCCTCCTTTTCCCCAGCCTTCTATGCTGAGCATAAGGTCAGTATGGTCTGGTCTATATTGTACAGATATGGTCTATATATATGGTCTGTATTCCTCAGGTCAGCTGGGGTCAGCTGTCCTGAGTTTGCTCCCTGCACTTCTTGTGCACCTCCAACCCCTTGCTGATGGGATGGGGTGGGAGGCAGGAAAAGCCTTGACTCTGTGTAATCACTGCTTAGCAAAAATGAAAACTCAACATAGACAATAATACTCAATTCAAAATATAACCGCTATGTATAAAGAAAATTTACAAGACAAGCATACACACATTTAATTTAGGCCAACAAAGTTGAGAGTACCACTTCAGCACTTGTTTTCCAGTCTTGTTTTGCTTTATTAGGCAAGTTGATAATGTAATTTGGGCCACGATGATCTGCATCATTGCTTGTCTGACAGTGGATTTTGAGACACACCTAAAATGTTCCTCCTTAAACACTTCAAGAACATCATTTCAATAACAAAAATACAGTTATGTGTGCAATTCCTATGGTATATGGGAGAAAGATCATAGAATCATGGAAAATATGGCCTTGGAAGTGACCCACAAGGATCACTGAAATTCACCTATATGTCCTTTTGGGAAGCAGCTTTCAATTTCCAATTAGCTTTAACAGTAACAAAAGAAACTAACAAAATGTAGAACCAAACATGCCTTCCTAATCCTGTTACATGTGTTTTTCACAAACTATCCTTTGCTCCTCAGTTGCTGAAAATATTTCCAGCAACCTCTCCTTTAGTATAACATTTGTTGGGGGTCAGCAATGCTGCAAAAGGGAGTCTTTCCATGTTTCAATTGATATTTTTCTCCTCTTAGTTTGGACTATTGAATCTACCCTGTCTCAGCCAACCAACAATGTATTTTGTGATTTAACACTGAGACAACAGAAGAGAAAATGGCAGCAGAATTCAATATGTTAGCAGCAGAAAGAATGCTAACAGCTCACTATTTGGGGGAAAAATAGAAGCCAGTGTCTTCAGGATCAGACATCTGTTTCATACAATTTGCCAAGAAATGCCACAACTGTGATCTCTAGTATCATTAATTAACGTAACAGCAAGTATTGAAGAGATGGCTTTAAGAGATTAAAGAAAGTACATGTTATATGTATATTTCATCTTCTTTCTCATAAAGTTATTTACTCTGTTAATTTGTATTATTCTTCTTCATAATTGCCACTACTAACTTATTTATTAATTTGCTTTTTTTCTCATGATGATGCTTCAAGAATGGGCGACCTGCATCTTCTCAATCTATAATGAGTGACTAAAGGGCAATTAGTCCTGTCAGGCCTGCTTACCAGCCACTGATGCAAACTTTTGTCCTCGAGCATACTTGTCTGTTGATCAGTCAGCTTCATCCAAGACCATGATGCCCTCCAGCCAACAATAAATCTGTAACTAACACAACACAACTGTTGTGCCAACTGCGCAAATTAAGCAAAGAAGTGATTGTTTTTGTTGTGTTTGAGTTCCTCATACTTTTTACATGGCCTGCAGTAGAGGATTTGCAATTTAGGATGGTCTGAAAATAGTAGCTGTGTGCAGCTCAGCCACTAAACAGGAAAAAAGCCTATCGCTAAAAATGAACATAAGATAATTATTATGTGTATGGGTTGGCTTTTATTCTTAAGAGTGCTTTGTTTTCCTGCTCTTCTCTTTCCTGGAGTAGTGCCTCAGATGCAAAACAAGAAAGCTACGATTGAGTCTACTATACCAAGGTTTAGTCTTGTCACATTGCATTCCATGTCTTCCTCTTCCATCCCTTGTGTGTGGATGTATTTATAATTTGGTTAGTTCAGTCATTCCATGTCTATCGTATGTTGCCCCCAACAATTCTGCCTGCTTCATGGGTTAGTCAGATTTTAAGGGTTTGTTAGAAATTCAATGTTCACTGGCTTTTATTCTTTTTATGTTCCTAAGCATGTTGCTGATACATAAAGGCCATAAAGAAGAAACCAAATTGAATCTGCTCTGAAGTCTTGAAGTGTTGACTAGCCTGTGTTATTGAAAACGATATAAAATGTTTTCTTTTTTTTCAATCTTGTATTTTATAGCATATTTTTTAAAAATTCTAATATAAAAAAAATCTAATGACAACAGATATTTTCAGTAGGCAGCAAATATTGCATCAGTGAAACCCAAACTGACAATCATACTAGGCCATTTTGTCCCTGCATAACCTGTCATTCCTTGTTAGTTATTTATTATGTTCAAATATAGTGAGGTTCTAATATTGCTATTTTATCTTACATAGGATATAGGAAATTGCAAATATTGTAACATGGATTAAAATCAGAAGACAGGGGTTTATACGTATTTTTTTCAATGGGATTTCAAAATCTGTGTGATCTGTCATACCTATCTCAGAAGTGAAACCACATAAAAGTGTTAAATTCAGCATCAGCATTAGGAAAGCGCCCTGCTTACACAAGGGCATATTTTGATTTTTATACAACCCTGACCATGAATTTTAAGCTGATTGTGAAGGTTTACTAGCCTAACTTCCTGTGTAGACACACTCAGGATTACAGCTTTGTGTTATAGCTGATCTAATAAAACACCGTGCTCTTATCAAAATAGTGACTGGTTCAGCTGGCTGGTGCTTGATCAGGTGTAAAGAAAGCAGATAGACAGGTATGGCATGAGCTAGGCTCCAGCAGAACATCCTTCCATGACCACAGTGAGATTTAGATTAGTTGAGTTGTATCTTTGAACTTTCTTCATATTCTAGCATGAAGGTGCTGTTTTCATTTTGGTTTTGTTATACAAAAATCTTCCTGTGTGGTACAGGAAAAAAAATCCATGCAAAAAATTTTTGTTTATACCTGATTTTATGCTTCTGCCATAAAGAATACATTTTTTTCCTTTTGTGTTTAGCCCTACTATTACCTACAGTGCGCTACTAACAGAACTAAGTAATTTCTACCAAATACTGACAGATGTGGTAATAAGAGTTCTTAAATGGGAGAGTAAGAATTAGTCCAAAATTAGGGTTTTGGAAGATCCTGAGTCAGTGTTGGCTTTGTCTTGATTTGAAAGACAGGTATCTGCTAGGGAGGGGCAGGCCCTCCCTTTGGAATGGAGAATTCAAATCCCCTCCCTCCAAATTATTATAATTTAGAAAATTAAAGGGGTTTTCAGGCAGAGGTATGGGAATGAGAATAAATGTTCTTTACTAGTATGTATAACAAAGCAAACAAAAACAACTACAGCATTAATAACAAAAGAGTACCAAGAAGCCTGAGGGCTTTACTTCACAAAAACCCAGGGCAGTTGGGTCGTGGTGCCCCTGCAGGACCCTCAGAGCACCAGGCTGGAACAGTGGAGAGTCCCGGGTTGATAGTTGTGGCCGCAGGATGTCCCCGGCAGGCAGGGGCAGGGTGTCCCAGCAGGGCAGGGGGGTGCAGGGTCACGCTGTAGGAAGAGGAGCAGTGCCGAAGAAGCCACGACTGTGGGGCAGGGCTGGCCCAGCTCCAGCAGGACAGGCGGAGGAGCTCAGAATTCCAGGGCATGCGAGCAGATGATGGCAGATTTCCCAGGACCGGACTTTCTGGTGAGAGTGAACTCCTCCCGCAGCAAGCAGCAGCCCGGCCGTGTCCTCTCCCCGAATGCTGAAAGCAAGAGCCTCCAGCTCTGTCCTTTACCTGCCCCAAAAACTCGCGTTATCTCCCCCTCTGAGAGAAATTCCCCGAGACAAAAGGAGAGTAGCCAGGTGCTACAACTCCTCTCCTTTGGGCCCCTTTTTCTGCCTGAGTACCTATAAGCACTCAGGAGGTAGTTTCCTTATGGGAAAAATTCTGTAAGTAAAAAAACAAAAAAACCCCAACAAATCTAACCCCCAACAGCTATATATATATACATACACAGATGTATATTACAATAGATGTATATAACAATATACAGACTTTCTGGGTTGTTCTGGAAAAATATGCTGTGCTTTTCTTCCTGCATTATTGATAGTTTTGTAAAGCATCATGTAATGGGACCCTCAACAGGTTAGATGATAATAATTAAACAAGCCAGAAAACTGTCTTTTTTTTTCAGAATTGATATAAAGATAGCTTGACCATTATATATTTAAATATGTGTCATTATAAGGCATATGTGTATATCCTTGTCCTTGACTATAGAGAGTGATGATGTGTACATACTGGACAAAGAAAGCATAGGCTATGATAGCTGTATTAATAGAGTTGAAAGAAAGAAAGAAAATAAGGAGACAATATCTACTTTTTAAAAAAATAATTGAAAACTATAGTTCATTTTGCTTATGATTGTTGTGGTGGAAATATCATTGACATTTTCAAGTTTAGGCTATAAATCATTAGACAGACTTTTCCATTTTCACTAATGTAATTATGTTGCATTTGAACATGTTATCACATGAAGACATGCAACTGAGTGGGATTCGTCAGGAGTCTTTGCAGTTAGTTGACATAAAGAAGTTCTTTTTCTTTGGCCCATCATCAGGCCTGAGTATAGTGTCAGACATCTGATTAACACAGAAAATCATAGGCTTGCTGAATCATTTGATATTTCTTGGAGAATAAAGGGGACTATAAAATAGACCATGAATAATTCATGTACAGGACTATCCAAAGTCATTTTCTGATGATGTGATTTCTCCCTCTTTTCAGAACTGAACTTTGCTTCTAAAAGCCAGTGTGATAAAAGTGTGTTTCTGTAGTGTGGAGACATCTTCCTTTTCAAATATTTATCTTATAAAGTAGAAGTGTCACAAATGTTGAAAATAGAAAGAAGAAAGACAAAAATATATTGGAATTTCTCTACCAGAGAGAACTGTAGGGTGTGAAAATAAACTGACTTGTTATTTCAGGAGATTTAGTCATGACAGTAGAAAACTATACTTTCAGTGGAGGGTACAACTAATTTTTAAGAGCATCACCCTGTCACAAAATGTAAACTGAGAACTTGGCACGGTATTTTTCTTCTGCAGAGTGCTTTGTAGGAGACGAAAAATAGAATCCTCCCCAGTCTGCTTCATTGCCACATTTAATAGGCTGTGCTGGGGTGCTAAGAAATACAATCTGGAAAATTTTTCTCTAGTGGTTTAACATGTTCAAGTCTTGAGTGTTTTTTCTGCTGACCAGCTCATCTCTAGGTTATCATCTCTATTTCAGTATTAGCAAACAAAAAGGCTTAAGCAGATGAAGTCTATTACTATCCTTACCCTTCCTATTTTCCAGGCTCTGCCTCATTTTTGAGTCTCTATAGCCTGATTCCAGCACTTTTTATGTTATCATTCACTGGGCTTCCCTCCTGAAACAAGAGTTCTTGGCAAAAAAATGGAAATTCCTGTCTCTGGAGAAAAATCATAATCTTGTTATGTGAAATCAAGCATGAGGGAATAGGCTTTTTGAGGGAATAAGCTTTTGTGGTGAATTAGTTGAGCAATCGGAGAATACCAGACCATGCTGGAGTAAGTTTGCTTCTGGTTAAGAGGGCTGTAAGTGGAAAAAGGTGTCATCCTGACAGTCAGAACATTACAACGTGATGAGGATTACAGAAGATAAATTAGTACCTGGATAAAAACAATAGAAGAAGAATAGGTAAGGTGTGGAAAAGGCAGTATAGGGACAACTACAAATGAGGTTATGAGGAAAATGATGTGTAAAAGCCCTATGAAATGCACTTTCGAGGTGTTTGTATATGATGAAGTCAGATTAATAGTTTATTGTATTCATCGAAGACATGGGATTTGAGTCCTTCCTTTTAATAATCTTTTATAAAATAATCTTTTATTGTTTCTTAATCTGCACATAAATATTATACTACATTGATATGCAGATTCTAATTGTACTCATTACAGTCCCATAGTACTGTTGCATCTTAGTTATCTGTTGCATGTAGTTATTTTAGTATAAATATATTTTTTCCACACGGGTTACTTCCACAGGGAGGAGGGAAAAGACTCACTGTGGTCAGTTAAAGCAATGCAGTAGAATCTGCACTGGGCCTGTAGTACTTGGTATCATCCCCTGTCTCATTAGCCTTAACCTAATGGTTACAATGAAAAGATGACTAACTCATGGAATTCAGTTTAAAAACCCAACAACAGTATAGCTTGAATATATTCACTTGAATGAGTGGTAATAGTAACCTGGAAGGGGCGAGACATTGTGCTGGCAGTGCCTGAAGCACTTCCTACTGCAGGGTTGGTATGAAAAGCATGTGAGAGAGCACCACAGCACACTGTGAAGTGCAATTAGAAACAGGTGGATAAGAAAATAGTTTGACTGGCTTGTGGCTCCTCTGTTTCTAGTAGTAACAAAAAATTTCTATAGTAACTATGCTGAAGCTGGATTCTCAGGTAACACTTGAGAGCTTTATGTACATATTTAATCTTGTGTTATTAGTCAAAAGCCTCTGGAAATAGTTCGAAATCATAAAAAAGTCTTTGCTGTGATCAAGGGGATTTCTAACCCTGTGGGATAACAGGACAAAACAGAACTGATTTTGGGAGGGGGATGTGTGGAGAATGGAGATGAAACGGGAGAGGAAGAAGGTAATCTAGTTGAGGTGGTGTTGTTGTTGTTGGGTTGTGGTTTTTTTTTTTTGTTGTTGTTGTTGGTTTTTTTTTTAAATTTTTTTAGTTGGATCTATTGATAAAAAGCTCAAAGGCTGCTTGGAAGTGACCTCAGTCCTGTTCATAGGACCCGGGGAATGCAAGCGGGAAGCAAAAGCTTACTTTTAGTCAGTGATCTGTGAATAACCCTCAGTCCCTTAATGACGTGAGAGAAGCCTCCAAAGGGAGACAGTGAGTCAGAGAGAAGGAGGCACAGAGATTGCTTGAACAACCATTAGCACGTCATTGGTAATCCCAGCGACACCTTTCACATCCCTGGCATTCGTCTCAATGCACTCCACTGAAGGCTGGTACTATGTTTTATTTAAGGCTTTCTCACTGCCTTCTGGAGATGTGTGTGTTACTGTAGCCTGACTGATTGGTTGTCTGTTATGTTTACTAACACTCTGAGATCCTGCAAGAGAGGAGAATCTGTGGAATTTCTACCATGGCTCAATACCCCTGGATTGAATCTGCTTTTTATGTTAGACACAAGGAAAAGAAGGGGTATCCAAATAAACGTGCACTTAAAGGCAAATGTTTATAGAACATTTAAATTGCCAAGCTGCAGAAGATAACGTTATCTTGATGTAGTATTACCCAGCTATGCTTGTGCCTGCTTGTCATCTAGCAAGGATCTTGTGATATGTGTTTGTATACTGATGAAGAATGCTAATCTTGTGTTTTGCATCTCTGTTGAGCATTTGTGTTCCTTTAAATAGCTGCCTAGAAAATGGACAAAGGAAAGCACAAGCTAAAAGCTTTTCAGAGGAATAAAGGCAGAGAACCTTTTGAGGTGATTCTTCTTCCTAATTCAAAAAAAGATATTGTTTGGGGTGGAGGTGTGGGGAAATCACAACATAGCAAGAAAAGTTGCCAGTGCACAGCACTGAAGCAGCTGTTTCATGAGGTAAAATTTATAATGTGGCTCCAGAGCTGTTTGTGTTGGTCAGAATTGTGGCTTGTGCAGTTTGTTCCTCTCCCCAGCCTACAGCCTCTGACCAATGCTTCCGACTGTTTGTCTCAGCTTTCCATTTGTCACCACTTCAGTAGTTGACCCTGGGCAAAACCTGTCCTTATTGACTCAGTTTCTTTTTTTATCAAATGCCATGCTAGTAATCACAGCAATAACATGACTAGTATCCACCTGTATCATAAAAGATGTAGATTTTACAGAAAGACTTGGACTTCCATCTGCAGTTTTTAGTTTTCTTTCTGGAAATAAAAAGAAAAAATAAAGAAAAAAAAAAAAAAGAGAGAGAATACCCACAGAATTTCAGCCAAATGCTTCAGTTGTGGGCATTTCTAATTTTTATGTGTGTCTTAGGCTGTAGCGTCTCCAAGGAGATCAGTTTGCTGCTAAGTTTTCTTTGGGTTAAAATTCCCATAACCCGTGGCAGGTGAGCATTCTCTTCATCCTCATTGGTCTTCTAATGTGTAAGAGTGGCTGTGCTGCATGAGAGGAAAAAACATCAGAGCTGGAAAGCATAAGGTACTGTAGTAACATTAGCAGATAAAATATTCAAATTTATGCAACAGAAATCTGAGATTTTAGTAGGAAGATATTTCATTTTCCTGTCACTCTACTTTCTCCAAAGAACATAAATATGACTATGATACTTTCTCTGGGAGAGATAACTGAGTATTTCCTTCCCAAATGGAGCCAATACCAGAATTTCTGCTAATAAAACCTACAGAAGTTTAGGGAGAGTATAGAAGCCTTCATAAAGGAAAAAGCAAGTTTTTTCTTTCTCTAAGGAACTATTCTGACAGTCATGTATCAACTAATGTTTCCTTTCTGCATCTTTAGTGAGGATGATGCAGTAACACTTGTACCAGCAATACACTACCAAAAGATTCCTTCGTGCTGAGCAACAGAAAAGCTTTAGTAATAACACTGGTAGTACAAAACCAGAAAAAGTACCTTGCTTGCTATATTAAGGAAGCACCTCTTCCTGTAAGTTTGAAGCACTCCTGCATGATACACATTTTTCCTCTTATAGTTGAAATAGATTTTGAAACCAATTTTCTTTTCTTTTCCCTTTTTCTGGGTCAAAATTACTGATTTAATGTGTATTAAGAACTTGGATTATCCAGCATGTGCTAAACATAGCTACCGAACATTTGCCACATGTCAGAACTTTGCAAATGTTGTTTGTGGAATTATTTATATTGACTACATTGGAAACATGGATGATTAGCAGTGATTACCACAGTAGTTTGTGAAGACTTACAGATGGAACTCCCACTATCCTTTATGGACAAAACTTCTTGATATGTATAAGCTTAAGCTTGGCATTCAGTGCATCTTTTAAAGGATGGCAACTGAGAAATGCAAAAGAGGGCATAATGTGGAATTTAGAATAGCGGGTATAAAGGAGGGATGAGAATGACTGCAAATTTGGAATCAGTAGGTACCCATAAGGTTCCATTAATTTTCAGTGCTTGACTTCTGAGTGTGAGTAATAACATTTGTTTCTTGCAAAGCAAAGTGAGGATTTTGGATCTCTACCTGAGCTAGGGGAATTAGTAATGTTAACAATGATTGATTAACAGTTGATAAAACTCAAGCATTATGTATGTTCTTATGGCAGTCTGGTACATTGTGTTCTACAATCTGCTGTAATAAATGACCTTCAGGGAAAGGGTAGCTATAGGATGCAATCAATATTTCTGGAAATTTCCTGTGATTGTTTCTATGCAGTGGGAGTGTTAGGAGATGTATGAGAACTTTGTGGTACTAAGAGAAAGTGCAAAATGCCATAAACAGAAAATTATCTGTTTTTCAGTGTGGTAAAAGTCAATCTCCCCTGTAACAGAGTGGCTTCCTTAGTTTTGTCCTTACCTAAAATTTCTGAAACCTATTTTGTCTGCTTTTTACAATTATAGCCAGTAGAACATGTAAATTTGTTTAAATTAGAACAAACACTTTGCTTGAAACTGACCAAACTTTTTTTGCCTAAAATTAACAAAGCATTATTATTGCTATTCACATTGCATTAATATTTTTATTGGGAGAAAATACTTCTTTTATTTTTTGAGAGAGGTCTTGATTCTTTGATGTAGAAATACAGTTGAAACAAATGTCCATGTTAACTAAATCCTGCCTCTATCCTATTGAGGATAATGCAACTGAATATCAATTGCACTTAATTAATTAGTTTAACTCTACAGCAGTTTGCAAATAATCCCCATGAGTTTTGTTGCTGCCTACTTACTTGTCTGTACTTATTATTATGTTCACAGAAAGCATAAACATAATTAAAATGCTTTCCTAGACTTTTTTGCCTCCTATGTCGGCATGTGTACTTTGTTTTCATGCCACTTCATACAGTATTATGAGTCATGCTCAGATCTTCAGAAAATACCTTGTTGTTATCTGGTCTGGTATCCTGCGGGCCTGTACTTGGACCCCAAGAAATGGCAGCTCATTAGTTGAGCTATAAGGAGAAGCAGGAAAGAAGATTGAATTAAGGGCCTCAATGGATTTATTTTTCTTTTAACAAGAGGTAGTGATGGTATTTGTTTGACTTACAAAATATTTTTGTTAGCTTTCTTGGTAATTTCTGATACCTGGAAACTTGACACCTAGAAATCCCAATAAAACAAACACTTGAATAGAGGCAGCCTGGTTGGAAATAAGGTTTTATTGAGTAATATGATAATACAACTAACTAGTCTTTTAAAAAAGGCTGTCCAGTATTCATCTGAACACCATTGCTGACTGTTCAGCGGTAGAGGTATAGTACCATAATCCTGATCATTTTTTCAGAAAATACTTAGATATTTTAAACATTTTATATATAGTGTTAAAAATTTAGCTATTTTTTTCTTGTGCTTGCCAAGAGAGGTTTTTATTGTAAGGAGTAATTTCTGTCTAGAGAATACTGTATATCACTTCATAAAATGAGAGTAAGACTGCTGCAGGGGAATTGCCACAGGAGGAAATTCCTCCTTGCCCTTGCCAAAACCCAAAGAATATCATTTAGGAGGTAAACGTAACGGTCCGATTCTCTGAAAATGTCAGTCCCTCCAGAAATATTCTGAGTACTCCTCGTGTCCTATGGGGACACAAAAATGGTATTCTAGACTTGAGTGAGAGACCATCTCTTACTCACAGTGCTCATGTGAGAGTCAATCAGACAGTGCCATTCCATCAATCATAGGAAGTTTGTTAAACTTATAAACAGCACCATTTTTGCATCAAGTAAATCCAAAATGTTGTAGCCCAAATGCATTTGCAAACTCTTCTAAAAGGGTCTCAAGTCTAACTTGCACTGAGAGCTTTATAAACTTTTTCATATTTGCAGCTATGAACCATGAACCATAGCACCTTTTAACTCCACAAGAGTAGGAATGCCAAACTCTTTACATTGAAGGAGTGCCCTAGGTATATTAAGGCTTAATTCAAGACACTAAAGGCAAGTTAGAGATTAAGACAATAAGGCTG
The DNA here is from genome assembly GCA_037834095.1 of Argya squamiceps. Lineage (NCBI taxonomy): Eukaryota > Metazoa > Chordata > Aves > Passeriformes > Leiothrichidae > Argya > Argya squamiceps. The sequence continues at coordinate 850,652 of JBBMKD010000216.1, read as the reverse complement.
ACTTATGAAAAGAAATTGCTATGTGTAACTTGGCCAAATAAAATATGGAGCAAAAAGGTTATGATATTTGTTAACATGCACTTGAAAAGGCCAAATACCAAGATAGGGGATTTTTTACTTTAGAATGGTTGGATGAAATTAAGCAAGAAAATCAGCTTGAATCATGAAATACCCTTTGCGGTGAGATGAAATAACTAAGAGAACAACTGAGGAGCCTCACAAGAAAAGCAAGAGAAAATGGAAAATTTGCATCATGTGAAAATCATTGTATGATGGATTTGGAATGTATCTGCACTGCATTAGGAATGGAGAGATGATATAACAACACTGGGAATTCCTAACCATGATTGCATTTAGCTGCTGATACAGAACATATAGAAGACAAATAATCGAGACTGTCTTTCCACAGTAGAACACAGTCACTCTCGGAAATTTACCTCTGTGTAACAAAGCACAATTGCATTCACTTTTTTAGTAATATTTATTGGTAGTTCAGAATTATCAAGATGTATTGATTGTGCTAGAAAATTTTTTTTGCCTACCTAAATGTGGCCAGGTTTTCTTTTTTCTTTTTTGGTTGGTTGGTTGGTTTTGTCTTAGTGATATATACTTTTTCAAACTAGATGAGTTGCAGACATGCATGTATATGCAAATTTAGCACATAATACAGTGTAAAAATCCCCAGAGCATCATCGTGAGTCTAAAATACATTGTAACTCTTGCAAAATAGATGTTGTCTTTAGTTTGCAGAAGGGTTTTATCGTGCTCACAAATATATATAGCTGTGAGTATGTCGAAAGCAGCTAGCACAGGATCACTTGGCTGAGTGGGAGGTGATGCAGGACTGTGCTATTAGTGAGCAGGAGGTGGGAGGTGACTGGGGCTGATGGGCAGGTTGGATACAGTATTTATATACATATGTTTACAGGTATATTTATATGCGATATAAATATACAAATGTTAAATCAATGCAATAGCTTGCCTCAAGTGTAGACAGAATGATGTAATAACTCACACTGAGGCAGCATAGTAAAGTGGACTGAACATACAAATGCACAATTTTTAATCTTGGTATCTGCACAATTGTACTTTCTCACGTGTTTTTCCCCATGTATTCTATAGTAGCTTTGGCTGGACATACATGCTTAGATAGAGGTTATGTATTATATTTCATCTATACTTGTAGCTTAATGTGGCATGATTGAGAAAAAAATGATGGTATCTGTGGTGGTGAGGGATGTAGAGATCTGGGGAATTGCAGTGGAGTAAAAAACCCTCTATACAAGGATTTTGTACAATTTGCCTCATCTTAAATTTTTTCCTATTCTCTTGGTCATGCTGATGTTCCACTTAATAATTTCTGTTATTGGGTGCACTCATACACTTTTCAGAGACTTTCCCACTTACTGTTTGTTAATTAAATTAGATCTAAGATTATTTTAATCATAATATTGTTTTTATTTTCTTTTCAGAATTTGTACAGATTTTTCTCCAAATTGACCTGCACAAATATTGTCAGTATCTCTCCAAATTATCTCTCTGTCTGTTAGTCATGGTGCAATTTTGACAGGCCAGATTATGTTTCCTAATCCTGACAATGGACAGTAATTTGAACAGCTAATTTTCTATCCCTGTCTAGCTTCCTTAATATTATTCCCATCCTTTCTGTTTCTGTTCCTGCTACTGGATTCTCTCACATATTCTGTGTGTCTAGGCTAGATATACGTAATTGCTTCTTTAGCCTCCATTCAATATGACTGATGCAGCTTTCTTGTCTCTATTCCAGCTGCTCAGGAGAAATTCTAAAGTAATCTAGCTGGCAAACTGATGGGTTTCACTAAATTTCCCTTGCCTCCATTTTCATTTTGATAAACAAAGATGAGGATAAATGTATGGGCATCCCTAATTTTCCTAATGTTAGTAGTGGTAACATAATTTATTTGTATTTTTTCAGAGGGACTCATCCTGCTCCATGTTTGTCTGAAAATACAGGTGCCACTGGTAAGATTTAGGCCTATGAGAGAGATGCTGTAAAACATAACTAGGTCAAAGAACACAGAAATATTAGGGGTATGAGGGTAAAGTGTACACCTATGAAAGGCTGTAGAGAAGGCTGGGAATGGTGTAATTCATAATGCCCAACAATTTTGATACGTGTTTGTGGTTTAGGAATGGTACTCCTCAATTTACTGAAACACCCCAGACCTCGTGCCACTTGCTCATTTCTCCCAAACCCTCCCTCCACCCTTGTGATGGAGAAGAGAATTGGAGGCACAGAAAGTTAAAGATCGCAGTTTGAGATAAGAACAATTTACCAGAAACAGCAACAAAATAGGAAAATGATCAGTAACAGAACAGTAGCAACTGCAGATAAGAGAGGTGAACGATTCACACACAGTGCTCACCTCACAGAACCCACTGACCCCACACCCTGCAAAACCAGAAAGAGCACTGAACCCACTGCGAACCACCCCCTCACCCCCCACCCCAGACATGGGGGGAGGTGGTATCGTGTAGCCCCTGGCTGCTGCAAGAATTAACTCTGTCATGGCCAGAACCAGGACAATTGTGGATTCTGACAATATGGTATATTAAAGAAAAAAATTCCAGTAATTTAAGATCAGTTTAAGCTGCTGAACCAGTGTAAAAGTCCAGTTGATAAATATTGAATGCTATAATATACACTGGTTTGAGTCACTGTTGTCTTATCATAGAAACACCTTGGCATCACTCTTGGATTTTATCTTTAAAAAACTCCAGAGAAAGAGGGAAGTGCTTTATCAACCAGGACAGATATATTCAGGTAGTGCCCCAGGCAGACCAAATTTCTTGCCAAGGCTTTATGGCAGTCCACAAATCTAGCTGAGCTTTCTCAAGTGCAATCCATCACGTCCAGACAAACATTTGATTTGGCAAATTTTAATTGACCCATTTACTTAGCTTCTTACCAGTAACTGGAACAGCACACTTGGTGTTTGTACCAACTGGTACATCAGAAAGTAGAGTCTCTAGCAGTTCTAGCTGCTCAACTTCAACACTCAGAAAAGCCCTCAGAAGAATAATTTCCAAGTGAGCTGTAGCTATCGGCCTAACCCTGAGGATGCAAGACTGAAAAACACTTAAATGAAACAGGTACACTGCTTCTTTCTAATAGTTGCATTGCCCTTACAAGGGGCCTATCTTACTGAAGACTTCTTAATAAAAGAATTTAGATATCTAACACCAGACTTTGCCCAAACTCTTTCCCGTCCCATGAAGAACATTTTATAGTCCTTACATTGGAAATGACATAACTTATAAATTTTTAAAGTAACTTTATTCATAGGGGTTTTTTGCCTTTGCCAAAGGAGGGAGGTGGGAAATTAAGGTTTCTCTTCATAAGACCCTGTTCACCGAGGTTTTGAGTTTCACTGGGTCAGGCCTGATGGGCTTCAATCAACAATAAGAAGATTCCTAGATTCTGAAAATTTAACCTCTACAGGTTGGGAGCCAGAAGATACAAAGGTGATAAATGGACATTAACAGACATCACTCCCTGGTGCAGTTGGAGATACTTGGTCTGGGAAAAGATAGATAAGAGAACCAAAGAGTGAGGACCAAATCAGCATCAAAGGTGAAGGGATCAGTAACCAATAGGAGATTAGAATACTAAGAACTGTGTAATGTAGAACCAACAAACTAGAATTCCTTTAGGATTTTCATGTATAAATATGTGACAAGTCTGGTAAAGAACCATGTGTAATGGAATGATTTTCACTATACAACCTGGGCATGTGTAATGGAATGATTTCCATTGCGCATCCCGGCCAGAATAACATCCTGGCCAGAATAAAAAAATGTCTGAATCTCTCACACTTAAAAACGGTGTTGGAGAGCTTCTTTTATTCCTGCAGTTTTGGTCACACATGTATAATTGCATTGCTTGGGCTTAAACCCACACTCTACACTTACAGAACATGAGGGAAGAGAATTACACTGGAGAGACAGAGTGCATCCAATAAGAGCCACTACAGATTTTGACTCCTAGCTGAGATTCAGAATAGTAATATACATATCTAATTGTTTCAGATCTGTTGTGCACCTTTTGCCTTGTATATATTGTGAAAATTACTTTAGAATGTGTTCAAAACCTCTTTCAATCTTCTCCCAACCAATTCCTACTAAAATCTTTGGCTTTGGCTTTGGCTTTGGATTCTTTGGCTTGAGATAATGATTGACATTGTGTTGTGTCTCATGTGTCATCTTAGATGGAGATCCTTTTAAAAATAAATGTGGCAATTAAATCCCCAGGCTACTTCAGATTGTGCACGACTTTTTTTAAAAGTGACTGATAAGAGTATGCAAAGTTTTCAATGAAGTTGCCAGCCCTTCTTCAGTGTCCTCCTTCATTTGCATGGTCTTTGTCACAGATAGTTTACTTGTGCCAATAGAAAGGGATTGTTTTCATGTGTTCTATGACAACTAAGGTTTGCAGAAAACTTACTGGCATTCCTGACTGGGAAAAAAATGTTTTTCAGCTCATCTCTGACCTCCTATAACTGTTAAGAATTATACTGTAAGATCTAAGGCTTCATGCTTCTTTGACTCAATAAGATCTATAATTCGTGCAGCATGTATTTTCTAAGAGTACTTGTTTGTGATGAGAAAGATGATGAGGTGGAGACAACTTTAGCTGAAGTGGCAGCTGTGATCCAGCCCTCAGTAGCAACAGGTGTTTTTAGACATGTTTACTGAGAGACTGGTTGTGATCAGCGCTCTGCTAGCGAAGAAGTCCATGGAGATTGTCTTTGATTTTAGTCAGGACATGAGACCTACAGGAAAATAGTTTAAGCTCATGCATTAATAAAAGCCCTACTAACTTTTCCTTCCCTTGTGTGTGGGTCACCTGTTCCTTTTGCTGCACAATTCTAGAGGCCAGGCAATACCTTCTGATGTTTGATATGCTAGATGTGTTTCACCCAAATTACACACTTTCACAGTGAATCCCACAAGGCTGTTTGCCCCACAGCTGCATTTCAGCCTTCCCTAGACATCTCTTCTTGTGAGCCTGGCTCTCCCTGTATCTTTTTTGCCAGGAGCTATGGGAGTACTGAGGATGGAGGTCTGGGTAACCAGCTCCTGTCAGCAGCTTTATACTACTAGAATATCAGAAAAAGTTCTGGAAAGCACTAGGCTGTAACCCAGCAATGAAACCTGTTTTAGCAAATGATTGAGCACAAGTGAATTAAATGTCTTCTTGCAAGCCAGTTTAGGAGGAAACAGGTGGTACATGGTTATTATAATGCACAGAGAACAACCCTTGGGATACAACTGGAAATAATTCAAAAGACAACAATGAGTCCATTGTAAATAAAAAACAGGATATGATGTAACTGGCTTGTGATAAGCAGGGGTAACCAGTGGGCAGGCAAGGACATAAGGTTTTGTTCTTGTGCATTAATCACTGACTAATGATGTGGAAGCAAATTGCAGCAGCTTAGGTGAGTGGTTCCATGTCTCTACTGTGCTGCTCTCCAGTTTGCCTTCTCTCCCTGGTTTTAAGGGGGAATTTCCAACTGTATTTGCTGGAAGATATAAATGAGCCTCCTCATAGATGTTGGGGAAGGTCATTGACAGTCCAACAGGACACAAAAGACCTTAACACAAGAGTTTTTCTGACTTTAATAAATGGTGACTCTGTTATGAAAAAAAAAAGTAGGAACAATCCTGAAATGACAGAAATAAACATTGGTCTTCCTGATATTTTTAGATATTGTCAGCTGACAGGGCAGATTGTGAAGGACTGAAAAATGACGAACATAACTATGACTCTCTTCCTCCCCCCTCAAAAAAAAGAAAGGGGGGGTAGGGAAGAGAGAGAAGAAAGAAGGCTCTGCTGGCAGCGTCAGGATAGTTAGTTTCAAAAGCATGTGTGGGGGAAAATATGAGAAACAATCTTGTGGGATTCAGTGAGGAAACACTTCAAAAATATAATTTGATTAGGACACAGCCTGTATGATTCAACGAGGGGGAGGAGGTATTGCCTGGAATATGCATCTGACAAACTTTTACATCAAGAATTACTAAATTACTGTCATGCAGCCATGAAGTAGGGGCCAAAACTCTTTTTTTTTTTTTTTTTTTACAAACTCATGAACTGCAACTTTTTGAGTTGTTGGCATCTATGACGTGAATCAGCACCATGAGGTTACTTTTGCTTCTGGTTCCATTGATGTATTCTACTTTGTTATTTTTATCACAGTATCATGTGCTGCCTATCCTTCCTAAGCTCTCTGTTGGACTGGAGAGCAAGTAAAGAAAAGACATCCTTCACTTTGGTGACCAAGAGAATATTAGATTTAACATGAAGATGATTCAGGCTTTGTGCCAGATTAGGTGGACTATGGTATCATTACAGAACAGCATTCAGACACTGTCAATTGTTTGTTATTATTATTGTTTATTATTTGTTATTTTATTATCTGTATTGCAGCTGTGCCTGTAAATGTATTTCTATGAACATGTAGTGCTGATCAATACCAAGGAAAATAACTGCATGGAATAAAAAAAATGTAGAATATAAGAAAGACACAATTATTTAGAGAAGTTTTTAAGCATTTAAAGGCTGCAGCCTGTAACTTTTACCTGCAAATGGAATGTAGAGTGCTATATTTGCCACCATGACACAAGGAGATTAGGCAGAATCACAGGGTGGGACCTGCTCCACTAGCAAAGGAAATATAAAGGAGAGACTAGGTTCTGAAATCTTTTTAGTGACATTTCTGTCAGGGCTTAAAGGAGGATTATGCCATGTACAATTTGTACAAACAATACGATGCCAGTAATTTTCATTCAAAGAACTTTATGTTTGTGTTTGCAGGCCAGATTCAGCAATATCTGCTTAAAATTAATCATATTTCATTCCTTCACTGGAAGTCCCCTGTAATGTACTGAAACTCATGGGACAGTTTAACTACAGGCCTAGATAAACTGAACTAGAAAAAAATTGACTGAAATACTAATAATATTCTCTCTCACGCTAGGTCTTGCCACTTAAAGTCATTGGATGTGTGATTGCTAGGCATGCTCCTTTCCCTTAGTGTTTATCTGACTCCAATGAAAACCAGGAAAGGATACACACCTTCATGCAAAAACTTTCCCTAGTGTTATACAAAACAGTTAATTGTTAACCACTCTGTTTTTTCCATGATGCTTTCAAGTCAGAACATTTTAGGGATCTTATACTAGTCCTTAAACTAAAGAATGTGTAAGTATAAAGTGTTTAGAGTTTGAGAAGTCTCCAGGCTAGAAATTCAAATTAATATTGCCTTGAAAAGAAGGGGTTGTAAGCTGGTGTTTCAGTTCGGCGCCGGCTCTATAAGTAGCCTGTGGATTATTCATCTGTTAATTTAGGGTTATTTAAAAACAAACAAACAAGGCTGTGAATGTAAGTGGTAATTAGATGGTTCATAAAACTGGGGCTGGGCTTTTGAAAGGGGATGCTTCACCTGCTGAGAAATTCATTAAAATATGTAGTAAAAATGTAAACTACCACCCCCACCACCAGTAGTTAATTATTAAGATCAGAATATTAAGTTCAGACTCAAAAGGTCAGAATAACAAATTTGCAGGTATACTGAGAATTCAAAGTATGAAATGTGAGGGCCACTGTATATATTCTTATTTTGTATCTAGAAGTTATTATTTTGACATTCTCAAAGCAACTAACTGATCTTTTTGTTGATTTGATCAAATTTGCTAATTTGTAGATTTTCCTTCATTCTGAAGTATTGAAAAAATAATGAACATTCCAGAGAAACTGTTGCTCAGTTTCCTGAGAAGACAAAGCTCTACAAAAACCAATGATTCTCTGCTAAAATACATGTTCATGTACTTTATACCTGGGGAAAAAAGTTGAGCTGTTTTATGATACTGCCTCTTTTACTGTGTCTGGCTAAGGAAAGTACCTAGTTGTTTCTAACCTTTGTTTAGAAAATGTTTCCTTTGTCAACAGTGTGAGGAAGTGCATATCCTATTTTAAATCTTTCTGGAAATAAATTACAGTGACCAGCTTTATTAGTGGAAGCTTCAAATGCAATTGTATATATTACAGGCAAGTGCAGACTGTTTTAGTTGAGGATAACCTGTAGCTTTTTCTTCTTTACCAGCAGTGGGAAAAAGAGTAATTCTGAATATTTCACAAAATTTCTATCAAAAAGCAGAAAAACTAGAATTGTGTAGTTAAAGACAATGGCTCATGAGCTCTATCAGAAGTAGAAATTCTATTAGAGAGGCACAATGGTATTTCTTTCAGCATTATAAAAAATGAGTGATGCTTTTCTCTCATTTTCTAATTATCTTCTATTTTCTCAAAGTGTGACTCCTCACATCTATATATAAACACTTAGAAGTTCTTGTATAATCTAAATAAGCTGTAGAGAAAGTGATGAGGAAAATGACGTCTGCAGGATGTGGCTCATCCCACATATTTAAATCACTATTGACAAGCTTCTGACATTTTTTTAAACAGAAATGCTTCATATTTAATTTGTTCAACCATTCCTCCTCAGTTTCATTCCTTATCAGTTCCAGATAAAGTCTCAGGTTATTACATGGTTGGCAGGAGACAGGACTTGCAGAGGCACTACAGCAAACAGCCTTTATGGGTCAGTGAACTTGTTCACTTTGCAGGAACACTGCACTGGGACCAGTTTAGCTCATTTTCCTAACCACGGAGTACAACCCAAGTGTTTGGAGAGCAGCTTCTCAAAGTGAAATTGGCATGATTCACAGTTGCATCCAAGCCTGTTCTCTACTGCCACATCTACTTAAGCTTCAAAACAAGTTCTTAATGAGTTTAATCATATTTAAAATTTTAATCTTTTTCAACATTATTACAATTGCCTTTGGCAAAAATCAGAAGTATACCGAGCTCCACATGACTCAGACCCAAACCAGGTTTTGTGTATTCAATTCCTTGTGAATCACCACTTCTTTAGACAAGACTTGAATTTTTGGTGGTTTTTTGCACCTTTAATTACATTATTGTGTATGTGATTAAAGACAATATCTAGGAAATGTTTGTGACTCTTGCAGACTTATTCACCATCCAGTCAGGATAGAATTGAAATGTATCCTTTCTCTTCCTTTCTCTCTACAAGCGGACATAAAAGATGAGTGGGTTTTAGGGGTTCATTCTTGAGGATATCTGTCTATTCTCACTGGGTCACATAATTAGAAGTGGAAACTGTGGCTTATTATATCACAAATAATAGCTTTTTTGAATCTCAAATGTCTTCCCTTAGCGTCACACTTACAAATAACATGATACTTTTTGATTTTGAGATCATCTTTTGTAGATCTGCGATAGTGTATTTTATCCTCTCTTCCTTGAACATTCCTCACATATACATTTGTGAAATTTGAAAGAGATTCTGCAAACCTTAGTCAAGGGGAAGAATATTGTATTGAACAATAATGCCTATTTTAAATGCTGCTTCTTCTGTTCTGGAAAGCAAGCCTAAAAATTTAATCCCTCAATCAGCATGGTTCTAGAGTGTGTTAAAGGTACAGAGAGACTTAATATTTCATAGAAAATACCATTCTTCTTTTTACAAACTTCATCAGAAGTATATTTTAAAAACCAATATTATAAAAACGAACCATCATCAGCTGAAAGTGGATCTTGAATGGATACAAGTTTCTCTCTGTTTCTGATCCATAAATTATGAAGAAACCCTGAAAAAGAAAGTGTGTAAGCCATACCGAGATTGCATTTTGGTTTATATTTCTGAGATCTCGGATTTCCCCAAAACAAAAATGGCCTTTAGAAATGTGAATGAACTCCTGACATCTTACTGATTTTTAGTGTGAAGTGGAATAATGACAGCTTAAACAACAAATAGTAACAATTAATAACAGCTAATTCTTATTCAAATTCAAAGATTCAAGTTGCCAACCAATGTCACATACACACACTGCTTCTATTTCTTATTTTGTATCATGATTGCATTGTTTTCAGAATGTTAGAAATTCCAGTTAATTCTCTGATGGAATCTAAAAGGTAGGTATACACTGTGACACTGTGAAAACCACTCCTGAAGAGCTATATTTAAATCCACATCTTCCCTTCACGCTTATTTGCATCTCTAATGCTCAGAGAAATTTAAGATAACAACTGATACCATGTTCACTGTGTTGCATTGTGCAAAATAACATGTATGTGTTTCTATGTGTGCACAGGTATATTTGTATTTATAAACACCAAATAGTTCTCATCTTTTTCTGAGAGCTGCAAGTCAGAGGAATAAACTATCTAAAAGTGTCATTGAAGTGGCCAAGAGTTTTCATACCTGTCTTTGGCTCCTGTATCCAGGGACCATGTGTGGAATCGCCAGAGAGGGAGGGAAAGAGAAATTACAATAATATTGAATTTAAGCTTGAGCTTACACTCTGCAATCTGGACCTAGAAGAGGAATCATCATCAAATTTTATTTTAGTAAATGTCCCTCATTTAACCCATTGGTAACTATCAGCTACAATTAAAAGGACTGTCCAATTCAAGTGTGTTACTGCACAGCATCTGTCTTCTAAAACATTTACAAATTCCTTCGGTGTGTTGTTTCAGATGATTTTAAGTGAAAAAAAGATCAGACTATAATGACACTGCATCTTGTAATTTCAGCTACATGCTACAAGTTTTCAGGAGCATGCACATACATAAAAATCAAATCAAACTAAGATATTTATTTGATCCTTCAACAATGAATTTGAAAATCCTCTTTTTGTTTATTCTTTTCTGAAATTACCAATCAACCACAGTCTCTCTCCCTCTTTTTATATAGCTCTTCTTTTTACACAGCTCTTCTTTTTACACTTCTTGTCCTTGTTCAATTCTTGTCCTTCCTTCTTTTATAATAATGGCTGCTTCTTTTAGAGTAATATAAGATAATAATGCAGTAATTCAAAAGTAGTGCACTTTCCACATTCAAAATACCACCACTTGCTATGAAAGTGCACATTTAACAAAACTTCATGTCAGATATGTGCAAACCCTCAGGCTAGAAGATTTTGAAAGGCAAACATTTTTGACTATACAGCCAGTTTGGCTTGTATGGATATTGATATTGGTGGCCTGTAATTTCAGTTGCTTAATGGTTTTACTTCACTGGAATGCTTTTGTACTTTGGTTGTCTGGTTGACTGGTATGATAGATAAAAAATTTGGGAATGTAGAAGTAATGCATGATGAGAAGCAGAATTTTCTGGTTTGCCTGCAACTGAGAATTGACTTCGTAACAATATCCAAACCAAAGAGGAACTATAACCTTACAGAACAGATATTAGAAGCTGTAATTTCAAAATGGCAATTTGCGCATCTGAGGACCGTATTCTGCTTTCCTGAGGGCAGTCAGTATACAGGTTTGGTTCAGAAGACAAACTGGGAATCAATTCAAATACTCTTATTTTTGATTCTTGCTTCTTCTGTGTTCCAAGGGAAATTATTGTCCCAAGCTCTTTCCTCCTGTTTCTTTTTCATATTCAATGGTATTCAGAGAATTATAATATTCATTGTAAATCTGCTGACCAGATCTACTGACAGTGTGATATTTACATTATAAAATTGCATTCTAAATAAGATTCATCTCTGTCTAGAACACTACTAAATCAAGACATACTTTCAGATACCTCTTGGTCATTTTCTTGCCAATGTGCAACAATTTGGGCATGAAAATTCCATTCAATATTCCATTGTAATGCCTTAAGGTATTGTACGTATCTAAATAAATGAGGGATCCATCCGAAGACAGTTACTGCTGTAATAAGGAAATAAGACTCTTGGAGTGTAATCAAGCTAAAATTATGTGCACATAAACAAATGGTATAATTATTTTATTAAATGTGTAAATCACTTTTTGATATATAGAACAATTTCTTTTAGCAAGTTGTGAAATATTTAACATGAGAGATAACAGACTTCCTTAAACAGAAAGTTTTTCAATCTTTCAGAGAAGGGAAAGGCTGTCATTATGCTCTATAGAAAAAATGGATTCTGAACTGGTTGAGTCAGGCTTATTTGACATTGCTCACAGTGCAGACTGTTGCTGGTTTTGAAGACAGTCCAGCTCTGTAATTATGATGACAGATCTATTCGTGTTTGTTGGTGCTGAGGATAGACAGCTGTTTTCACTTTCTGGCTTACAATTTGACAACTGCAGTCCCAACAAATGCTTTTGATGTTCATACATGACAGGAATAAAAAGATCAAAAATCACTCATAAAATGTCCCATCCTCCTTCTCTTTATCTGATTTCTGAACCCATACAAATGTAGGTCTTGAAGGGACTTTGGGGGATTTACCAAGTCAGATCTAAGGCCATCATAGCTACCCAAACATATCAGTGTGTGTTGGTTTTTCTCTGCTTACAAAAGGTATGGCTTTCTAGATGAGGTCTGGATTGATTTTTCAAGAGGTAGATTCTTTTCCTTGTTTTGCTCCAGGGTTTCCTTGGCCTAGGTTAAATCAGTTGCTGGACTTTACCTTCCCATTCTGCCCTAATTTTAGGCTTCTCATTCTTTCAAACGTCTACAATAGCCTCCATGGTAAAGGTCTGACTTCAGATGAAGAGCTTTGGGTGTTACTCAGCTCAGGTTTTTGCTCTGCTTACCTTGCTGCTCCAATATGTCAGCAACACTTCAGTTTTATTTTACCTTCCTTATCCTACCATATGCTTAAAACTAGAGCTGTTACTCTGTACAGAGCTAGGTATTAAATGGATATGGGTAGAAAAATAAGCTGTAACTTCTTGGCCTTTTGTAGAGCCATCCTATGAACTTGTTTCACTAAGCATAAATAACAACTGTATTTTCCTTTCATTTGTAGTCAGGTATTTTACTCAGTTACTTCTCTGTGCATATTGTAAGATGGGCTCATGATAAAATATGTCTGCTTATACAGTTGGGAATCAAACCTAGTTTCTGTGGAAAATGTTTTGCTATTCTTTCATAAAAATGAAATTAAGAAATCAGTATGTATGATTTTACTAGAAACACATCTGATGGGTATTTGCTTTGGCTAGGGCACTGCCACCAGGCTATTATTACCACATGTATTCAAATGACATTTTATTTCCTATTCTGCATTTCTGAGCAGCAGGCTGCTTTAGCTACTGCAGAGTCACATCTACAGAAAAGGGACAGATGTTCCACATTTTTCTTTATGAAACTGGAGAACCTTTCAAATTCACTAGCTAAAATGCCACCAAAGACATGTTGCACAATAGATGACATTGCCCTAAAGAGATGAAGAAAATTTACTATTTAAATTCCCAGTAGAACTCACAGGGCATGCTTCATATAATTAGTAATCTTGTGCTCAATGGGCACACATAGTAAAAGATAGTCAGTTCCTTCCTACTATTCTAATAATGGGAGATTGCATATAGATATCCATTCAAAAGAGAGGATACAAGACTACTGCTAACCACTGTAAGAGAGAAAGAGGAAGAGAGGATGAGAAAGTTTAATTAACAAGTATTACCCAGAGAGATATTTTGAAGAAAGAATGACTCATAGGATAATAATGCAACTTTGCCAGTGGCCAGGATAGGGAGGAAGGATACAAAGGAATAGCTCTCTTTTAATGAAGTAGATTTAGTTGCTGTATCTTTAGGAAGTTGAAAACATACCTTTGTTGTTACTTATTTATTTCTTTGCTGTATGTTCCAGTTTAAGTTATAAAAAAGATAAAAAGAGGGGGGCTGTTTTCTTTATTACTCTCTGGTAAGGTCAAAGAGTCTGAGACATATCTTTTGCAAAAGAAAGAGCTCTTTGTACCAAAAATAGTGTCAGGAGAAAAAAGTCAGAATAAAATGTAACATTTTACCTGTAAGATTACCTCACAGTCCAAAGTTTTAAATGTTTCTCTAGAACTACAATATTTCCTGAAACTGACAGTTTTCAAAGGTGCTGTTATGGTACCTCTAATACCACTGGAATGGACTGGACCTGTTATGACCTTAGCAGAATAGTGCTCTGATGGGGACTGTGGCCATCAGTGTTTTTATTAATCTTATCATTTCAGTAGAAGGAATTTAATTTAAATCTCAGAAGATTTTCTGTATTCCCCTCCATTCTTAAGGCATGCATGTCAATGTAACTTGTATGTTTCTTGGAGTATCCTGATATCCTGGAGTATCAAGGATAGGCAGGAATATATCAGAAACAGTATAGGCAGTAATAGGAATATATCAGAAATATATCAGAAACATATCTGTTTCAAATGACTACTCATTGTGTTGACTTGGAAATTTCTCATAAAAGAAAAGTAATTTCTCAACAGAATTGTGCCAACCCATTTTCATTGTGGCATCTTCAGATGTGTGTCAATTCCAACTTCCTTTGGCAAAGGAAATTAGAGATGGAGTAATCTGGCAACAAATGAAGTTGTTCATTGGACTGCCTGAATAAGAAACTGGATTTTACCAAATGCGGCTGGATGTAGTGGTTCATTTGGCAAACTGTGATCACATGAGGAACAGTGTTTGCTCAAAATTAACAAAATTGTTTGTGGCAAGTGTAAACAAATGCTATTCTCTATTTCCACAGCAAAATTCTCCATTTTAGGGAGCAGTTGTCTATCTCAAGTTCTTAGTAGATACTTATGCAGTAAGATAATTCAGACACAGCTGATGGGTACTGAAAGAAGGGAGACTTCAACGAGGATATCCTTGAAAGTGAAATCTATGGTGTATTATTGTTTGGAGCAGCATAATTTTTGCCACAGACATAAGTGCATTCTCTGAGTTTTGATTCTGTGATGACTCAGCACTTTAGTAATGTCTTCAACTTCTCTATGAACCTAAAGTTCACCTTAGACCTCAACTGAAAGTGGTTCATGTGTGTAAGATATATAAAAGGGCACTACTAAACCACTGTAATGTGTCTTCTTCCCAGCAGTATTTTCTAATACTTTATCTTTGGCCAGCATCTCTGGGAACTTCAGATAGCTGACCAAAGCACACAGTTGGAGCTATCAGGCTGTGTACCATCTTGTCTATTTTATAAAAATATTTTTATGCTCTTATATCTGTCCTGTTCAACAACCCTACCATAAAATTGTTTTAGTGACAAAAAGTCACCATGTTTGTTGTGTCAGTTTGGTAAAGCATTGTGATGTAAGTAAAGCTGTCTTAATTGATCAGCTCCTACAGTATGTTGCAATATAGCTTCTATTATGTCATTCTGACATATGTCAAGTATGTCCTACCGTGGGAAGAAAGATGTTCAAGAGTCTATTTCTTTCAAGTAGATCTCATGATTCATTAACACAAAGTTTCATCCCTTGTAAATAGGCAAAATGCAAAGTAAGATATAGCTATGAGATGTATTTTAAGGTATTTCTAATAGCATATTATATATTGGATTTACATATTCATATTTTTTTCCTGTGCTACATTCTATTTGTCTAACTGTTGCTTTTTCAATTTTTGAAATAGTTTAATGTAAGTTGTGCTAATGTGCCATATGCAGATGCTCTGCTTTTTGTGCAGAAAGAGGTTTACAAAACTTCATGTATTAATTATAGAGCAGTTCTTTGTTATTATTTGTTTTCATCTTAGGAAACTTGAAAAAACCCTAACATTATTATGTTATTAATTTTTAGAGCAGACATGGCTCATTTAAACTCAGCAATGCTTATAAGGCATATGTATCTGAAAGACATAACTAGGGTTGTGGGTCTGCGTTTTTATAGATCCAATATAATATCCTGAAGAGATGGCTTTTACTCAGAGCTCTACTAGGATGTATAAATTTACAGATAAGAGTGAATTGAATGAAGCTAGACACATGATATATGATATTTTGATGTCTTGAGAGTTTTATTTTGGTTTTAAGAAACAATATTGTGATCAATATGCTTCAAGAATAAGAATAGTGAATACCACTCCATAGTAATGGTCAAGCTGTTCTTTGGTGAGCTGGAATTGCTAATCAGAATTTCTGACATTTTTCTATTTCTTTTCAATAGTTATTAATCCCAAAGCCAAAACTGTGTGAAATCAGAAATTTTGGCTTGTGTAGATTTGGTGAAAGTAGTATTAGTTAGTGTATTAAAGGAAAAGGGAAATTTTATATGTGAGAATTTCTGAAAGCAGATGAGAGAGTTGGAGAGTTCAGGATGGTTGTGTACTGTCAACATGCCTTGATTTTAAAGCCTTTAAAGGCTTTAAAACATATTTTGGGAACAACCCTGTAGTGGGTCTAATGCTGGCCAAACCCCAGTGTGCCCACTAGAATACTTTTTTTTTTTTCTGCTGTGAAATATAGATTAAGAGGAGGGCAAAGCAGGCTTAAAACTTTAATGGGTATAAAGAAAACTTTATTAACAGAATTGAAGAAAAAAAAAAAAGAAAATCAGAATAAGCATTCAGAACCCTTCTCCCCCACACCCTCTTTTCTTTGCCACTGACAACACAGAGACAAAACCTGGGACTTTCAGTCAGTTTATCACCTCTAAAATACTCTTTCTTCAGTTGTCTTAGGGGGAGGAGTCTCTCTTACCTTGCCATTGAGACTTTTCCACAGGAAACAGTCCTCTTGTGGCTTCAGTGTCACAGTGAATCAGTTGCCCAGGAAAGGAAAATCTGTTCGTCATGTGAAAAGACCCTCTCATGCCTTGCAGCTTTCCCAAAGCTGCTTTCATGGGCCATGTCAATTTCTGGGGTATTATTTTAAAGATGAGCTGTTCCAGCACAAAACCAAAAGTTCTCTTTTTTTATCTCTGGGAACAGAAGTTTTTTTCTTTACCCCTGGGGCAAAGTTTCTCATCTCTCTCTCTTCAAGCTTCTCACTGGATCACAGCTTTTCAGCATCCACATGCTCCAGCATGAGTAAATGCTGCATCCCTCCATGCACGTCATGCATTACAGGGAAAAACAAAGCCTGATACATCAAAAATATATCTTCACTATAGCCTCACAAAAGAATTTCAGTCCAAGACTATGGCATCTCCTCAATCCCCATCTAGAATTTGACTCCTTCTTTACTGACCTCAGTGTCTCATGTTCTCACCATGAGTTCTCACCCCTTCCTTTTCCAGATCTGGGAGAGAACTGATGTTTGCAAGTCCGTCTGTTCTCGAGCTTTATCAATTGATAGATATAGTCTTTACAGAGATCTGCAGTACCAAAAGGCTGATCTCATTCAGGCTCTGACACGGAGAGATTGCTCACCATGCCTCCTGCTTCTGGTCTTGTGGTCTGCACTGACACCATGCGAGCCATGCTGGCAGCTGGCTTCACTCGTTCTTCAAGTGCAGTGCCGAAAACAAGAAAAGCTGCTGCTGCTGTTCTTGTCTTTCTGTCCTCAACATAGCTGGCTAAAAGTGGCTAAACAACCAGAGTCCATTGCGAGTCATGCTCCAATCCCGGCTGCGCAGTCTCAGCCACTCCTGGCCCCGTCCGCTCTTGGCCTTGGGGCCGCGCTTGGTGCCAACCGCGGGCCCAGTCCTGTCACTAGTCCTCGAGTAAACAAAGTTCGTTTGGAGCCATGGTGAAATAGCCGTGGCCCTGAGGGATGGCCTGGCTGTGCAGCGCTGGTCCTGGCCCCATGGTTGCCCACGGTGCTGGGATGGTCCCGGTGGCACAGCCTGGTGGCAGCAGAAATCCCAGCCCAGCTGCGTGCCATCCCAGCTGCGTGGGCCCAGCATGGTCTGGCCTGCTCAAAAGCTGGAAGTCAAGAGAGTTTTTCCTGAGTTTGCACGTCTTTAAAACGCGTTTAATGGAGGCGTGTTTAACTCTCCTAAGTGGTTTAACTGGGTGTTAATCTTCAAAACCAGCCAGCTGATTGGCTCCTCCAGGGCCCCACAGGGTGACCAACCCTGCAGCCCGGGGACTTCCCCACAGCTGAAAACAGACTTCCTTAGACCCCACAAGACCCCACATGTTTCTGATATTTCTATTAGCTCTTCATTCATCCTGTTGTGTCATGAGCCCCATGAACTGTAGCACACTGTTGGAGCCATCAAGATCCATACAGTGGAGAGAACAAAGAGGAATGTGGTAGACCAGAGGGAGAAAAGAAAGTCTCATAAACTTTGTAGTTTGCTCTTCCAGTTTCCAAACATAATATCCCAGAAGAAATGTCTCAGTGTCTACTGCCAGTCCTACAGTTGTGGATGGAACTGATAATTTTTCATGGTTGGGGTGGAACACCATGTGGCAGCTAAGGCCCAGGCAGCTGCTTGCTCACTGCCCCAGGATGTGAAGAGTTGGGAGAGTAAAAGTAAGAAAACTCCTGGACTGAGCTAAAGATGGTTTACTAGCTAAAGCAAGAACCACATGCAAAACAAAACAAGGAATTGATTCACTGTTTCCCATTGGCAGGCAGATCTTCAGCCATCTCAAGGAAAGTAGGGCTCCTTCCTGTGTGATAGTGACTTCGGAAGATAGATGCCACCACTCCAAATGTCCTCCCTATTCCCTCTTCAACACCATTTTCAGAACAAAACCAAAACACAGCCCCATATTAGCAACTATGAAAAAATTACCTCAGGAAAAAATTACCTCAGAACAAAATTACTGCCAGCACATGTGCTGGTATGAAAGCTGGTATTACAGGGCAGGTGGACTAGAATGTATTGGGTTGAGCATAGGGATATCGGTTTATTATGAAGTTATAGGGGGATAATTTCTGTTTGGAATATTAACTCTTTCTCTACTGTCTAAACAAACCTAGAACTACTTTAACTTTGACTTCTTAGAGTAACCTGAAGAGGCAGGCAATTTACTACTTAACTTTGTTCATTCAGTGTTAAGTCTGATCCACTGAGGACCTTTATATGAAACACATAAATCTGCCATGTGATAATGAAGTTTCAAGGAAGGTGCTCTGTGTCCTCTTCAGCCTTCTCAGATCCAAGTATCTGCAGTGTTCTCAATGTGCAAGCTCTCTAACAGCTCTCCTGTTTCTTCCACGGGCTTTAGGAACATTTCTTATTAGTCTTTTCAAATTGAAATTGAAAAAAATACCTAAATTCTGTTTAAGAAATATTAAGCAGATTTCAGATTTTCTGTACAATTAGAATTCTGTTTTATGACCTGTTTTGCAGTTCCAACCTAATTTATCAAAAATCATGAGTACATAGTGGACCGGTGTCTTTTCTTGGGACCTTTTTGATTCTTATTTTAATCAAGAGATGCAGAAAGACTTTATCTTGCACTCTCTCATCTTTGTGTTGCACAGACTTCCAGATGGGGCAGCATACAAATGACTGAATTTAGGTTTTGGCTTCCCCACCTACCCTAGCCTTTATTGAACACTTAAAATTTATTTACAGCCTTCTTTGACTGCAAACTCAGCATTCAAGTTGCATCAGAGTGAATTTTAATTTTAAAGTTGAAATACAAATAATGGTTTTTGTATGAACAAGTGAACCTGCTGCATAAACACTAAAATATACAATCAAATCTAAACAAATCCTTGAAACAACTTCAGGCTATTGTGGGATATCAGTACAGTCAGGGTGAGAAGCATTTAGTATTCCAGTAAGGTTTTAATACGATAACCTATTTCTCAGTGAAGATTGAAACAGATAATGAAATAAAGTAACATCTGTTTTCCCTATGCATTCAATTAGCTGTGAAGCAGATTTTGGTTTAAAACTATATTAGAAGGAAAAAATTAAACACACTAACATTTTAATGTTCTGTAACGAGACTTCCCATAGCTGCTCATAACCAGACTGGCCTATAGATACACAGTCATGAAAAGCCATGATTCATGATATAATAATTTGCTTGCATAAACACAATATTTGAGGACAGCACATTCGCAAAAGAACAATGAGAGCTCAGCTATGTCTATTTTTTATAGTAATAACAATTATTAAAAAGTTAATGGCCTCAAATTGTTTGATTTCAAATAGGATTTAATTTAATTAGTCAAAGAGATGGACACTTTTCAAGCTTAATTTAATTTTGAGGTTCTGTAAGTAGAGATCAAGAAGGTATTAAAACCCAAAATCTATTATGATATTTGGGCAATTTATAAAAACTAACCCTATTGACTAGCATGAAGGTACCAAATCTGACATATTCTTCACAGGAAGAGTTATTTTGCTGTCACACCTTCAGCATCTCTGCTGAAAAGTTTTAAGTAACATGTAAAAGTACACTTCAGCATAAGGTAAGTAAGGAGCAAGCACACAAAGCATGAAGAGAAAGCACAAAGGGAAAGCGTACATGCAGGGGAAGCGTGATCATTCAAGGCAGCCTGCAGGGAGAGCATACAGGGAATAGCTTTGCAGGGTGTCGTGGTTTCACGTTCGCCAAATCAAGTGTAGTGGTTTATTTCTCTGGGAGATAGGATTTTCGGGAGAAAAA
>JBBMKD010000216.1:795092-830190 GCA_037834095.1 Argya squamiceps | reverse complement strand
CAGGGTATGTGGAGCAGCTAATTAAACTCCCCTGAAAGATGACTATAATTTGTGTAGAAGCACCAAAACCAAATTTTGTGTTTCTAGTAATTAACATCTAGTGTTGGGGCCTGTTGGTTGCCTCCGATTTGTTGAACAGTCCAGTTGAAAAACTAAAGAACTCCTAACTAGCAGGAAACATTTCTCAGAATGAAGCAATCTGCTTTGTATTATTGCTTTATGCTAAAAGCTTTTCCCCACCCTCTACAAAGGACATTTTTTTGTCTTTTTCCTGATGTTTGATCCCTTCTGTGCACCAGGATATGAAAATACATATATATATATAAACATACATGGGTAAGCATAGGTGAATATTGACATAGGTATTTCAATACATATACCTATTTGAATAATATATGGAACATAAGGAATATGTGTGTGTGTGTGTACATATATGTGTGTGTGTGTGTCTGTGTGTATAGAATAGGTATATGTGTATGGGGAAAAAAATAATTTTGGTCAAAAAGCTGTCCCTGCTTCCTGGAAAAAAAATTGTCCTTGGAAGAAAATGACTTTATAATTGTCAGGTTCAGACACAGAAACCATTTAAGAGTAGAAGTGAAGCAGCACACTCTGAAAAAGCATCAAGTACTGTTATGAAGTTTTCACCAACCACTGGTCTGGCCGACAAGCATTTTCATGGGCATCCTGACTCCTGTTTCTGGAACCTGCTCTGTCTTGCTTTACCACTGTTACAGGTAGCATCAATGGAATAAAAAATAATAGTATATGGGTATAAAAGTGCTGAACCAAGGCAATGTGTAAACACAGAAAACAGATTTGAATGAAACTGAAGACTCTATCTTGAAAATATAGAGTGGAATATCTACTTGATATCCATAACTCCTGCAGGGTCTCAACACTTTCCTAGGTTCCAGAGAGACTAGTGTAAGCAACATTGAAACTTTTTTCTTCTGGCTGCTGCAGTGACTGTTCTCTCCTCAGCTTGAGCAGTTCAGCTGTATTTGTACCTTTTGGAAATAATGGAGGAGGTAGAACTCAGGAAGGAAGGAGGGGTGGGAGGAAAGGTATATTTAGGATGTGTTTTACTTCTCATTATTCTGCTCTGATTTTGTTAGTAATAAATTCAATTAATGACTCCAAGTCTGTTCTGCCCATGACAGTATTTGGGGAATAATCTCTTCTGGTCCTTAACTCATGAGTCCTTTGTTATCCATTTTCTCCCACTTGTGGAGGAGTGATAGAGGAGCTTTGGTGAGTGCCTGGCATCCAGCCAAGGTCAACCCACTACACCTTGGTAGGGAAGGGTCAAATAAAGGGACTTCAAAAGACAACAGATGTACACAAGTGCAAGAGACCTGATGGGGTGTACTCATGTGTTGAGGGAGGAGGCTGATGACCAGGCCAGGCCATTATCTTTGAATGCTTGTTGTGACTGGAAGAAGATAATGGGTGCTGGAGAAATTTCCCAGAGCAGGCCTCAGTCTTAAAGATCTGTTGTTAAGTTGTTAATAAAAATCATAGAATCATAAAGGTTGGAAAAGACCTGCAAGATCAAGTCCAGCTTATGACCAAATACCACCTTGCCCACTAAATCATATTGTGAGGTGTCATGTCCACTCATTTTCTGTATGCTTCCTGGGCTGACTTCCATGAGGAGAACCTTTTCCAATGCCTAATCAGTCTTTCAGTGAAGAAGTTTTTCCAGCTATCCAATCTGAACCTCCCCTGGCACATCTTGAGGCCATTTCCTTGTTCTGTTGCTAGTTGCCTGGGAGAAGAGTTGACTCCCACCTCACCACCACCTTCTTTCAGTAGTGGAAAGCAATAAAGTCTCCTCTGAGCCTTCTTTTCTTCAGAATGCGAGGCATAATCACATTGAATATTAAAAAAAACCTACACGTTTTTGGTGAAGAAAGCTGTTTATAGAAACCTGAACAATGTCTTGCATCATATTTGAACTAGCATGTGACCAGGTAATAATGGTGTAACAGAAGAGGTAATCTTAAAGGGTGGAGTTAAGATTGTATTTATAACCTTCACATTAACGTAACCTGAGTCTCTTAGCTAAGCTCAGGGATATGTTTTTTCTCATTGTATTTATTGCTTTATGCCATCTAGTGGTCTCTGCACTCGGTATCAGCTTTAGTAGCTGCAGAACTTTTAACACATTAACAGATGTTATTCTAATGTGACTTTTTCATGTTTTCTTGATATGTGATTGGATAATGGAAGATCTCATGATGATAAATTGGACAAGTTGCCTTGTTACACATTTTAAGACGGAAAGAATTAAACAAACTTAAATAACAAATGTTCAAAATGTTATTAGTAATTTGAACTGAAGCCAGGAATTTTTTTTCAGTGTTGCATATGTGTTTGTTCTTAGTTTTGCTGAAATTTTGACTGTGAATAATGAGGTGCTTAAATAAGTAAGCTGACCAGAAAATTACTTACAATTAAATAGCACTGTGTGGAGTGTTTAAAGATTATAATATTATACAAAAAATATAATTGCAGTTTTGGGATTTGACTGTCCTTAAGAAATATTGTTGCCCTGAAAGGTGAATTTATTTTTAAAAAGAATGTTGCTTTTGTTTTTTAAATGGATGGGAAAAAAAAGTACCTCTACTTTCCTGGGTAAGGAGAATTTGAACAATTCAGAAATGCTTAATCTGTAATGTTGATAGTGAAATATAAGATTGTCCAAATGTGACTGGATAATAGGTTTTGAAATAGACATACTGACCGTGCAATTTGTCCTGGATATCTATTCACATATTTATCCATTCAAGTGCTGAATTTTCTGTAGTAAGTCAGTATAGCAGTAAGTTGTTGCTTCTAGGGGAAAGTTAAATAGTTGCAGCAAATGGGCTGAGACAAACTTGTCTGATGACTGATTAATTCCATCACAGAAAACTGGCAAGCACAATTTATATTTTCCATGTACAATGCAGCCAATTGCCAATCTTAGTAATGGATCTTGTATTGTGGATCTTTTTGTCTTGTATCGCTTTTTAACTTTTTTTGTTCAGGTAACTTGGTATCCCAAAAATTCAGTTGCAGAAATCAGGAAATAACATTGGTGGGTTTTGTTTTCACTGAAGAAATTAAATTAATATTATTTGGGTCTAAAATTAGAATATTCTTAAGTAAGTTCGACCCTACATTTGCAAAAATATGAAGACTTGGAAAAAACCCAAACTGATCTCAATGATCTTTATGTTCATAAAATGTTCATAAAAGTAAATAAAATGTTCATGAAAGTAAAGATTTTTAAAACCATCCATGATTTTAGGATTTGGGTTGGCAATTTTGCACGTAATGCTGCATGGTATATCCAAATGTATCCAAACCTCCAAGGTTTTGCATTCTGACAATTCATTTCAGTTGTAAATGGACCTGCTGGATTTTCTGGAGTTCTCCTGGAACTGACGCTGTTAAACTAATTTTTCTACTAAACTAATTATGATTTTCAATCACAGCACCAAAGGAAAAAGTTAATTGGCCCTCTATAAAGCCCAGTCTTCTATCAGTGGTGATTAGCAAACTGAGATGTGTTTTATGATTTTCTGTTTGGAAGTACCTGTGCTACATGTGCATCTTAGATAAAGCATAAGATATTAACAAAGGGAAAAACCAAGCAAGCCTAACACCCAAATTCTACTGTCTTTCACAGTGAAGATTTTAAAGGAGGAATAGTAATGACTTGAAAGACAGATGTTCCAGCAAAAGCAATATACTTTTACACTGCTGTCAAGCTGTTGAACCATAGAAGACAGGTTTAACTAAAAAGAAAATCTACAGAGGCCTCTTCTGCTGAGTTGTATTACACTGTGGTAACAGACTGAACTTTAATTTTAGTCTGTAGACATGGGCAACCTGAAACAGCATCATTGTCAAAAAAGAGCACGTGCTTTGTTGCTGTACCTTTGCCTCTTTGTATAATGGAGGTTTTACATGAGAGGCTAATGTTTCTTTTTATTAAATATTTACCAACAATCTATTGGCCATATGTCATAGAGTTTGCATGGTGACAGACTCTGTATTCGTCACCTTTTCAAGATGATTCTGCTATATCCATGGTGTTATACAGGTTCACAAAGACCTTTCAGGAACCCAGGTTTTGTTTGTGCTGTCTTTGCTACTGGCATCAGTATCACATTTGTGTTCTGTTGAAATGGTTTTCAGGAATGAGTTTTTCATGACTTTTCTGTGGGATACCACGGGAGATGTCAGGATTTCTTTCTCAAGTACTATTTATCTGACAAATATTTTCTAAGTGCAGAGACACATTCCACGTGGCAACATTATTAGTCAAAAGTTATAGTAGGCTCTTAAAAGGCTCTTTCCGTGCTGTTTGTTTGTTTGTTAGGATTATGCACTGATCTGGTTTACCTTACATGTTGTTGCAGAGTAATCAACTAAAATGATGGAAATGATTACAGGTTGTTTGTAAGGCCTGATAAGGCTTGTGCTTTAAGCTCAAGGGAGAAGGAAATGCTCAATATATTTGTTAAAACTTAGTATTTTTTTCTGTCTAAAAGAAGTTAAAGATCTTCACAGTATGCTTCCCATATTATTCTAAATATTTTCTCATAGAGAATAATTTTTATGTAAGATGGTAAAATTATGATAATATTAATTTCATAGGAAGTTATTAATAGCTTTTAATTTCTGTAATTGCATAAGATACATTTCCTATATAAACATATGGTATGTTTGCATATTGTAATGACAAAAACTGATTAGATCTCAAGGTAAAATGTATGTTATCATAATTAAGACTTCTAAAATATAACCTATGAACAGCAAGAAACAGATAATTGAGTGAAATGTAAGTGAATATCTTTGATTACTAGGAGGAAAAGGGAAGACTTCAAGGAAAGCTTGCCTTCCATGCTGTACTTATTCAAAATAATGTTCTCAAATTTGTTTTGGCTCTAATACCATGCATAGCATTGCACCCCAGTAGGCACAGGGTTGGGCCACCTCCAGCACCATGGGATTTCACCTAGGGGGATTCAAATATTCCTGCTAGGAAAGGCATTCCCTAGCGCCATTCCCACTAGTACAAGTTCCTCTGTCTCCATCACGCAATTGGTGTAGACACAGACGTATGGATGGAAGGAACTGGAGCTTTGAGTGGCCTGTCAGGCAGTGGTAACTCTCAGTGTCTTCACATCCATATACCTGACCTCTAAAAGATTATTTAAGGATAAAAAGTGCCTCATGTCCCATTGTCAGTCTGTATTGCAGGTGGTAGTTGGATGGGAAGTCAAGCTGACACAGGTACTCTCATTTCCATTTCTTCAATGCCTTGGTCAAAGCTGCTGAGACATTGTAGAGGACTCAGTAGTCTGGGTCAAACAAAGAGGGGCAGAAATTGTACTGTGACTCACAGACAGAGCTGCCCAGACACTTGACCTCTTCTTGTGGCAAAACACAAGGAAATAAATCAACTCTATGGTTTTATTAATGCTGTGCAAGGCATCCTGGATACAAAGACCTCTATGGAATGCAGTGAAATTAATTAGATAATAATTTGGGGGGTAAGCAGTATTTATTTTTATATTCTTCTATTTTTTTTTTTTTTGGCTGATACTGAGAAAATATTTGGCAGATAATGAGTTATTCAACAATGCAGCAAGGTCTATTTTTTTTTTATTGTAAGCATCTATAGAGCTTATGAACATTGAAGAAATATAAAAATTAATTAATAGCCACTGGGTGACTGAGACATGATTAACAAAACAAGTAAAGGTATTACTGTTACTTGGATCCTTGACCAACTCCACAAATTTGGTTTTGCTATGTTGCATGCTAGGAGCACTTGAAAAAGCACATAATGAAAGAATATTACTGAATTTCTTCCTTGTTTGTTGTGCTAGATTGCAAGGAAACATTCTTGTCAACAAGTATTCTCCTATGTTCTGGAGGGGAATGCTGTACCCTGGACCAGTTCGTAAGATGATACTTAAAACTAAGTCCTGATAAATAGTGTCTTATTTGAATTTTTATTTTAAAAACTCCACTCAAAACCAGAAGGAAGGCTAAATGCAAGGCTAATTAATTGAAAGAATTAGATTGTGACAGGACAATTGACTGCATTTTGAATTCCCTATTATTAGTAACTCGATGTGAGTCATTACATAACAATTCTTTCTAGAAAGCATTATTTACTATCATCATAGACAGAGTAATAATAAAATTCAACAGATGGATTCTTCAATGTAATTTTGAAAAGCGTGTTTTGATATGGTTTTCACAGACAAGGTAGGTAACATGTAAAGAAAATGAGGAGCATTTAAGACCATTCTAGGTAGTGAGTCAATCTCTATTATAGTTGAATATCACCTGTGATTCTAGTTATAAAGTAGATTTGTGGCAACCCTCTTGTGGAGGTGTTAATAGGGGATGATACACTTCACAGTGGATGAGTATCCTCACTTTAAGAATAGCATTACTCTCCTCACAGTCTGAAAAGTGCAGGTTTTTAACTGAAGTATGCAAAGTGGGTTTTCCTCGTGTTCCTAAGTAGGCATATGCAGTCATATGCAGATAAGGGTGTCTTAAAATTTTTCTTTTACAATTTACACTCTGTTAACTGGCATATTAAAAGCTGACAATTAGCTGACCAGTTCTAAACTATGAAGACCAAAGAGCAACATTTAAATTAAACTGTCCATCGCTAATTAAGAAAAGGGAAAATGGTATAGTAATATTTTATCATAATACATTATTATATAATTACTATATCTCAATTTCTTAAAAATTTACTAGCTGGAAAAAGTAATTGTGTCAGTTAAAATATTGAGTTTAGCTTGCAAACTGTGGAATACACCTTATTTCTCCCTTTTTAAAAAAATTATAGTGTTATGCCACATAAGGACCTGCCTAGTGAATAAATCTTATGATGGAGCTAGATGCTACAGTCTTCTCTGATGCTCAGGTCAGATAAATGTTGCTAAGCCTGGCTTAAAACTGACATGGAACACTCTGAATGTGATTTCAGATAAAAAGAAATCCTCCTCAGGATTTCATGTCCAAACCTATAAAAGAGGAAAAATGCAACATCTGGAAAGTGCTCCTTTTTCACAGTATATTTAGGGGGCAAATTACTAATCTACAAGTAGATGAAAGAAGTCAGAGAAAAAACCTGATTACCTGGTGAAAAGAAACTTGAAAATCATTCTTTAAAGCAGCTTTAAAATGCATTTTTATGCACTTTTATAAAAAAGGAGGAACTCTCAAGAAAGTTAACTTTTTTGCAAACTTTATTTTCTGAATGAGGGCTATTTTAAAATCAATAAAAAACAAAACAAAATAATGTCTACCAACCAGTTTCCTGCAGTGGCTACCATGACTTAAATATCATTTTGTTTTCTATAACCTGAGAAAACACACTTATAAATTCTGTTTTCTTGCCAAGCCTCTTTTCTATACGGCTGAAGCCCTTTTGGTAGTATTCGGAGTTGTTCATGAATCCCCGGAGGTTTTTGTCTCTTAGCAGCTTAATCTCTAGTTTTAGCTGACGGATACTGCCAGGGGTAATGGGAAGCATTCTCAGCGGCTTGTTTCTTTCAGGGCTGAGGGATGGGCAGGGCTGTGCTCCCCGCGGCACAGACCCAGGTGTGCGGTGTGAGGAGATGCCCCTGGGAAGGATGGAAGGTGTGAGGAGAGGAGTGCTGGGGGCTCAGCAGGGCACTGCAGACCAGTCTGCGGCAGCTCTGAAGAGGGGAGGAGGAAGAAGTAATTCAAGATAGTACTTAAATCAGGATCTTTGTGAAGCCCCCGAGCAAGAGGGAGTTTATGGCCCTCGGCAAGACAATGAACGTACTTCTTTGTTACAGAGGGAGAGGGATATAGTTACTCTGAGACAGTTGAAAGTGAGGTAGTATTTATTTTAAGATGTTTGAATATAAATAAACAGCTTCAGGAATTCAAAGGGTACCTGAAAGTCTATCTGAAGCCAGGAAGCAGTGCCCTGGCTTGGTACTTATGGTGCTTGTCTGCTGGGAAACAAAGTATTAGAACAATCTGTCTTCCCCTGGTTCATTCATTTCTGATGCCCACAGCAGTCAATGAAGGACAGAAAAGTCTTATGCATGCCAGGTGCACAATTCAATAATCATCCTCCCACAAAGGCGGTTCAACCCTTTCTTTGTTGCCAAGGCTCAGGGAATAGAATGTACAATGAAGTACAATAGCTTTCTTCGTAAACTGTATGTTTCTATCTCATTCGGGGTATAAGGGTATAGTATAACGTTTCTGTAGCTGTGAGAGTGAGGAGCTTTTTCCAAACCTGTAAAAGCTATTCCAAATCAATTTCTAAGTGTTAGAGTGATTCAACCTTCACCTTCTCTGCCAGTGTATGAAGCGTCAGCAGCCATGTATGCTTTGAGTTCTTGCCAAGTGCACTTATGATTCAGGAGAAAATAGCAAGGAAAAATGGCTTCATGGCTGTTGCATATTAAAAAGACCTTGAGAATTTTGTATGGAAAAGATTAAATTGTCTGCAGTGTACAGAAAAAAACTGAGTTAAGTAAGCTACTAGAAATGGTAGTTGTTTAAACCTGTCATGTGCTCCAGCCTCACTGTCTGTCTGGAGAGCTTGTGTTTGCAAGGAAGTACAAGGAAGTACATTGCAAGTTCAGCAATGTAAACAATTAATATTTTGAATCCTTTTGTCATTCTAATGTGAAGGAAAACATAGCTGAGAAAGAGAACTTCTAGCATTTGTTATGCAGCATTTTTTCAAAACTCTTTTTTTTTTTTTTCTAAAGAATGTGTGACAGAACTCTGACGTGAAACAGGATAACTTAAAATGACAAAAGATGAACTTTCAGAAAAATGGAAAATGTTGCATATCCCTTCTGTCCGTGACAGGACCTGAGGGAATGGCCTGTGTCAGGGGAGGTTTAGGTTGAATATTAGGAAAATATGTTCACCCAGAGGGCACTGGAACAGGCTCCCCAGGGAAGTGGTCACAGCACCAGCCTGACAGAGCTCAAGAAGTGTCCTGTGTAGGGCCAGGAGAAAGACTCAATAATCCTGGTGGGTCCCTTCCAACTCAGAATAATCTGTGATTCTGTGGTTAATATGATTCAGTTTAGTTCAATTTCCAAAAATAGCAGGCAACTTAAAATCAACTGTTATTATTTCTGCCCTTTCTAGAATTCTGTAAAAATAGTTTTCATAATATGCAACAGGAAAGTCTTGCCATGCTCTCCCTGGTGATTTAGAATGCTCATGTACCAGTGATTTGCCTTTGTCTTCAAAGAATTTTGAGTTAAGCCTCGAGTTTGAGTTGAGCTAGAGGGTGAGCCAGCATTTGTTCCTTCTCCAAACAGTGGATATTTTGCATGATTTGACATATTTGGAGATAGTATCTGCATATATGGAAGAAAAAAGATCATTTAAGTCACCTTTTAGTCTAAAGTCTTGTGATCTAAAAGACAGATAAATCTTCAAAGCAAAGAATTACATTGGAGTTTACGTCTAAATTTTATTATTAGATTTTATGATAGTGTGTTATTATGAAGCTCTCAGTTCAAATATCAGAGAAGCTGAAATGAGTGAAATCTAGACCTTGTCTGAGGTCCTTTTAAGGTTGTTGAGAGAAGTGTAAGTGGTTAGTAATGTGTAATTTTCTTCTTACAGATATGGGAACTGTCATTATTCATTTAAAGAGAGGAATAAAAAACCCAACCCAAAACTATAAGCCAGAAAGCTATCTAGGGCAAAAGTTTTTTTCCTGAAAAAATGTCCTGCTGTGATAATTGTAACCTCTTTAGAATGGGCCTTTATAAAAGAATTGTTGACAGATCTTTTGCAGTTGGGTACTTCAGTTCTTCATTTTGTTCTATTCCTAGACATGAAAAGTATCTGTTTCAAGAACTTAATTCACAAATTGTCTGCTTTGACATGCTAAAGTCTAGCAAAATATGCTAACACAAAAGAACCTTTATTTGTAGAATCAGAAAGAATGTTAATAATAGAGTGGCTTCAAATTCTTTATTAAAAGCAAATCCAAAGCTATAAATTTCTTTTTCCAAAACTACATTTTTTTCTGTTTGTGGTGTTTTCTTATGAAGAGGAAGTTTATATATGTTTTTAGAACTATGTATATATGTTTTTAGAACTATGTACATTTGCAAAACTTCATATAAAGTATTTTCACTTAAAAATTATAAATATTTTAATGGTAGTTCTATGTATTCTTATCAGTACTTTGAAGAAAATTGTATCTTGGTAGTGAGAATAAAATTTAGTTCTTATGCAGAGAATTTATATGAATTAACTATAACAGGAGGACAGAAACGCATATTTTAATTTTGTACATGGTTCTTTCTTTTACTGTGTTGCAATAGATTTTAGTTGCCTGCATGTCCCAATGCTGATCTTTAGTGCACATGTGTTTTTCATGAAGCATCATTGATTTTTTGTGCCTGGTTGAAATCTCCAATGAAAGACCGAAACTGGGAAATTACTCTGTCTGCACTTAATGGTGGTTTACTGCAATGGAACAACAGCAAAATGGAGATTAGTAACTAGATTACACTTTCCATGGTGAATAGGCTTGTTTTGGTGTGATTTTAGAAAACTATGCTATAGTACAGGGTATGATGCACATTTTCTCTAAGCAATGTTGAGCTGCTGGAGAAGTGATTTTCTAGCAAAGCTGCAATTTAGTTTAGTAGTGGTTCACCACTAGAAAAGAAAAAAAAGAAGAAACCCCCCTGAGATTTCTTAAAAAGAGTATTTAAAATGAA
Organism: Argya squamiceps; assembly: GCA_037834095.1. NCBI lineage: Eukaryota > Metazoa > Chordata > Aves > Passeriformes > Leiothrichidae > Argya > Argya squamiceps. The sequence goes on along the minus strand of JBBMKD010000216.1, from coordinate 819,415 downwards.
ATCGCTGCTATAACAATCATTGCACTTCATCAGAGGGTAAGAAACTGTGCCTTGCAAGCAAAAGGGTTAGTTGAGGTTCTTCTTCACTGCAGTTTGAAGCAGGTTTCTGAGGCTGGTTCTTCTTTTTGGTTCTAGTGTGGGAGAATTCTGGACATCCTTTCTAAATTTTGGCCTTCAGCCAAACATGCTTTCAAACTGAAACAAAGATTTAGTAGCTCAAATTCATGAAGTTGATTCCATATTTTTTCTCCTTGGGCTTTGTTTACAACACATTTTCTTAATTTGTACTTGGTATTTGTGTAATAAGACTTGTAAATATTTCCTATAACTCTGTACATTAGAAATGGTCTCTAGACTGCGACTATGTCCTATTACTGAGGGACAATATGCCAATTAATTCTAAACTCACAGAGAACTGCAAGAAAAATGAGATCTTGCTGGGGAGTTATGGCTGGTAAGAGATCAACTTGAAAGTGTGTGAGCATTGAGCTGCTTTCCACTGTGGGATGGAAAAGGCAGAGAACAAATGCAAGCTTGGTCCTGAATGCTGGGGAGAGAGTTTCCTTGTGTTGCTGCAATGTAAGTGGTACAAAAGGACCAAAGACAAAATAAGTCCAGGCTGTCCTTTGCAAGGAAATATTGTATTGTATCCTTTATCTACAACTTTTGAAGTCATGCCAATCTAGGAAAGAATTCAGTATTTAAGGTGCCAAGAAACACCAGACCAAAATTGGGCATAACTGTGGCTACTGAGTGAATTTTGTGTATGACTCTATAGACCTGATCTTTTTCAGTGTGAATATATATATATACACACATACATGCATACATACACATACATATATATACACACATATATATGTATATACATATATGGGAAATTTCTCATTTTTCAAATAACTATTCTTTCTCTTAACCTTTTGCTTTTTGGACACTTAGTGGTTTGGGGTTTTTTCTTTATACAGTTGATGCTTAATCTTTCTTAAAGCTTAAAATGCTAAGCCGAGTTGTTGGATATTGGTTGATACCTTTTCTTTTCTAAAAGAAATATCTTCTTTTTATGTTGGAAGCTTAAAATTACAGAGTGAAGGCTTCTGGTATGGATATATTCTTGCAAACAGATGAAAAATAAATTCAAAAAATTTTTTTTTAACTTTGAATTTAAAACAAAATGCTGAAACATATTGTTTTGAACCAACTTTGATCATCTCAGTAACAGTCAATAATATTTAAGTTTACATGAACTCCTAGAAATAAGAATCATTACCTGAAATGCTGTATATTGTAGCTGCTTGTGTACTCCATGACCAGAACTGTTATCACATAAGGTACAAGAGGTAATTAGAATATACCAAGTCCTCTTTAAGGTCACCACAAAACCTGCAATAATTGATCTGTAATCCCTGATTTCAGTAGAAATTTAATTGGTATATTTTTTATTCAGGCTCATTTTTATTGGGTGGAGCTTGAGCCTACAGTTTCATGCCTGGCATTTAGTTAGGCACACTCTGACAGAAAATTAGATTCTTAATTAGATGTGAAGATATAAAAAAGACTTTGGTTCTCCAAAGTAGCCAGTGAGGGAGCTGAGGCAGTCTAGCTATACTGGAAAAATGCACAGTTTAACCTCTAGGAGTTTCCAATATCTTGTCATTTAAAACATCTGAAAAATAGGAAGTTCAACATTGCAGGTTTATGGATTTTATATATGATTTGTGACCACAGGTGGGTTTTGGATTTAAGTATTAGTTAAAATTTTAAATTATGTCAAGTAACTATTAGCTGTGGAGAAGGGTGTAATTGTGGCAGCAATGCAAATTTAACAGTTAATGAAGAAAGAAGGATCTCATACATACCCAGCATAGGATCCTTACCTTCCCGTAGAACTTGGAACACATCATATAAGAGGACAAGTATCAGGTAGGTATTCATGGCCAAGAATCACTCTTTTTTGTATAAATTCTTGGTTAGTAAATCAGTGAAGTACTAATAGGTTCTGCATCTCTTAATATTTCAATGTAGAAAGCATAGGTATCTTCATTTGAGTAGCTCCTAAGTAATGACAATCATTATAGTCTAATTACTGAATAAAATGCTATCATTACCTATATAATCATTAGGGAGAAAATACCACGGGGTATTGGAGCTTCTTTACATCATTTTGAAGAAAATTGCTTGCCAGTAGTTGTTAAAAAATTGTATATTTTATTTACCATTTTAAGATTTTCCACTTTAACTATGTTTCAAAAACTTCCACATCTTAAAATATTATTTCTCCCTGAGCATTCAGAGCTTTTGGAATAACTTTTTTTTGCTCAGTGTGTTATTTAGTTTAATATAGTCAAGTGTTCTTCAATGTCTCAAGCCCTAGCACTTCAAGAGTTTTTGTCACCTTTTCACAGCAGTTCATACAATTCTTGTGGTTAGTCAGCATAACAAGGTGATGTGATCTGTGATGCTGAGTTCCTGGAAAAAAACATGACCAAGTTTCCAAAGAATTTAATTTATAAAAGAAAAAACTTCTAGCCTGCTAGCAATGACTAAGCAGCAAGCCTGTACTTGAAGAGTTAAGGTTAGGAACAGAATTTTTTTTTATTTTGTGTATGTCCATCAGGTCACTGTTGTTCTTTGTAGTTCAACTTCTTGGAGTGTCCTTAATCAAATTTATTTGGAAAGAGCTGTAAATGGAGAGTTTGTGTTCTTAAGATTTATGTTTCCAAAGGCAGAGCATTTTTTAAAGCAGGGAATTTAACGATCCTAATCACTGGAAGATTGCATAATTTTAAAGAGTGTTCCCTCCCATTGTATTATGATTTTAGTGATGAATTTAGTGAGAAGTCTGTTCTTCATAGTCCGGCAGTTGTAGTCAAAAAGCAAAATAGGTGATGTCCTGAAAGAGCTAAATATGCTGTCTGGCTGAGCATAAAGAATTGAGTAAGTGTAAAAAGGCAATAGAGAATCTGCAGAGAGCTTAATAGATGTCATCAATCAGAAAAGCAAGCACTGTGCAACAGGCGTGGCGTGAGACTTGTGATCTGTCTGTGCTGAAAGAGACATCAAGAGCTGGATGCACTTACACTAACATATATTCTGCTTCAGGCCAAGACATAGTCACCCTGGCCTTTTCCACGTCTTTTCAGAGGAAACTCCAAGATACTATTGTTAGTAGTATACTAATATTCTCTTAATATAAACCTGCTTGTTTCAAAATAGATTATAGGGGGATGAAATGGTGACCATCCTTAAAGACTCATAAATATGTGCTTTCAAATTCAATTCTACCTTCTTCATGGAGGTTTCTAGTAGTGTCAGCATGTTTATAGCTTCTATATCAGAATTTCCTCAATATCTTTCATTTCTGAAAGTGATAGAAGATCAGTTTCTAAAGGCTTTACATTTTTATGCTCTATAATGATTTTCATATATCCCACTAAAAATGAAATGTAATGAACTGGCGCAATTGGGAAGGGAAAACAAAAAAAAGGTTTAAGTACTTGAGCTACTTAAATGTATCTAAACTCTATTACTCTATTACTTTCCTTTTACAACAAAAAAAAAGCTGTTGCATGGAGTCATAATTCTTGCAAAAGTACGTGTTAATTGTGAAAAAGTGTTAAACTGGAAATTTTGAAAAAATCATAAAAAAGCCTATTGTTTTATTGATTATGACAATTCCATACTTATTAAAATGGCACAGTGAATTTTGAATTGTGCAAATTTTCAAATGCAATTTACCTGGTAAGGAAGAATTCTAGCATATTCTAGTATATTGCTTGAAACATGCATAGCTGTGGATAAATTGAAATTTTTATTCTTGTTGGGAAGAGATCACGAAGTCTTGAGGTCTTAAACATGTTTAATTCTGTTTTCATACTATACTGTGATATTCTCCTTTTGTTGGACATTTGGGTTGTGACACCATAGACCCACTAGGAGATTTCCCAGTTTGATGTTGGGGTAGGCCATATAAACATTCATTCTACTTATAAATGGGAACATTTGTGGTTTAGAATGGGAAGTTTCAGAAGTTTCACTTACTTCATCAAACTCTAATCTACTCTTTCTCTTCCATTGCTAGTATTTTGGTTGTTGCACCAACTTTGTTGCTTTATCCATAGTAGAGATTAACCAGAGATTGCAATTGCTATGTTTTGCTGAATGTAATTTACATCTCTATTGTCATTTCAATATATTTTATATCACTCTGCTGAAACAGAAATTCCATATAGCACTAGCTTTCTTCAAATGAGCAAATTTTAAATTAAAACATAGGCTATATAAATATAACCTTTATGTGTGAAATATCAAAAAGAGTACTGTTGGCAGCACAGATCCAAAATATAGCCTCATATCTGCTACAATGAAAAAAATTAACTCTATCCCACCCCAAAGAAGCACACCTGGTCAAGAGAGCATTGGACTCTGACAAATCAGCAATTTGTGTAGTGTTTAAAGGTTATGGTCTAACTTGTGAAATGTATAATGCTACTGATCAGATTTATGGATGGATTTATTGAGAATAAAACCTCAGGGTACTGCCAAGACAGCTATGTGGTACACAGGGTGTTCTTTTAAAACAATTTTGTGACAAATCAGAGTTTTTGAAAACTGTACATTTTCAATCTGGGGGCTTCATATTGGAGTTGAATAGGATGCAAAACCAGAAGTTACTTACTCAGAGAGTTGAGAGTTTCTGGTGACCTTGTGACTTGATATAGCCAAAATTTACTTGAAACTGAGCTGGTGTTTACTCTAACAAAAGTTATGTAGTAGGTGCTTAAAATGTTTTGACTTTTGAGTTTATTCCAGTTGAAAACAGAGAATTTCTTCATTTAGTCAGAGATTTTGACATACTGTTTTGCACTTGCTTATTTAAATGTACTGTTGCCATGCAGGTGTATTTCTACGCTGGCATGTGGAAAGTGGCCTGGTTTACTTTTGTGCAGAAAAGTTTACTAAGAATAAAGTTGTGTCTGGCTAGATAAAAATAGAATTACCTTATAAAAGGAGAAGAACACTGGGCCAGGATGCTAAAAATTGTGTTGCAGGGTTTAGTTCTGCTTTATTCAAGAGTGCATTCAATACTCCATGTTCTAGGGTCTTGTTCAGGTAGGTCTCGGTAGAGAAGATAGGTACTTCTTACTCTAAGTTTTGGGAAATGCCATTTGTTCATAACAGTCTTGTGGGGAAGGTCCTCCTCCTCCAAATTTTGTAAACTTTTTGCAATGGATTTCATGTGCACCTGTTGGAGCAAATCCAAAGAAGGCCACAAAGATACTCAGGTTGCTCAGATGTCTCTCCTGTGAAGACAAGGCTGAGAAGGCTTTTTCACCCTGGAAAAGAGAAGTCTCTGGGGGTACCTGCCAGCACCTTTCAGTAGCCAAAAGGGCTACAAGAGAGCTGGAAGGATATGTAGTGACAGAACAAGAGAAAATGGCTTGAACTGAAAAGACAGTAATTTAGATGGTATATTAGGAAGAAATTCTTTACTGTGAGGGTGGTGAGACAATGGAACAGGTTTCCCAGAGAATGTGTGGATGCTCCATCCCTGGAAGTGTTCAAAACCAGGCTTCATGGGACTCTGAGCAACCTGTTCTAGTGGAAGGCATCCCTTCCCATGGGAGGGGTTGAAATGAGATGGTCTTTAATGTTCCTTTAAACCTAAATTCTTCTATGATTTATCAGGTGAGAATTCAGAATAACATCAGACAACTTAAAATCTTTCAGTTCTTTGTCAATTGAAATATTTGTAATAAACTATTTTTGTTTGCTTGCATATATATATTGCTTCAGTCTATATATATTGCTTCAGTCTTCCATCGATATTGAAGTTAACTAAAGAATTACAGTGATTTTTTTTTTTTTGCAAAATTCACTTTGTTCTTTAGTTCAGCACAGCTTACTTACTAGTAGTGGATGTCAGGAAATAATATTTGTAAGAGTTTAATAACAATTAAGTTAAAGGGTTTAATAACAGTTAAAGGGTTAAAATACAGTGCCTTGAGCTTGTGTGTATTCTTATATTGAGAAATATGGCTTGCGCTGAAAGGCTAAAAGGACCAATTAAGATTCATATCTTCTGTGTGGTTAAAAAGAAAATGTTTGTGTCATCTTTTTAGAAAAGGGAATTGGAATTAAAGTGAGAAATGCTTACCTTTTAAAGGCCATTTTCTTCCCTGAAGTGCTCATAAAAGTACAGCTGCAGCATCACAGTGTGTATTGGGCATGAAAGCAGTCCCTTTTTGACCTGCAAGAGCTCTTCCTGTGTGTGTTTTGGGAGACTACTTTCAGGGTGTCTCCTCATGTCTTCTCATCAGTCCAGGAACAAACTGGAAAGTATTTTTGTTCAGGTCTATATGGCAGCACTGCAGTTTAAGTACCATCTGTAATCATACAAAAGCTGTATGATCAGGAGTCGCTTTAGAATCATGGAAAACCTGATCGACAATGTTCCTTCACTTGCAAGAAGAGAGGGCTGAGTCAGATCTACAATATTTTGTGAGCAGATAGAGACCATCTAGGGCATGGGTAGTCTGCGGTAAATTGTAGGTCGAAAGCAAGGAATTGTCTGAGTAAAGAATATGGTGGCTTAGATGTTGGAAGTATATTACTGACCTCATTCTGCCTTTGTTGTCCAGATATTTTTACCTGACTAACAGAAAAATTTTGTGGCAGCAGAAGACCAACAAAGGGAGTGTGTATGCATATATATTCGCCAGTGGAAAAATTAGGGTGTCTAGTAAACAAACTGAATGTACCTGTGAAGGGGACCTTGGGGAAGCTGTTGCCTGCGGCAAGAGCTGACCTGAGGAAGAAGGAGCCAAACTACAGCCACTCTAAATAGAAGGAATAGGGAGGCTTGCAATTTAGAGTAAGAATTCTGTATTAATAAATTATGATTATAGGGTGACTTTATTGCTTGGCAGCAGACGGCCTACTTCTACTTCCTTTTGGGGGGGGGGGCAAAAATTGGCCTTCTACTGAGTTCTGCAGTTCAGAGTTTGGTAATAACTGTAAGTCTGGGCATGAGTTTCCACTGCTATTCTATTTTAAATTAAAAAAAGCCTTGCTAGCTTTTGTGCTGTTATCTTAAATTGAATTGTAATGTCAATAATCGGCAAAAACCCCACCCTAAAAGTAGCTATTTGAAGCTCACAAAAGTACATAATGCCTAGTTTGGCTCTCAAGGCAGTGGTCTGTTCTGCTCAATGTAAAGACAATAAACCTATGGCAGTTTTATTTTCAATTGGTATTGATAAAAAATATTAAAACCAGATATTTAATTAAAAACTCATCCTCTTGCAATTTGACACACATGGTTGCTCTCTGGATCTGTATATAATCAGTATAGAATATAAAGAATTCTTTATGACAAAAAACTAAGGCACTAAGGGAAATACACTTAAATTTAACAGGCAGAACTCTCTAGGACATTGATATTGTTAGATGAGAGAAGTGAAGCAAAAATAGTACTGGAAGAGCTGACGCACACAAATGCTGAGGTCAGAATGAAAACCTGTTTGTCTGAAGATGGCATAAAGCTGAAGGAGCTGAGACTTTACTTCCAGCAGTTTTTTTGAAACTGGTCGTCTTCTTGTGTTTCAGTGACTGTGTTGTTTTTCTTTTTTTTCATTTTCAGGTTGATGTTTGCGGTGTTATATTGAGTAAAAAAAGAGTTCAGCCTTTACATACGCACATAATCCAGAGGAATTGTTCTAATGTACTTTCTTACATAATAGTTCTGTATATATTCTCCCTGAAGAATGAGCTGTTCAGTCTCAGACTGTAGATGTATTCTGCTAGATTTATTTTAGGTAAATGCATTATCTTGGACAGTATGTTTTAAGTTTTTTTTTTCCTTTCATCATAGCAACTTTGTTAATAGTAGATTTTTCTGGAAAGTAGTAACAATTTCAGTGGTTGAGGAGAACTTTATGTCAGTGTGATGTGGTAACTTTGTTATTCTTCTAAGCTAACACACTTTTAATTGTAATTCTGGGATGAAAATTTCCTTTTCAAGACTTCCTAACCTTTCCAAGACCAGCATTTTTAAGCTGTATTTAGCTGCTGTGAATGCATACCATTGGGGTGACAGGGATGTAATTCCTGCTCTTGCATGCATAGAAATACTGACATACCAAATTTATAATTTGCTTAGACAGATGACACTTCTGTTTAACATCTAGTATCTACTGATATAAACTATCCACAGATTAGCTCACAGAGCTTGTTGCAGACTTTTAAAGAGGCAAATGTTTTAGTTTATTTTTTATTACTTTTTTTTCCATTAGCAGTGCTTTCAAATTTGGGGGGATCAGAAGTATGATGGAATGTCCCCAGTAAAGATTAAATAATCAGTAATAAGGTAGATTAGGATGGGCATGTAGTATAATTCTTTGTTTCAGGTAAAAAATTAATATGTTCATGAAACTGGATTCTGTATTTGACCTTGGAAATGTTTAATATCAATAGCTTAGAGGAATCAAGAAAGACATCACCATTTACCAATAGGTAGTTTTTCTGACATCATTTGTTCAGACTTCCTAGGCCTTTTAAAATATAAAGACACTATTCTCCCCCCCCCAAAAAAAAAGGTATAAATCAGACTTTGTTTTATTGGGAGTATTCTGAATGAGCATCTGGGATGCTATTAAATTCATAGGTACCCTCAGATCTGTCTCTTTCATTCCCCAAGTAATGGATTGCCTTCATTTAAGATTAGAAGTATTGCTAAAAAGTAAAAACCTACTTTGATACCATCATGAAAAGGCACTTCTGAACGTAAAGAAAAGTTGTTTATAAATAGATAGCAGTGATATTATGCTACTGCAGTTGAGGAAACCTAATTCCATTAAAAAACATCAGTGAACAACTAGAGTAATGCTTAATAATTAATGAATATGATTTAAGTCCATTTTACAATGATGACACTTTTTAAAGGTCCTGTAATATTTATAAGAAAATTTTGCCTCCCGTAATTCTAATGAATGAATTTTTTCTGACCCTTTACTGAAAGTTACACCTGTAAATTAATTTTTCATCTTGCTACTAAAGGGTCTTTTTTTTTCCAAACCACAGTTCATTTACATTGTTTTGGTAATGTTTTCAGGCTCTGTAGATTTGCCTCTAGTTTGGCAGTGTATTTCTTGTCAGTGACTGAGTATCAGCTAACACCTGACTACTTTAAGAAGGTTAAAAGCTCTTTACATACAATCAAACAATAGTTTGAGTTGAAAGAAACCTTAAAAGTTCCTTAAAGTTTCCTTCTAGTTCCAAGCCTCTGCCTCAGACTAAGATACGTTCCATTAGATCAGGTTTGTATATTTTGCTAAAAAGAATACTATTTTTTTTTTTATCAGGAAGTCTAGACTGCAACAAAATTATGCAAAAGGTCTTTAATTTTATTTTAACAACATTTTCCACTTCAAGGGGGCTTAGCAGTAAGGACTGTAAGGACATTATTAATCTGATTTCAACAAATTAATTTCCATTAAGGAGATCTGCACTAGTAGAAGGTAGGAAGGTAGTAGTAGAAAGATCACATTAATAAAATTTCAGGATAGATTTGGATTCAGTCCCCACATTCTTGGGGTGACTGCTGGAATATATCTGCATGAGTTGGAGGAGGCATGGATTGGAGTGGTAAATAACTCCTGCCACTTGCCTTTGCTCACAGGTTACTAGCAGGTTATTGGTACTCCTTAAAAAGCCATAGTGGAGAAACAAAGCAGAATTACTGATATGTGAATATGTGGTGCCCATTTATGTCTGTTCTCATCACATGACATTTTGAGGCATCTCAGCCTTCCTGATATTTTCCAGGTTTGCCTCTCCTGTTAACAGATAACTGTGTGTGTTTATGGCAGCTTTCTCAGCTAGGGGCTTATGATCTCTATGGATTTAGTAAAGAAAAATCTGGATTTTGAAGAAAAATCCGGGTTTTTCAGTATCTTACTGCATAAGAATTTCTGTGCGACTTAGGGAATGTTCTGAACATCCAATGCTCTCTGGACTATAGAAATACTTAAACTGGGACAATGTACCAGTGACTTGCAGCAGTTAAAGACTGAAACTGACTGTCTGCTTCTGAAAATGGGTGAATATTTAAAAAGAGTAGTCATAATTTCATACTCATATTAATTTCAGAGGAGACCGGAGTTTTTGGCCACCATCATGCTGAGACTATTCATTCCTAGATCTCATGCAGCCCAGAAATATTCCAGGGCATTTCAGTGATCAAACTGTGCATTCGATTTGTGTGGAGACATGCTTGGCCCCTGTAGGTTAATTGAGATTACTGCAAAAATATGAAGGCCAAAGGTGTGTGATGGAGTTTTGCACCAGAATTTGTGCTTCCAGTGCTGCTAATGCATTTTAACTGATAACTGTTTGCATAAATGCAGTTACTGTCCCTCTTTTTATTATTGGAATCCAAGGTCACCCATTTTGAAGGGATTGGAAGCATGGATTTTGTTCATCTTGCCTTTAATGAATAGCTGGAGTCAAGTGTTTCAGAAAAAGCCTCTTTACATTGGTGAAGACAATTAATTTTAAGGTTCAGTCCATGAACTGTTTTTCTGCTGATTTCTAACCTATGCACTGCCTTCAGAGCTGGACATTTAGCAACTTGTAAAAATTTAATGAGATTTTTAGGAAAAAGTAATTTAGGCATTTTGAATTCCAGAATTCATCTGATGAGGTTTCTCTACTAACATATTTCTAAAATTTTTGAGGTAATTATAAAATCGCTTTAATTTCTTCCACTTAAACATTACAGTGTGAAATGGAATAGTTGTTTCTGGGTGCTAATTTGTTACGAATATTGAATGGAATAGAAAATTGGTGTTAGGAAAGATAAGGGCAAGGCAATGGAAAACATTAGTCAAGAAGACAGGAATTATAAATTAAGTTGTGCAAAATGTTCACAAAATAGGAAATAACATCACTCTCTGGTAGGATATTGTTACAGTCTTGAAACACAGCCCAGGTCTGCATTTAATCAATAATCAGACAACTTCAGCACATCTTTTAAATTAAAGAAAACTGTTCAACATTCACAAAACTACTAGTCACTGTGGTTTTGCATGTGTAGACACTCTAAGGTTTTGTAAAGAAAAAAGCAGGAAGCAAAGCAACTGAAGGATAAAGTTCAAGGAATTTAAACCATGACAGATCAAAACAGAAGCAAATGTCTGCACAAACCCCCACAATATGAAACTGCTTTGTTTTTAATGGCTTCATTCTTAACAGATGTTTGAGAGGAGCTGATCTTTTCCCAGGAATGTCATTATCACCTATTGCATTATCAAGCTAATAACAGGCATTTGTTGTCACTTTGTTTTGCATACTTCTCAAACTGTATTTTAGAGGCTGCAGTACCAAATTTCTGCAGTCTTTATCATCTTATCTTATCTTATCTTATCTTATCTTATCTTATCTTATCTTATCTTATCTTATCTTCTCTTATCTCTTATCTCTTATCTCTTATCTCTTATATCTTATATCTTATATCTTATATCTTATATCTTATATCTTATATCTTATATCTTATATCTTATATCTTATATTATCTTATTTTTCATTCTGAGTGTGCACACAGAAATGCTGTCAACAAGTAATTGGTGAATTTGGGATAGAGATTTCTCATGGTCTTTTTTAGATGATATTAAATCCAAAGTTCTGTGGTAGCCTAAAAGTCCCAGCTTAAACATATAAAAAATAAAAACTTGAATGTAGAAAATGAAAAGTGTTTTTGTCATTTTACTTTAGGACAGGAAATAGGAAGGACTTATATCTTATTTCCTTATAATTTCCAGCTCATCATGTAGCTAAGTAAAAAATCTTTAAGAGTTGAACCCAGCAACACTGATGCTTTTTACTCATGTTTTTAGCTGTTGGATTAAAACGCAGGCTTGTATTAGGAGAGAAAATGAAAGTGTGTAGTAGGAACTCACTAAGAGAAGTCCTGAATAGCTGGTACCTGCTTTCTGATTGTGTTGAAAGTACTCTCTTTACATAAGAAGTTGCCTAACTGGCAAAATCATGCTCACACCCTACTCACCCCTAAAAACCACCCTAACTCCCCAGCAAACAAACAAAACAGCAACAACAGCAAAAAGAACCCAGAAAAGCCCCACAAAATTTCTTTTAGATTTCAAGGAAGTGTTTCATAAACTCTAAAATGATTCATGATTCAAAAAGTGAGATACTGCTAGCACAATGTCAGGAGAAGTTATTCTATAGATGCTAGAGATGAAGGATAAATTCTTTCTTTTCTTTGGCATTGATGTCTATTTATTTTGAAGAAAATGAGCAAATGGGTATAACACTCCTGTGCTATGTGCTCTAGAAATTTCCAGAGATCTTCAAAACGCAGTGAAAAAAGACTGGGAAAACCTGTTGCTAAACAGGGAGGTTGGTCTAGAAGGTCTCAAGAGGTCTCTTTCAATCTAAATGATTCAGTGATTCTCAATTTAACTGATGATAGACTCTTAAGTTTGCTTTTATATTTTTTTATGTTCTTTTGGTGTGTCAGCACAAGTGAAAAAAAATCTGAAATCATGACAAGGAAGTGTTAACAGCATGTTAAGAGAAAGAATAGCTAGTAAGTCCTCATTAATGTGTTACGTTAGAAACAGAGGAGCATAAAAGATGAATTAGTTCCCTTCTTTTGATGTTAATGGATACCAAATAGGGGGAGGGAATGGAGTATTAAAATTGCTATACCAGTAAATTCTACTGGGTCTTATATTATAAATCTTATTTTATAGATGTTCAGTACTTGCACCAATAATTCTTTCACAGGAATGCAATATGCACTGAAAACATTAGTCATCATAACAGAGCACATTAATACTTATGTTAAGTAACTCATCTCTGACACTAAAAGAACGTACAAGAAGATCTAGATTATTTTGCTACAGATCTTGAGAATTGAATTTGATTTTTTACTTCTGCTTTAAAACCCCAAAGTGTTCAGTTATCTGAAAACACTTCAGTGAGAGTAAGGTTTCTTGTGTGTTTCTTGTTCCAGCTGGAAGCAGGAAGAGCAAAAGATGCTGGACCCTTCTAGTGAAGATCTAGATCTTCAGTTCCTGTGAGTAGCAAGTTCATCCAAAATGTGTTTACTTTAAAGCATGATGCCTGTCAGTCTTCAATTTCCCCACTTGGGCTGCTTATGAATTATGCATCTTGCACAGTACATTCAATTTTATTCTTTGTTCAGTGCAGATCTGGAAATGTAAGTCTTTTGTATAAAGGGTTAGCAAGTAGATGGATCCAAAGATCCTTGAGATGTACTTGAGGGTAGTTCTACAGCTGAAATTGAAGAGAAATTATAGAAAGTATTCAGATTCAACTGTAAGAAAGGAACAAAAAGCTCAAATAATTGTGAAAGCATTTAAGGGAGGAAAACTGAGATTGAAATTACCCCAAACCTTTCACCTGTAAACCTAAAATCTTATCCCACTTTTTTATTAGGTATTTAAATTTGTGTTAATTATTATTTCCTGCATATTTAAGCCAGAAACCACTGGTAAGGTAGAAGGACACTTTGAGTACTTCTGCAGCCATTGTATTTCAGCACTCTGGACAGGATTAGGTTCCAGCCCGGGGATGTGCACTGGGTGGACCCAGAAGTAGCAGGTTCAGGCTCTCTTGTGTATAAGAATAACTGTATTTGTCATGCAATGCTACTGAAGATTGCAGTCCTTGTTTTCCAATGCTACTGAAGGTTGCAGTCCTTGTTTTCCGAACTCAAAGGAGATAATTCCTGTAAGCCTTAGTAAGTTATATCAGCTTCTTCTTGGGTCTGTGTACATCTTTGTGTAACTGCTGGTTAAGCTGTGCTAACTATCTGGGAGACATAGAATGACAGAGTATTTTGAGATGGAAGGGACCCACAAGGATCATGGAGTTCAACTCCTGGCCCTACACAGGACCATCCCTAAGAGTCATACCATGTGCCAAAGAGTATTTACTTTTTGAACTTGCTCAGGCTTGGTGCTTGGTGAACAGTTCCCTGAGGAGCGTGTTCCAGTGCCCAGCCACCCTTTGGGTGAAGAACCTTTTCCTGATATCCTCTTAAACCTCCCCTGACAAAACTTCAGGCCATTCCTTTGGGTCCTGTCACTGGCCACAAGAAGGCAGAGATCAGTTTCTTCCCTCTGCTTCTCCTCATGAAGAAGCTGTAGACCACAATGAGGTCTCTCCTCAGTCTCTTGGAGTAATGTATAAGGTCTAACTGGATATGTATGGAAAATCTGTGGCTATAAAATTCTCCAGTTTGGGTCAAGTGCTTGATGCTACTCAAGAACATATAGTCTTACTATAAACTATGCTGGTTTGAAGATAAACTGGAGTGAGGAATTAACCCCACACAAATACCTTGTGAGAGATTCCAAGTCAGAGCTTAATAATAGGAAAATAGGAAATTATTATTATTAATATTAAATTAATAATACAATTTAAAAGGAAAATTACAATAGAGGCAATAATACAGAAACACTGGCCTCAACTGACAAAGTCAGGATACAGCCTGTCACCTTGTTGGTCAGGGTGGTGGTAGCTGTCTAATTAAAAGGTGGTTACAGTCCCGTTGGAGTGATGGATGTGGTCTTGTTGAAGCAGCAATCCTGTGTAAAAGTCTGGTCCTTCTCCAAGGGTCCAGTGGTGGTAGCAGAGAGCTCTTGTCCCCTGGATATTCAGTGTGGTATCGTGGTGTCCCAAGCCCCAGATTATATCCAGGCAGGATTGTCTGGTACCTCCCCCGGAGCAGGGAAGGATGTAATTCTATGAGTAAATCTATGAGACCTTGATGGCCCATTAGCAGACATGGCCCCCTCAGGGTGGCTGCTGCTTCTCCAGGGGGAGTTGTAGTGGTTGAGTCATAGAGAAGAAAAAGAAACACTGCTCCACCCATTTTAACATCTCCGCAGAAGGTAACGTAGGTGGTGGTAGAATACATAGTTTGGCTACACCTTACATTGTAACCCAAGACACTATTAAATCAATTCAGAGACTAAACTTTGAGTAATATGGCCTCCCTTGACTTCTCTCATTCTTCTTTATCATACAACTTCCTCCCTTAATCCTGACAATCCATCTAAAGAAACAAGACAATTTTCCATGGAGAAGTCCATTGCATTGATGGAAGATTCTTAAGTTTGCTTTTATGTATTTTTTATACTCTTGTATAAAGCCGGTCTAGACTTAATCAACCATCCAGAAAATCTCTTTCCATTCTGAGAATTAATAGTTTATCTAATGAAGGTAGGAATAGTACAGGACTCATTGTAACAGACCATAAATATTTTTCCAAGTTTGAAATATGCAAGGATCCCAAAGTATTCCTTTCTCCTCCTGGCTATAAGAATAATTCCTCTTCTTGAAATGAAATCTCCCCAGAATTATAGTGCTCTCTACTTCCTTAATGTGTTTTATCGTGAGAAGACAGCTTCTATTTCTGTTCCAGACATCTGGAATCTGATGTCATCAACTTCAGCTTCTGTTGTCATACAACTCATTGTACAGCAATAGAATTCATCATACAACAAGCCAGTTGTGCACCAAGGAGGGCTTTGAAACAGATGACCTCCTGAGGTCCCTTCCAACTGAATTTATTCTATGACTATTTGTTTCTCCAACTTGTTTAGACAAATGAGGGCATCTCTGGAAGATGCCAGCCTTCAACTTCCTTCCATGACATTTCTAAGAGCCAGAAGGATAGTGTTTATTCACACTGTAATGCAAATGAATTAATAAAAATGCTTTTTGGTTCTTCTTTTGTCCAGTTATATTTAACTGATACCTGTGCCTGACTTGAATTAGGAATCTGCCTTCAACATTAAGTTTTGTTGAGCAGGAATGTACTTTTTCTTTTTGTCTCTCAAGTAATTGCTGATGTTGCCAAATAAGTAACTGTGTTTTCAGATGGGCTGGGAGAAAGGAAGCCCAGTTTCCATATAAAGGAGATTTGAAAAGAAAAAATTGGTGGTTGGTGGAAATATTCTGGAAAAGATGTGGCTTTCACATGAAAATTGACAATGATGATCAGACTCAGTATTTGAACACATTTAATACCTTCAAAGTGGTTCTTGGGTATGGTCATGATAGAAGGGGAGTTGGAAGGGGAGAAGATGAGAATGATGTATACTATGAACTTTAAAGAGTCATTCAGGAAGTCTGCGTCTGCTCTTTGATAGATTTTTTTGTCCATAACTGACAGTCAAAAAAAAATCGAAAAGAAAAAAAGAGAGAAATTGCAAGGGAGTTATTTTGGTTGGTTTCTTCTTGTAACAAAGCTGAAAATCAGTAGGAGTTTTCCTATTAATTTCTGTGAGAAAAGAACTGTCCTAAAGGACTCCTACAAGCACGTTTTTTAAACATTTGCGTTGAATGGTAAAAACAGGATCTAAAACTCCAGAAATAGTAACCGTCAACTCCGAAGAAGGAATATATCCTAGTGAGACATCTTGTGCCATGTGTGAATCTGCCTATTTCTGGCAATTTTGTCATCACACCCAGACAAATGGTGGTAATAGCCAAATGTAAGAATAATGACTAATACAAAATCCAAAGTGAGCATCCTCTAGGTTTTCCATATGGCTATAAACAGGATTAAATTCCTTCCTGAAATCTCCAAACTAATTTAAATTTTCCTTGAGCTATAATAACATACAAAACATTGATTTTTAGTGTACAATAAGATCTGCTGAAAGGTTATGTAAAGAAAGAAAGAATCACATTTCTTAATTTATCTTTTTAAAGTACTCTAATCCAGGCAATATAATCAGATAAAATTAATAAGAGTAATACAAAGTTTTGATAAAAATGTTAGCTAAAATATATGATAAATTAAAAAACCTCATGTTTCCTGTAGGAGCACACAGTATAGTAACAAAAAGCAAATCTTGTGATTTACATCTTTATGAAGTTTGATCCTGTTGTGCAAGAGATGGATAGTGTGAAAGAGCCCTTTTAAGGAGAGTTACATTTTTTATTCAGAACCTAATTTTTCTTATGCTCACAGAAAGCACATGTGACCTGTTAAATCCTATGAAAGTGGCTGGAGGCTGGAAGGCCAGTAGAAAGAGCACCCCCATTCCTTGGTCTCTGTATATCTATGTTTTGTTATGAACTCCTATTGCCATGGTCACCACACAAATTTTTGGTCAGATCCATTATAAAGTTTTTATACTCTACACTAGGCTTGTCAAGGTTAGGCAGGTCTGACAAATATGCCTAAGCAAGAAGGAAGTTATGCAGTTACACCCAGTTTCTTTTCTTTGCATAAATGGGGCACTTTAAAGTATTAATTTGTTGATCTGAAAACAATGTAGAGGACTATATAATTTTACTAATTTTCTAATTTAATTTAATGAAGACTTCATGAAACCTTTTTTTGAGGTCTGCAGATTATGCAAAGAGCAGCTTCTTGATGTCCATTTGTTTTATCTTTAGGATTACATGTTGGTAATTTTGAAAGAAAATTTTTAAGTAATATGTTGTTAAATATGTATAGTAAATCATAAGGTTTGGCAGCAGAAAATATTAAATAGGGACTTATTTTTGAATGCTTCAGAGGTGTTTTATGGTAAGAGAATGTCAGGCAAATAAAAGGAAAGTTCAAAGGGAGATCTTTCCTTTTAAGAGCTAAAGGAGAGTAAATGTCTTAGTAAATCTTAATAGACTTATGGAACTCTCTGATGCTTCTAAAGTTAAGCCACTCTAGTGAACCCCTAAGGATATAGCATTTTCACTGCTTCCAGCAGAATTCTTCAGAGCTGCTAATCACACAGGTTGCATGTTATGTGGACCATATAAAATTATTCTGATAGTTTTTATTAGAGACTGAGATTATAGGTGTAGTAATATGTGGACTATCTCGAGGGTGAGAGAAGACCCTGCCACCTTCCATCTCCTGGTCATCGTACACAAACAAAGACCTGGCTTTCTGGCTTGGCCATAACCTTGTTGTGTTATCTTTGCTGCTACTGTACTAGAACAGTACTAGAGAAGAAGAAAAGGGTATTGAGAAAGAATTGCCATGTAAATCTATCTCACCTGCACATCAGACAAAAAAATGAAGTGGTCAACCAGGAGGTAGAAGATCTGTGTGCTGGCTGTTCTCACTAAGGAACCATGCCCCCTGAAGCTTAAATAGTACAGACTCACTCTCCCCAGTTTAGGAAGCAAGCACTATGTCTGAGGCATTGTGGTACCTATAAAAAAAAAATCTTAAATTTTTATATAATTAGAAGAGCTATAAAGACTTTTAAGAGAGAATGTAACCTTTTTGATACCAGTTGCTGTATTGTTTTATTCAGTTATTTCACACAAAGCAGTCTGAAATGTAAGGATTGCCATTTTTGTGTTCATGGAAATTTCCATAGATAAAGAATTGGAAATTATGGGAAATCGTTGGTGTAAGTGGAGTAACAAAACTTGCCTCTATTAAATGCTTGCTTCCATTTACTTGTACCAAAGCATTTTTATGAAATTATTATTGTGAATGGAAAATTCAAATTGTCCTGGTTAAAAGACACAAAGGAGTTGTAGGGGTCACTGCTTCTATTTTCCCAGGAAGTAAAGTGAAAGATACCTGAGGAATAAAAGGCATATTAAAGTTTATGAAGGGATGTGAAAATAGCTGCTCTCAAAATAGTCTGATGTAAGTATCTTCCTCCTTTCTTTACCTGATAAGATGCTAAGTGTTATCAGTGTTTATTCACAGACTTTTCTGCATGAACATAAAGGCTTTGAAAAATTTCTGAGAAATTTTATTTTCAAATTTTCACTTCCATGAACAAAAGGATGAAATTGAAGCTTTCTATTTGGTAATTTTTTCCAGAAACCATTCATAGCTAGAAAAGCATAAAGAAAGAATGAAACCAAGTATCTTTGAATCCTATTTTAACTATATTTACGTTGTTTAAAACTTTATACACTCAACATGTCTTTATTTTAAATCAGACATGGATAATCCCAGCACTGTTAAGATCCATATATTTGAGAGATATGATTCTTTTTAAATGTTGATGCACATGATTGTCTATAAATTTAGTTTATAGATTATTTATTTCATAGCTTTATAGGGTATGTTTTGTTTCTCTTTTCTTGCGTATAATATACAAATAAAAGTACATCACTGTAAATCTCCAGTAAGGATTATTTTAAAAAATTTATCAGGGATTCAAAGTAATTTAAAACTCTTCCTGAAGACATTTTCCAATTTATTTAAGATTTGTTGAACTATTTAGAGACAAGGATATGCAAGGCAGTATAGACATTAGGATTCTCTTCGTAGTGGGAGATCGCCAAGGCTGACTAAAGAAAACTTAATACTTTAGTTCTATCCATGAGGCAATTTAAAATATTGATCATTACTTTACTGATAAAAATGAAGAGAGATGACCTATTCTCCCAGTTAGGTGGAAATTCTGAAAGACAGCTACAAAGTAGTAAAGCTGACATGATAGAGAGACTTTGTCCTGACGCTTCCTTCACCTGATTTGCTGGGTTTGCAATGTTTTGGCATAGAGCTCATGATATGGGCTACACACCTTCTGCAAATAACATGATACTGTGCTGCACTCTTTAAATGTATTATTCTGGATCTCTGTAAGTCTTTGGAGTGTTCTCTATTTCAGAGTTTGGAAATTACCTGCTTGAAAAATAGCTCTGGTTGAGCTAGGAAAGAACTGCTCTCCTAGTTGTTACTCCTCCTGTTAGAGTCCATAAGGTATGTTGAAATATGGTAGATTCCACAGCAGCAAGGAAAATGGTTATGCAGTAAGTTGTCCATTAGACAGCAAGAGAAATGAAAAATAAAGAGCCACAATTTTTAAACGTTTGGCTGTGTGAATGACTAAGTTAAATAAATAATCTAAATAAATTATCAAATAAATGTCTAAACAGGTTGTTTCCAAGCTATGACTTGTAAACTGATAGACTGACAATGAGTTATGAGGAGAAAGCATTTTAATATGTATAAGTAAATATCTAAAATCTAGACCTTTTTTTAGACAGAAGAAAAGTGAATAAATATAGAGAATTAGTGACATTGATTCTCTCATTGATTCCCACTACCACCCTCTTTTTGTAATCAAGTCTCCCTTTTAAATCTGTTTTTATAGCATTATGGAAGAAATATATTTGGTGCACAAATGGTTATAAAGTCTACAGCTATTTCAATTCTGTCTTAACACTCTGAGCAAGTCAATCAAGATACAGACTTGTATTACTGTCTCTAATGAGCTAAATAAAACATGTAGAACTACAGAAATGGAATTAGAGAAAACCTTTTTCCCCCTTATTTCAGTATTTACCTACCTCAGGAGTTCAGAAATTTTGCTATACCATGACACTATTCTTCTAGCAGAAAGTTTTAGCATTCTGGTATATTGAAAGCAATACTTCAGACTCCAATTTGTTCTCAGGTAAGAAGATTAATTTATATGCTAATTAATTTTCCGGGTTGGTTGTTTTCCTCTGCCATTGTCATATGTATGACTTGTTAGTAATCAATTTTTCTTTAACCTCTGTACACCAATTCTGATGGTACATGAATTCATTTGTTTGCTTCATGCCCTTCATTTGTAAACTGCGATATCTGTATTCTGTAGTAGAACCCAAACCTTAAAAGCCCCTGAACGCTTCTAATTTTTTTCTGTGTTATGAGTGTTGAGCACTTAGCAGAACAAGGCAATTAGGAAATAAATATCCCTGTTTAAACTGTTCCACTAAATTAACTATCATTAAACAGGGCTTATTTTTTAAACAAATGTCCACATATTCATGGAGATACCAGTCTATTTACTTTACTTGGAGGAGAAATTAGTTTAGTAGCCCAGTAGTATGAATGTTTCTGCATAGATTTTTTTCATTCTGCAAGAAACATACTGTTTCTTATATGGCTGTAAGATGAAAAAATCAAAGCACCGAGAGCATCATTTTTCCCTTCTCTCCTATTATTTTCCTGCAGTGAATCCAAATTAAAACATCTAACACGGATCTTAGATTTTTTTTCTTTCCTATTCTAGGTACTGGAATGAAGGAAAGACCTATGTGAACAGACATCCATCAAAATAAAAGAACCCCAAACTTCTCTATCCTGCTGAGGCATGGGTTTATTTGGTAAGTTGGATCATGCCACTAGATGCGGAACTCTGTGAAAAAAAGGTGGGAACCCCCTTTCTGAGGTACAGAGAAAAAGGAAAACTGATGGCAATACATTGCATTCCAGAAATTGATGTCTGGCTTGGTTTTCTCACTTCTATGTGCCAGGAAATTCTTAAAGTATTTTTCTGAAGTTAAGTGAACATACTCATCATGGCTTACTTGTGCCATTACGTCTCTGTGGGAAATATTTCATGAGGAAGTGTGTAAATATTTTGACTGGTTGTGCCTTTATTTTTGGAGTGCATTGCAAATGACTCTTGAAGGTATCAGGATGATGCTGTGGCAGCAGAGGCACGTAAGAGATTGTTAATATTTTCAATTGTTTTTTAGATTAATGGATCCAGCAATAGTAAAGATCCCACCATTATGTAAGCAGACTACAGTAGAAGAACACATACCTAGCACAGGCATATTCAGACTAACAGAACTGTGGCGGAGACATTTTTGTAGTATAATTTATAGCATGAAGAGAGACATATAAGGTAACCACTTGTTTTCATAACTGAAGGCATATTTTGTACTTTTATCCTTCCTTCTTGGCAACAATGTTGGTGTGGAATTTTTTCAGAATAGCCAAGAATGTTGACAAAGATACTTAACAAAGATACTTAACAAAGGTACTTAACAAAGGAGAAGGGTACATATGGCATTGTGTACATTTTTATCTAAAGTTATTTCAAACACACAAAGAAAAGTGCGATTTAATAAAATTAATATGTGTGTCTGCAAAGTAATATAGAAATAAATGTAAGTGGTAAAGTAGAAGATAATAAATGCATGTGAGTATATTCAAAGATTATAAATGTCCACAAGTCATGTCTGATACACTGGATCTAGAAACTATATAAAACCTAAAAGTTTTCTAACTGCTTTAATGATAAATATTAGTTTTGAAATCTTATGATGTAAACTTGAATTTCAGTATCATGCAATACAATCTTTGCTCAAATGCAATCAGATCCAATAACTAGGAAAACCATTTATGAAGAGGTGGTTAGACCTTTCTCATAGCCAGTTGTGGATTTAGACTTAGAATGATATCTTTTGTAAAACAGGGTATGAATATTTAAACAAAAAAAGCATTGTGAATTCCTTAGGTATTTTTGAATGTATATTTCTTGTAACAATTATACTAGAAGCCTGAATGATAGAAAATGTCTCAGTTGTGTTCCACTGGCCTGTTTAAAATTTTGCAGCTTATTTTATTCTGTAACTGACTTCATAGTTGGTTCACAACAGTGAGGAGATGGGGCAGAAGAAAATCACAATGCTACCACCTCTCTCTGTATGCCTAACTTTCTGTGATGCTGTAATCATTCCATTACCTTTTGGGCTCTAAAATAAATGGACTTAACTTTTAATTTTATGTAGCTCATAATTTTCTAGACTTGAGACTTTTTGTAGCTTCCTTCTGAACCCTTTCTAGTTTGTCAGAAACCTTTCTGAATCATGGAGAAATGAATCAGTAGAAGCCTCACTAATGCCAAACGTTGCCATTAAATCATTTGCTACTCCTACTTGATGTTTGCTAGACATTTCATCCAAGGCCCAAGTTAATTCATTTAGAAGACTGCAGTAAGAACATGCGTTTCAGTTAAATTCTTTGCCTTATTCTTGAAACTTGTTATTATTTTTCTCTTCTGTCATTTCTATTTCAAACAGGAGTAAGCAATTAAAATAAAATATTATGTTAAATAACATGAGAGAGCATTTAAGCTTAAGTTTATTTTCCTGTTTGACGCAGAAGGGATTTCTGTGTACCCTTAAACTGCATGCTTATATATTGTTCTGAATACATAAGAACTGCCAGGCTGGATTTTGAGGTCAACAGGTTAGTATTTTTGTCATAAAATTTGCATTGTGATATGGCACTAAATTATGAATATAAGGAAATCAAAATTATAGTGTTTTTTTTACTACACACCCAAAATATTCATGTGATTCTTATAATACATTTTTTGAATTGTCTGCATTTAAAACCTTATCCTTATTTAACTTTCTTAAATGTTGAAAGCATTAGTTATCTGGTACAATTTTAATGAAGAAGCAGCAAACAGCATTTTTCTCTGCGGCAGACAGTGTGTGACATTTCTCCATTTAAGATTCTACTCATGTGCTATCAGACAAATTCACACATCACATTATTCAGCATGACCTTAGAGAAAGTTCTGTATATTACTTCTCAAATTTGTTGTCTTTTTGTGGTGTTTGCGTAAGCATCTGTAAAGCAGCACATGCTCATAAACTAGTTTTTCCTTATTTTGAAAAATTCATATTGAGATGCCTTCGTTTGCAGAGATCTCATTTTTTCATGACTATTTGAATACTTAAGGTGTTGAAAACTGGTTTTAGCCCAGTGCTCAGACAAGGAGAGGAACTTTATTTAACTGAATAAAGGAGGAGAATGAAGTTGTAAACAATAATGGACAATTGTAAACAATAATGTAAACAATTGGGGAGATGTTTGTGTGCATTTTGTGCAAATAGGGAGGGCAGGATTTGTTTACAAATAAAAAGTAAAGAAGAAATCTTCAAATTAAATCCTGAAATGTAAAAAAGAAATACTGAAGTATTTCATGTCAAAAATATTTTTTATCAATATATGGGCATCATTTGCAAAATGGCAAAGGTTGATGACTGCATCACTTCAGAGAATTAATAAAAGTTCACAAATGCAAATACATATTTAGGATATAACTGGTTCTTTTGCTTCCATTGAAACCTCTTGTTTCCCTTTTCCTTGTTTTGTTGCCTCATTTTTCTCCTTCTCAGTTACATATATAACTCACAAAGCAACTAGACCTACAGAAAAATTTTTAGTGCTTAATAACCTCTGAACAATATTTTTGTTGCAGGTCCTGTCTAAATTTCTCAAGTAAGATTTCTGTTCTTCACTATTTAAGAGGAGAATATGTGATTGAAGGACCAGAGCTCCTTTTTGTTTTGTTCAGGGGTCTTTTTTGCTGTAAGCTTGCTCCTTATACAACACCTTTTTTTTTTCTTCTGAAGAAGGGCACCAAATAATATTCTGGAATCAATTGTGAAGGAAGAAAAACAATAATATACTTTTGTGGGAGTGCATTTTTTAATTTTAGGTTTCATTCATAAGTTAATGTTCTTTTGTAAAATGGTTTGTTCTCTGT
>JBBMKD010000216.1:761253-794260 GCA_037834095.1 Argya squamiceps | reverse complement strand
CCCGAGCGAAAAAGAGCCCACTGAAAAGATAGATTGTTACCTGTGCCGAGGCTAGCCGGCTTGAAAAACAGGCACGGCAACATACTTTATAATATCATGAAGTATGGATAATTCAGGAACTGCATGAGTTGTAGTATGTGCTTGTTTTTTCTCAAGTTTTGCTACTTTCTACTCAAAAATAGTTTAGCAGTACATAGATTTAGGTAGAGAAAAATCTATCCTAGATTTTTTTCTGAGCCTGCTGATGTGCATATATGACTTTTTAATTGAATAAGGATTCTTGGTGACTTAATCTTGACAAAATCAATAGTTTTCTGTTTTTGTGCTACAGTTCCCTGTCTGTAAATGTGACAATGCTGCTTGTTTGTCGACTTTGAGTTGAACTACAGTGTAGTTAATCTGTGCAGTGACACAGAATTGGACTTGGGTCTTTTCTAGTGTCCTCTATTCTCTGTACTACAAATAAGGTTATTATAACAACATTATTAATAATTATGGATTATTAATAATCCTTCTTTTAAAACAGGATTTCAGACTAAATAAAATGAAGTTTTTGGTGAATAGTACCCAAAAAGTAGTGTAAACCATATGTTAAAACATAGAGATTTGGAAGCAGACTTCTACCAGCACTTTAAAAGATCATTGTTCTCTTTGTTTTCATCTGTAATCACAAACACTTGAGGTAATCTTGCTGGAATTAGGCAGGCACTAGTTTCACCTAGCAGTAGATGCAAATCTACCGTAAAAAAAGTGTTCCAAGAGGTAGAATGTAAGGAAACTTTGGAGGCCTTGGTTCTTTATCTGAGGTTCCACACTACCACATGTGAAATGGGGATGGAAAGAGTAGTTCACTCCTGAACAGCTGATTTCTAGGCTGAAGGGGAAACCTCCACACTAAGTTGTACAGATTGTGCTGGAGTACAAGGCCTGTACTTGCAATGTACAAGGAAAAAATTTGAATGAGGAAGGTGCAGGCAGTTTAGCAAATCCTGCCTTTGCGTGAGTTTCTCATATCACAGAAGATACATGATCCCACTGAGGTGAATATGAACAAGAAATCTTTTGTGGTAAGAGTGCATTTCAACTCTTCATGGTCTAAGAAAAATGATTTATTTTCTCTTTCTTTTGGAGATATCAAACAAGCACCCTGAAGTTCATGTATACTCAAGTTAAATGCAAATATGATTTTCTTTTGATTACAGTAGAATTGTATTTTGTTGGAGTTTATTATTTTATAATAACGTTGCATTTGCTTGTGACTTTCATAAAAAGTTTTGTTATGAGTGATTTGATAGACATAGAAAGAATATTCCATTCAGTCAATCTATTTTCTAAATATAAATTTCAATTTTCTTAGAGAAAACAGAAGATTTTGCCTTTCTTTGATCATTGCTGCAGAACGTAGATCTTGTGTCTACCCATTATGGAATTTCTGAGGTAGACTGAATAGCACTGAAGTCCTATGGGAAGGTAAATAAAGCTAAGAGGAATACCCTAGAGTTGAGTGCAGTGGGTGAAGTTCTATAAATCTTAACAAATAATTAGTGTTTGTCTCTGAAAGGATTGTGTAAGCAGCAATAAAGCCAGATGACACTCTCTTCTCTATTGTCTCAGAACTGTTTTAGCCCATTTTGGGATAAGCTACAGGTAGTATATACCAACAATATTTCTGTTGAAATATTTTTCAGTTAGAGAGAGAGAATTCTCCACAGTCCTTGGAGTTTTTCATATTACACTTAGTTATACTAATGGTTAAAAATGTCAATTCTCTATTTTTCTAGATCCATGTTGCTCTTAAAAGAGATTTTACCTTAAAAGATCTTTTATTACATTACTAATCCCTGTGTAGCTACTTAGCACATTAGATTAAATCACCTCTTAACCTTTTCTTTGCTAAGATAAATTGATTTAAATTCTGGAAACTGTCTCTAAAGTATGTTTACCAACCTTATAATTGTCATTGTGATTCTTTTCCAAGCCTCCTCTTCCTCAGCAGCCTTCTTTTATTGAAATACTAAGCCAGAAGATTGCATTTTTTATTGTATTCCTATAGCTGTCATCAGATATTAGCTTCCCCCCTTATTTGGAGTCCTACTTTAGGTATCTTGACTTTTGTTTGTGGGCTTAATCACAGCTGTTTATCATAGTAAATGATATTAATGAATGATTATCCAAAACTTTTTCTGGTGTTACATCCTGTAGTTGATTTAATTTTCCAGCTACATCTAAACTTCTCTTTCTCCTTGAAACTGATTAAACTCCAAGATTGCTCTTCACTTGTCCTCTTTGTTAACTGTTTCCTGAACCTTTGATTCACCTTTGAGTTTTCTTACTCCTGATTTTGTTCTTGTTTTCTCCCTGCCAAGTCACCAATAAAATTGCTGAAGAGCACATGCACAAGAACAGAATTTTAGAAATGTGTACCCATTTACCAGCAATTATGCTTTAAGATTTGAGACCTCTCCACTTAGACGCAATGTTTAAAATAAATGCTGTTGTCTTTTATTTTAGTAAATAATAATGATAAAATTATTAGAGAACAGTTTCTAACAAATATTAGTAAAGAGCCATTTCCATAAACTCTTACTAACAGGAAGTAATTATACTAGTATTTAGTTGTTCTTCTTTTTATCCATGATCAGTGCCATTATTCAATCTTTCTTGTTTACCCTTGAAATTCTTCAGTTATCTTTTCTCTAATTTCTATCTCTTTTATTACTTTTTTGTCCCATCTGGAAGAGAGCCTTCAAGAAGAGGTACAGCTGAGCTCAAATTTAACTTCTTGTCAAATCTGCTCGTATATGTAAAACTGTGAGGTGGTGCAGTGCATGCTTTAGGTTTTTGAATTTGTATTTGTATTTTGTTATTTGTTTGTAATGGTATGTCCCTTTCACCCCCCATTCCCAAACCCCTCTAGTATCACCTTGATGTAACCCCAACCCCTTCCCTTTTCCCCATTGGTCCGAGGTTTCTTCCCTGCCCAGGCTGATTCCTGGATACTTAAGAGAGAGAAACTGAGGCCGAGCACATGTTCTGGCTTCTGGTTCTGGATTGCTCTGGCTCTCGGGCACATGCTCTGGCAAGTGGTCTCCTAGCACATGGAGCCAGGACAGAAATAAACACCTTTTCCAACCCAAGCCAGAGACCTGCTCCTCATTTCCAAGCCTCATGCATGCTTCCAATGAGCAGATTTGGAGGAACTCGCACAGACTGCTATAAATTGGTCTGGGAGGCTGTTTGGCTGGTTAAAGCACTCCCACAGACACGCCAATTTATAGTGAGGGAGTGGCAATTTACATCTTTTGTTCTTCTCTGCTTTCACTCCTCCCTCGCTTAAGGCAGTAACTGATTTCTGCAGTGATACTTGAGGGAAATATCTCATCACTTACAGGCTACATTCTTGGGAAAGATGCAATGCTTGTTCATTAAAACAAACAAAAGGAATACGTAATCTGAAGATTATTCTGCATCTACTAACAGATCAGTACATGCAATTTTATTTAGTGCAAAATAAGTTAAATTCAATGCTTCTTGAATTGAAGATTTACCTACTTTGGACATCCCAATCCACACACAGCACAAATTGAACAGACTATTTTGTAGTTATATATTGCTTCCCCTCAAACACTTTAGATAAATGGAAACAATTATTTTGTTCTTTAATGCAAAAGCAAATTAAATGCTGATTAACATTCTACTTCTGTTTTATTTGTTGGGCTGTTTTGTCTGTTGGGCTGTTTTGTCTGTCAGGCTGTTAATCATAGAATATCCAAGGTTCCTTTGATTTTCAACCTGTTGACAAGTCAGAAACGTGGCTTTTAATTTTGCTTACTCATTTTCTCTTAAAAAAGAGTGTGAGGATTAATTTTATTAGAAGCAGAAAAGCCTTTCCCATGAGGCTTCAATTTAATAAAGAAACAATTATTTTATAACACATGCATGTGAATGTAAATCGTGTATCCCATAATTCCTCCTTGGCTTTGTGTAACACACCTAGAATAGTTCCAAATGTATTTTTGTTTTGTATCCTTGCACATTTTCATCTATGTTGTTGCTTTAAAGTCTTCCTGAATAGTCCAGCCAGCTGTCCCTTAATATGTATTTCCTCTTTCACAGGTCCTAGATAAATGGTAAATTGTCTATTGTTGTCTTGATGCAAGAATTTGTAGGTCTGTCTCATCATACTTCTGGAGACTTACCAAGTTGCCTCTAGTTTGTGTGTGAATGCCACTGACCAGATATATAGCCTTATTTCTTAATATACAGAAGACAGAGGGATGTTACCTTAGTATACAGAGAGATGTAAAGGGAAAATGTTGAAAAAGGCATAAAGACATCATTGTGACTTTACATATCTCTGAAATTCTGTGATAGGTTGTATTCTTAGCACTGCTATAGCATCAACATAAATGTTTTTTTAGTCTGAATACTGGGTAGCAGATTCTTCATAAGTCTAGCAGAGACTGTTTTAGAGGGTGGGAACTGTATGTTGGTCTGGGAACCAAGGGATGTTGGTCTGGGAACCGAAAATTATTTGGAAGCCTCAGCGATTTAATTGTAGATACCTGAAGTACCAAATGTTGACAAATACTCAGGGAAAAATCTGTAATACAAGTAAGATTTCTGGTTGTAGTTTTACAAGTCATTAATTCTGACTGCCAAACAAGACCTATGTAACTTGTAATATGGGCTGAAATCCACTTCAGATATCCGTTAGTACAGAAAATGTACCTCTCAAAGCTCATAGCCATGAACACTCTCCTGTAATATAGTCTTGTTAATTAATGAATGAAAGAATTATTTCTTTCACTGCTCTCTCAAAGTTGTATTTTGAGAGTGAAAATATATGTGCTTGCTTCAAAATTCTGTGAATGTGGAGGCCTAAAATTCTTCAAGTGTTTATACTCCCTTAGTTCTGTTTTATGATGGTTTTTTGGCTTTTTTTAAATTTCTGAAAACTATTTGCATTTAAAAAAATCCATGAATGATAGATAACAGAAAGAACAATAGATCCTGAAAGAAAAATGCCCCCCCCCAATATTTTAAGTTGCAAAGTAAATATGGTGGGGTTTTTTTTATTTTGCTTCTCTCACCTGTTGGAGGCTAAGCTTTGGAATCTGGTTGAAGGCTGCTATTCCATCATTTCACACAGAATGCTAAAATAGGTGTGAAGTGAAAGAATGCTCTAAAGTTATGTCTATATTGCAGTTGTGAATATGCATCTGAATTTATAAAAATGATGCTGTTTATTAAATGGTTGGGGTTGTGTGTATATATATACAGACATACACTTATAGTATTACTTGAACATGGCATAAAGAAGGAATGTTAAGTTTGTGCTGCCGTGGCTAGGGAAATTCAAACTTAAAATTGCAAGTACCAGGAGACTTAATACGAAATCTGAGCTAATTTCTAGGAAAGATATGTAATGTAGTTCAGACTAACTAAATGAAAGTGAAATATTTTTCTGTGTGTGTTTACATAGTATGATTTAAGTGAGATTTAATAACTTAGAATGTGTGTTTGTGGTTTTCTAGTACTCATAGGTAGCTTTTTCCTAGCACCTGGATAGATAGAGATGGAGAGAGAACTTTCAGCCTATCACATGACCTAATGAAACAGAAAATTTCTTCCTAACAGTACCTGGGGCTTTTTTTATGTTCCCATGAAATGCATGTTCAACAAGCAACAGATGTAGATTATATCATCCAACAGAAAGCTGATTGAGACTGAGTATTCTCATGACAGTTTTTTTGTTTCCTGGTCTGTTATGCATTTCCTTTTTTAGATGATAGGGGTTTTGTAGCCTTTTGAAATATAATACTATAAATACATTTATGGCAACCTTAAATTTTCTCTGTTTTTTCCTGAGAATTTACCTTTTTTATCTCCTGATAATGAACTTTTCAGATATTGATTAATTTAAGAATGTGTAGATGTTTTTCATTTGGGGAGCTGTCATAAATTTCATGGTCAGAAAATCTGTGTCATATAATCAAATATATTTTGAAGGTAAAAATTGGCTTAGATGCGTTAATTGTATAGAATAGAAGTCCTGCTTCAGGTATCTAAATAGAAGTAATTTTTTGACAACACTAAAGAA
The DNA here is from genome assembly GCA_037834095.1 of Argya squamiceps. NCBI lineage: Eukaryota > Metazoa > Chordata > Aves > Passeriformes > Leiothrichidae > Argya > Argya squamiceps. Next base: position 788,157 of record JBBMKD010000216.1, on the reverse strand, counting down.
AGGTTTTCACAGCTTTTTATTTCCACTGAAACTTTGTCTGATGATGTATTTTTCATTTGCCTTGCCTTTAATTACATCGTGTTTCTTTCCCTTTACTTTCTAGTGTTCATTATGATCATGTGTAAGTGTTCAACAACTTATTGTGCAATTAATACTATAAAATAAACATCAGTTAGTAAGTACAAACAATCTTTTATGCTTAAAGGGTTAGTGGTGAGTTAACTGTGGCAGATGTCTAATTGCAGCAAACAGAAAACACCAGCTCTATTATTTTTCTTCCATTTAAGCAAAACATCTATTTGGAAGTAGAGGACATGCTGTTTTGACCACTTGAACAAAAAAAAACAGCAAAAAAGGGCTGGGAAAACAAAAAAATATTCCAATATAGTTAGAAATACAGAATTTATGAAGAAATGTATTCTGAGATGGGAATTATTGAGAAATTTTTGTGCAGGTTGGATGTAAAGTTGTAAAATAACAATATGGGATAAAAAGGGAAAACTAAGTTAAACTCTGATGGTTGTATTATAATAGAGAGATCCAAGTAGTCGTAGGTGAGAGCAGATGAAGCAGAGTAGGTTAGGCAATGAAATGATATCTAGGGCTGTATCTAGAAATAGAATTGGTAGAACTGAGCTCTGGAGTAGCCAGGTAATGATCAATAAGACTGAGAAATCATCTTGTGATTTGTTGTAATTTTGAACCTAAAAAAATAAATTTAAGATGGAACTGATTTCTCTATGAGATCTTCAGTTAACTGTGAAGTTAGCAACTGTGCAAATCTTCAACTAAAATGCCTTCTTGTTCAAAGCAAAGTTGTTGAAGGGTTTCCTTAAGAAAAAAGATAGAGAAAAAGGGAAAATAAGTTACTTGAATATGGGTAAAGAATACATGGTTTAAGGAATTGTATTTTTGTTAGACTGCGCTGACCTCTTACCCCTCCAAAAGAAATAATATAGCATGGAGGTTAGTAATTGCTAAGTAAGTTGGAGAAAGTTTCTAATCCTGAAGTGTTTCTAGATAATGAATCCGATGTTGTGTGTATTTTTATTAAGAATCAAGACATGTCTAGCTCAGACATTTGAGCCAAGAACACAAACAAAACCACTCTGCATTCCCAGGGCACAGTGACTAATACTTCCAGTGAGATCTCAGCATTCCCTTTATAGATCAGGTGTTAATGTACACTGACATTCCTACTTGCAGCACTGAAAATTAATATCAATATGGTGGGCTAAATAAAGTCTTACTCTGGAGCAGCAAATACTTTTGGCATAAAGGACAAGGATTTTAAAACCTTTCTGCTCATGTTGAGTCAAAGTCTTTGATGCTAAAAATAAGAGTTTAAAAGCCTTCACAAGACTGCAGATTGCTTATACTTCTGTGGATATGCTCAAGTGAAATGGATCATCATGCTGGGGTAGCTGAATTACAACAATGGACCCATAAAACTAGATGGTGGACAGCAAGTTTTATTATAATTTTTTCTCATATGAGACTTTGTCTATAGTGTGTTCTTGTGTAGTGTCTCTCTTAAACATCAATGATATTCTATATCTCCAAGTTTCTAAAGAGTAGATGATTGCAGCATCTCTAAGTAGGTTGAATGTCATTACTGACTTCCATTTTTTCATTTGAACATTATTCTAAAATTTTATTTTATTGCAGTAGGAGAGAGACTCACCTCTTTTTTTTCTCTTCTACTGTTTCACCCCCACTATTTCCCCTAACACCTTCATATGTGTGTAAATTACATGATCAGATTAGAATTTTATATTTCTCATGAATGTGTAGAGGAGCTCTGTAGTAAGGTTTTCTGTTTTCATTCATGGGAAGGGCTCCTTTATCAATTTCCAAATCAAATTCTCTTTGAAATCAGCTTCTCTCGCTCTACCTCGAATATCAAAATCTCTAGCCACTTGTTTGCTCTTGCTTTCAGGTTTCCTCATCTGTTGAAATATGTAATCTTCTCCAGATGTTGGCTTCGATTTTCATATGTTCAATGAATAATCATATTTCCAATATTTTTTCTGTTTAGGACTTTACTTCTTTCAGTGGCCCTTGTTTCTTTCATTCTTCTATTTATCTCAAGTTGGTGGAATTCTCCCTCCTAATTACATTTTCAAGGCAAGTGTACTATTATTCTGAATCATTGTCACTCTGCAGTAATGCTTGTTGTTGTCTGCAATTTTCCTTAAATTTCTCCGAAATTATTCACATAAAATCTAAGCTGCAAGTGGATCAATGATCTGCTTATTATTGATATATTTTCCTTTAGTTCTTGCTGTCCCTAAACTTATTCTTCATAAATCCACACATGGTAACATTCCAAGACCTCATACATCTTAGATGGCTACTGTTACATTGCATATCTAATGTAAGGTTATGTAAGTCATAGGTAAAGGGTTTTCCCTTCTCTAGGAAACTGGGTTTTATGACTTCTGTAAATATAAGAGAATTAAAAATTTAGGGGTACGTTTTCTGTTTGTATATACAAGTAGTTTAGATTCAAGCAGTTGTTTTGGAGGTTTTATTTGAATTACTGCCTGTGGTGGTGCCTCCCTCCCTCCAGGCCACACTATGATCTGAGAAATGTTTGTTAGGACTTAGCCTTGAGGAGCAGTGCATGGGCTGAGCTCCTCTGGAGCTTTTTGGAAACACTCTCTGTTCCCAAGACTAACGCTGTCTAAAGAGCTCCTGCTTTATTTTAACAAAGAACTTTGGAAATTGGTTTTTTTGCCTGAAAAACAGCCCATGTGGAATAACATTTTGATATCAAACTTCCAACGAAAGTTACCAACCCAAATTGGGGCCAGGGTGGAGTAATACTATGACTAAAGTCCTCTTTCTTGTGGGCCTATAAACAGCAGTCCTAAGAGGGACCCTTTGAGCCCTCCTGGACCACAGCTGAGGTGCTCAGCTCCATCTGAGCACCTGTCAGAATCAGACAACTCCAACTTTGCTGTGGTTGGAGAATCACTGACAAATGATGGTGACAGATTCTGGGTTGATACTTCAGTCCTCAAGGATCAACCTTTCACCTGCTGAGAAGATGCAAAGGCATCTGATGTGAATATTTCACTGAATTTGAGGAGAATTTTTCATGGGCATATATCTTGTATATAGTCTTTAGATCTGTGTGCATGCAACTGTGAATATGCTATAGCACAGCCACTACAAGTGTTGATCATGCCCTTCATGACAGGAGCATGGCTATCAATGGCTATAAGCATTGATATATGCCTATATATCACAGACATATGATATATATAGGAGGAGGTTGCCCTCTACATCAAGACAGGGATTAAGCCTGAAGAGCTGTCTCGGAAGAACAGCCATGAGCAGGTAGAAAGCCTGCAGGTAAAAATCAGAGACAGGCAGAATGGCAACTTTGTTGTTTGGGGTCTACTACAGCTGCCTGACCAAGGGCAGGCTGTTGATGAAGCATGCTGCTCACAGGCCTATGCCGTGCTTGGGGCCATCAGTCCCCCAAAATCTCCTGGAAAAGTAGCATGGCAAGCTGTAGACAATCCAGGAGACTTCTGGGAGTTGTGGGGGATAACTTCTTAAGCCAGATGATGGCTCTAACAGAGGGAATGCAACAATAGATTTGATGGTCACCAACATGAGTGAGCTAAGGGATGTCAAGGAAGTAAGCTAGCTTGTAGTGATCATGCATTGGGGGAGTTTGCAGTCTTGAGGAATACAGGTCAGCTAAGGTGTAAAGGCCGGCTCCTGAAACTTAGGAAGGCAGACTTCCAGCTCTTCAGGGGTATTGTCAGAGGGGTTCTCTGGGAGACTACCCTTGGGTAAAAGGGAGCCGAACAGAGTTGGCAGATCTTTAAAGCCTTCCATAGAGTGCAAGAGCTAGCAATTCCTAGGAGCAAGAAATTGGACAAGCAAGGCAAGAAGGTGTGGTTAAGTAGAGAAATGCTGGTCAAACTAAAGGGCAAGAAGCAAATGCACAAGCAGTGGAAACTAGGACAGGTGACCTGGGAAGAATGTAGAGAAGTATGATTGTGTAGGGAGGGAATGAGGCCAAGGCAAAACTGAAACTGAACCTGCAAGGGATGCAAAGAATAACAGGAAGGGCTTCTGCAGGAATGTTAATTAGAAAAGAATGGTCTACGAAGATGTACCTCCTCTGATAAAGAGTGCTGATGAAAAGGTAACAATGGATGTGCAAAAGGCTAAGGTACTTAACAACATTTTACAACAGTCTTCAATGGCAACCTCTCTTCCCACACCTCTTGAGTGGATGGACAGCAGATGGGGCCTGGGAGAGTAAAGGTTCTCACACTGTAAGTGAAGATCAGGGATTTTCATGTGACCACCTAAGGAACCGAAATGTGCACGGGTTTATGGGAAACAGTGAGATGCATCCCAGGCTTCTGAAGGAATTGACTGATATAGTTGCCAAGCCACCTTCCATAATATTTGAAAACTTGTGCCCATCAGGGGAAGCCTTCACAGAGAAAATTTTTTAGGTCGATTCTGGTTTTAGTTTGATTGTTTTTACTCTGCCTTTTCTCTGTGTGCTTTAACCATCTATAAGCTGTAGACTAAACCTTGCCAACAAACTTTGTCATGCTTTCATTTTTGTATTAAATCTGCTTTGGTGGTGTTTCTTTAAGCAACCTTAAAACATTCATTTCCAACACAGCCCATGTCTGGATATCTTTGGATGAGACGGGGTTTTTTTTACAATGCTTTTTGATTACGGAACCCTAAACATTTTAGGCAAAACGTGCAGGGAGATGTTAAGAAATTTCATATGCAAACTAGTGTAGATTTGTTTTCTATACTATACACTATAGACACCTTCTGCATTGTCAGGTTTCATGGTTTCCATAAAAAATGAAAAATGACTGAATTATGGCAGGTGTGTGATCACTGATGGTGGTTGGTGAGATGAATTTGGAAGGGTTTTTGATTTTTTATCTGTTGGAACTTGAAGATGTGAGTACGCAAGGTATAGCAACTTGCATTATATAGATCTTGCATTGCAACTACTTTTTCCCCACTGGCACTGGCCTTTTGGGCCAGTGCTAGAGTAACTTACAAACTTGTAGTGGAGCACTTTTGCCCCCAAATGGTAGCAATGGACAAGTTTATTAATTTGGGAAAACTACTGTATTTTAGTTGATGTCAAAAGTGCTGTGACAGTTCATGCGAACTATTTATATTGCCTTTATGAATGTTATTCCTTTGCACACCCCCAAAACAGACAGATTTGGTCATTCACTTCTATTTGCATTTCACTTATGATTGGTATCTGTTGTCTGTGGATAACTGAAGTAGCTACTCTTGTGAATAGCCTACAGGATATGGTAGTTAACAAACAGTTTTTTATTTATTTTTCACTCTTCTCAGCCTCTGAGGTTTTCTTCATAACCTTTTTTTTTTACTTTTTTGGATCCATAATGCATTCTGTCTCTTCAGTGTTTTTTTTAGTGAACTAAATAAAAGTTGTTACAAGAACTCCAGAATAAATATAAAAGGAAATATTTATTTTGGTGCACACTCTCCTTTAAGTGCACTGTTGGAAAGGAAAGGGCCTTCTTCCTAGCTCCTCTCCCTCGTGTACCCTCAACAAGAAATTCCAACAGATATATCTTTTCCACATATACTGTGTTTGCAGCAACAAAGAGAAACAAAGCATGACTCATCGACCAATTAGTGGCTGAAATGGCCTAAGGGTATGTCGTGGGCCAGTTACCTGCCCAGGAAGCTTCACAGGTAACCTTTTAAAGGAATTGCTTGGAAGTGCAGACACAAGTCTCCACTTATTAGGGAAAATGTTGAATTTTTTTTTGTCTTCCTGAAGTGTTATCTTCTGTTACTTGTACCCAGTTAGAGCAGTGTGTTTTGAGCTACCTGTACCTTTTTCCCAACAGGTATTAAAAATAAATCTTGTAAAGCTGTTTCTGATTTCAGTGCCAGCAGCTTAAATCAGTTTGTGCCAGTTAAAGGTGATAGACTTCCTTCTTCTCTCACTTTTTAGGGATTCTTCTCACAATTTTGTGGAAGAAATGCGTTTGTCTCATTTTCCCTTCTTACATGGGTATAAGTTTAAAAGTACTATGCAGAGGGAAATAGGAATGTTAAAAAATTTGAAAATAACCAAAGATTTCCTTCCACGTGCGCTCTTTCTTTATAAGTAGGTGATAGAAGGAGAGGCTGCTGTGATATCTGAACCAATGTGTTGTGTTGATCAAAACCACTATGTGTACTGGCAAATTGTCTTAATTTTTATGCAAAATAGGAAAAAAATCCACAATCTCATATTAAGAAAAGCATTAGTTGTAGTCAGCAGAATTTGATAATTTTGTGGATGTTTTGTTATGTATCTAATTCTAACAAATTAAGATGTAGCAACTTTCCTTGCGGATTTGTCTATTTACATGTTTGTTTCTTACAAAGTGTTTATTAAAGGGACAATTTGGCACAAAAATGTAAAATAGTTTTAAATACACCTTACTTAGTTGAACTTTCATGTATTTCCTTCCTCATAACTTTTTGTTTCAAGGAGCTGACTTGAAATTTTTGTCTTTGGAACCAGGCTGTTTGTAAGTACCTTGGACTCCATAATAAGCTAGAATCAGTTTATATGTCTCTATTTGTTTACATATTTGCAATTTGCAAGGCCATGTTGGGTCGTCATGTCACGTAATGAAAGATCTCTTTTTTTTTATCTAGCTACCTATCCTAGCTATACCTATCCTCTAACCATCTTAGCATTCACTGGCCTGTCCTATGGAAAGGCAAAAACATTAACTAATGGGTGTAGAGCCTAGATGCTCTTTTTTTATTCTTGAAGGAGTTCACATAATAGCAAATCCATGTACTCGTCAAAGCTGTCTGGGGTGTATGAAGTGATATTTGTGTTGCTCTTTGTCATTGTAGGCTGTGCAGTGGAACTACTTGTTTGGGTTACATCAGGATTTATATTACACCGTGTTCCTATGGACATTATCTTCCTTTTCCCCAGCAAAGATCAGCCTATCGAGTGTGTATGTTCTGTGGGATGCTGTATGGGGAGGAACAGCAAATTCCAAAGTTGTCTTTTTATTTACACTACTGGTTTTTTGTTTGTTTGGTTGGTTGGTTGGTTGGTTTTGGTTTGGTTTGGTTTGGTTTGGTTTGGTCTTTTGTGGTTATCTGGTTCTGTTTGTGAGGGAAAACCAGGTGTTCAGTTTGAAAAGACAGTGACGGAGAGGTGAATGTGATTGAATCAGGAATTTCATGGGTATCTATTTGAAGAATGGGATTACCAAAAAAAAAAAGCAAAAAAGATTTGGAGAATGGAAAATTAATTTTTTTTTAAAAAAAGAGTGTGTTTATTTAGCTAAGGTAGTAGTTTAGAGTGGTAGTGACTGGACTGCAATATCAAAATAATGTTTCTTTCCTCTCATCGATGTCTTGAAATGTCTTCTGTTTCTTTTATATTAGAACTCAATTTTAATGGGAGTTCAAGGTCTCTGGTTTTCCTGGGTGGAATGTGGTCTACAAAGTCAAAAATCTGCTATAAGTTGAAGCTACAAAGTAATTTATACTATAAACTTAAGAATTTCTCAGTAAGCTTGGAAACATGATTATAATCCTCAAATTTTTTCAAAACATTTACCTAAGCTTTGATGCTCCTTTTTTCTTCCATTTTTTTTCTGCAATTGTCAAAGAAGTTTTTTTATTTCCTTCTTTATCACTTGTGAAAAAACACTTTCCATTTTCATCATCATCATGAGAAAATGGTACCATTTTTGATAACTAACAACAATGGAAGAGATAGGAAGAAAAAGGGTCTTCAGGTGACCAAGCAGATCTCTCTTTATGCAAAATTCTGTAACCTCAAATGAGGTACAGAGATGATATGAGCCTTCTACCAAATGTGTTTGCCTCCTACTCAAAGCGTGAGCCCTGACAAATCTGGTGAATATGTTAAAAATGTACACATATAAATTTATATAAATTATTGCTTTTGTTGGTCTTACCTATACAGACAGAATTCAAAATTATGCAGTGTGCAGCCTACTCAAACTAGAGACCTGGTTCTCTTTCAACATGCAGAGGTTCCCCAGGGGTTACTGTAATCGTGGACTCAAGCATCTCTAGTAATACAGGGTCTCATCTGCTTAAATTCCTTATGCTTTGTGATAACAGAACCAATATCAACAGAGCAATCTATTTAAACAAAGGAAAACAGAGTGGAATCAAAGACTATTCTTTTTCCAAACCATTTAGTTGCATATAAATAAGCAGCTTATTCAATATTTCTGGATTTGTTATTCTTGGCAATGGTGTATACTTTGTGCCAGGTAATAGAACCATTTTAATTGGCATTGTCATTTTTCTAATAATAGCCCTTTCTGCCAGAATACTTCCCCCACGCCCTCAGCCTCACAGGCAGTGATTTGATGCTCCTTAATATAGGCAAGTTTGTGTTATGATGCTTTATCCAGCTTCCATTCATTTTTAGAACACTGTCATAATTTTTGTCTGCTTTAATAAGAATGTGGTCTGCACCTTTAGAATGTGCTTGCATCTGTCTATTTATATCAGTCTCAAGCAATGTTTCAAGGAATTGTAAAGATGATGTGCTTCATATTCTCTCCACTACACTCTCTCATGGGAGAGGAGACTGTGTGGAGCGTCTTGGTATGCTGGAAAAAAGTCAGGCTCCACAATGTCAGCTTTCCAATGTGAAAGCCTTGGGGATGAATACTCTGTTGGGCTGTCCCATAGAAATGTTATCATAACTGCTTAACTTGAATTCTGAATTTCGTGGCAGTTGCTACCTATCATTGGCCAGACAAGCAAATAAACATCTCAAAAATTACTTGTGGACATTAACACAGCTGAAATAGAATGTAAGTAAATTTAAAATATATGCCGTGTGAAAAAATTGAAAAGTAAGTCCAGTAGCTGATATAAGAACCCTGTACTTGAATGGAAAATAATGCTTGGTATATTCTTGATACCACTTGTCCGATTTAGAACATTCAGACAATGTCTGTACTCAGATGTACTCAGATGTTCTACCTAAAGCATATTGCTATTCCCCGCGAGCCTATCTGCTTAAACTATTAATACCTTAAAGCATTTACCGTTCAGCAAGCATCCCAGAAAGACAAATGCCAACAAGGAACTGCAAAAATGCAGTTTTTCTTTCCCTCCAAAGCGTAACCTTGCTCGTACGCTGAGGGTAACAACCACTCCAGCGCCTTCTCTGGATGTGTCACAGTGCCATCTAGTGAGTCTTGCCCGGGCAGGGAACGAAAATCCAACACATTTCCTTCCATTACTGTTCAAGCCATTATTCACTGTTCCTCTATTCACTATCCTCCTATTTGGAAACTTCATTACTGTGTGTTTCTTGTATTCTCTAGGTACTATCTTTCTTAAAAACACTAGTCCATGAGCATTGTAGGTGCTTTTTAGGATTCTAATAAGAGATGGGGAATTGTTCTATTTTAAAGCTGGTTTGGCTCTTTGTCTTTGAAGAAGAGTGTGTTAGTTTTGGCTTACCTTGGTCAGATTTGCTCTTATATTTGTTTTTGAAGTGCAGGGAGATGTGGTTGTGTCAATAGGTGCTCTTTCCCCAAAAGCTAAGCAAACATATTTTAGGCAAGCATCTCTTTTTGAAGTGTTTCTTCCCTCATTCAAACTGAGAAAAAACAGAATTACTTGAGTGACACGAGTGATGGATAAAAATGTCACGAATCCATACAGCACATAATAAGAGAACTTTTAAGAAATAGTTAAGATTAATGCATGGAAACATACAATCACCAGCAGGTTTATCATAGAATAGAATGGCTGTCACAAATAAGATGTTCCACATACATGTTGTGTTAAACTTAAAAACTTTAGCTATTATTTGACAAATAGGTAACAGAAGCATTTACAGGGTATAGTACTCCATATTACTCAATAGGAAAAGGAAAAAAGGCTTTGCTATGATGTCATGAATGATATTTTGAAGTTTTCAGTTTACTTCCACACCTATTGGATATTTTCTGAAATCAGAGGGTAATCTTTACTGCAGTAGAGATCAATACTGATCATAAAAATAGATTCTGAGTTTTCTCACTAGATAGCTGGAAATCAAACTGGGAAACCCAAGAGTCTGTTACCCATTCAATGTTCTCTCAGTTACCTGTCAGTGTTGGGATCATATGAGCAAATGCACACAGGCAGAATACTAACTTTGGTATAGCAATATGTATTTTCTCAAAAGTCTCTATATTTCAGAAGAATTTTGCCTTCTTGACATGTATTTGTTACACAGAAAATGTTTTAGTAGTTAACCGATCAGTTACTTTTATACTAGACTGAAGTTCTAAAAAAAAGTGATGTCCGGTTTGTGAGAATTATGGGTATAAAAAATATCAGATGCTACATGACAAATGCTAGAGTAAGCAGACACTTCACTATTTTAAAATGCAAGTGGCTAAAATAGAGGAACAGATGTGCTATTCTTGAGATTACCACTTTAAGGAAGCTTGGAACAATAATTTAAAGAAATTATCATGAATTGATTTGTTAATGAGAGACATTATAAGAGAGAGTTATAAATGTTCTTTATATATATATATAATACTTTTATAGCAATACTGAGATCGAACTAACTAGGAGAATTTTATATTATTTGAATCTACTGATAACTGTTCAAAAATTTATGTGACAAATTTCTCAGCAAAGAAACATTTTCCTAGAGATTAAACCCAGCCAAGTGGTATTTAAGAGTCAACTATGAACTGAATGTGCCTTGCTACCAGGTTGCAGAAGTAAGACTGTGGGCCCCTGAAGTTTTCAAATGTTTGTCTTTTTCATAGTGAAATTTAATTGATTTCCCCCTGCCCTGTTTTAGAGAGTGTGTAATTGAGGTCTAACTCTAGGTGGTAAGAGTTAAATGCAGTACAGGCCCAGCTACGTGGGTGCTTGTCCAATACCACTAGTGTGGATTTCTTAGAGTCTCCTCATTTAATAGTTGGAACAAAGCATTGTAGAAAATCTTTAATAAAATAGCACAGACATAGTATTTGTCTAATCTTCATCTCTGGTCTCAGAGCTAAGGGGACTTGTATCAAAATGCCTGGGATAAATGACTGCTCTTCTACTTTGTTCTCAGGTTTTCCTTTCCTGCATTTAAGTGCAAGAGAGCACATCTTAAATTGCTGTTTATTTTGCATCGTCTACAGAGCCTGTGAAAGACACTATGGTAAAAAGGTCACTCACCAAGTCCTGAACCTATCCCACAGCTCTCACCTCTTAATGTTTATTGATTGCTCTGTTCTACTAACTCTACCCCTTTTATGTGTGATTTTCAGATTAGCCTTAGGATTTGATGGAGTGTAGTTATATTTTCTTGGCAGATGCTCTATGCTGTAGTAGGAGCTGGGTGGTTCACAGGGAGTAAGCAGAGGGCTGCATTGCCTGAGTGAATCTGTCAAAGAAATGTCTCGTCTATCCTGAATTCTACCCTAAGGAACAAGTTAGGTTTTTCCATCATCCACTCTAGTCTTACCAGAACATACATTTGAGGGCTGAAAACCCCCTTAATTTTACAGAGATAACCTGTCTGTTCTACAGGGATATTTGGATATAATAGCACTGCTATGAAAATTTTTTCTCACTGTGTCAACTCTGCCACATCAGATAGATCAACCCTTGGTGTAACCTGTGGTCATTGAAATAATTTTTTTAAACAAGACATTTTTAGTAACAAAGATACTTACCCCATTGTGATACAAAAAGCAGATGTATTAATAATTTGCTAAAGAAGAGTAAAATTCATTCCTATAACATCATGTATTCTTTTATAAAATGCAACCTCTGGTGATATGACCTTAAAACAACAGTACCAGAGACAGACAACTAGTAGCTCAGTTTAGTCTTCAGAATTACCATAATGTTTTTATTTTTCTAATTTTTTTCTTTTATTTTCCTCAATTTTTTTTCCACTGTTGGCAAAAATTCAGTGACGATTATGTCACAATTATCCAGCCATTAACAGAAGTCAGAAAGCAGCTGTCAGCCCATGAGAGCTGTGCTTCAGAAAATAGTGTTACCCCCAGCATTTTATTTACATTCCCCACATAGGGAAGCAAGTTCTGTTGGTGACTGGTGTGAATTTCAAAGGAGACTGCAGGTTTCTCTAGTTGAAGTTCAATTACATATGTAAACATGTTGAGAGCACTAAGATTGTGTTGGAATTCATTTCCTGTGAATGAGCTGAATGATTTGGTACATAATCACTTCCAAAACTTTAGGAATTAAATCACTTTTGGTTGTAGGAATATTTCTCCCTTTATTCAAGGTGCTGGTGTATTACTTGATGAAAACACATTAAACTATGTCACAGATACATCTGAAAGACACTCCAAGTAACCTGTTTAATCGTTTTAATAGAATGGGTTTATCTCTTATCTTAGTTGATGCAATTTTTTTATAGATAAGCAAAGAGATATATGTAATTTGCTAATATATGCAGCACGAGTCCTGCAATGTTGAATTGAAATTAATTAATTACTATACTGAGTCTCTTCTTTAATGAACTCTGCTCCTCCTATGCCTGAGTGCTGGAAGATAATGTAATATATGCTCTAATTTTCTTTCAGAAATTCTCAAATGCTTGGATTTCAAAAGCAAAGGTTGTCACCTTTGAACTTACATGCATGCAACTAAAAATAGTGAATATCAAATAGTCTGTCACTGTATTAATCTTTAATTTGTTATCCTTTGAAGTCAAGGGAATAGAAAATACTTATTATATTTTAAAGGCAAAGAAGAAAAATGTTGAGCTCTTTTGAGATTGTAAGTTGTTTGGGACACTTTAATTATTAATTTTTAAAAAATGGACAAATGGCAACAAAAGCAGATCAATGTCCATGTTCAAATGCAAAGCTGAGCAATAGAATTTTTATTACAAACAGAAACCCACAACCAACTGGACTCTATCTGAGAGAATGTGTCAGAGTCAGATGCTCTCTCTGGTGGTTTGAATGCCTCATATACACTATTAGATTCAAGGAAATTTATGTTTGAACTTACACTGTTGCTTTGGTTTGCTTGACAACCATTTTATTTTGGAGTGATCTTATGCATTTCTTAATGTTATGTAGTGGGCCTGGTTTTTGCTGTCTGTGATCAGCCTTTTGTACATTTCAATGGCATTTCCTACATTTAATTTGAAATAAGTAAAGGAATTTAGACTGTGAATAACTCACATACTGTATTTGAGAATACATTTATTCTGTGTGCTTACACCTACTATTCATGCTGGAGTTCTTGAAGGTAGGAACTCCATTTATAAGCATTAGGTGCATTTAATTTTAATGTAGCTTCAGGTTTTATTTCTATTATTGCTATGATGTTTTATTTTTCTCTAGTCCATAAATGGATCGGTTTATTGTTTATTTTCTGATCCTGCTTTTCAATTTGCAAAGTATTTCAGGTTTTGAGGAATCATGTGTAGAATACTTACAGCAAGACACTATGAAAAATGAAAAACCTTTGTAATATCAGTGCTTGAATTTATTTACAGGAAAGACTATGACTCAAGTTCTTTAAACACTAAAAAAAAATGTTGGATTACGAAAATTTTCTGATTATTTTTGTCCTTGATAGACTTTTAAGATTTTGTTTTCCAGTGATACTGCTTTAAAAGATGTGCTCTGTGTATGTGAGAAAGGGAGAGGGAATATCAGTGTTAGTGTCTTCCTATTACAAAATAATTGAAGTTATTTTTATGAGGCTTTATTTAAATGGTTAAAGCTTTTTTTTGTTTGCTCCCCCTGCTTGTGGCAAAGCATATTTAAATATTAATGAGAGGAACACCGAACTCAATGGTAAGGGGAAAATTTGTGAGCATAAATGATCAGAATTGCTTTTAGTCAGAAAAACATCTGTATCATGCAGCTAGGGATAGTTGAGAACCAAAGCCTTTCTCAAAATTTATGAATTTAACAGACTTTAAGAGTCAATGTGATATCTGCAGTAGATTATAGGTAATGGAAATGCCTATAGGACATATAAGAGATTCACATATGTATATACATATACTATTATGTGTATATTATTGTACATAATAGTTTTCAGAAAGCCAAGAAACAGGCTGTTAGATATAATTGACAGGTAGAGCTTTCTCCTTTCTTGACCTCAGTTTACATCTCCCTGAACTCCCAGCTGAAGTTAGTATTATAATACCAATAATATATGAGTTTTACATGAGACAAATTAAGATGCTGTTGTACAAAAGGGCAAAAATTGTTGGTGAGCTATGTATGGGAGTTCCAAGAGTTATGGTTTAGCACAAAAATGCAACCACACCAAAAGCAATATTGTGATGGGTTGCATCATTTGATTTTTGTATCTCTTCCACCTGATACATTTACTGAATTCCTAGTTTGCCTCTCTGAATTTGAAGGCTGAAGCCAATGAAATTTGGCCTATCGGCTGCTTGTGAAGGCATCTGGGCCAAACTTGGCATCTGAAATATGAAAGGGTCCCCTTGGTTTCTCTTGTCACTCCAAGATGGCTGTGAAGAAACTGAAATCCTCCAGATCCCTGGATGTTATAGGGACATTCATGGAATAGAAATTCACTTCTCTGTCAGTCAACATTTTCTGGGCCGTGAAGTTTTACAGTTGTGTGAAGGAGCTAATCCAACTCTCTGTGCTGATCCAGGACCCCCTGAGGCTAGATTAGCTGTTGGGGGTGAAATCTTGGGTGTATACATCTGGAATCTCCTCAGCTATGAGAGCATCACTGTGGTAGTGATGTATGTCTTGCACCACAGCCTTTCTCCTCTGGAATTTCCTTACTAGCCCAGACAAAATGCAGCAGCTTTAGGACATCTGGAAGCTCTCCAGTCTAAGAAATTGTCAGCTGAGCAGGCTCATGTACTCATTGATAACTTTAAAGATGCTTGGTGTGTTTTGTGCAATTGTCTGTGGATGGAAAGGATTTTGTTCTTGGGAAAATTTTGTTTCCTCCCACCTCTTGCCATTATAATTACCACCATTGTTATTATTATTATTATTATTATTATTATTATGTTAATAAACTCCTGTATTTAGGTCACATTCCTATGCTTATTTCTCTTTATCAAAATAAAGATGCAGTATTTTCTGTTAATACAGTTATGCATGTATATGTCTCTCCATTTTAAAATAAATATAAGCAAAATAAAATTCTAAAGTGCTAAATAAATGAATTCCAAATAATATATCTTGATTCTATAAAAATCACAATTTTCAGATCTCCCTGGAAACAATATTAGTAAGGATTTGTTTCTTTCTGAGTTCAAATAGCATGCATTTCCTTTTCATCCTTCAGTTTCAGATTGATAATAATTAGGGTTAGCCAGTCACCAGTATCAACTTCATATTGGTTTTTTTCCAACAGGAATCCAACCTAGTCTCTGGGGTGTATGTGAATTTCCTTGTGTCATGTTTGTGAAAGCAGAAGATGGTGACTGTTTTAAAACCTGAAGTAATATTCTGCTTCCTACAAGATAGAAAGCAGCATCACAAATTTGCATACCTTGATATCTAGCTTTTGGTCTCATGCTAAATGCACCGGAGGAAAGACAAGATTTTTTGCATAGGATTTGCAATGGTGGGAAAATAAGTGTTAGACAGAAAGGGTACCTGGAGACAACTTTTTCCTCATATACGTATTATGTTAAACACAATGACAATCTGACATTTTAGAGGTACATGTTTAGCGGAAAGGAATAAAAAGAAATTGGGCAAACGTGTATGATTATTTCCAGCTACTTTAGGGTACTGTTTCATTTTAATCAAAATAAGAAAGAAGCTACACTATTTTCTTGGTGGCAGTGTGGAGTCTGTTGATTTTTGGGTATGTTCTGTTAGGATGAATTTCCACAGTTTCAAGAATCCACAGATTCCATGGGGGAAAGTTCTCTCCCATGATCATTTTATTAAGGCAGTTGAGCTTCTGTTCATTCTACTGGTAAAACCATGACACAGTATCTACTGGAACAGGATGCTAACTAAGTAAGGATCCTGAGCCATCTTAATTTTTTTTTTTTTGCACATTAAAATTACTATTGATTCTGAGTCACAGGGATGTGACTCATCCTGGAAGTTAGATATGTCCCCAAGATATTGCTGCATCAGAGGCTCATATTGAAATTAGTATTAGGGTTTCTTGGTTTTCTGGGGGGGAGAGTGGGGTGAGCTAGGTAGGTGATGGGAGCAATGTTGGTTTTGCCCTTGTTTTTTCACTTTTTTTGCTAACACACAGAGAGGGGACAAGTGAGAGACCAATATTTAGTAGAGAGTATTGTTTTTCTTCAGCCATTTGAATACTTAAGCTGACACTTCAATGAATAAACTAGATGTTCTCTGGTGTGATGCTGTGGTTACTAATAATCACTTCCTGCTTCCACCCCAGAGAGTCTCGGGTAATTCCTGCTGGGAGTAATTACAAATATTTCTCTGAAAAATTAGCCCAGTATTCAACACTGGAAAAAAAGCAAATAGAATATTGGTTATTATTAGCAAAGGAATTTAAAGCAAATCAGGAAATTAATTTGTGCTGGATAAATCTATTTGTAAAGTTGTGTAATTTTGTAAATTTAAATTTTGAATACATTGTGCAATTTTTCTTGATTAATTTTAAAAAAGAATCTAGTAAAACTAGAAAGTCCTTGATAGATCAAAAGCATGGAATATCTTTTATATGGGCTGTGATGTGAACTGAAGTGGGTTTTTTTTGCAGCTTGGAAAAGAGAAAATAGAGGGACATGCAAATATACAAACTGATATACCGAACAAATTTTTTATCTTGTAAATAAATTTATAGGTAATGAAAGAAATTGATTTTTGCACAATTTATACTTGTAGAACACAATACCACAGGGTGTTGTAGAATCAAATATATGATGGCATTAGGCAAATTAATAGACTATATTTGCTGAGTTACCTACTAAACCTGATGGTCCAGACTTAACTTCCAGTTTCCTGTAAGCTTCTGGATTCTTAAAGGATAACACAGAGGCAATTCTTGTATGTGATCTTCAATTCCTTAGGAAAATGCATTGCAATAAGACAGGCCTAGACTTAGTAAATTTGTTCGTATATTCCGACCAGAAGATGATATCATGTTCCAGATATTCTGGATTTATAGTCTCTGGAAAAGTTAATATATGTCACAGAGTTCTATGCATGGTTCAAAAAGACTGAAAAGATGCAGAAAAAAGATATTTTGGGATGTATCTATTTAAGTAAATATAATGTTACTATTGGGATGTAACTATTTTATAAATAACTAATGTTTCTTTACAAAATTTTTTCCTTTCCACTTTTTTTTTTTTAATAAGGTGTTATTTTGTATTTCTGAATGTTTTCAAGTATTTAGGAAGAAAAATACATAAACACAAAGGGAATAAACAATGTCAGCGCCTCTATTCCCATTCATACTATTCATGTTAATTTTATTAGAGACATCTATGATTTGTTGATACCACTTCAGCATTTCATTTCTTAAGGGAAACATAGTTTTAGAGTTAGAAGCCTCTAGAGCCTGTAAGCAGGCGGCGGAAGTGAGTGGGCTCATATTGAGAAAAGCACTGTTGATTGACATGATATATTGGTTTAGAGTATATTAACTTATCTCACACTTTAAAGAGTCAAAATTAACTCAGGAACATGTTTAGAATCCTAACACCTCAACAGATGGAAAGCTCCCTTCCTTCCTCCTTCTCTGAAATCACCTGGCAAAGAGTGAGCCAAGGCTAAAAAGGTAGTTTAGAGAATTTTAGTTCATTCTGCAAATTATTTTTTTACACTTCTCAGAATAGTGTGCAGCTTTCCACAAACCAGAATGAGTCTTCATAGCTTTTCTTGTTTCCTCATAAGAAAAAAAATAAAAGATCAGGAGTAGAGTTTATTTTAATTGCAGTGCGTACAGTATGTCATGGTCTAGTGCGTCAAACATTGCTATTTTGTGTCTGTGCTTAATTCCAACTTTAGACGGACATACATCATAACTGTAAACACCTGCCTCGCGTCATTAAGGGTAGTAAAAATATCCCATTGTGGGAGGACCATAAGCTGTGTTTTAGGCAGTTTGTGTGTGATCTCTGACAAGAACATACCGTGCTACATCTTTCTCACTGTCTGTATTCTCCTTTGGATGAGAAATACGCAATTCTGTCTCTGTCCTTGGCCCCGCTGTTCCCATGCGTACACGCACATGCACAGTCTTCCAGCAGTACGTATAGTAATTTAAAATAATTTTACAATAGTCATACTTTTAATAGAAAAAAAAATGAAACTCAATTTAAAACACAACATTAGCTTAAGGCCTTAATATATACAGAGAGTTTAGAGGTCATTTACAATGATTCCGTTGCTGCCATATGTTTAAGGAAGATTAATTAAAGGAAATAAAGCTAGAATAGTTCTGCTTTCACTAAAAAAAGATGAGGTTAGTGCTTAAAAAAAGAATAGAAGTTTTCACATAGGGATCCAAACATGAGTAAGTTGCAAGCAGTCCTATCATCTGTCAAACCATCTACCACATCAAATTCATAAATAGCAGTGTGTAAAAAGGAAACTAGGAAAGCCAACCTTCACTTTAAAGGCACAGAGAAATAGGAGCATTTTATTAAAAACTGAGCAGTCCTAGTTGATATTATTAAAACTCTTCACATGCTATGGGTTTAATTTTTGTTTTGTAATAATTTCCAGAACAATTCCCTATATGTTGCAAACATTTGCAAACAGTTAAACTGAGGGAAAACTTCTGACTACTTTTAGTTTTAGGAGAATGTAAGAACATCTCACATACTGTGATGCAGGAACTTAAGTATAGTACGGGTTACCTCTACCCATGCCTTTGTCTCCTTAAAACTCAAAGAAATGTGCAATACTTGACTTAATATAATTACAGTTAGTGCACCAGGAAAGACCTGACTGTGAAGTAATCCAAACATTCTTTTAATTACCAAACTATTGAGCTACTGAAGTTTTAAGTTTAAAAAGAAATAAGAAAATTGACCCAATATGAAATCCATAATTTCAATTTCTGTGGTTTTCTGTCACTTGCAGCACAAATGGGCATAAATACAGCTTGTCCTTGAGCTCCTATTTACAGTTGCTCATCAGCTTTTGTGTGATCTTAGTCATGTAGGTCTTTGTTTCTAGACCTTTTCCTACTCAGGACACAAAACTCAGGACAAAACTCTAGCAAGTTTTGCTGCTAGCAAAGTCATAGCCCCTACTGTTTTCCACAGAACAACACCGAACCTTTGAGATAAAATGATGCTGATGCTGAAAGAAATGTATTGGCATAGCATATGTGATAACTGAGACATGCAGACTCTCAGCATCTCTCTTCTACACTTGCTCCTTTCTAGATGGGCAGTGGTATTTTTTGGGAAGTCTCATCTACAAAGCGATTGCTTCCCCACAAAACAGGGAATGCAGTAGTGGGTAGTTTCATTCCCCAGATTATCTGTCTCATGTAATCTAAATCTTAAATGGCGTTGCAGTGTGGTCAGTGTCTTGCATTTGCTGTGAATAATATGGAAAATAATTTTGAATATAGTAATCTCTCTTTTCTAATCTGCTGTATTACTGTGTTATCATGCAGCTCTTGGAATTTTGCCTTTGATTATATTAACTCTAGCACTGAATATGGTTTTTTTTGGCAGAGATTTCTTGGTATACACCCAAGAGAAAGATAGCTTTGAGTAGGGTGTAGGGTTTTTTGGGTTTATTTGGCTTAAAAGTCTTTCTGTGTATGTACGCATGCATGTCTAGAAGTTCTATATACAAGTTTATATATAGAGATATTAATATATAATGAAACCAAGTTAAAGAACTTTCACCTGAAATATAACACTGGCAAATGGAACATAAGAAAGCAGGACCCATGAGATGCCTTATTCACCAGTGTACAGGTTGGGTCACCTCTCTTGCTCCCATAAGACGTACCATGTTTCCAGTCCAGAAAGCTGACACCTGTCCTTCTGACCTGTATGTTCCTGATACATTCAAACACTGTAGTGGAGGTGAGTTTCTTGCAAGTATTTCAGCTGTTCTGGGACATCTGAAGCAACTAACATGTTTCCATAAAAACAGCTTCTAAGGTATCCATTTTTCTCCAGAATTATCCCCTGATTATTAATGCTACCATCTCCAATTGCAATTACACCTACAACTAAACTGAAGATACTCAATCCTTGCTGTATTTATTTAGAGATGACCAGCAGAATGTGGTACATGAGGAAAAACTGGGACGTCATAAATGAACATGCACTTCTGCTTTCCCTGGAAAAAAAAAGGGAAGGCTTAATTGAAATCTGTGACTCGATAATCTTGCCAGTTTCATTTTGGTTTATAAATAAGTTCCATGAGAGAGGACAAACGAATTAGTCTTATATATGTCTAGGAAATGAACACAGACAATTGAGAAAATTCACTGGTAACCAAATCTGCTAGTAATGACTGCTCTAGCTGTCTATCATGAGGTTATGCATTTGTATCTTTAGACTTATGATACTAGGATAGTTGTTTCATAGGTCAAATGTGGGACTTGGTTATTCTTAAATGGTAATTCCTCCAGAGGAAGGAAGAACTCTGCAAAACATGGTAGGCCCTCTAAGTCTCAAAAAATATAAAAGAAGATCAAGTCTGATGGTCCAGTGGCCCATTTGACACAGACAGCAGTAATACTGGAGGATTTGACTTGGCTGTTTTTTTAGAAAATGATATATAAGTATCAGTCAATAGGGAATTACGTCAAGTGAATTTATACCAAGAAAAATCCTTGTACTTTGAAAAGATCCTGAAGAACTTCTGAGACCTTTCAAGTCTATCAATAAATACCTGAAGGCTTTTTTTGGCCGTTATGTGTAAAGATGAACAGAGACTAACAAGTAGCATCAATTTGCAGTATATTCTTAATATTAAATTATTTTGATAGGTCTGTTTTGTGGTGTTTGTTTGTTTTGGTTTTTTTTTAAACAAGACTGCTTTTGTGGAGAAAGAATTATTTGCTTGCTTTTTCGTACTCTGTTTTTTACCTTTTTTATGATACTGCTTTGTTCTCTAAATCCTAAAGACAGCTGAGATACTGTTCTAGGGCCTAAGCCCCCTCATTTCTTATTGAAGCTAACAAGAAATGAGAGCAGTTGCATTTTTATAGAACCTGGGTTTTCTTAATGTTCTCTGCTCATCCCTCATTCACTTTATGTTGTGAGTCATACTCTTAAGAGTATTCTTATAACACCTTTGGTTACGACCCCAACTCTCCTTTCCAGGCTATCAATTAAAAACTAGAAGATAAATAAATTTTGACTTCACCATCCAGCCAGTAAATCCGTAAAGTCAAAAAATAGGAAGGCAGTTCTAGGGAGATATTCTGTTTTCTAGGTATATAATCTTATTTTTTCCTTGAGGACTAAAAACATGGAAGTCCTATCAAAATGTGTTTCTTTTCTTGCCTTTCACACTGTTAAAAATCTTCTTGGGGGCATAAAGAACTGAGAAACGGTGGTGTCTGTCATGTTTGATTTAGTTTGAGATTAGTGTCTTAGAGGACATGAGGAGTTACAGTAGCAGGGAACATGTTTCAAAAGCTAGTTTTATTTATTTATTTTAAAATATAGATATCTCTGTTAAAAAAAGATGATATGATGAATGATTTGTTAAAAAAGCTTCTAATCAAGCTTTTTGTACAAACACACAATCTAGAGAGTGAATAGGGCCTGCAAAGAAAGCTGGTGGAAGTAGGAATGCTAATAGACTCTTACATTTGGTCTTGAAATGCACACTTTATAAATTAGGCTTCATAATGCTTTAGCATAGTTTAGGACAAAATAGGTCTATCAAATGCAGAATAATTAAAAAAGTAATTATAGAAGAGAAACTAAAAAACAGTTAACTTTTCAGCTCAGAGACAGAATTTACAAAAGAGTAGAATTCAACTAAATGAGTTACCACTAAGGTCAGAAAAATAGGAGGACAGCTTTGTGCCACATTTGCATTAATTGAGATTTATATTAGAGATTAGATGATGAAAGAGACTCCTCCCAAAGACAGCACACATGTGCTGTTAATCTTGTGCTAATGTGTGGTTCATGCTCACTTGTTGCAAGAATTTTGTGTCTTTCTAATTTAATATCTAGGCTTTGTCTTTATCCCATGTAATCTGGCTACGTGTAAATCCTGAGATGTTAAGCAGAACTAATAAAATGCCAGTATTAAGATTCCTTTCTTAAGGCTATTAAAGTTGTACAGCAAGTTCATTGTTTTTCTATTGGATTATTTTACTTCTTGTACTACATAGCCTAGTATTTTAACACTCATCCTTTGAGACAATTGATCTAAAGCAAATTGATTTAATTTTTATTTTCCAGTTCATAAAATGAAGCCAGCTATATAGAAATCCCCTGTAAGAATGTAATCTTGCTTCTGTTTTCTCTTTTTACATAATGGTAATCTTTTTATCAAATAGTAGTCACATTTTTTATTGTTTTTTTAAAGTGCTCTCTCTCTTTTTTTACAGTCTGAAAACAAGTATTTAAGGTACGAGGTCAACCTTGAGCAAAGATGTAAGAACAAGTTTATTCATATTTCATGATACTTATCATTACTAATATTGTTCTGCATTCAAAAATTTGAACACTATATGTATATGAAAAAATCTCACCAAAAAGGAACATTATAATCATAAGTGCATTTTTCAATGCCAACAGGGAAGCTAAAGTAGAGTGGGAAATTTCACCAGATCAAGGCTGAGGAAAAGTTGTCTCAAGCCATTATAGCACTTAAAATGAGCAGATAATTCTACTGTTCTGTGCAGTCTCAGGCAGCTTTCTTTCTTTGTCAAAGAATTTACTCTTCACTTACTCTAATGCAACTGAGAAGTGTCCCTTGCTTTGGGAAGTCTTTTAGATTAGTTATAAGAGTTAGAAATGCTTTGTCAGTCATTTGGTGAAAGTGGTTTACCTTGGTTTTTGGTTGCAATAAAACATATTTGACCCACGAGGCTAAACTGCATCGTTGAAGAGATAATAAGAAATTAATTAAGACTGATTGAATTATGACTTGTGTCTTACCTCATTCCAGGTGCAAGCTCTGTGCTGCTCTCTGGGAAATGCAATGGATACCCAGCTCTCACCTTCAGTGGGATTGGGAACCTTCAGTATGCACATCTGCACCCAGTCGAAGGGCATGCAGCAAGACAGAGGATAAAAGTCAATAAAATGTGGGGTTTTTTGACAAGTAGCTCCTTCATTACAGCAAGGAAAAAGGCTACATGCTAAGCACAAATATTTTTTTCTTGGTTCTGTCTTTCTAGTATGGTTAGATGAGACTTGGGGAATGTTTGGAGTTGTACAGTGAAGTAAATCTATTCTATGCTGATTACTCTAGAGGAGTGTGATAGTCACCCTTTCCTTAGTCACATGAAGCTTAATTTTAAGGAAACTTTAAAAATCTTTAAAAATTTAGGAAACTTTAAAATTTTAAAATTTATTAAAATTTATTAGTAATAAATAACTTTATAAATAACTTTATAAAAATTTATTAGTAGTAATTTTTTAAATCCTATCTATGTTTATAGTGGATCATGTGGTCTGAAGCAAATGTTTTGGTAGAAGGGAGAATGCAGAACTGTTTGCAGGGATATAATTACATTAATTAAATGAAATTGAAATTGTGAGAATAGGAGAAATGAAAATTCATAAATTCAGTTCAGCTTTTAAAGCCATATATTGTGGAATTGTCTTTCACACGAAAGTCATCAAATAAAGCCTAAGAGTCTTATGAGCTCAGTGTACTTCTGTCTTCCTTATGACTTCTGATTTGTGTGTTGGGCCCTAAGTCTCTCATAGGCTCAGCTATGTGCTCAGTGAAGGTGTTTATGCAGGGCTGTAAAGGGGGTTAGTGTCTAAATGGAACAGTTAGATTCTTGTAAACTCTCTGCTGTTACTGCTAAACGACACCACTTTCCAGAGAGGTCTGGGTTCTTTTTCCTCACCCCCAAACCCACTGAATGCCATGTTTGCAAAAGCACAGTGCCTGAGCCTGTGTGTGATTCCCAGAGTAATAATAATTCTACCTATTCCTGTCTTAGTCCTCAGTCTGGAAGTGGTGGCAGCCCATTTCTTCTGCCCATCTCTGCCTGTTAACTACTGTCACCTGGCATATCAGACTCAAGGTTGGGGTTTTTTTATTATTGTAATTTTCCTCTATGAATGCAAGTGTTTCCATATTATCAGGGAAGTGAAGCTCAGCATAATTCCTTTTAAAATTAGTTTTAAATCTTAATTTCCTACGGGTGGTTTTTGTTACTAAGCAGAGGGCATTATAGCACTTTTTTTGCTGTCTTAAATAGAATTTGATTACTATGTACAGTAGATGAGAACTTTGTTTTTAATTAAGTGAATGACATTTATTAACCACCCAATGACCAGTTCAAAATAAATCAGCAAATCTGAACAAAATAAAAATAACTAATCTACAGAGATGGTTGTCTTCTGTGAATCATCTAATGCCATCTATCTCAGATTGGTGTTTCAGGAACAATTAGTGAAGATTTTTCACTTTGTGACATGCCACAGTGAGGGCAGATAAGTCCAATTAGTCATTTTCCCAGTAGACAAGGTATTTTGATTAGTTTTAAAGAAATAGAAAGGAGGTGTCTGGTCACAGTATCATGGGAAAGAAATCTTGACTTTCTCCCTCTCCTATACATGCCATACTGCACATACAAATAGATAGTGATCTTTCAGAAAACAATGGAGGAAAACGTGTAAGAGCCTCATTAAATTTCATTCTGAATCATGAAAAAGGTCTCTATTTACAAATAGAAAAAATCTATATTAAAAGAAAAACATTAACTTTGTCTTCAAAAGCAATTTTATTTTAGCAAAAGAATATATAATTCAGAGATTTTTGGGTTTTTTTATGGATACTTTTTATGATGCTTGGCTTCATTTAGTATGAAAATTAATGTTTATTAGATATTAATATTTATTGTGTGTAGCAGTGTTTACTGTTTAAATATTAAAAAAATAACTTTATTAATGGTTTTTTTTAATTGTAATTGCTTTTCTCTGAAGACAAGATGGTCTCCAAGAAGATTGTATTCTGAATGTAGTGCCACAGTGCAAGGGGTTTGACTGAAATTCAGTTTTCAAGAAACTATATACTTCATCTACTAGCTGCTTGTACTTGCTTTCACCTAACAATCTTCTTCTTCCCCTCAGTTTGAGACAGTGGTTTAGAAACCATTCAGGTAACAAGATCAATGATTTGGTTCAAAGAGATATCTGAAGTGATTGCTTTGACAAGGTAATTTTCAACCAAAATATATTTAGTCCATTGACTTGCAACCACGCTCCTTTAGCAGTTGTGTCAGTGGAAGAGAAGGGATGAAAGAAGCAGCTCACTATGGTGGCAAGGAGTCCTTAGTTGGCTTTGGTGCCACAGTCCAAGTATATGTAACTTTGGACATAAAAAGGTATGCAAAATTCTGTTGGGGCTGTGACATTCCTGCTAGAGTTCACATGCATCTGTATGTAAATGTAAATCCAGAATCAGCTTGTAAGTCATGAATTTGCACTTACTGTTCCAATACAGGCTGTTTAAGGGATTGCTTCCTGTGCTTTGGTGGAATTGTCCCACTAAGAAGGAGTCTGAATTGTTTTATTTTCCAAAGTGTGTGTTACGTAGAACCTGTGTGCTCCTGCTACCTCTCTTCACCATCTCCTCTTGGCATGTGAGCTTTCACTCTCTTCCATCCCTCATTATTTTGGGCTTGTTTGCCTTCCAATTGTTTAGCTGTTTATCAGCAATTGATGAAATAACTGTTTTCCCTAACATTTCCACGGTTTGAAGATGTTTGTATTTTTTGCTAGACTTAACTAAGTTTTATTGGTCTTCAACACAAGATGATATTGTAGGCCATTGTTTTATTCTCTTTTTCTGTACCTGTTTATATATTAGTTTGAATGTTAATCTGTCGTGGCTAGCTGAGGACTGTCAATATTGTGTCAGACTCTGAATTAATTCTTTGAGTTGTACTTGTGTTCTTATCTCCTGCAATGAGAGTCTGAGCCCAAAAAAAGTGGCTATAGCCAACAGTCAGAAAATCTGAGATGGGAGGAAGAAAAAGAAAGAGCCAAGAATATAAAAAATCGAGAGGGTTATGATGAAACCAAGGTATAGAGACTTCTCACCATGGATTTCTAAGTGTCAATTCAGGAAGAGATTTTGAAAGACTACTGTCTCACTTTTAGGAACAAAACACTAATATTTTAATTTTTTTTCTATTAAAAAGGTGCCCATCACAACCCTGTAACTGTTGCTAAGTATCTATTTCTCCTGGAGGCAATATGTAAAGTACCAGCTTGATGGAGGTCTGGATATGACTAAATTCTGAGACCCTTGTTGAAGCAAGTTCTCCTGACATTTAGAAATTTGATTATTTAGAAACAAAAAAGAAACAACCAGAAATGCTCATTTTTGTCCTTGTAGATGGTTGTTTCTACACATTAAAGAATAAGAAGGATTTAACACCGAATTATGCCAACACCAATGTACAGAGTAAAAGTCACCCAAAGACCACAGTACTGCTCCAAGGAAATGGTTTGATTCTTCCTTCACTTCAGTTTTAGGTGAGCAGTGTCCTGTTACATTCTTACTCTCTTCCAGCTTGGATGGTCATAGTGTGCCCATCAATTATTCAAGTGTTTTAGACATTATATCTTTTGCTTTGATATAGTGCAGTCTCTGGTTAGCTGAAAGATCTGTCTTTTTTGCCTTTTTTTTTGTTGTTGTTTCTCTTTTCCTTTTCTTTTCTTTTCTTTTCTTTTCTTTTCTTTTCTTTTCTTTTCTTTTCTTTTCTTTTCTTTTC
>JBBMKD010000216.1:724621-753766 GCA_037834095.1 Argya squamiceps | reverse complement strand
ACCTGGATATAATCTGGGATTTGGGACAATAGGGGGGACCTTACCCACTGGATTCCCAGAGGATCAGAGCTACCAGAACTTTCTATGGGATCACTGCTTCCATCATCCTGCTCAGGTTGTATTCTGGCTCTGTCAGTGGTCTTTTGTATTGTTGAATTTATTTTATTTTATCCTTTTTTTCTTCTTCCTATTAAATTGTATTTCTGACTTGGAGCCTCTCACTCATTTTGCTTTCAAACTACTACAACCAGCACCACAGAGTAACAGTGAATAAGAGAGGCAAAAGTTGTGTTTTCTATTAAAAGAAAAATAATGTTGAATTAAAAGTGTAGTGGCAACATAATGAGAAAATTATGTGCATAGATTCTAGATACTTAAATTCACGAAATTCAGTGTTAGAGGGCATATAATTAATTGATATTTTAAAATTACCTTCACAGTTTGTATATTACATTAGTAATATAATATTACTAATATTTCTTTTGATGTTTGGACATCATTATATACAAGATCATGAAAGTATTATCAACTTTCACAGTAAAAGGTTCTCTGGAAATTTTGTGTTTGCAAGCTAAAGGTGTAAAAAGTTAAAACAATGTTGGTTTTTATTATAAATTAACCCTAAATTTGCTGCGACTGATAATTTCACAACAAACTTTTCTGATTGATTTTAATTTTATCACTGTAATCTTAGGGAGAAAACTACATATATTTTGTCCAAAAACCACAATCTAGATTATACTTGCCTCTTTTGCTTTTCTTCAGTAGGTTTTGCTTTTTATCTTAGCTGGACTACCAATTGGTTTTCTTTGCATACAAAGCTACCTCAGTGTCACTCTCTCCTAGAAACTGAACAGCATGCATATTTTTTGAAGGGCCTCACTCTAATCTCACGTGAAATAATTTGTGATTCAAAGAGATTTTCCACTGTCACTCATAGAAAAAGAAAGTCCATGGAGTACCAAGATAGCCACCTGTCATGCTGAATAGCTTTGTTTCACTCTTGACCCCATCCTATTCTTCTGTTTAATTCCTTTGTTTCTTTTCAAAATTTCAAATAATTTTTTTTAAAAACAGAAGAAACTCTCTTTCTTGCTATGTACAATACCTAGCAAAATGTTATCTTCCTTTTCTGGACTATTACAGTGACAGGAAGAATAGGAAATAATTGGTTAATAGGATTTAAAAAAAATCCATACTATTAGTCATTGAATTCTTTGTAGGTTTGGTTAATTAAATCCAAGTCAAAGCAATCCCTAGTCCTACCTTATTGTGTTAAAGAACAGCTTTTTTTTTCTGTCATAAGACACTTGAACATGCATAGAAACAGCTGCGTGGAAAACATATTCTTTAAAATGATTGAACGTGAGCTCTGCAGAAGAAGAAAATAAAATCAAGAAACAAAAAATCACTTTTACTGCTGTTAAGGTCTTTAGAAATATTGTGCACAGAGGTTATTAAACTGATGGGAATAGCAGGTGGAGCCTTGGGGTCATTCTAATTGACCAAGGACAGCTTTGACATTAGAGGTTTTAAAATATGAAGTTCATTAATGTTTGCCTTCAGACACCATGGATGCTAATGTGGAAGCTCAGGGAGGATGAATATTTTTCTCTTTGGTTACAATCTAATGGGTTTTTTCTTTCAATGCACCAACATGACAACATGCAGTCGTAGTGTGGCAGCTGGAGGAGAATCCACATGTGACTGTTAGTCTTAGAACAAGAATTATGGTTCAATAATTTTAAATCCTAGTGGTTCTTTTAAAGATCTGATTTAAATGTAGTCATTAGATTAGTCTTGTGGCTTGTAATAATCCTCTGCCTCTATTCAGTTTGTGGTTGATACTCATTACTCTGTGGAGGTTCTTTAAGATAAGTTGAAGTTGCAGGAGAATTCAGCATCAAACCATCATTTTGCTGCAGGATCAGGGTGTTACATTTTGAATTGTTTGGAACACAGTAAGAGATTTGTGCATGTTATGCTGTCAGTCCTGCTCAAAATGCTTTGGAGAGAGTGGCATGGTTCTGTGCTGTTATTGGGCTGGCCATTCATTGGTTTATTTCTTTCATCATAGTAAGAAACACTATTTATTCTCTTAAAGCATATACATATATATATAAGAAACCATGTGTCTTCTAGATGTGGATAGATGCTGGAAATTTAAGGCAGATCACAGTCCTATGCATCTGGAAAGGGAGAGAACCCTGTCTTTCCAGACAGTAAGGCAGAGAGCTGACCCAAAGAGATTTCAATCTCAGCACCTGCTTCATTTTGTCAGACTAAAGGGGGTGCAGAAGTATGTGAAGATCTTCAGACTTTCTTTTGCCTTTTCACTTAGTTTATGTATGTGATAAGGAAAATTTCTGTGAAGTTGTTTTGATTTTGGTAGGCCGTGAGCCATATAAATTATTTGTTCTGATGCTCTACTTAGCACAAGAGATTCTATTGCTCCTGTGTGTGAAGAAGACAGGTCATGCTTGCTCCTTGAAGTCTTTGGTGAAGAACAACAGAATAGACTGGAGAAGCTAAATAGAGTGGAAAGGGAATGGAGCTTACCAGAACTATATTATTTCTGGTTTTTAATGAGAAGTAAATGAATCTGCCAGTGTGCAGTGATGATATATGTTTCTAGGGGAAAAAAAGCATGAAACCAGGCTTTTCTTCCCCATGGAAGAACATAAGCCTATGAAAAGTGAAGACCAGAAGCAATTCAAAGAAGTTCATGTAGTCAAAATGCCTCTAAATTTCATCTTTGGCTTGTATTTGCCACTGGGGACAGTGCTGCATTTCTTTTCACTCTCCGGTGGTTCAGTCATTCCAACTGACTCACACAATCAGCCTCTCTAAAGCAATGGTTGCTGTGGATGTGGCTGCCTCCCATTCACATATTGAGAGGAGAGATTCCCCATCATAAGATAAGGGGTGAAACCAAATGACAATAAAAATACCAACTTCAGCAATTCAGCTGGGGATGCACTTGGGGTAATTTAGGTAGAAGAGTCGCATATGTTAAAGTATAACATCCAAAAGTTTGGTTCTTGATCCTGTCATGAAATCTCAGCCAAACTGGTGCCGACAGCTTTCCTGACATATGAAATAGTTAACATATGCAGTTGAATTTACTTGGGAAATTGTAGAAGTTTGTCAAATTCTGGCTTTTCTTCACAAGTTACATTCTAAATAAATACATGCTGAATAAGTTAAGACATGCAGCACTAAAGTTATGATATTTTAATAGTAGTTTCTCTAGTCAAAACTTAAGAAGTCTTAAGAAACAAAACTCATAACTGAATGACATTATGGCTAAAATATCATTGCATTTACTAATACTTCAATTTTTAAAAACTCTGATAGAATCTTTTTACTTTTTAGAAACTGGAGAAAAGAGAAAGAACAAATTAGACAAAACAAAAGTTGAGAAAAGAGAATATATTTAACATTGTATAGTGGTTAAAATAACAGGAAAAATAATAAATAAGAATGTTCTGAATTGGAAACTAGCTCTGAGTCTCATTAAAACCTTAACTGCTTTAGGTTTTCCCTTCTCTCACCTGCCACCCACTGATGACCTATGAGTCACCAACTATTCCAGCTTCATCAGAAACCTTTATTAAATTATTTTAAACCTTAAAGCCCCGTGTGATAAGAAAAAAAAAACCCACATAATCTTTTATACTTTTGAATTATAAGATTATCTGTAGATAACAGATATCTCATTTCCCATTTATGCATCTATATGTATATATGTATATATTAACTACTACAATATGCATAATTGTATAGTTTTAAAGTTCATTAATACAGTAAATTATGAAAACTGATGATATTTTAGCTCATTACAATTCACTGTTCATAAATAAACACTTCCAGAAAATAACTAGAGGACTTTCAGACTTACTCAGAGTATTAGCCTCTGGACAGCAAACCACATTCATCAGGAAATACGATTCTTTTATTTTATGCTGGTTAGTACAACTCAAAAAATTTAATTTCTTTTTAATTCAATAACAGTGAATAATAGTAAAGGCGCTGTTTCATCATTGTTTTCCTCTGTTAACAGGAGCTTGGCTGTATCATTGCCCAGATGCTTCTCAACAATCATATGTACAAGTAACTACCTGCTGTTTGTCTCATCAAGACACAGAAAACATCTCTGTGAATAATTGCAAAGTCATTGAAACTTAAAGTCTCTTATTGATTTGATGCAACTGCTCAGGCAGGCAGCTGGAGCTGGGTGTATTAGTCAGTGTGGTTCCTAACCACTATACTGTCCAAAAACTGGGATGCATTGTCGTGCTGCTTGGCTCCTGCTGTGTGTCCTGCAAAGCAGTCACTGGGAGTTCCTGCCTTCAGGAGAGGGTTTGCAGATCTAGATTCTGCAGTGGGAAGGAATGAGTTAGTTACAACTCAGCTGATGGGTAAGTCCACATTGTCTTCACATGCAATTTTCACATGTACACTTCAAAACAGGATTTTTAAATGGATGACTTTGATGCTTCCTCATTTGTCATTTCAGATGTTATTTATTTTGTCTCCAGAGTACTGTTCAGTCAGGGTTTTTGGCCAGCCCTTCTTTGCTGCCTTCCCCTAGAGTATGGGCTAGTATAAATGCAAATCAAAACTACTTCCCTAAATTCACAGGACAAAGGAACACGGCCAACAAAGGACTCAGTGGGTTACATCAAATATTCAAAATATCAGTAGCAAAGTAGCTGATGATTTGCAGTGTGCACAAATAGAGTGAGATGAGGATGAGAAATACCTAGGGGTTTAGGCTTCTCTATGGTGAAGCACAGGTTTAAGTTCAAGCATATGAATAAACTTTCAGAAATTATTACATATGCTTTAAGTTGCATTTAAGCATGTGACTATTAACTTGTCAACAGGCAAGAGGATCATTTAGATATGACTCATATGATGGAAAGAGCCATTGAGAAATCAGTGTCAGTATCAATATATAACCTTTCACTGATAGAAACTAGAAACACTGATGTACTGGTATAACTTCTTCCTCTTGCTTATTCTGGATTATGCACTTTTAAATTTTTCTTTTACCTTTTTTTTTTTTTCTTTCTTTCTTTAAATATATTTATGCATAATTAGGTGGAAAAAAAGTGATTCAGTTTTGCCTCTAAGATAAGCTTACTTATGACAAATCTCTCCTCTGGTCAGCTGTAAGGCTGATTTCAGTATGTTGATTAAGAGGGAATCAAGTCCACCCACTGTGACATTTTTACACTTTTGTTCTTCTTTTTCCTCTCTTCACATAATTATGTACTTCCTCTTTATTTCTTAATTCTTTTTGTTATAGCTTCCATTTATACTTTATCCTTGTTTTATTTCCTATTAATGTATAATGACATTTTGAAATTTCTCTCTTTTTCTCCTCCCAATTTGACTGGTCTTCTCAATGTTTTTTGGAGAAGTTAAAATGTCTCTCCTCCATATCTAGAAATCCTCAAAGACTTCATGTTACTTTCTGGGTTTATTACAGAGTTTCTGTTCCAAACCTATTTTGCATCATGTCTGACTGTTATGCTAAAAGCTAAAAATCTCAAAATGTGTCTATCATCGTAAAATTAGAACTAGCTAGTTTGAAAAGCTTGAGTAAAAAAAAAATCATAGAATTGCCTGATCTTTAAAGATACAGACATTTCCACAAAAAAGAAGACACAGATTGCTGGTAGATGAGAGGCTGGACCTGACCTGGCCGTGGGCAATCACAGCCCAGAGAGTCAAATATGCCCTGGGCTGCATCCAGAGCACCATGGGCAGCAGGGCAAGGGAGGGGATCCTGCCTCTCTGCTCTGCTCTGCTGTGGTGAGATCCCACCTGGAGCTGTCCATCCAGCTGTAGAGTCCCAGCACAGGAAGGACTGGGACCTGTTGGAGCGAGTCCAGAGGAATCCACCAAGATGGTTACACAGATGGGAACCCCTCTCCTATGAGGAAAGGCTGAGAGAACTGGGATTGTTAAGCCTGGAGAAGAGAAAGCTTTGGGGTGACCTAACTGTGGCCTTGAAATAC
Organism: Argya squamiceps; assembly: GCA_037834095.1. Taxonomy (NCBI): domain Eukaryota; kingdom Metazoa; phylum Chordata; class Aves; order Passeriformes; family Leiothrichidae; genus Argya; species Argya squamiceps. The sequence goes on along the minus strand of JBBMKD010000216.1, from coordinate 747,737 downwards.
CTACAAGAAAGGTGGTGAGGGACTTCTTTTATGGGCGAGCAGTGACGGGACACAGGAGAATGGCTTCAAACCAAAAAAGTTTAGATTAGGCATCAGGAAGAAATTCTGTACTGTAAGAGAGGTGAGGGACTGGAACTGTCTGCCCAGAGAAGCTATGGATGCTCCATCCCTGGAAGTGCTCAGGCTGAATGGAGTTCTGAGCAATCTGATTCAGTGAAAGGCATTGCTTCCCATTCTGCTGAACCATGGACCTCCCTTTCCTTGAGGTAGGCCACCAAAACACATTCCATTTTAAAATTAATTATTTGCAAAGGCAAAAAAAAAAAAAAGGGAAATTTTATGCAGATTGAAGAACTTTTGATCCTTTTCTAAACCTGTGATAATGTAGATCATCGCAACTGCTGACCTTCAAAAGACCATATCTGACATCACTGAGTTCTATTGAAATGACAGCCTGCTCATTATGTTTGTAGCACACTGATTTTTTTAATCCTCACACCTAAGCAGATTACATTGTTGTCTAGTAGATACTGTCCTTTCATTTTTATAAGCACCTTGTAAAACACTGGGCGTTGTTAGGGTAGAAACATCTTTTACAGGTTTTCTGGAAAGCCAGTATAATTTCTTATGAAATAATATAGGATATCAAAAAAGAAAAATTCCACAGGATTTCTGGAGTTAAAAGTATAAAGGAAGGGGTGCTGTTCTTCCCACAAAACTACGGTCATGCATGAATTACTGCCCTTGTTCTAGCTAGAATAGTTATTTTTCTTCCCAGTAGCTAGTACAGTGCTGTGTTTTGAATTTAGTATGAGAATAACTGATACCATGTTGATACCACACTGATGTTTTGGTTGTTGCTAAGTGGGGCTTACCCTAAATCCAGGACTTTTCAGTGTCCCATGCCCTGCCAGTGAGCAGGTGCACAAGAGGCTAGGAGGGAGCATGACTGGGACAGGTGACCCAAAGGCAAGTTCCATCCATAAAAGATCATCCCCAGTAAATAAATTGAGGGGGAGTTGGCCAGGAGTCACAGTTGACTTCTTGGGGATGGGCTGGCATGGCTGGTGGGCAATGGTATTACTGTGCATTGTTTGTTTCTCTTGTGCTTTATTCTCTCTCATGTTGTTTTTCCATTACAATTATTGTAATTATTAAATTTTATTTTGTTTCAGTTATTTAACTGTCCTTAGCTCCCAGGTTTTAGTTTCTTTTCCTAATTCTTCTCCCCATCCCACTGTGGGACAGGGCAGTGTGGCAAGAGGCAAGTGTGGTGATCAAGAAGCTGCATGGTACTTAGTTACCACCTGGAGTTAAACTGTGACAATGATCACAAATGAAGAGTTGTATTTTCCTGCCTTTCTCTGCTCCTGGAAGAAAGTGGCCTGCCACTGCTCTCTTTTCATTGTACCCTTGTTTTTGTTTATTTCCTTGCTTGTTTTTAAGAGAGTCTCTTTTTTGTCTCTGTGGTTGAAAAAGTTAATAATCTTTAATTTTCTCTATCCTGTTCTTGTGGTCTAATGCTTCACAGTATCAGAGAAATTCCTGTGTTTCTTAGTTCAAAATCTAGCTCAGTTGCCTAAGAATGACCCTTTGGCTTTTACTGTACTCTCTAACAAATGTAAATCTTATTCTGCAAAGCTCTTTCATACAGGCTGACCTTATTCCAATTAAAATAAGTCTTAATAAGCAAAATTGGAGGTGAGAGGAAGTTCTGGATTAATTTTGGCCCACTATAACATGCTTTGTAAATAGCACGTTATCCGTGTTGGAATTATCTGCGTCACTGTTTAGGTATAAAAATAACAAAACAAATGGGTCTATAGTGGTAAATCTGTCTTGTGCTGTCAAAGTAGCTTGTCTGTCTTCCAAGAAAAAAAAAACCCTTGAAAAGCAAGACGTCTTTTAAAATGACAAGGAGAAAACAGTACGGTAGATAAATTCATGCTATCATGCCAACGACAAGCAATACAATGTTTCCTTAACTATAGTAAAAGTAAACTAGAGACAACCCACAGACATGGGCATTTGGTGAGTGGGTAGCAGTACAGTCATGCCTGAGGAGTAATGGCATTGTAATTGGCATTTTTTGCTTTTGCTCTCACTCTATGCAGCTTCCAGCAAGTGGGTACTCTTCTGCCCCCACAACTCCTCTTATCTGCATGGACTGGGGGAGTGCAGACAACTGAGAGAATTTCTAAAACACTCCAAAGAAAATCAAACTTTTCTCTCATTATGTTTAACTATAAGACATATCTGTTTTGTTGTTGTAAAGCTGAACTGTCTCAGTGTGAAGCCTTCAGGAATTCTCCATAAACATACAGGGCTACTCCAAGTTCTCTATAGTCTTCTCCTCCAGATTACTTTATTCCCACAGTAATTGCCTCCTTACCTCTCAGCAACTTTGTGCCAAAGGACGGAGAAAATAGATGGCCTTGCACTGTGAGCTAGCAAACAATCTCATGTCCTTCTCATATGTATATTGGGGGATATTGGTTCCAAAACAAATTACATTTTTTTCTGAAACATCCTACTCATCAGCCTCTAGGGTCATGTTCACAATCTTACTTACTGTTACACAGTTGGTAAGAAGAATCCGGTGCAACACATTTGATCTTTATGTGGAAAATTTGTCACAGTGGCTAGGGAGCACTGTAAAATATATAGGTTTGACTCTCTTTTGAAGTCATCAACTCCCCAGAAAAGTAGTTTTTTCACCCACAGATTTCTCTGTTCTACTCTTACATCAGTGAATCTGACTGGCAGATATTTTGCAGGGGAAGATTCTAGGGGAAATTATGTGTTCTTTTGGCTTTATTATTATATTGTGTATTCTTCTGACTGCTCTTTGAGACTCTGAGAACAGAACTCAGACAAAATGTTAGTTGTCCTAAAGTTGTGGAAGTTGCTATTCTAAACTTAGATTGGATTTAGTTTTGCTCACCTCTCCAAATTTAAGACTGAATCTATGTGCAAGACTGGCTAACTTAGATGGTAAGTCTGATTTGACTCTTTGTGTTTATAGCACAGCCAACTGTTTATTTTAAGGGGCAGACCTTAAGTTTACCAACATTTAATTATTCACCTGTGCTTTCTGTTATGAGAGGTACTTTCCCCTACACCTTTGCAGAAAATGGGAGTGGCAGTCAGGGCTGTCTGTTAAGAACTGCTTTTTCATGTGCCTCTGCCAACATCCTATGGGATCAGAGTTTGCGGTGCACATATTAATTAAAGCACTACAAAAAAGTCAATGCCATAGACTGACACTAATCAGGGGAAATGTCAGCTTCTTATTGAATGAAACAATGCATCTAGGCTTGCCGTTGCAGAGATTGTGTGACTAGAGAAAAATACAGAGCCTGATGCAGGAAAGTATGGCCAGCCTTGCTTTAGTGCAGCAGTAAGGCATTAGAGGTGTTAAGAGTAGTGTTATCCCCAGGGCACATGCATGCAGTACTGTGTCTTTTAGTGAAAGCTGGCTACAGTGTGAAGAGCATTATAGAAAGCAGACAGAACTGGTATTCTTGATTTTATCTATGCAAAATGGAATCCTAGTGAAATATACTTAGGGACGCCTAGAAATTTAGTAAAAAAATACATGTATTTTATATATATTTTATATATATATTTATATATATATATAAAATGTATTTTATATATATAATATATCTGTATCTATAGCTGTATATATATCTCCAATTAAGCTGGCCACATAAACCTAAAACTGAGGCAAAAGCGATATAAAATTGCATCTTGAATCTTTCTCTAAACCAGTATGACAATGGTTGAAGAAATGGAAAAGAAGACAAATTCATGGGAAAAAATGTAAATAGACTGAAGACCTTATCAAGTGTGTTGTATTTTATAAATGTCAGTTAACTTTTCTGGAAAAGACCTTGGTAACAAAAATATCTGCAATCATTGTGATACAACACATGGGCACAAATTTTCCTAGCAACTGAAATGTTCCTGCTGTACGTAGTGGTTAAAAATTCAGTGTGTACATATTACTGAAGAAAATAAAAGCCTAAATATTTTCTTCCCTTCCAACTCTTCAAAAGATAAATACAGAGCTGCTGGAAAACTTAAGACACAAAGACACAAAATAAATCAGTTTTTAAAGTAGAAAACATTTGACATCAGATAATGTTTGCTGCTGGGAATATTCTTTGACAAAGGCTTGACTGTAGAAGAAATTAAAGATGTATCTTGAAAGTGGATATATTTAAAAGTTGATAATTTTATATATATTTATATTTAAAACTGAGATATTTAAAAGTCATCCTTTCTTTAATTAAAAAATAGAGGTAGAAAAGTATTTGTTTCCATAAGGTAGAGAAGTAAAAATACTCATAGTGGAACAAAAACCGTAATATCTGTTACAGTCTGGGCATGATCACTAGATTATTTGATTTTTATTTGATGATTTCAATTGTATTTCTCTGAAGTATTCAGTGCTGCCAAACCCTGAACTTCTTTCAGGAATACAGGGAGGCCGACACTATCTTCTTTAGAAATATATGCCTACAAATTTTACCCATGCAAGTTTGTCCCATTAGGAAAGTTCAATGATAGTAGGAGATTTCATAGCTATGTCCAGTTTGTAAATATTTTTCATTAAAGTCACTGCTGCTACCAACAGAAAGCCTCCGTGTGTGCTAGTGTGATTTGCTATTTTTGTTGCTATCCAAATCTGAAATAGTGATCAAGAATGCAATTTGGTTACATAAATTGAATTTTAGTAGTTTAGTTGAAGTTTTGTGTTTATTTTTTCTTAATTTCAAATTAATAGCAATTATTTGCAAATTTTTAAATATGTTGGTTAAGGTTTCAAAGTACCAGTCATACCACAAAACTCTTTAATATACAGTCAAAATGTTGAATGGCAAAGCTTTAAATGCTAATTTTTAAAAAGAATTGCTATCTCCTGTAACCATGTGTGACAACAAATAAATGTGTGTATGCTAAGTATGCCAGTTCATCCTTACACACGAAAATTCTGAAGTTCTGTTGTGCTGCAATATGCTTTCAAAGTTGTAGTAGACACAGCAGTAGCAAGCTCTACTCTATGGAAAAGATAGTATAAATATATTCTTACACTTTTAGTTTGACAACTATTTTTAGTCTTTAAGAAACAGTAACAGAAAAAGCATATAAAACTTGATATTTATGTGTTAGTATTTGTACCAATTGAAAGTAAAATTATTTCAGGCATGCATCTATTGCTAGGAGCTAGCTAATGAGTTGAAAACTTGTTGAAATGTTAACTTCTAAGTTACAGCTCAATTTGTGCTTCATTTTAAGTAATGGCATTAAACTTGGTAGGATCATATAACACAAGGTACAGAAGAACACTGAATCCAGTAAAGAAAGTAAGAGAAATTAAAAAAAATACAAAATGTTTTAGTTATAAAGTTGATTAATGAATGGAACTACCTAACAAGACATCAGTTCTCTATATTTTATCAGACTAGGTTAGGTGATTTTCTGTGTGTATATTGTGTGTGTCAGTTTGATTGACCATAAGTGAAAACGCCATAATGCTTTTTAGTCAGGTAATGACAAAGTATTAAAAATCTCTGATGGTGACATCTGTATTACTTGTTTAAGTGGACATATGTATTATTATGAGTTTACACATCTAAAGTAAATTCTTACATTCCATGTAGATCTCTATTGGACAGCAGAGGCTTCAGGAGAGGCAACATTATATCTGCTGTATTTTTGAAATTATAGGCTGCAATATCCATTTTCAGCTTTCTGTGGCTTTTAAATAGCAAGAGATTCCTGTGAAAGCCTATTATCTGTAGAAATTGAATGTCTTCAAGAATTGGAGGGTAGCTTCTTTTATTTGAGAAGTTGTGGAGGTTCAATGACACTCCTAGCACTTCCAGTTACTGGAAAAGTAGAAGCCTAATCCCTGTTTTTAGAAATGAAAAAAGGAAGACCTGGGCCACTGGTCTAGTCCATCTCACTGCTGTGCCTGGCAGATCATGGAGTAGGTCCTTCTGGAAACCTGCTATGGATAATGAAAAATATGAAGGTGATTTGTGATAGCTAACATGGTTTTACTTAAGGTTAAATCATGCATGAAAAATTTGATGCCCTTCTACACTGGGGTTACCACACTGGTGAATGAGGGAAGAGCAACTGACTTGTGCAAAAAGCATTTGACACTGTCCTGCATGACTTTCTTGTCTCTACACTGAAGAGGCATGGATTTGATGGATGGATGACAAGGTGGATAAGGAGCTGTCTGGATGGTCACAATCACAAAGCCGTGGTTATAGCTTGATGACCAAGTGGAGACAAGTGACATTGCTCAGGGGTCAGTATTGGGACCAGCACTGTTTAACATCTCCAGTGGCAGCCTGGACAGTGGGACAGAGTACACCCTCACCAGTTTTACCAATGACATTAAGCTGTGTCGTGCAGACAACACTCTGCCAGGAAGCAATGCCATCCAGGGGGACTTTGACAGGCTTGAGAGGTGACCCGATGCAAACCTCATGAACTTCAACAAGGCTGAGAACAAGGTCCTGCAGCTGGGTTGGGGCAATCTCAAACACAAATACATGTTGCGTGGAGAAAGGTTTGGGAGCAGCCCTGAGGAGAAGAATGGGTAGGTGTTGGTTGAGCTGGCAACATGTACTTGCAGCCCAGAAAGACAACCCTGGGGTGTGACAAGCAGTTCAAGGGAGGTGATTTCCCCATCATCTTGAGAGAAGCTGTTGTGAGACTTCATCTGGAGCACTGTGTCCTGCTCTGGGGCCTCCAACATAAGAAGGACAAGGACCTCTAGGAGTGAGTTCAGAGGAAGCTGTGAAGGTGATCGGAGGGCTGGAGCACCTCTCCTGTGAAGACAGGCTGAGAGAGCTGTTCACCCTGGAGAAGAGAAGGGTTTGAGGGAACTTCCAGCAGCTTTCCTGTGCCCAAAGGGGCTACAGGAGAGCTGGAGAGGGACTTTTCACAAAGGCCTGTAGTGACAGAAAAAGGGAGAGTGGTTTGAAACTGAAAGAGGGCAGGGTTAGATTAGATATTAGGAAGAAATTCTTTACTGTGAGAGAGGTGATGCACTGGCACAGGTTGCCCAGAGAAGATGTGCCTACCTGGAAATATTCAAGGGAAGGCAGGATAGGACCTTGAGCAAGTTCCCATTGGGTGATGTTGGAACTAGATGATCCTCAAGGTCCCTTCCAACCCAAGCAATTCTATGATTTTGGGAATAGTTATGGTACTGACTGAGATCTTTGGTAAGGATTAAATTATTGAGTACAAGATCAACATTCTGAAATTATTCTAAATATTTCCTCTCTTGAATATAAGCAAAACCACAGATTATTATGAAAAGCTATAGATAAGGCCATATAACAAAAGCTGTGAAAATGAGATAGAGTAGGCTACTTCTCATCTTAGCCACAGCTTATCAATATGCTTCATTCCATACAAGATGTAAAATAAGCTCCCTATTCTGAGTGTTTGAATTCTACATTAATAGGAAATACATGTCAAACACTTGCCTAAAACTGTGCTCTTCTATTAAATCTTCAGACACCTGAATTTTAAGGTGCTGAGTTTTCAATTGCAACCAGTGATACCTCAATGTGATCCAAAAGAAGAGAAATGTTTTCATAATGACCTGTTTTAATCCTGGCCTGTATAAAAACCAATGTGATCAGGGCAGAGATTTTCCCCCTGTACTCAGCACTGGTGAGGCTCAGGAGAGACTGTAGGAGAGACCTCTACACCCTCCTGAAAGGAGGCTGTAGCCAAGTGGAGATTAACCCATCCTAACAACAGGATGAGAGGAAATGGCCTTCATCTGTGTCAGGGAAGGTTCAGGTTGGATATCAGGAGGAATTTCTTCCCTGAAAAGATGGTTAAGCATTGGCTGCCCAAGGAGGTGATGGGGTCCCATGGAAGCATTCAAGAACTGACTGGATGTGACACTTAGTGCTGTGGTTCTGTTGTCATGGTAGTGTCGGTCCAAGATTGGAGTTGAAGATCTTGGAGGTCTTTTCCAACATTAATGATTCTATGCTTCTAATTTTTTTTTTTTCTCTCTGGAAAGATAGCTAGAAAGAAAGAAAAAAGAGACATAAAGAAAGGAAAGAGAGAAAGAGAGAGAGAAGAAAGAAAGAAGGAAAGAGAGAGAGAAGAAAGAAAGAAGGAAAGCGAGAGAAGAAAGAAACTATGATACTGCCTTTAAACAACTTTAAGTGCTGACTGGATTTGGAAAGTACAGAGCAAAAAACCCAATGAAACTCTGAGTGCCTGAACCCACATATTGGTCACAAGTGACAATGCTTACAGAAATCTTGGTCTGACAAAGAATGCAGTAATATGTGGGATAACATGAAAAGATATCTCCCTGAAGACAATTATACTTCTTACAAGACAAGTTTTGAAAGCTTTAGATTACAAACTCAACATTTCATTTCCATAATAGGGAAGGAGGAAAGATTTGCTTCTTCCCCCTAGCAACACTCCCAAAGGTTGTCCTCTTGACGACCGCCCAGCCAGGACTATCTTCACATAATTAGAATCCTGAGTTGTCTCCATGAGATCTTAGTTTTTTCCAGCCTGTCTGCCAACAGACAGCTTCAGCGGATGCTGTAACTTTTTGATTCTTGGGTGTCAGTCAGCCTGATGATCAGGTTAGTCACTCTGGCTACTTGCACAATGTTTTAGGACCACACAGATCAAACTGATAGTTTCTGGCCATCTGCTTACATGAATGAAGGTGTGTGTGTCCAATCAAGCTGTGATTAGTAATTAGGATTATCTTGGACATGGTCCCAGCAGCTGCATTTACCACCAGTGCAGAACTGTACATTATGTGAACATATACGGCCCAACAAGGGAGGAAGTGCCTCTCTAAAGAGTATTGTCTTTCCCCACAGAGTGTTTATCTCTTTTTTTTTTTTGTCTCTCTTAGTCCAGAAACTACCTACCCTAGGCGAGTCTCATGAAAAGCAGAGGAAATTTTTAAATAAGTGTCTTGGAAAAGATGGGTTTCTCTGCTGGTAACTTGCATTTCTGTGGAGTGGCCAAACTGGTAATGGAGAGAGCTCCCAGAGAATTCTGAAGAACTTAGAGAGAGGTAGATATTGCTGACATCTGAATGTGGCATGAAGGTATTTTTGTACAGACCATAGAATGAGGTATGGTGAAAATTTCTGTTTCTGATCTGCTTCTATCCAGGTTGCAACAGTCTCCAATACTTGTCATTCCCATTTCATGTACCATTTCCCAATGGAGTGTTCTGATACTTGGCCATGGAAAAGGACTTTCAAGCAGGTCTTCCTGCTGGGGTGTTCAATCATGTCCTCAAGTGCTTCTGCTGCAAGGCAGCATGTACAGACCATGAATTTGGCCCATAGACTGTTGTTGTAGGTACTCTGGTAAGGTTGTGTAGACACAGTAGTTGAGTTGGAAAGACTCTTCAGGAGTATCTAAGGAGAAGTTTCAAGCAGTTACAGTGCCTTTACCTACAGGTGAGGTAAATATCACAGATCTTTCAGACTGGAAATTGAAGTATAGGGAAGAATTTTTGACTCATTATGCAGGTAGAGTACTTTGAGTTATTTCACAATAGAAAGATCAACCTGATTCTAGCTGACAGTTTAACAAATGGGTGATGCCTTTTGTTTTAAATAGTAGTCCAGATATCCCCAAGCTTTCTGTGGATGAACTTCAGCAAAATATTTCCTAAGCAATTATAAATTATTCTACATGCTCATATGTCGACTTATTCTTTATTCAATTTGTTAATTGTCTGTTCTTTAAACAATTACCACTGTCATTGTTGTCACAAGACAAGAAAGGGATCCCTTCTACAGTATTAGACAGCAATCTGAAGGAATATTCACAGAGGTACAGATTTTCTGTTTTGTGGAAAGAAATTAAAGGTATCATAATTTTCTAAGCACTACTGCTTACAGTACTACAGCAAGCTGGTATGAAGAAAGCATGTTGTGTATAAATATTCTGATTTTCATTTTAATATAATAATTTCCTGTTCTGCTTAGTGATGGAGAGTGTAACTCTTGCAAGACTACAGGTACATACTGATCGCATGCTCTGAAATATGGATTTGTCATTTTTGTTTTTAGATTGTTGCTCAAAAATGCAGGAAATCAGCAATTACAGTAAATAGTTTGAATAGACTGAGTCCACATAGATTACTAGCACAGTAAAGGATGTCATGTACTAATCACTAAAATGAACTGCTGAGACAGTAAGAAGAAAGAGAAGCTAGGATTTTTTTTTTGAAAATTATTTCATTTACAGGCAACAGTTACATAGAAAAGAGAGAAAAAATACAGAATTCTATTTGAATAAATTAGAAAATGGTTCAGGGTGGTAGGGTGTGGTGGCTAAGACTCAGATTTAAGCAAGATTTCTTTAAAAAAATCCAGTAATTTTGCTTGTCAAAGCTCTTAAAAATAGTTGTCATTAAGATCACAAAATAAACCATTGTTCTGCTACTTCTCAAATCAGTAAAACTGATTATTATCAAATTAAAAAAAAATAATTCCTGGTAAATTTTTCAAGTATTTCTAGCAAAAATGACAACAATAAAGAAGCAGTAAAGATGAAAAAGGACAACTTCAAGTATATGAAGACATTCAGAGACAAAAATCTAATCTAAAATAAAAATCTCAACTTTCATTGAGTGAGATGAGACCATCAAGTGTTTGTAGAGATGGTCCTATGCAATGTTCAATATTTCAAATAAAAGATGGTCATATTGTAGTGGTTACCTTCTACCCTGAACATATTAGTTTTTCTGTAGAATGCATTCCCCTCCTTCAGTATGGATAGTGTTGTCAAGAGAAAATAAGTTCTATAAGAAGCTGCACTGGGGGAGGATTTGAGGGCCTATAACCCCTGCTGCCCATCACATGGACAAGCTGGAAATGGGCAGCAGCTGCCTTTTAGTGTGGTGTTCACAGCCAGATGATTCAGTTTTATGGGAAATCCTTTTAGAACCTGACCTTGATGAAGCAATGAAGCATTAGTTTCTATGCTGCTCTCATTTTTGCCATCCCTTCTCTAGGGCTGGGAAACATTTCTGGGCAGAAGGGAGATGGGAAACAAAGAGCATTTCACAGTTCAAGTCAGGTAGTGATTTCAAGGATTGGTTGCAGAGGAGAGGGCACAGGCAGCTAGGGAGTTAAAATACACTGCACCAGCTACCCTACATTTCATGCACAACCACATGCTTTTGAGAAAGAGAGATACATAAGGGAGCTTTGACTGCTTTCAAAAGTGACTCTGCTACTTAAAGGTCATTGGCATGTCCCTCCTCTAGCATAAATGGAAGCTGCTTGTCTCATCTAACTTTCTGTATATCCAAGCACTATAAAGGGCCTTACTGAATGGGTGCCCAAAATTGCACAGCAGTGTAAGCAGGTTGCCCCTGTTTCCTCACTCTGGACATCTCCATACCCCAGACTAGGGAAACGCAGTACCCAGTAGATATGCTATGAGTAATAACCATTGTGGTAATAGGTATGTGGGAAGATATTACTTCAGCTGTCTGCATTAATTATTTACTAGTGGTCTCATCAGGAGGAGAATCAGCTCTGAGGCTGGATATGTGGGATAATCTCATGGTCTGTCTTTGGGCAGGAAATGCAACTGGACAATAATTTACAGAGAAATAACATAACCTCCAGCTCCCCAGAACTAACACCACCTTGTCACATCTCATCATTATTCAAGTGTGAAACAGCTGCTCATCTCCATCCACCTCAGCCAGAAGAATTGCTGAAATACATCTTCTTTTAAGCTTGCAAGACTTTTTAAAACATGCATGAGGCTTGAACATGGAATATTACTCAATGATTTTATAGGCACCTTCACAGTCAATTTCTGCTCCGATGAGATCTATCAAACATCTTCTTTTAGAAAGCAGCTCAGGTCTTTGTACAGTCTTAAAAGTGGAGTTTATTGCATCTCGTTTTTGATAGTATCCATGTTTTACCATACAACCATCATTGATCTCACTTCTCTTAGCTGTATTTTGTTCTTAAAAAAGGAGCTTGACAAACAAATATTTTAGATTTACATATATAAAACCAACAGTTTAGCTGGAAGGTAAATTGTTAGTCTTAGTTGTTTGAAAGCAGTGAAAAGGAGAAAAAATTAATTTGCTCCAAAATAGATTGGTAAAATTGAGGCTAGAGTTTCTCAGTGGAGTTAGTAAGAGTTATTACTTAATAAAATGAGTTTCTTGAGTAAAGCAGTAGGTGCTTGTGATCCAGAGTTCATGGTATATGCTTTTGAAGGTGATAAATATACTTCAAATGAACTCTATGCTGGTTTTATAAACAGAACACCACTAGAAGCTGGCATGAATCTTCTCTTTAGTTCTACTCTGCATACCCTTATGTTGCTCTCATATGTGAATCACATTGGTTACATGGGCACATTAGAAATTATTCACTTCACATATAAATGCTCCCAGGTTGCATCTACATCAGTTTTTTAGTTTGATATGTGATTCTGGATGTGACAAAGGGATGCCAACTAACCCACCAATGATCCAGTGTATTCTAGCCATTGGATGAGTGGGAAGATGCTGCCAACATAGCTTTTCCACTGGCTCTGCTGCCAGTCGTCTCAGGCTGCCACCAAAAAAAGGAGAATCTGAACATGTCCATGGGTTTCCTTCAGGTATACTGGAACAATTGCTCTGGCACAATGTTCTTGAAATCCCCTGGTGTAGTCCTTCATGTTGAAATTCAGAAGGTCGAGGAGAAATCCCAGCTTTGAAAGTGTTGCCATCAGGAGAGAGAGCATCTTTCATTTTACTTTGTAGGTACTCTTTTTGTGGAACAAAAATATTCCCCATCAACTGTGTATTTGTTTGGTTTTGTTTCCTTGTTTGTTGTGTCAATAAAATCTGCACCTGTTTGTTTTGGCACCAGGGACATTTAGTTATCTGGTCTGTATAAACATTTCCCACCTGCCTTGCTTATCTCTCCTCCAGTGATAAATACCCACTTCTCTTGTTGTGGGTAATTCACACACCAGTTAATCCAGGAGAGAAAAATTCTTTAGGACATCTGCAAACACTTCTTTTTTAACATGTGCTTTTGTGCTAGGAACTATGAGAGAGGATTTTTTTAATGTAAGATACACGGGGAGAAGGAAAATGCATTTCTAGATGATGTGCTGTTATGATGAGCAGGCATTAATAATTGACATTTCTGGTGAGGCAGAAGGCAGTATGCACTCTGAGGGATTGTGATGATATCATGGTAACCATGAGAGCAAAGCCCGGGTGGTCTGTGATGACGGCAGATATGTGCATTTCTTTACACAAGCTGTTCCTCTGTTGGGTAGTTTATATTTGATGGAAATCCGTTTATTAAACTCATGCGTAAAACATCTACATGTACTCCTGAAAGTTTGCTGGAGACAGGATTGGGTCAGTTCAGATGCACAAACAGGGGGAGAACAACGAGCTACTCACAACCATCACCCCAGTGAAATGAAGCAGAATTTCTGTCCTTGTGTTACAAGGGGGATAGCTGTGCTGCAAGGGAGGAACCTGCAGATGGATGAGCCTGTTTTCCAGAACCAGTAGGTGAGATTTTCATCCTGTGTGCCCAGGATGCAGCCTGCTTTATGAGAGATTATAGATACCTCCTGTGAATTGTTGTAGTTGCAATTGCCTTTGGTAATCTCAGTCCTGTCCCAAACATAGTGCAAAGATGTATCTCCTCTGTGATTACTGGCATGCATCTCCTTGTATTTGTGTAACTTAAAAAGAGTATGATCGTACAGAGAGCTGCCTGTATTCCTCACACACTCACAAACCAGTGTACAGTAACTACTGAGAAAAATATTGTTTTCTGAGATTTTTTTTTACTTGATAATTAACACACATCAAGATACAAATAATTATTATTTCCACTCCAATCATTTAGCAACCCAGTAACATGGTGATAACCACGTCAAAGGGCAGCAGTTTGACTCAGGTCCCACCTTTTCAGAATGGTGAAACTGGCCTTTTTGTACATTCTTAGTTTTCACTGATGTTCAGTTGTTCTGTTTAGCTGCATGAGCTGATAAAGAAACTGAGTTTTAACATTGGAGAGTCAGTCTGGTGTGGGAATTTCTTCATTGAAAGAGAGGTCTCTGCCTTCACAACAGCAGTGTGACAAAGAGCCAGCTGTCATTGGTTGCTACTATGCTATAGTTATAAATATGTGTGCCTGGGAAAATAAATACATAGCATGATGCTGCAGAGCACTTGAAATAAAGTGTGTTCTGGGTCTCTGCTCTGGTATGCAACCCTGCTTATAAACCTCTGTTTTGGGTAGTACCTGTTTGGCAGTAGTATTGCTTGAGGCTAAGTATGAGCAGGGTTGTCAAATCTTGTTTGTCCTATCCTTTGCATAAAGGATGACAAAATCCTGAAAAATTTTAGACACAGGATTTATGCTCTTATCCCCAGCCTTCTAAGACTTGGACTGGGTTCTCAAGTGCTGCCATTAATTGAATATTTTTTGTTTATTTCTTCTTCTGCTTGAATACACTGCTTAGGCAGTTTTAAAATTCTTTTTCTTAGCTGAGAGCTTAGGTTTATGGAAATACATTTACATAACTTTAGAATGCATAAATCTGTAAACTCAAATAAGTATGTACTTACATGTTTAGAGAAAAGAGAATGTTGGTCGGCAAAAGAAAATCTCTTCAACATTAGAGTTTTAGTTATCACTGCAATGTACTCCAAGGTACTGAATAATGGTAAATTTAAGGTGTTCTTTGAATTAAGACAAGATAAGCTTAGTATATAAGAAAATCTTTGATAGAATGGAAGTGGAATTAATATGTTCTTTTTAATTCCTTAAGGGATGGGTAAAGACTGCTGCCTGGGTTCCTCAGTTTTTCCCCATACAATATCTGTAGCATAGTTATCTGTATTCCCTCTTAGGTTTTTTCTGTTATCATCTGTTTTTGTATTATTTTGACATAAGTTAAAGTATTTAACAAAAAAAGTACTTAAAATGGATAAGAAAACAGAAATATAACAAAAATGTACCTCATTTCTTTTTCTCCCCCTTCCCCTGATACTCAAACATTCTGTGTGAAGACAAAATATTTGAGTGACCTGGGCGAGAGAGGAAGAATTGTTCAGTAGCAGGAAATTTTGCACTTCATCTTGATGGATGACAGACCCATTTCAGGTAAAAACAAACTTTTCTGGTGTCTGTCCATAGAACCTGTGAAGCTTATTGATCTTTTTCACTTGCACTTATTCCTCCAACATTCATTGCCACAAGGTAGGTTAAAAGGCAAGTTTCTATAGAGTCTGAGGCTCAGCCTTCAAAGTTGAATAATTTATATTTTCACCCTGTTTTTTCCCCCAGAGTTGAAGAGCTATTATGTGTGGGATTTACCTACCAAAATTAACATGTTTTGTTTCTATTAGCATTCAGATTTAGCTCAGAAGAAAGTATTCATCCATTTCAACTTCCTGGTTTGTGCCAACCCAGCTTATTACAGGCTTGAAAGGCCAAAGTCAAATGCAAAAATTGGCATTAAAAAAGCAGGAAACATACAATATTGGCATAAACCCTGTATTTCCTCTTTTAGAACACAAGATGTAAGTAAACACCACATTTTTAGTCCAATAAATGAGATCTCTTCCAAGAACAGTAAATAAAATGTCTCTTTTTGTTTGCTTTGTATAGAAACCGTTTGTTGAGAACTGAGCTCTTGTATCTGAAAAGCACAATCAAAAATTATTTGCTCATTTATGATAACATTATTACATCTGTTTCTCTCAGTAGGAGTGTCAGGTCAGGCTGTTTTTGCTATGACGTCAACAGTTAATTCCTGTCCTGTGGAGTTATTTTCCACAGATTTATTTTCAGGCCAAATTGAGTTCCCTGATGAAGTTTACATGATTTCATAAGCAGTAGCTGGAGAGTAATGTGGTGGGTAACAAGTGGAGAGGAGAAAGGGTCTGTTTAAAAAGATGGTGCTGAACTTGGAGGAATGTCCGTGGAACCAGGATTTCAAAACTGTCCTTGCTAGGATGGGCTTGCTTCCTCCTACCCAAGTCTTAAAATGTGTCCAATTAAAAAGGTTTATCTTGGAATCCAGCTCAGATCTTTTGCTACACATAGACTCTATGTTCTTTGTTTGACAGTCAGTGTTCAATACTGGTTTCTCATCTCACTTGGGTTTTCCAAGAATTCTTAAGATTTCCTTTTCAGATTTAGATAGTTGCACTGTTTTGCTTTGTTTTATATGAAACATTATAGTTTATGCTTTAATCCATTTCTGTGTATTTTTTTTTTTGTCTGATGTTTCAGGCATAACAAGAAAGTTGCTTAAGTTTCCCAATGAAGTTATTTTGGTTTCAATAATACCACCTAAATATTTTTCCTTTCGTTTCAATACGACATTGTGACCAATTACGTATTTTTCCAGGTTCCTCAAAATAGTAATGATATACTTTTATATGTGGATACTGAGGGTATTCAAACAGATTAAACCCTCCAAAACCAGATATGAACACCTTTTATGTCTCTGTTTTACTTTGAATGTTAAATTAAAGTCATAGAAGCATAGAACATCCTAAGTTGGAAGGAACCCTAAGGATCATTGATGTCCAGCTTCTGGCCCTGCACAGGAGTACTCCAACAATCACACCACGTACATGAGAGCAGTGTGAAAAATAGTTCTACTAACATTTTGGAATTATTTATGGCTAGCAGTTTTACATATTTTATATTAAAAATTAATTTTTAAATGGGAATTACGAATTGAGGCTATGAATCTCTTTTTTCTACCAAGCAGGCAATATAGCAGAATTCTTAATGTGAAATATTTTCAAAAATTGCACTGTACTAGCTGAAGATGGAGTAGAAATTTGACTGATGTTGATGGACATCTCTGCGTTGGTACTGAGCAGGAATACACACCAGCTAATTATAGCATAAGATAAATCTCCGTAACTTCTCAGAGCAGTCAGTGGAGACACAGCAACTTTTCCAAGGGACAGTTTAGAGCAGGAACCTAACACAGCTGTTCTTATTTGTGCCCTGAAGGATCATGTGGTAGAGTCCTGTCAGCCTCTAAATTATCTGTATAACCAAAAGGTTGTATAAGATCTGATGTTATAGCAGGTATAATCCTTTCTCATGTTAGTTAGATAAGTATTATGATATAAAACTACAATATTCATTTTTAACTTTACATAGAGTAGAAAGTTGCAATGTTGGTAGGTTTTATGAAAATGCCTGTTACAAAATTATACAAGAGCACATTATTATTTCCAATAAACAGACATTAAGACAATAAGATTAGCAGCTGAACATTTAAGCTTCCTTTTAGGTGGCTTTCTTAAAGACAAATAAGGGATCAGTGAAGGAAGAGTGTGTCCTTTTATTCAATAGTTAATAGGTACCATTATTTGTGACCCCTGATTAATAAAGCTATACTTCTTGGTTCAGGCACACACAACCCCCACACACATCTCATTTTTTTGAAAAGTAGTCTGAAAGATTTATTGCATCTTGCCTTTGAGTTATAAGGGTAAAGGTTAAAAACATGTAGTAACTGAGTCAAGGCATTTCATGTTGTAAAATACATGAAGTCTCATGAAAGTATCACAAGTCCCAATACTATCAGGGAAAACAGTTCTTATGGTTTCTTCTTAAATCCGTGCAAATGTCAGTTTCTTTTGGTCAAATCATAACACTATGTATTCTTGTTAGGACTTTTTTTTTACCAAGGATTATATATTTCACTTTCTTGGCTCATCTTACTGCATCCTGAGGCATTCCCAGCTTTGTTCTCAGTCCAGTTATCAGTTCCACATGTCATCAAAGGAATACACAGGCTTTGGGTGCCTGTTTAATATGCTCCTTTTAGTTTCGCTTTCTCAATTTACTGAACAGCTGCACAGAAAAAAACCTGAAAGCAGCCCAGATGTGTTTTAAATATGCAATCCTATAAATAATATGCCTGTTAAAACATTAATAACTAAATTATTCATTTAATTAAGGCAAATATAATCCTATGGCACACACCTTAACATTGTAAAAATTACAAAGTTCATCACTGTCTACAACCTAAAATTTTTTTTGAAAGACGTATACTGGAATGAAGCTATCTGCTAAAAAATAAGCAAAGTAAGCTGCAGCACTGTGGTATTGTCTAACATTTAATCAACATTCAGGAAGCCTGAGGCTGCTCTGGATGTACATACTTTTCAAAAGCAGTGCTGGTTTAATTAGGCTGCATTAGGCTCCACCTCCAGCTGCTAATTCCTGCCATTCCCTTTCAGTGTGCTGGGGCAGCTAGTTGTGCAGCTGAGGTCAACCAACTCAAAACCATTATTTTCTCTGATGGACACCTGTCAGTCAGATCAGTTCCCCACTTTGGCCCACAGTGTGGATGAGTAAACACATATGCCAGGACAAATAAAGAGATAATAAAATGTCAGGAATGAGAGGTCAAGGTGCTTTAACTGGTCAAAGACACTTGAAAATTTTAGAGACAGTAGAGATACCTTTCACACCTTCCCACGTCAGTAAAGTTCAAGTAATTCATACTTTCATTTACATGTACATCAAGAACTCTTTAATATATACATATATATCAAAGATTGTGAAGGAGTGGACTAAAAAAACCAGTCTGTCATGGCTTAGAAGTGGTATCCTCCATGCCTCTCTGGAACTGCCACAGAACTTTTGCTTCATATATTTTATCATTTTAAGAGGATGCTGTAGTTGTCCAGGGGTGAACTTCCAAACCACTGGAGCAGAATAATCCTTCAAAAGATGACCCATTTTCTCCCACATTCCATGCCACTCATGGGGCAGATCTCCCTAGAAATGTCTTTCATGACTCTAAACATGGTGCAGACCCCACTGAGGAGACCTGGAAGACTTAGGAACAGGAATATGCTTTCCTAAACATCCAAAGGGAATTCAAGTCTCAAAAGCTGTTGTAACAGGCCTGAAGGAGGAAAAGGGGGTAAAAGGCTGGGGAAAATCATCTTCCCCTGTTCTCTGCATGGACTGGATATGATTATTAATGGATTTCCAAAGGTAATACCCAAGGTAAGGGTAGGAGAGCAGCACTGCATCCACATCCCAAAATACCTTCATTGCCCTTGATGTCATGTCATAAATTGATATTCCATAGTAGAGCAAAGCAATCCTGATCCCTTTCCCTGCTTTGAAAAAGACCACCATGGTGGGCACATAGTGTACATTTGGAAAGATACACAGGGTTAGGTGCCACAGCCACATGAACAGACCAAGCAACATTGTGACCAGTGACACCAGACCTAATACAGCAAATGCTTAGATCAAACTTGTTTCCAGCCTGCTCTGGGCAGATCTGTTGTTATCTCAACTCTTCATGACCCACACTGGAAACAAAATAAGGCTGTTGTGGTTTAGGAATGGTGTTCCTGAATTGAGTGATCCCACTGAAACCACTCCAACACACGCACTGCTCACTCCCTCTTCCCTGTCTCGCTCCATTCCCTTCATGGCACTGAGAGGAGAATTGGAAGCATAGAAGGCAAAGATCATGGGTTGAGATAATTTACTGGAAATGGCAATTAGATAAGAAAATAAAAAGAAACCGATATTAACAGCAAAAGTGCACAAATGAGGTGAGTGATTCCCATGTGAATTCTCACCATTGCACTGGACAATACCTGGCGGCCACCACGCTACTGTGACCTGGAAAGGATGCTTTTCCCATTCCCAGAAAATGGTCTGAGGTGGTATAAAATAACCTCTGGGCCCTGGCCCCTCATGGCTACTGCAAAAATTAACCCTGTCCTGGCCGGAGTCAGGACACAAACATAGCAAATAACAAATCATCCTTTCTGAGTTAACTTTTCCAGTGCAACTTGAGTCCACAAATTATTTTATCTACCATGCACATATATCTAGAGTTTTTTGCATTACAGTGTGCATCATTTTTTTCTATAAATATGTTGCAGATGTCATTTCTTGGGAAAAAAGGGGACAAGATGAAAAATCTATTATCTTTGTTCTCCGAGTGATGTTCAAGGCAAATAAAGGGTTAGAATCAAAGGTCATTCTTTCTCTCTTATTTATCAATTCTGTGCATAAGAATGGGATTTTAAGACCCATACTAGATGTTCACTGTTACCATTGTGAAGGAAGATTTTTTTTTTCTTTTATTCATGAGTATTTCTGTGACATGCCAGAGATTCTTTTTTTGTATTAGTTGAGTGAGTTATGCTGGCCCACTTACAGATTGTATGAGAGTATGAGTATCATAGTGCTTTTTCAACATCTCTTTTTAATTCAGCCTTCCTACCTGCATACTCTGATAAGATTCTTTCTTCTTTTAATGCAGAAATCCAATTTTAGATGCTTTTGTTTCTAGGCAGTTGTTCCTGACCCCATGCCGCAGTTTTGGTTGTGCCAACACTCCTGTACATGAAAATGCCTGGGTTAGGAAAAAAGTTTTCAGGGTTTTTCAGTTGGTTATTTAACCTGAAAATGTTAACTGGGTGCATTTACAGTGTATTTCCATAAATGTTTTGAATTGCCACAACTCAGGTGACAATAAACTTCATCACAAGGGCAGGAAACATTGGTAAGGGTGAAGGGTGATGTATGAAAAGCAGGAGGGTATCTTATGAGAGAGTTCATGATTGATAGGATATTTTAAATAAAGTTAAAGGATTTTTGAAGTTATTAACATTTAAAACCATATTACAAAATCAGGAAAAAATTTTTAGTCATGACTCCTTTTCAGCACCACATCTTTTGGACATATTGTTAATAATTTTATTCCTGGTATTTCTGTTGTGTGCAGAAGTGAAACACCTGTTCAGGTTCACTTCTTCCCTCCATCCAGTTTTTAAAATCTTTTAATAATGTTTGTTATCTGGGAAAGTTTTCTTTTCTGCTCTTAATGATCTGGGTCATAATTTCCATTGCAATGTTTCATCTTTCCACAGATCATGAATTTGGTAGCAGTAATAGTAGTAATAACACAACCCCAGCAAATAAGAAAAAAAAAACCACCAGAGGATTTAATAATCCCATTACCAAAAAACTTTTTCATATGAATAACATGTGCCTGAAACTGTTCTCTTAAATGAAATGAAATGAACTAATATTTAAAATCTCCAAGACTTCCATACTTGTGGAATTTGGATTTGGTCCTTTACTCTTGCTCATTTTGGGTGGTTATGAGACACCTTTCTTTTTCTTGTGGGTATGCTGCTTATTCAATTGTCTGGGCTGTAGAGCTCCACAGCTTAGAGCTGTCAGATAACTACATTTTCCATTCCAGGGGAATGGACCTTCTTGTATCAACATCTTGTGTCAGTCACTAATCCCTCCTCTTCTCCAGAAAAGGTCTACATTTTTTCTGGTTCATTTGGCTTTGTATGGGATTGCTAGTCGTATAGCCTAGAAGGCAACAGCTCTTCACACTTTGAAATCAGGACAAGATGTTTTTAATCTTTATTGCTGAAGCAAAAAAAGAGCTTGCTTTTCAGCAATGTTTTCCCAAAATTTATTTTCCCTTCATATCCTCAATAATTCCACTGCTTATTCTCCGATACTTAAAATAACTATTTATTTCTTTAGCTTCCAGCTCTACCTTTGGCATGTGTAGCAGATTTTCCTCTCATTAATTCACTTTCTATTATTTAATCTCAGCCATTTTTATTTTCAGTTATATGTCTTATTAATATACTCATACTAGGCTTTCCTAGTCATCACTGATCATTTTTATTTCAGAGTTTGACATTTTCTCTTTAATGTCTCTTACTTTTAATTTAACATAGACTATTTTTTTTTATATCATTAGTTTCCCAGTTACCTATCTTGCTGTCTTTCATCTTTTCCTACATAATGAAATTCAACTAATTGTATGGTTTAGGTGTTCATTCCTCAATTATGAACTGTAGAGACTGTGAGGAGATGGACAGGTTTTATGTGATATATATTATAGAAGCAGGTCTTTGGTCATGAAAATAAACAGGAATTTAAAAATGCATCAGAATTAAATAAAGTAGAAACCTAAATCCATATGCTAGGCTAAGAACCTATTTTGCCATACATAACATAGGTTTTTCTTTAAATAGCCCTTCACCAAGAAAAATAGATATGCTGACTTATTTCCCTTAGTTCTATCAGAGAATATGCAGAATATTCCCACCCAAGACGATACACATTTAAAGCTATATAATGGCCTCCCCTATACAGTCTCTCACTCTTGTGTAGAAACATAATAACAGCCTCTCACAGGACTGCTTTGAGGCGCAGCTGGCTGATGTTTGGAGAAATCACCACCAACTTTGAGGCCATAAAGAGGATGCTCAGTTCTTATTAATAACTATGCTCCCTCATTGTCACTGAAATTTGCCAAACTTAAAATGGGAACATTCATACATCAGTTATTCCGTTTCAATCCTTTGTTCTGCAAAGTGTGGCTCCCTTGAACTGACCAAAGGATCTCGAAACAGTCTCCATCAACAAAAACCACCATTACCTAGCGTTTTGCTTTCTTTCTCTTACTTCTTCATTCCATATGCCATTGTCTGTGTATATACAGTGACTGCTCAGACTTTTTGATAGCTTGAATACAAAATGAATGCAATACAAATAACTTTTTCTCAATTTCACTGTTTCTTCCCTACTTGATTGTATGGCATCAGTTACTACCTTCTGTAGTTTGTATCTGTCTGCACAAATGAGCAGACAAGATGTTTCGCATCAGATATGAGAAAACATTTTAGAAACTGATCTTTTTTTCCAACACCTATTAATTTAGAAACAGATAATTTTCAGTATAAGATTTTAATTACGGTCTCATTTATGGCAGTTAAATTATTGTAAAATTGACAGATCTCTTGGATATCCAATATTCTTATGGGAAGCATGATTTCACACATGTTCAATACTGCACATTTAATTTTACTGATAAAGTCTGAAATTCATGTCATCTCACAACCTTACATATTCTTTCAATTAAAAAATATTCTCCTTCTATGTCTGCCTGTAGGAGAAGGTTTGTTAAGCGCAGCCATGCAGGCCTGCTAAGTCTGTTCATAGCCAGAGCAGCATGACCTTGG
>JBBMKD010000216.1:712617-724521 GCA_037834095.1 Argya squamiceps | reverse complement strand
ACGCAGCCTGAAATAAACGAGACATATACTTATTAATCACGTTGATTAATCTCTATGATCTCCCGCCGACTGCAACATCTGCCTCTTTCCACTTTGATAGAAATGGCAAAATCAGGCTTCTGAGATTACCTTTTTTTCTTCTTTTTCAAGTGAAATGCAAAGGTTTAAAAATCACTGGAGAAAACATGAAGCCCTATATTATTTACATGAGTAAGAATTCTACAGATGGAGCCTGACATATGGGTGATTCAGTGGTGTGGGTTAAGGAGAAATTTCTCCAAACCTTTTCACACAACTAGGAATATGTCATCTAGTGTTTTTCTGAGGCTTGGAAAGAAAAATATCTTTTTTCCCCTTCTATATTGTATTTTGAGTAATTATGCATTCCAGGTATTCTCTTCTGGTCACCTCACTGTCTTCATTGGGCATTGCATCAGACCTTGCTGGCAAAAGTCCTTAGGCTGGAAGTATAGATACATCTAGCTTTGCTAACTTGAGTGGAATTTTGCAGCTGAAGTGGTTTGGTGATTGAAGCTGATTGTGTTTTGATGAGATTGTAAACCTCTGTAAAAGAACAAACATAAATAAATGGATTGAAATTAATGCTTACAAAGTAGTCATAGAGCATATTCTTGTCAAGCACTATAGTAGTCTATGTAACAAAGGACTGTTTCTTGTGAACCAAAAATACATATATTTTCTAACATTTCAAAATTTCTGTAGCATTTTCCTTATTTTTAATAAAACCTAAACCCAGGATTCAGTAGACAAATGAATACTGAGATCAGTGAGTGCTTTGCAGTTTAATGAAAGAATGAGATAGGCCTGGAGTTCTGTGAGTGTTTATTTTTTAGAGTCCAGTTTCAAATCACGCAATGTATCTTCAGTTCTACTCTAATGAGATATAAGGGTACTTACTCAGCTTCTTGTTGATCTGAAAAAGGTACAAAAGAAATGCAGAAACCTGGTGCTTTCATTGAAACCATGGGAAATCAAGGGTCCTCAGCGTTTTCATGAGATGTGTGTTAAGTGCCTCAGGCTGATGAGAAAAATTGGAGCCCCCTAAATAGAACACGAGTGCCTTTCACATAACCTCCAAAACCTCCATCAAAATTACTCTGGTTTATGGTACTACAATCAACACAAATTAAAAATTAAACTAAACCAAAAAAATTGGTACCAAAAAGGATAACCCAAATCTTCTCACTCATCAGCTCCTTCAACCCAAACTGGATCCTTTAGCTGATACTAAAATACTCAGCATTAATCTCTTGTTGTGAATGCCACTGTTCTCTACAATTTGCTTAAGATTAGATTTTTTTGAGTATTATAATTGGCAACTTGGCAGAGCATAAAGTATGAGATAATGAATTGAAAGAACAGTCTGTGCTTGCAAATTCAATGCATTTACATATGAACTATCTGCAATTTCTTCAGAAAATCTGTATTCTGAGTACCAGGTACTGACCTCACTTGCAAATCCGGATTCATGATGAGTAACAATTTCTGATAGCTGTAAAGAATTATCTCATACTTTTAACACGTAACTCAAACACAGCCTTAAGGTAACTTTTGCTCTGCAATTTTTTTGATGCTGATAAAGTTGAGAAAATATAGACAAACATGCTCCTTTACTGCCTTATCTGACTTTTGTTCTGACTTGTGTCAAAAATACTGAAGATATTTTCTTAAAAGTTAAAGGCTGTTGTTTTGGCTTACATCCCCATGGAGGACTGCTGGAGTACACTCTGCCTGATTTACACTTCATTCATTCACTGGAAACTTGCCCCGTATCCAGCTATTCGGGTTTTGTGAGGATAGAGAGCAATATAAAAGCCTAAAAGATATCAAGTCAAATGGGAAAGGGAGCTGAGGAAGGGTCTGATGAAGAGCAGTTGAGGGAACTCAGGGTGTTTATCCTGGTGAAAAGAAGACTCAGGACGGGCTTTATTGCTCTCAACAACTCCCTGGAAGAACGGTGTAGCCAGGTGAGACTTCATCTCATTTCCTGGGGAAAGGGCTTCAAGTTGTGCTAGGGGAGGTTTAGATTAAGTATGAGGGAGACTTTCTACACTGAAAGACTGGTCCAGCACTGGAAAAGCCTGCCCAGGGGAGTGGTTGAGTCATCATCCATGGATATTTAAAAACTGTTGTAGATATGGCACTTAAGGACGTGATTTAGTGCTGGGTTTGTGGTTGGATGATGATCTTAAAGGTCTTTTTCAGCCTAATGATTCTGTGATTCTATAAGCATATTCCTTATACTAAAACAAAGAACTCTCCCTTCTCTTGATTGTTAAGGGATATTTTGGCTGTACCTTGTAGTCTAGCTTCTAATTTTTTATATGGTATTATGTATTGTTGATATATACTTCATACCATGGGAGTCAAACCTATAAGAAACATAAGTAGACTTTGTATTTTAAATAATCAAATACCTCTGAATTGTTCCTTGTTCCCTTTTTAAGTGAAGAAGCAGTCCTAGCTTCAAGTTTGTCTCCATAGCAGCCAATGAAGGGATTTCTGTGAGATCCCTGTGCCCAGTCCTCAGTGCAGCCAGCAGCTCTGCCATACAGTCCGTTATGCGCCCTGCTCAAGCTTCAGCAGAAGCAGGCTTTTTCAGGCCCCAGGACTCTTATTAAAATTCAGATGATTACAAATGTCTTCCTAATTTCCAGACCAGGTATCAAAACTCTGCTTTAATAATTGTGACATCTCTTCAGTTTGCAAAATCTCTGTTAAAACGTTTTTACTTTTCTACTCCAAATATATCAAAGAGGAGGAAAAATCATCCTTTACAGAGTGACTTTGCTCATACACTTAAAGGGATGGTCAATGTTAATAATAAGATTTAATTGCACTTGGAAATGAATTTAATTTTTTATAAGTCAGTTTTATAACCCAGATAAAAAGGGGTTCTAACTTGCCACACCTTTATAGGCTGATAGGCTAAATTTGGTAGGAAGCTAGGACATACATATCCTGCTGTAAAAATCCACAGAAAAGATCCAAAAGAATATTAGAGTCCATCCCACTTCATATTAGCTATGTATTTTTGTAAAATTTATATAAAAACTAAAATCCATTTTTTGAAGCAAAAAAATTAAATTTCCTTTACAAAACCTGTATTTCATATAACTTAAATGTCTTTGAGAACCAGGGATCAAATTTTAAAGGTCAAAGCTGCAACAGTGCCTAAATATATTTTAGAATTTGGATGCAGGTGCTTCAAATCCTTTGCCTGGTAATGCCATGATGGATGATAGCACTGCAGGATTTGTGTTTAATATTTCTCCTCCATGTAGACATGTGGCACCATCTAAGCATTTATATATATCAAAACATTTGTTTTTAAACATGAACCAATGCTGTCTATAATTTAGAAATTTAGTAATTTAGATTATTTGGAATGTCCTTAAAAAGTATAACATAAATGTACATAAAACTCTCCTTAGTTGTTTACAAAATTCTGTCACCATGGAAAAAACACTTGTTTATTTTGGAATATGTTTAGCAGTATCAATTATTGTTGTAATAACAGAAAATTATTTTATTTCACTGCTGAAAAGTGACCATGTAGATGCTAAAATAAAATACCACACTCTTCTGATAAGAAGTTTTCATACTACTATAATACAAACAATTAAACTAGTTCGTTTTCTTCCCTTTCTTTGTAGACAACCTTACATGCATTAATTTAATTTTTAAACTACGTTTTCTAAATCCCCTGTTTGGATTTGTGAGGTATACAGCTGAGTTGATTAACTTGCTAAATTCATATAAGCTTATCTATAGAAAAATTAATGACAGGAAAATTTATGACACAGTGTTTGGATACTTAGTTGCAGAGGTGTATTCAAATTAGATTCAATAATGACACTGAGGTAAAAGAAGTGCAGTTCATACGTTAGCAGTAAAGGCAAGGACAAACATCAGATATTCAACATGTTGAGTATCTTTGATAGATGATGACTAAGAATGGGGACAGTAATAGTATACAAAAATGAAGGACACAAAGATTCACATCTTCTATTCAACCCATTTTTCAACTCAAGCTGAAGGACTCATGTCATATGATTAGAATTTTAAGGTAAGAAAAATATATCTCAACTAAAAAAGCCTTCTAAAGGCTTGTATAGAGGTTAAACAGGCTCTATACTGGGAGTTAACGCAGGTCATGAACTTCATGGCAACCAAAAATTGCCAGCTCCTTAGTGGATAATGAGACAACCTATTTTTATATTTAACAGTAGGATAGGTTTGGGACTGCTCTGCAAAAACAAACTGATTCACAGAAGCCTAAGAGCTAGCAGCAATTGACTAACTCGCTGGATGAAGTAAGGTATTGGCAAATCTTTTTGTACCGTTGTATTATCTAAGAGTGATACATTAATAAACAGCCTGCTTAACCATTCTTCTATAGCTTGCTCCACAATAATTTCCCTGTGTAAACAAGTCTTGGAATTCCTAGGGAGAAAAAACCTACAAAGACAATATTAATATCATATAGTGTGGGATTTACATTTATCACCTGTTGGTGATTATATTGATTATGAACATGCACTTGGCAGATGATAAGCTGGGTACAGTTTGGTGGTATTTATGTTCCTCAAGCTGGCCTTGTCTGAGAAGCATAAACATTGATAGGCCACTGCTGTCTTGCTGATGTTGCTGTCACCTACACAACTGTTCTGTCTCTTCCACTTCTTCTCAAGGCATGACATTACTCTCTATTTGTTCATCACAGATTTTCTGGAACTGTGAACCTGTAGCTTTGCTTCTATTCTACTAGTGCTAAATCCCATTTTTTCAAGGGTGTATTGTGAGTTCCTGTAAAACAGTATAAACCTGTTATACACAAATATGTTTCCATTCTAATTGCAAGATGGGCTTACATTTCTGATCAGGCAAAACAAATGGAATAGAGGTAATTCCCTAATATTGCTTGCAAGTGTAAAGAACAACAATGCATTTAGCAATTTCTGTCCATTAAAACTTTGTAGGTGGATCCCTTTAAATGTATGTTAACTTTGATTTCCAATTTACTAGAAAGAGGAAACTTATGCTGACAGGGAGGCAATCTTATGGGGGTGGAAAACAGGCACTATCCAATCAGTGAAGCTGGAGGTGGGAGGAACAGCTGCTTCTTAAGCAATGACACATAAGTAATATTAGTCCCATTGGTTTACTTACACTGTAAACTTAAACAACAAACAGCTATTTTCCATGTTGTCTTCCTAAAGGGCCTGGCATTTACAGCATAACCAAACCTTCTTATATTTTTTCATGACAAAATAGTTTGAAGCAGTCGATAGTAGGAATGTTATTAGTATTAAAAGAACACTCAAGCCCAAAAAATACTACCACCATTACCAAAACCCAAAAATCACACAGAAACTTCAACCAAAGATCCATAAGAAAAACAGTTTTCTTTCAGTTGTTAACATAATTTTCTATATAATATGCTACAAAATGCAGTGGTAAAATATGGGAGAAAGGCAGATTAAGAGTTTGGTTTTTATCCTCCATTTCTGCTGTCTTCATGAATGTGTGCAAAGAATACATACCTGTGATATATGGGACATACTTAACTTGCAGATAAATTCTGTTTCCCATACAAAAATAACTGATGAATCACTGTTCAGATCTCAGGCATAATTTTAAATCCTGTTGTGTTTTCCTTTGTCTCTTTTGTGCATCTACAAAATCAATCAATTTTTAGGTCATGTATGCTTGGGGTATGAAGTGCTGCTGTGCTAAAGGGTGATGGAATCTGCATAAATCCTATGCTATATGGTAGGTCCGAGTGAATAGCAGAAAAAGGGAAAAAATCCTACAGAGCAGACTTGTCTTATAGAGAAATTCAGTGTCCTGAAAAATGGTGTTTGATTCTACATATAAAGTGACAGGTCCCTAGAAATTCCTAATATGAGACAGATGGGGAAAGATGTGGGAAAGGTAAGCAGGTGGGAATGTCTTGCAACTACAAATCTGTGTTTGTCTTTCAGAAAAATGTACCTAAAATCAAAGATTCATTTATGTTCAGTGGAATTTATCCACAGTGTAGGAAATACTTTTTGGAGGATGATTGCAAATGCAGAAATGTAGACAGAGGTAAGTATTTCAGGATGCTGTAAATGGCATTATATTCATTTACGTCAAGGTGTGGTATGTATCAAAGATAGATTTCAGATATAAAATGCATTTTAACTAATTAATGAAAAAAATTAGACAAATATTTATACATCATATGCATGGTACATATGTAATTACCTGTATCTGTGAAATTTTATTAATCTCTAGGATGTGGAGATTCACAGTTAACTACATGACTGGACCCCCCAACTCTGATAATGGATTAACAACACACTTAGAAGAAATTTCATTATTTTAATTAGCATATTGTCAAAGAAGTAGTAAAATATTTGGAAAATAACTGATTTTATATTTTAAAAAATTTGCAAGTGTATTATATTCCAAAAGTGCTCTAATCAGAAAAATACAAAAAAAAATTTAAATTTTTTTTGCATATGTTCAAAAATAATAATTTCATGCTTTGTTTAAAAAATGTGCCTCAATTTAATTTACAAGGAATAAAAAATTTTTGGCATCTAGAAAAAAAATTTCAGGAGGAAGTCTTTGCATGACATAATATTTGTATTCCAAGGAGGCTGTGCTGTCTTGCATGCAAAAATGGGTAATTCCAGTCACTTTCAATTTACCCAGAAGTAGTTTTCACAAACCTACAATAGATTTTGCTTATAAACTCCTATTTCTAGAGCATACTATAAAATACCTTTACTTACTAGTTGCTTCCATGACACAAATCAAATATCATACCAGAGAAACTGGCAAATCTTGCCTCAGACCTTCAAGCTGTTCCCAGTGCCACTTATTCACCCTGATCCCTTTTTTTTTGTGCTCCCAGCTATAGAGTCAGTTAATGGAATGTGCATCCCATCTCAGCCAGTGAAGTCCAAACTGACATTCTAGCTTGACTGACTCATAAAGGTAGATATTAAGCTAAGGCTCTGAATTATGAATTGAAGCTGCAGAGAAAATAGCAAGCATTGTGTTCTTCAGGTTACACTGTGAGGAAATAACCTGAAAAAGAACAGAGGTGTGACAAAAGTAAATAACAAAATTTGTGAGTTCTTTTCTCGGTTTCTCGTCTGTCAGATTTGAAGTCTCAAGCATAAGGATACTTGTGAACTTGGATGAAGTTCTCCAGTCTTTCTTCTCAGTGATAAAATCCGTGATGGAAGGCAGTATTTCAAATTGTAGCATCATTCTTATGGTTTCATTTTAATTTGTACTTCATTTGAAGAGTGGCCATCAAAATTAAATGCGTTTTAGTAATCTGCTAAGCCCAAAAGATATGCCCCATCATTGATCCAAATCAGTTGTCTTCATAGGGTAAATGTCAAAATGAAATTAAATATCTTAGCAAAGCCTCACTTTATGGGTAATGATTAGTGTTATATAAACACATCCATGCCTTGAAAAGACGTCTATCTGCATGTATTCTGTGAATAAGGTGTATAGTTGTGGTTCCTGCAGCGCTCTTCCTTGCATCTTGCTGAGGTAAAATGCAAGTTTGTTAAACAGCCATGGAAGCTTTTGGTTTTAAAGTGGCCCAATGAGATAAATGCTGAAATGAAGTCACCTGGACTGCACTGGAAAAACTCCAATTAACATGGCGGCTTGCAATTGGTCAGCATCCTCTTTTCTATATTGATTTTTCCCATGCATTTTTTTCAATACTAAATACTAAAGGCTTAAAAGTGCAAAATTTTATGTGAACAACAAATTAACCTGCTTAACACCTACATATGGTTGATGACATTTAATTCGATAAAATTGGAAATGATTTGCAACATGTCTATATTTTTGTATTTCAGTCTGCTTTTTTTTCCTGTCCCATAGTATCTGTTTCTATGCTCTCTTTGGGCCTGATTCAAAGATGTTGTTTTTAATACTGCAATATTTTCCTGGAGCTAGACACTTTGTCACAGCATATGCTAAGGATATAAATGGGAAATAAAGATTTCTGAATTGAGATATGTCGCATTTGTGTTTTGGGTCCTGTTACATGCAGGCTGTCTAGACTTCTGGGCATCTGAATGATGGCTCAGAAGCACCATCAGGCACTGGATCCCTGATCAATCACTCAGGTCCTTGGTCTTCTGTGGATCATTCAAGAGGTGGAATTGGTGTGCTCCCAAAACACAGGATGAATCGAACCATTGGATCAAATTTAGCTTCCCCTACCTACACAGTCGTTTGAAAAAAACAATCTCAGAGTGTTTAGTACCCTCAAATGTCCCCTCCTTCTTAGTCCTTTTTGTCATCTCAGTTTTGTGCTATATAGTCAATCTCTCTGGAAGGCTGCCATGGGGCCATTGTGTTATCACAGACACTTTGAAATTGTACAACTGTGCAGTAATAATAATAATAATAATAATAATAATAATAATGCATTAGGGCAACAGAACACCACTTGGGGACTAGAGGATGATGAAATCCAAAGCCAATCTACCTGAACATGGGCATTCTACCACAAAAGAGACTACATGGTGCAGATACTTGCCCATGCACTCAACTTGCTGTTGGATTTGTTGAGGTATTTGAAATTGGTACTGTTGAGAATGTGAGGAAAAAAAAAAACCATTCAAGATTGGTCTTCTGCTCTACCTAAATGATTCTTCATGGGAAGAAGTAGTTTAGTTCAGAATTTTTGTTTTGCTCTCGTTCCTAGTTAAGAAAAGTTTTTTTAGGAAATGATTTTTTAGGGAAAAATAAAATCCTATCCTAAGCTCTTAGGAAGAAAAAGAAGTGTTTGTTTTCAGTAATGAGAGGTGTGGTCAGAGCCACTCATGTCAGTGTCTGGCCAGTCAAATGGCACGTAGTGTTGCATTAAGGTTGCATGAAGGTTTTCTTTTTCAGGACGTTGGAATTGTATGTGATGTGTCATTTCTGGTGGTGTTGACATAAGAAAAATGTGTAACTGCAGATTTTAGGGAGAAGGAGTTTGGTGGTTTGTCTAGATTTTCTTTCTTCTCTTCACAAGAATCAAATGGGTAGAGAGCAAAGGATTGTCTGTAAAGTATAAAATCTCTTGGCATAAAATGGAGAAGTTTTTTTCAAGTAAATTGAATGCATGGAGAAGAGTAATTTTAAACTCTTGCTTGGATCACTGAGGCTGTATGTTGGACATGTTGGAGCCTTGCTGTCTTCATTTATGTGCCCAACTTGAACTATCATTTTCATCTATTCTAACTCTTGTGAATAGTGAATCTTCCCATCCAACTCAAAATATATGGAAGGGACTTCATCATTTCACATAGCTACTTTGCTGTGGGTCTTAAAATATAAAAGTTACTAATAGAGACACATGCTAGTCAATATCTAAAGACTGGGAGAAGATAATGAAAAAGATGAAAACAAACAGTAAGGTGACATCCGCAGTAATTTGGATTATTGTGTGTGAATAATATTTGAAGAGCAAGGCTGAGAAAGAGTAAAATTTGGGGGTTTCAGTGGTATATCTGTAAAACTCAGTTTCCTTGGATGTTGGCGTCTCCTTGGTCTTCAGGTTTTAAGAACTTTTCAATTTGCAAGTTCTACAGTAGAAAAAACAAACAAGCAAACCCTAAATAACTAATTATATATATGAACTCTTCAGAAGACCTCATATGACATTTTAGTGTGGCAATGGTTGCAATCCTACCTAAGTTTTTTCTATTAAAACTCCAATAATCTCTATTTCTTTACAAAATAAACTCACACAAGGTAAACTGTAATCCTTACTCTAAATCAAACAATTACAGAAAAACAATTGCAGAAGGGGCACTGACAGGTCATGTTCTTCACCCCCTTGTGCTGAGGGTTGTACAGTTGTACAGTTGTTATTGAAATGTACTTAAAATCTTGGTTTTTTCTTACTGAGGATTTTCTACAGGGCCTCACGAACCACAGAATTTTTCATTGTTTTATCCTAGTATAATGCATGCATTTCCAAGCGGACGACTCAACCACCTTCATTATATAATGCCAATCAGACAATGGAAGCTAAGCCTGTTGTCAAATCCCATTTACAATTGACATTCTGTGAGACATTGGAAGTTACTACATATATCTTCAGTGCATGTGGGAGTCATGGCATTAAAAATGACATAAAACTTATTATGCAGACAGAAAATAAACATTTTTCTCCCCTTAAAGAATTTGAGATTGATGGATAATTACTTTGCTTGCCAAGGAGAGACTTCCATAATCAGTATAAATCATAAGGTCATTAAACTGGTAGGGCAATGAGAAATAAATCAATGCCCTGAAGATGACTTGTAATTGCTTGTTGCAGGATACATGGCTGAGTGATATTTTGTAAAGACCATACTGTGCATCTATTTAATTGTGTTGGATGTGTTTGCGAGTCTATAAGAGAGCTAGCTGAATAAGTCAAAGACCACCCACATGTGAACCAAATGACTTACGTGTCTGTGGGACGCTCAGGAAAATCTGTACTTATTTCTTCAACTCACCTTCAGCAGGAAATTCCTGGGCCACCTTATAAAAAGATAGAAAAAAACCCAAAAGTTTGATGCAATTCATTTTGTGTAACACTAAATCCAAAGATACGGAGACAAAAATGAAATGGAGTCATAGGAACAGTGATATTATTTTGGAATGTTCTGCATGTACATACTTCATAATTGGATTCAAATGACCAGAAAGTGACACTTCTCCCACAAGCAGCCAGGTCTTTTTTGTACCATACCTAATAAACAGTTTGGAATCAAAATTGCAAGAAATATGTAGTTCATGATCTTTTAGTACTGTGGGTATATAAATAATATATTAATCAAAATCAACTTAATAAACGTGCATCTGCAGAAAGGCAGTAAATATCTCTTTTAAAATTTAAGTAAATTGTGGTGCAGGATTATCAAAAGACTTCACATTCCAGAGAATTGCCTTGGGTCTGTTCCGCAACGTGGGCAAAATAAATATGCATATCTAAAATATATTTATGCTATTGTTTTCCCCACAGATTCTGGACTTTGTTGTTTTCAGTTAATATTTATATCAGTCAGGATTAACTCCACTCAAAATAATAGGATCATTCCAGATTTATTTCAGGGTCATTTGGTTTAACATGCCAGTTATCAGTGAAATAAAATGTTCTATTAAATGTTGTTGCTCAATCAACATGCTTAGTTTCAAGTAAATGTATTTGTTTAGTATGGATGACAATGATAAAGTACTTATATGACTTTAGGGCTTAATCAGTGTCTAATTCCTTTTTTTTTCTGAGCAGTACAAGTATGGATGTCATGTACCTTACCTCCAGATATTTTAAAGACTACAAATGCAAGGGAAAGGCTTGGCATAATGCAAACAAATGAGAGGAAAAAAATATATTGAGAGAAAAAAAGAGAGAAAAAAACAATTAATAGATTTTTTTTCATTATGTATTGCACATGAGGTTTTGGATTTTGTCTGTTTGTTTGTTTATTTCTTTTGCCTGGGAGGTGACATATGAGAAAGTGGAGACAGTAGGGATGACCAGATTAGCTGCTGTGAAAATCCTGGAAAGGCATAAAAAAGGAAGACTACATATTTAACCGGTAAGTTACTGAGAAGAGTAAAGAAAGTCTGAATCCTACCATTTATTTTTTTGTTAACTGCAAATAAGCAGACACAAAAGTTAGAGACTTAGTGTCAGAGCACATATTGAAGTAGTTCACTATCTGCAAATTTCCATGGGTGCTATCCAAGCATGCATTTCAAGGAGCAGTGAATATGATAGCATTGAAAATTCCAAGCACTGTTGTAATGGTTTGAAAGCAAAACAAATGAGAGGCTCCAAGTCAGAAATACAATTTAATAAGAAAAAGAAAA
>JBBMKD010000216.1:664087-712517 GCA_037834095.1 Argya squamiceps | reverse complement strand
ACACGCGGAGCCTGAGGCCGCCCGCTCGCCCGTCAGCCCCAGCCGTCCCCTGTGCCGTGTGCCGTGCCCCGTGCCATCCGCCCCGTGCCATCCCTCCCGGCCATCCCGCGGCCTCCCCTGCGCCCCACGGGCCCCGCACGGCGCCGCGCGCCCGCCCCACGCACTCACCGCTGGCGCCGGCGCTCTGCTGACGTCACGGGGGACAGCCAATGAGGAGGCAAGGAGGGCGGCCTGCTGCTGTTTGAATTCGGTGCATGGCGGTTGGCGCGGCCGCGGCCCGCGGGTGAGTACGGGGAGTGAGACCGGGCACGGGCGAGACCCGAGAGGGCCTGCCGGGGCAGCCGTCTCTGCGGTGGGCACGGGGGAGGAATTCTCTGGCCGTAGGGCCGAGCCTGGAAGCGTGCCCCGAGGGAGAGCTGTCTGTGGTGGAGTAAGGAGGGGCCCCGAGGAGCCGGGCGGGTGTGGGAGGCGGCTCGGCTGAGAGAGGGCGAGATGGCCCTGTAGCGGCAAAAGCGTCACTGATAGCCTTTACCTTGTAAGTTACTTGTAAGGGTGAACGAAAGCCCGCTGTAAACAAGAAAAATGGGCTAGTTAAAGGAATTTCCACTTTGGTATCGCTTACTGCATCCCATGCAAGGCACGTTAACGTAAATCCCGCTTTAACTCTCTTTAAATCTACGTGCAACGCGACTGTATTAATAATCCTGGGAGGGTAACACAGGCAGCTCCTCTTTCTGCTGAAGAACCAAAAAAAATACTCGCTTTAGTCTACAGAAATGTGGTATCTCATCCGAAAGATTGGTCTGTTATAAACGAAAGCCTGTAGGTCACTTAGTAGTTTAAATTCTGAAAAAAAACTTAAGAATTTACTGGGCAGGTGCTAGTTGGCTTTTTGAAAGCTGTGCTGAATTAAGTCATCTTTTGAGGCCAGATATAGTGTTTCCCAAAGTCTCGCTCCCATTGGGGCAGTCTATTGACAAGTGATGGGTGGATCCATCAGGTGCCTGATCAAATGTGTGAACTGTTTGAAAGCGTGAAAGGTATTATATTGTAAATAAAACCTATCTTGTCAATTGCAGGAAAGATTCAGCTGTTCCTTCTGAAAGAGTGTTGAAAGTGGAGCTGGGGAGCAAGAAAGGATGACTCCTGCTAAGGAAGAAGATGTCTGTAGTCATGTGAAAGTGGTAGTCCGTGTCCGTCCGGAGACCGAAAAGGAAAAACACGGCAGCTTTAGCAGGGTTGTCCGTGTTATTGACCAGCATGTGTTGGTCTTTGATCCAAAGGAAGAAGAAGTTAGCTTCTTTAACAGGAAGAGGGCGACCCATAGGGATATTAACAAAAGACAAAGGAAAGATCTTAAATTTATGTTTGATGCCATTTTTGATGACAGTTCATCCCAGTTGGAAGTTTTTGAGCATACTACCAAAAATCTAATTGATGGCTTCCTAAATGGATATAACTGTACAGGTAAGTTTACTGTTTTTCTTCTTTAATTAAAAATTTCCGTGAATTTCTCAAAATTTCTACTGTTTTGCTCAGTGGCTGCAGAGGCATTAAAAAAGCTTGAGCTAGAAATAAAACATTGTGGTTTAATTCGCAGATGTGAAAGACTGACTTTTTTAGTGTGTGGAAGTTAGGTTAGGTCTACTCTATTTTAAAAACAAGTTTGTGTGAAGGTTATAGTAGACTTGGGAATTTTATCTGAAATATATGTGCAAATGGGAGTCCTCTAGAGTTATTCAAGCAGAAACAGTTGTGTCACTGAGTGTGTAGCTTTATGAACTCTTTAAGTTCTTGGTGGTTTTTAATTGGCTACTGCAATGTGATGGGGAAATGGAATGCCTATCAGCAATAAGTTCATGGCTTAGAGTTATGAGACTAAGTTAATAACATTTTCATGTAATGTATCAGTGGATGAATTTTGAATGGAAAATTCAAATATTTGAAACATCTCTCTTTAATCACAGATGTGAAAAGTAAAGCTTAAGTAAGAAATTTGATCCATTTATGAAGCAGTTGTGTAGAATGACAGGTCTGTGAATGTTCATTTGACTTTCATGTTCCTGATTAGCTTACAAATAAATTACATGTTTTTGCTTTGTTGTTTTTTGGGGGGAAAATTCAGTGCTTGCATATGGTGCAACAGGAGCTGGAAAGACTCATACAATGTTAGGTTCTCCTGAAGATCCTGGAGTCATGTATTTAACTATGATGACACTTTATAAACGCATGGATCAAATAAAAGAGGATAAAACATGTGATGTTGCTGTCTCTTATTTAGAGGTGAGTTCCTACATTTGGCATGTTTTTTTAATAAGTCATAATTTATAAATAAAGACAAGCTGGTTTTGCTTTCCTCTGGGCCTTGACAAAATGTGTCCTTATAGGAGTGGAACTGTATTGTGCTGTGCAAACTTGGTATTCCTAGGCAGCCCAAAAATAACAACTGCTTCTAATGTATTTAATGAATGTTCATGATTTGTGTCTTGTTGATCGATTATGTGCCTCTGAACATCTGTTGATGTGTACAAGAAAATATCATTTCAGGGTAATATTTTAGGACTTCACAGTAACATCTTATAAGTACTGTGAAAAAGCAAAACAAAATGATGTTTTTACAAGAAAATATTTTGTCACTGCTGCTGAGCGGTGCTAGTAAAATGGTTATCTTTTTAGCTCCCTCAAAGTCATAATGGACTCTAGTTGGTGTTTGAGAGGGGAAGAAGGAGATGAGGAAAGTTTGCATTGCCATATGCTTTCACAGACTAGCAAATCAGACATTTGTACATTTTAACAGTGGTAGGTTTGAACTAAGAAATATCACTGAAGTATGGATTGTGATGTAGAGCGGAGGAAAATGAATGCTTTGGATTCATGCTTGTTGCAAAACTGGTTTTTGTAAAAAAAGGTAAATTTTTTGAATAAAGAAAGATTATTTACTAGAAAGAATTACTTCTAAAATCAAAGAAAAAATCGTGTTATTTGAATACTTTTAAATGCAGTATAGAAAAAATGAAAAAAATTATAGCATGAATTCACTACTTTTTCTTAAAGGAGTATTAAAAAAGACTGGTCATATCTGTTTATTTAATTCTGTCAACTATGGGAGGAAATTTTAATAAATTCTTTAAAATTCCTTTTCAAAGGTTTACAATGAACAGATCCGTGATCTGCTGGTTAGCTCTGGACCTCTGGCTGTTCGTGAAGATGGCCAGCAAGGGGTGGTAGTTCAGGGTCTGACATTGCATCAGGTATGTAAATATCTATAGAAACTTAAAATGTGCTTGAGATATTTGAGAAACATCACCATTGTTCTGAGAGTTATATGGAATGTGGTCATTTCCTAGTGGACTTTTTTCTGGCCATAAGCACCAGTAACTTGCAAATCTAATTAATTAGTTAAAATAATCTTGTGGAAAAAACCTGCTAGTCTTACAGAATGCAAGTATAAAAGCATTCAGGCCTTGTTATCAAAAAGATGCCAGTGGCTTGATGTTTATCCAGCAGATTTTGGAAGATTTCTTTTTAGGCAAAAATATCTTGGCATTGCCTTCATTACCATCTTGGAGTGCTTTACACTTTGAAGTCTAAAGGTTGTTTTCGTAAATAACCATGTTTGAAAACATGGTTATTTTCCAGGCCAGCACAGTGGCTCTTTGGTGAGGTCAGTGATAGAACTTAGTTTTCCAATCTGAAAATCAATTCCTGTTTTCTTGCAGCTTTCTTAACATACAGCAGTGTATGTTACATGCTGTGACAGGAAACAATATTCTAAGTTTGGCTTGCTCTGTGAACATCCTTCTCACTAAACCATGAGTCTTGTGAGGAAAAACCTTTTCTTGTACTAAGGCATTAAATAGCGATATACGAGTTTAAGTCCAGACATTCAGATTTGTTTGAATTCTTTACTAAAAATATTTTTTGATTTAAGTTGCTACACTTAAGTCCTTGCTCTTCATACCTTGCTGCTTTTTAGCTGAGAATATTTATTTGAAGTGCCTGAATTTCAAAACAGGAAATTTCTCTTACTTATAGGTAACTAAAATTTCAAGTTCGTTCATTTTGTTTTGAAGGTGTATGTTAATGTAAATGCATCTTAGAATCAGTGTATTCCTATAGTTGATGGAAAAGAAAAGAAACCTGTATTTGTCTTGTGCTCTACTCTTAAAGCCTAAATCAGCAGAGGAAATCCTTCAGATGTTGGATTATGGAAATAAAAATAGAACTCAGCATCCCACAGATGTGAATGCCTCCTCTTCCCGGTCCCATGCTGTCTTTCAGGTAAGATGATATAGCCAATAAACAGTGGTCATTACTGTGAGTTGCAGTTTTTGTTTAAAGTTGGAATGGAAGCTTTTACTTTTAAGCTGTGTTGAACCTTAGTTTGGGGAAGAGGGGATTGAAGTTTTTCAGTTTACTCTTCTTGTTCACTCCTTATTCCTTGGAAGTATGTAATGGTTCTTAGTGTTCATGTTTGAAACATGAATTCAGTGAAAAGATCTCTAATTCCAATTGTTTGAACTTATATGTATAAAATATGTACTTATACCTTCTTAACTTATATTCCTTAGAAGAAATAATTTATGTAAAAGGGTAATTTAAAGCTTTAATATTCTTCCATATTTTAATCTTATAAACTAAAAGTTATTGATGGTTTTTTAAAGCTTTCTGTTTTCATGATGTTGCTTAGCATTTCTCGGGGAAAAGTAGTTTACAGAATGCAATTATGTCTGTCTATAAACTAAGAATCTCAGGTAGTACTTTCTTACTTTACTTTATTGGTTAATGTTAATTTCTACAATAAAGTGATTTCCTAATATCCTGGTACAGATCAAGTTTTAGAGAATTGAAATGATGATCCTTAGTTTTCAGAAATGAGTCTTGAATGAGTTGTACAAACATGCTAAAATTTAAGACTTCTCCAAAGATTTTTGGTGTTGGCTACACTGCCTTATTCTTCTAGCTTCTCTTTTTAAATACAATCCATGATATTTAAAAACTAGTCCTTTTATCAGCAATGTTTTGTTTTTTTTTTTTTCCTGTTTGCTCTTACATACTGCAAAACAGCATCTTCAATTACTTATTTGTTCCACTCTGGGTTGAAAAATATTAAAATATATTTGATTCTGGTTCTTGCATTAGAGCACTTACCTGTTGGGAAGGTCTTAACAGTGTCTGCAGACTTAGGCAATGCTAAATAACTACAGCAAAGTTAAAAAACACCAGCTTCTAAATATGGAACAGAACAAAAGTCATTGCCACTCTAAAAGCTTCTGTTTTCCTATATACCTTAAACTTATGTTTGAAATTGCCCTTCCTGTTTTTAATTTCCCCTGAGGTCTGCCCTTGTGCATTGTCCATGAATGCACAAAGACTTCTTTCAAAGTTGTTTGAGTTGAGGGCTGCATTGTCGTGTATGTGTGCTGCCTTTAGAAAGGCTCAAGGTACAGTGCTACAGACAGACCAGAGCAAACTGCTGATTTCTGTTTGTTTACTTGCTGTGCTGGGATGTCTTATCTCCCTCACCTTTACTTAGGAAAAAGCTCTGGATTTCATTATCTGGCAGGCTTTTTTTCAGTACATTTCTAAAAGTGGCACGCAATTAAATAAATCTCTTCAGTTTCTCATATACTTCCACAAATCTGTGACATTCTGCATAACAGAATTGTGTCTTATTTCCAGAGATGTAAGTGATGAGAAATCCCCAGTCCTGTCATGATTGCTCTTTATTTTTAATGTTTCTATTATTTTAAGAGTTGCTTTTTTGTAGAGATATGTTATTTTTGGCTTTTCTTGTTAACTTTATGGGAGCAGGATATTTTCTGAAACTGACTCAGAAATTGGTTAGTCTTGGCCCAGAACATTCTGAGCTGATTTTAGAGATGTAAGTTTTGCCTTACTGTACCATATGTCTTAGGTTTGAAATATCTATCTGGGTTAGGCAATTACTGTATCTGAAAGAAAAATCTGAATTGCCTCACTTGTTCTATTGAGAGTGTTCTGCTTTGGGGCATTTCCTGTATCTTTTGAATTTTTACAAAAGCTTGAGTCATACAACATAGATTGGCTGTAACTCTACCTTTCCCTGCTTCATTAATGATAGTTACTGTGTTGTTCTGGTAGCATGGTCCTGGTCTGAGGTTTTCTTTTTTTTTTTTTTTTTTTTTCTCTTATACTGGAAACAGTACAACTGAACTTAGTTGTACTGGTTGATATAGAAACATATCTATTTGAAATAGATTTACATTTCATGGCAAGTCATAAGAATTTTTATTCAGTCTGCAGTACTCAATCTGTTTTCTGTTACAAGGTACTGTGAAGACTTCATTTCTCGTGCACAAAGCTTAAAGCTAGAGAAGTAGTGAGATACTGTCTTTACTAGTCAGTCACCTTGTCTTCATGGCAGTTCTTCCCTAATTCACTGTCCAGAAGAGCATTCAGGAATTTGTCAGTAACCATTAGCCATATTAACAAATGGCAAGGCACTCTTCACAGAAGAAGGGGAAATATATACTGAAGAATTATAAAGCCATCTAAGGATAACTTTGTTTCTTCTTACTGACCCTGTATTCATGCTTTGTCTACTTCCTTATAAACCTGAAGAAGGAATACCTTCGCCAGCAGAAGGAAGTAGAAGCATTTAGTTCTTTGTGCTGTGAAGATTTCAGGAAAATGGGATGAAGGGTAACAAGTGGCTTTAGGAGGCATCACATTTGAAAAGATCCTGGAGTGTATTTTCACAGCAGTAAATTAGTATTGTTTCCTATTAATGGAAGATACAATTAAATCTAAATCACTGAGAGGTCAGCCTTTTCCTG
Organism: Argya squamiceps; assembly: GCA_037834095.1. NCBI lineage: Eukaryota > Metazoa > Chordata > Aves > Passeriformes > Leiothrichidae > Argya > Argya squamiceps. The sequence continues at coordinate 705,699 of JBBMKD010000216.1, read as the reverse complement.
GTTTATCCCTATACATCTCTTTATGGTGTACTCCTAAACGTGCATTTGAAAAAGGAACACCTCTTTCAATTTAAAATTCAGGAGTGTGATATGGATTTTTAGTGCAGAAGAGTCAAGAGCTGTGAAATTCATTTTCCCCGTAAAAAAACCTCACTTATCTTTGCTGCTTTGTGAGTCTGGGCCAGTTGGTCGCTTAATCCTCTGCAGCAGGACAGGAGAGAGAATCAGAAGCAAGAGAAGAAGGTGCCTTATGGTTCACTTAAGTGAAGGGAAAGTGGCAGAGGGGGCAATTACTTGCCACCATCAGCTGTTCACTTGCAACCTCTTGCACACTGCCTTGACAACATGCAACTGCTGCTCAACAAAAGCTAATCACCAGTGTGTGTTATCAGCACTGTCTGTGTCACAAGTCTACGAAACAACATATGGGCTGCTGCACAGAAAATTAACTCCGCCTCAGTCAAACTCACTGCAAGGGGCTTGAAAAGGTGTCAGAAATGGATTCACTATTTTGCATTAGACCAAACTGCCTGTTCACATTAGCTATGTACTAAAAGGTTTAACTTGGATTACAAGAAGGATTTGACTACAAATGCCTTAAAACAGTTGTTACACTGTGAAATTGGTTTATTGCTTAGATTGGTTAGTGGTTTCTTTTTAATAATTTTCTTTTTTTTTTTAATCTACAGATTTACCTACGGCAGCAAGATAAAACAGCTAGTATTAATCAAAATATTCGTATTGCCAAAATGTCTCTCATTGACCTGGCAGGATCTGAGCGTGCCAATGCAACAAGTGCCAAGGGGGCTCGTTTTGTAGAGGGAACAAATATTAACCGGTCCCTTCTTGCTCTTGGAAATGTCATAAATGCATTGGCAGATCCAAAGGTATGTGCTGCTTTCCCAGGCAGTCTTTACTTCCTAGTGTTCTGAAAACATTTTAAAATGTGCTAAGCTGATCGAATAATGTGGTTTACATTGTTGATGCTGCTCACATCATCATTCTCATATAAGATTCTCTTAAGGGTTTCCACCATCATATCTGTGATAGCTGCTAGACGGTCCCAATGAGAGAGAATTCTCAAAAATTTTGTGCAGCTGCCTGAGGATAGTGTCAAAGATGAATGGTACCTGCTTTTTTTATCTACCTTCTTCAAAATCAAGCACATATAGAGAAGCTTGCATGAGTACATGAATAACCTTACAACTGACCTTTGAATCTTAGGGAGAAGCAGCTTTTATAGGATAAAACAGCACCTCTTCCAAATAAGTCATCAAATTCTTTTGGAATCTCACATACATCCATGCACACACATCCCTGCTCAAAGCAGTGAGTCAGTCTCCTGATCTGGTTCACCAGCTCAAGGCAAGAAATAGGTACAAATTGTGTAGGACAATGACAAAACCTCCTGAACTTTTGCATAATTAAAGCCCATTGTCTACCACAACACTCTTTTTGTCCTTGTGCTCAACTAGCTAATTCCTCCTTCAAATATACTGGGAGAAAATCAGATTTGATTTCCCTTCTTGATGCTGCATGTCCTCATCACCGCCTTATTGGAGGGGAACGTGGAGTTTAAAATCTGTACCACAGACGTGTGAAAGAATCATGTTGATTTATTTGATGTGGGATTGGGTTCCTAGTGACTGAACTTAGTATCATGAAATGAAAATTCTGTCGCTTCCCAAAGCAGCGTGTGTGTTGGCTGCAAAATTATGAAATCTCCATCCTTGGAGGTGATCAAAACCCTACTGGGCATAGTCCTTGCCATCTTACTCTGGCTGACCCTGTTTTGAGCAGATGGATTGAACTAGAGGGATACTTTTATAGGTACTTCCCAATCTGGATGATTTTGTAAACTGAAAGTAGTTTAATGTAGTTTACCTTTTCTGTTAGTTGCCCCATCACAAAAATAGGAGTTACATATCCAGACATCAGAAAGTAACTTAGCTAATACATGTGTTGTAAAGGTGTTGAATAGTTCCAAGAGACTTAAACTGTTTAAGATGTATAGTTACTTCAAAGAAAAATTACTTACATCAAAGAAAAGTTTTCATGGCTGTTTGTCATGCTTTGTGTTGCTGTTGAAATTCTAAGCAGACTTTTATTTAAAGTACAGTTGACTAAACCATAAAAATATATACATCACTCTTTTTAGAGCAAGAAACACATTCCTTATCGAAACAGCAAGCTTACTCGTTTATTGAAGGATTCTCTTGGAGGAAATTGCCGAACAATAATGATAGCTGCTATTAGCCCATCTTCTTTGTTTTATGATGATACCTATAATACTCTTAAGTATGCAAATCGAGCAAAGGATATCAAGTCTTCTGTGAGTATATTGCTATTTATTGGTCTCTTGTCAAAGTACAATAATGTAGTATTAAAATAAAAATAATTTCTTTTGAAATATCATATTTTTCTTCATTTCTGTCTCTAAATTTTGTTCCATCTTCCTTCTTTACAGTCAATTCTTCTTTATCTGACTGATAGGTATAGTAGATCCTAGATCTGGCCTAAAAGCAACATAGCTTCATTAATGAGATGATGCAGCAGTTTGAAGGAGTTTGTTTTGTGAGCATGAAATTAAGAAATAATCCTCAGCTGCTAGAATTCACATCCTTTTTTAGCATCTTGCTATTACTTTCTCAGAGAGCTGTAAAGTATATTAAAAAAAATTCTGACCAGTTGTACATGAGCCAGTCCAGGTTTGTACAGGTAGAATTCAGCTGGAGTCAAGAAGCTCAGTGAGATTGTCTTGATAAATGAAAAGCTGGAATGTCCTGTTTAATTTTATTTTTCATAATCTTTTTTATTGCAGCTTCTAATTCTTTTTATGTAATACAGGGTTCACTATAGTTTCCACTTGTTGCATACTTAAAAGATAGCTTTTATAATAAAATACAGAAGATAGACATTTAAATAACAAAACTAATTGGAATAAATGCAAAATGTGCTTGCATATGTAAATGTAATTTCCCCCAACAAACCAAGAATAATGTCCTGGCTATGGGTGTGCAACAGATGACAGCAAAAGCTAACATTCATATTTTCGTTTTGCAAGTCAGAATTTTTCTAATCTCTTTCCTCATAATATAGTTTATTTTTAACTATGTAGTACATATACACAGTGTGTTTATTGTGCATAAAAACATGAAGGAGCTGCCTTTAAATTCTAACTTGTTTCCTTACAGTTGAAGAGCAATGTTGTTAGTTTGGACAGTCACATAAGCCAGTATGCTAAAATTTGCAATGAACAAAAGAAAGAGGTATGTAAAAAATCTGTTGATAAGAGGTTGAAAGGTTAACTTTGAATATAAAAAGTAGTTTATGGGATTGAATCTATAAGGTAATATGGTTCTAATGTACTTTGAAGTCAAAGAAATTTTTGTGTTCTGAGAGGAATAACACCTGCTGCCATTTGTAAAGCTGTTCAATGTCAGCACGAAATGATAGTTTTTGGGAAAAAAAAGCAAAAAACATATTTCACCAAAAGGTGTTTCTTTTGGTTTAGATCCTAATGTTGAAGGAGAAACTGAGAGAATACGAAGAAAAGCATGCAAGCATTCCTGAAAATCATAATACTGCAGAACTTTCAAACAACCAGCAAGTGGAAATAGAAAGGTAAATTAATCATATCATGAGCTTGCTTCCAGACTGGAGTTTGTCGAACTTGTAAAAGCATTTGAAAAACAAACCTTCTCTTGTCAGTATTGGTCTCCTCATTTTAACATTGCTTTACTTAGATCTAGGTATGGCTTTGCCTAACATGTTTCTTTTTAGACCAACTTGGTGGTGACTTTAAAATTAAAGGGGGGGGGACATAGGAAATGACATGTGACAGGAAGGAGTATATGAATGCTGGCTTCCAGCAAAGCTTCTTAACAGGCTGTGTTTGTGGGTAGGCAGAATGTAGTTTGCATAAATGACAGCAGCTTTTGCAACTGTTGGCAGGCACTAATTCAAGTGGTATCTTTCCTGCAAGGTTTGACAGAGACAAAACCTGGAAGTTTTTCTACAAAGAGTTCACTTTATGTTTGTAGATTCCTTATTTTCTATTGCTTTAATATTTCTTGGCCTCTTTTTCTTCTTGGTAGTGTTCGTGTGGATCTTTTCTCATGTGACAGTCTCATGAGAGAACACAAAATGTAACCAACTAAAATGTGAAGTATCAATCTGTTGCAGAAGCCATAGTATTCCATGAAGAGAGTAGGTTTTGAAGCGAAAGGTTTCCAGGATGTGTCTCTGCATATCTCATCTCATATTCCTGACCATTATTCACCTAAGTTGATTTAGCTAACTTTTTTTTTTTTGGCCCCTTGAATGTGCAATTTTTTAACCTGCAAAACGTTCTGAGGTATAGTAAAAAACCATTCAAAGCAAGATGTTCTCTAACTGTGCTTTATTTTAGTGGCAGTCCAGACATTTCAATAAACTCTTTCATTCAGGTTATTTAAATTTAATTTTCAAAAGAAGTGTGGGCTTTTAAGTCATGTTGATAGTTCTGACAGTTTTCTTGCATATTTTTGCACTGTATGTCTTTAGGATTGATATAATTTCCTGTGATTTGCCCTTTATTTCATTCTTTGTGTGTGGGAAGAGTCAGTCAAGGGCAAGGTCTCTAAAATATCTTTTCAAAAGTCTGGACATATTCTATGCCAAGATTTGCTGGTCAAAGAATGTTTGTTTGCAATTAATTGTTATGGAGGATCCACAGGGCCACATGTAAACCTATGCCAGTCCCTCTGGATGTCAGAAAGGATGTGGATGTCTCGTGCTCTTCTTTTGAATATCATGCCAGGTTCATCCTGCTGATGTGGTGTGGGTAATGAGTTGATGTCTCCCATTCGTTTACAGGTTTTGAAGATATTGTGCTGCCTTCTCCCTTTTAGTTTGGACAGGGAAGAGAGCCTTATCCATGATCTTGTATTTCGGTCCAACTACCCGTGATTTTTGTGTCACTGTTATCTGAAAGAGATTGAGTACACCCTTGCTTCTTCAAACCTAAAAGTCATTTCTCCTTGTGCTAAAACTTGGAGATGTGTTGTCTGCCACCTCCTGAAGTCTTGAACCTGTTGAGGGTGGACAGGGAACACTGGGTAAAGAACTACAACCAGCAGGTCCTTGATCTCTTTGACACTAGGTAGCATAGGGCATTCATACGTTGGATATGCCTACCAGGTAACGTGGTAATTTTTCAACTGAAGACCAGAGCTAACTCCGTAAGAACAGAAATGTGCTTATTGAAAGACTGAATACACAAAGGCTTTTATACTTTATGCTATATTTGCAACACTGATGAATATAAGTACTCAAAATGTTGGTTTACCAGTAATGGCTCCTCATAAGGAGGGTACTTAGAATCAGAATCTCCAACCTCATCTGAATTATAACCCAGCATTTTACTGTTATGGAATCTGGGAGGATTCACTTTGATTCCTTATTGCTGTGTTTCCCAAGCAGCTGGGAGGAACCATGTTTCTATGGATGCTATGGAGAACAAAAATTCTCCAAGCAGCCTGCAATTGATAGTATGGTTGTATAGATAGGAACAGCGTAGGGTAAGAACTCTGATACTCTGCAGCTGACTGTTTCGTTATTATAGAATCTTTTAGGTCAGAAAAGACCTCAAAGAGCATAGACTCCAACCATTACCTTATTACTGTTCCTTAAAGGAATAATGCTTATAAATTCTCTGAGTGTTTTAGTACACATTTTTACCTAGATACAATAGCATCCTCTAGACACTCAGTGAAAACCTCTTGTACTTCTAAATCTGTGGAGAAGAATTATTTTCTTAATCCTCTTTCTTTTTAAAAGACAAGTAATAAAACATTCAGAATAGAACAAAAGACTCAGTTATTCAAACTTTAGACTGTGAAATAGAATTGCTATTTCTGAAACACTGGCAAGAAGTCAATTACATGACAAGAATGTCATTTCAACTTGTTCTGGAGTTGAACCTGAGGGGTTTTTTACCACTTTTAATTTAAGGGTTTTTTTAATACTAAAAACTTCATAACCTCAAATGTTGCATGTCTTTGGAACACTTGCATGTTAAACTGTGCTTTTATTTTTCTGTAAAGTTCGAACAACATAGGATGTAATGAAATACTTCATGTATGAGGTTGGTTGTTATTGAGATATACAGTATCTTTTGGGCCATTCTGTACTAAAGCATTTTCAGTGTTCAGGAGTGAAGTGAAAAAGTACCACCAGTTATATTGCAGTATGGCAATGCTTCCATGTCTTCTTATTCTTGCTATTCTGACTTGCATTGCAGACTAGGGGTAACCAGATAATTGGTTACTTAATAACTTCTTGAGTACCATCTACCACTAGTTTGGTTTTCCCCCCAGCCTTGTATATGTTAAAACGTGATTAATGTTCTGATTTTTGTTGTCCATTAGTGATGAAAATTGTACAGCCACTTCAGGGAAAGTGAGCATCCGAAGACCTTTCTGGTTTTCCTTTTTTGAGGATAGCTAGCAGGTTTTTGAACACTTTGTGTGTATATGGCAATAGTAGTCTGATCTGTTTAATAAATTGGTGTAAGAAGTGGAGAACATAGGTATTTAATATCTTCTGGAATTAGAGAAAGGTGTCTGGAACTTCTTCACATAAACTTCTAAACCCCAGTGTTGTCTTCGTAATTATGACAAGATTTATTTTCAGTGACTCCTTCAAAATTTCACATCCCACTTTCAGTTCAAATGCATAAAATTCTTACTGATTTATGACACTTTATTTAGTGCCTATCTATTATAGGCTTTACTAATTGCTTTTTAATTTATTTATTTTATTAATTTGGAATTGAAAATTCCCCTACCAAAAGAGGTGGTCATAAAAAGTCTTCAATAAATAATTATCCTTTGGTTTTAGATACAAAGAAATACTTAAAAATGTTTTTGCAAACCGTGAGGAAATCAGGAAAGAATACCTCATGGTGGAAAAGAAACTGAAAGAAAATACACTAAAGAAATATTACCAGAATCAATGTCACGAACAAATTCAACTGATATGCTCTGAAGAAAGAGTAGAAAAGGTGAGTTTTCTGTAATGTAGTGCAGGGTATCATCTCTTCATTTTGTTATAATTGTGTAAATTTTGCTTAAGTAGTAATGTATGAATTAATGCATGAATATTTTATTAAACTGGGACACACAGATTATCACTCCTCTGTGACTGTTGATGTAGTGACCTAATTTTTGAGGTAAACAGCAGAGTATGGTTGTCTCCTAAATAGAGTACCCTTTGCCTTGTTAGGACACTGCCTTGCTTGTATCCAACTTCCTGTTGCTGCTTTTGTACCTTTTAGTTGTCATATTTCAGAAACAGTACAAACATCAGAAGAGTTTGATGTTTGAGGATAGATACCCAATACCCAATGGTTTATCCTTTAGCAGGCTTTGTGTAGGACATACTGCATAGAGAAAACAGGAAAAATTGCTTCTTATTCATTCTTGAGTTATTTGGTTATGTTGTGTAAAAGTAATGAAAAAAATCTTTATATATAAAGAAGATTTGTTGAACATAATTTGAAAGTTTTCATCTTAAATGCTGATATTGGGGTGGAATTTTTTTTTTTAGGCCACTTGCAAGCGGGATCTAAGGCTTTCAGCACTTAATAGCCACTATGTACGTATGCAGAAGAAAAAAGAAGAGCAGACCAATCTTTTTGAGGAAAATACCAAATGGCTGCACCGTGTTGAAAATGAAATGCGCCTTCTGGGTCAAGATGGGTGTATTCCAAAGGTAAAATGCCTTTCACTTTGTCATGGTTGGGGATGGGGAGGAAGCTTGGAAAAAGGGTAGAACCTCAGAGTTAAGAACAGCTTAGGAATTGAAATAAAGTACAATATAAGGAGAGAGTAAACAGAAAGAGGCAAATGAATTTGGGCATGCATAGATAAGCATCCATGTGTGCCAGTTGGATTGTTAATGCCAATTGCAGCACACACACTATTGGTCGAAGGGATTTACAAAGTTATATTTATGCATGTAAATAAAAATCAAATAATTCATACTTTTCTACTATAAAACTTTATTATAATAATATATCTCCAGTGCATCTTCAATTTTCAATATAGACTGATCTAATATTATTTTTAATTTAAGTTTTAGTTTCTTCCTACCAGTTTCATGTACAGCTGTTTGATTTTCATTTTTATTCCTAATTTCCCAAAGGAACTTTGTCAAGATCTGCAGTATTGCCATTTAAACCTAGAAGTTCAGGCCCTTAAAGCTCAGATTGAACACATGTTGTCTCTGGTGTCCCTTCAAGATCAGTATAATAAGCAAACAGAAAAGTAAGTATGGTTTCATGGCAGGTGGGATAAGACTGTTCTGACACTTGTAGCTTGAGAAGACTTAGTTGGAGAATTTAGTTTTAATCGAAACAGAAGCAAGATTTTTCTCAAGATTTTTGTTTTCTGGGTTAAAATTGTGTTTTCTTAAGCAAACTTGTCTTGCCTTTTGCTGCTTCACAGAGTACTACATACTGCACTTCCAGTTCTGCGCAAGCAGTACCTGATTTTGAAAGAAGCTGGCTTGACAAATGACTCAAGTGAGACTGAATATGCAGAGGTTGAGCAGCTGATTCAAAGACAAAAATCAGTAGCTTGGGCTGACCAGACTGAGGAAAAGAATCAAAAGCAAATCCATGAAGTAGAAATGTCGGCTATCTTTTCATTCCCACAGCTTGTGAGCAGACCAAACACCCCATGCCGTAAGTATATCATTAATTTTTTCTCTGTTGAAAGTACTTTTAAATATCTCCTGCCACAATCAGATATCATCCATAAACACAGATGTGCATTTCTGCAGATACTGAAGCCAAATGTAAAATTGAGTCTCAGACCCACTTTCTTTAAATTTTATGCCATTCTTAATTGGATATAGGAAAGAGATTTACTTTTTCTATGGCTAGACAAAAACTGCAAGAGATTAATTCATCTTCTTGTTATAACATACCCCATGTATCAATGTTCATAGATCCTGTGAGTGTTACTAAAAATTGCATTTGAATCTTTCATGTGACATTGATGGGAAAGGAATCATAGTGTTACAGTTGGTTATAATTCTGTTAAAGTGAATTGAAATGTTAAGCAAGTATAGTTTTTGTGTAGTTTCTAATAAAAGCCTTGAGGGAGTTGATATTTACTATTAATTACAAGTTAACTTAGAATCAATTTACTACAATATTTTAGAAGTTTGTTTCTAAGAATCAAAGGATTCACGATATCTACTATGGAACTGACTGTTTTGCTGTATCCTGATGGCCCCATTTTTTCCCCATAACCATATATATAGCTTGCTTTCCCTCTCTAGCTTTAGAAGTGAGTTGCCCTGGAGCATAGTCTGGGTAAAAAGGGGTGAAGAATCCTCATAGACAGTGCTGTTCTGATGGATTACATGCAAGAATTCATCCTGACAGTGCAACTGCTGTGGGGCCCATGCTTGTGTTTTGTGCTGTGGATAGGGAGCACTTGACACCCTGAGGATTTCCCATTACTGCTAATAATCTGTAACTGACAGACATCCATAGGTAACAAGGGAAAAAGATAAATACTTCGAAATTTTTTCAGCTTCTCAAAAGCTGGTGGTTCCAAAAAGACCAATGACCCCTGGCAAACTGTGAAATTAGTTCCCTCCTTTTGATAGCTTTCTTCTTCTCTACAGCTTGAGAATAATTTATAAAAACTGTATTGCCCCTCTTCTCATAAAGAGTGTATGTGATTTTTGCCATATGTTTGTGTTGCTGTTGATGATTGCAGACAGTGAAACACTATGTATCAACTATTTGCTATGTGGAGCTCAGACTGTTGGCAGTGGGCTAGTGGTTTTTTGTTTGGTTTGTTTGTTTTTTGGTTGGTTTGGGCTTTTTTCATGAGTGCATTGGTTTGATTTTAGTTTGGGTTGGTTTTTCTTTTTAGTATGTGTTTTTGTTTCTACAGGGAGAGGGAAAGGAAAGTTAGCAGATTTGCATGCTTATACTTCTTATTCTGCCCATGTTAACCAGGGATTCATTCAGCAAGGTTGAAAGCTGGTATTTATTTTAAATCATAGGCAGATGTTTTTAGATACTGGGGATTTTTTGTGTAGAGGTACTTTTTTTGACAGAATAGGTAGGCACACTAATCCAGAAGCTCTGTAATATCTTTTGTAACAAAATATTGATTGTAACGATTGTCTCATCACATGTAGGTTATTGTTGTGAATTTCGGTTTCTGATGCTAGTAAGCTTTGTTAGAGTTATTGATTAATCTATTTCTTTTCTACCTTTCTTGAAGTTTTGTGTTCTAAGAGGCCTGATTGGTTCTTAGTGGAATTAATACTAAAATGACTCTTATTTAAATTCCACATGAACTACTAAAACTTGAATGTTTCATTTTATTAAAATCAGTAGACATTATTTGAGGGGTTTTCTTGAAAACCTTATTTGTAGGTTTTCCAGTTATTCTCTTATCTTAAATGTTGTTGAACTTTATATTCAAGTAAGCAAATGGGTACTCTTTTCAGTTTTCAACTAGGACTTTTTTTCTAGTTGTAAATGGTGTCTTTGCCTGAACATCACCACAAAAATCTTTTGTGGTATTTTTATGGTTCTTATTTGTGTTTTGGTCTTTGGAAGAGGATATAGGAGGCATTACTGTCACTTCTTTCCCCCTCTCATTAGATGCAGGATAAAACATGGTAGAAGCAACTTTTCCCCAAATTTTGCAACTTTTAGGGAAAAGTTACCTAAAATACTAGTAGTGTTGACACAAATCACTTCAATACAAGTGGGGAGGAAAAAATTAATCTACTTACTAGTGCTTGATATTTTTTTCTGTTCAGCACACAAACACAACTAAATAGCTCCTCTTCAATATTTTGTTTGAATTCACATTTAAAATAATTGGACTATTACATGATACTGTGTTATGGAAATCCATTTCTCTTGTGCATAATATATGCAACATACTAATAAGAAAAAAATCATAAATCAGAAAAAATATATTAGCCTGGGAAAATATGAAGTAGTTCAAGGGCAGCATCCCAACCAGAAATGGGAAGGATGTAGTAATTTCTTTCTTTTTTTTTTTTTTAAGATGAAAGAAATTATTGAACAATCGAATTCCTGCTTCCTAAAGTTATCTTGGAAGTATGCTTGGAAAATGTTAGCAGTAGCTGACCTAAGAACTTAGTGAAAAAATTAAAAAAGAGGTTTTAAAACTCAAGATTAAAAAAACTCTTGCACCTTTAATGCATTGGTATTTTCGTAGCTAATAATTTGTTCAAGGTATTGGGAAGGAAGTAGTATTTTGCTCCAAGGTGGAAAAAACAAAAGAACCAAAAAAAGAGTGGTCATTATTCCTTATATAAAACCTCATATTTCCCATTTAACATATTTCATTGGACTGCATCTTGTCATCAGGAAAGAGCAGTGCATTTCTCTTCTTGTGATTTGGTTAATTTTTTTTTGAGAAATGTAATTTTTCTTAATCTCCTATTTAATATGTATGTTAATTTGTGTTGCCTTGTTTTGGAAATTTCTTCTCTAAATAATTTAGGGGACAAGGTAAAAAAGTTAACTGATGGCAATGCAGTGATTCCTTTGCATGTAAATCTTTTGCATTTGGATTGAGAAAGAGAATGTACTAGGTCTGCTAGTAAAAAATCTCAGGTATTGCTTTGAACCTATGTTAACACATTTGAAAGACAATTTTTGAGGTAAAATTGACCTGCAAAGAAAAGGTAGCACTCCTGTATAAAACACAAAGCATTATGAGAAAAACATTAATTTCTCTTCAGTGTAGGCTTACAAAATTAATAATTGTATCTCTTTTGTTGAACTCAGAAGTATCTAGGGATGTGTGCAGTATCCATTCCTTATTCATATTTGGAAGTTTCAGTCATTAATGAACTACAGGTCTCTTTAGTTACTATGTGTTTGAATTGGTAGTGATGCAGAAAGCCATCTGTATTTAAAGATGTATTTAATTCATCAATAGTGCTGAATTCTGTGTGTTGCAGAACATGAGGCAGTAATCATTGCAGAAACTTGTTTAATGACACAAATTTTTGCCTGTTGTTCTTTGAACATGACAATGTTCAAATGCAAATTAATTGTTATTGGGTGTTTTCACATAAAAATTAAAGTATTTTATGTCACATAATCAACTTTTCTGATTACAAGCACTGTCTCCAAAGGGTCAAAGCAACTACATAATTTCTGTAGAATGGGTAAAACTATGAAAGTGAGACCTTAACATCTTGTGTGTTTCTTTGGAATTAACTACAATTGGTAACTGCTCCAAGAAAGAAAGTCAAACTAGTAATGATGTGGAAGAAGAATCTAAACAATGTAAAGAGAAGGATAGCAAAGGTGAAAGGGTAGTGGGATTTATTCTAGGTTTTGTTAAGTCTTCTACAGAAATAAGTTCTTGGAATATAATTCTAAATGTTACTTTATTATATGAACTGATTTTGATATTACCTTGTTATAAGGTCCTTCTTCCTATCAGGAGTTTAAAAAAAGACTTTCAGCTTACTAGCAGTAATGCCTAAGTCTTTATTTCTAATGAAGATTTTTTTCTAGGAAAGGTTCTCTTATATATTAAATAATGTAAAGTCATAGTATGGGAGGAAAAGATAAAGATGTTTTCTGGCCATTCATTCAATATCTGTTTCTATGGTCAAATTATCAGGGTAGTCAATTCTTGTGAATCAACTCTTGATTTCTAGTGAAAGCTAATTGAAGTTCAAATGCTTTGCCAAAGCACATGTAGTGCTTCACTACAGGAGTTGACCTCCTTCTATCTTGTATTTCCTTTAGCTTTTGAAATCTTTAAACCCATTTTGTAAAATTCTGACCTTAATTATGTGTTAAATTTGTTGCTTTTTACAGAAAATACTGGCTTTCCAATATCATCTCCTTCTTTTGACACAAACATTAAAAATTTAGATTAAGCTTGTGTATGCCTAATGTAACCATAAATGTGCAATGTCATGAACAATTTAACTGTTCCTCTCAAAGAAAGCTCAAGCTGTGGAAACAAGTTCATTTCAGAATATATTTGGGCATCCATTCTTAAGTGTTCATTAATGCGGAGCCATACAGCATTCAGAATTCAGACTGATGGGTAGAGAGCTCTGACTGGTACTTGCAAGTATTTCTTTGAATGAGGAAGTTCTTGGCACTGTTTCAAGCATCCCATTTCCAGAAGCCTTCCTGTATGTTACTACTGAGAGAATGGAATTGATTTATAGGAAAGAAAAAAAAAAGGCATCCATTGCCTCCCCTTCTTACAAACATTGCGATGATTCTGAAAACTCAACTTTTTATTTTGTATGGCAGGAAAAATTGGGGTATAGTTGTTCATAGTAAAAAATTTTATTAAAAGTAGGAAAAACATGTGTCTTGAATAGGAAAGATTTGTCATATTAAGCAGCTCTTTCATACTGCCTTATGTAGTTTCTAAGTATTTCTTCTCATGCTGTGTAAAACACTATACCTGATCACTGGGACTTGCAAGAATGCAGCCTGGATTTGAGCCTTTTTCAGTTCACAGCTGTTGTTTGTGAACCTGTTGTGAAACTTGCCATCACAGTGATGATGCCTTTGGGTCACAGGAATATTAAATAATTGAAATGCGTTGACTAGACTTCATTTGCAATTTGGAATTCCATGAGTCAGTTTTTAAAAGAATGAAAATGTATGATTAGAATTGTAATTTGATCAATCAGTGGTAGCCCAGAAATGTTTATTGAAATGAATACATTAATACTTAATTTCACTTTAGCAGAACACCCTGGTAGACTTAATTTAGCACAGTTTCCAGAAATAATCCCCTTACGCATGTATTAGCCTGAGTTCCAGAAGAAGACAAGTCCTGGTCATTATTTTGTCCCTAATGTCAATTAGCACTAATTCAATTCATCAGAGTTGTTTGCCATGAGCTCTGCTCACTTTTCCTGTGACTCATGTTTCACACATAGTGCATTCTGCTTCTCATATTAATGCACAGGGCTGTAAATATCTGATATTGCTATGTTTCTTGTCAGATAAATCAGTACTTCTGAGTAGTCTTTTGGGACAAATGATACTAAGGACAAAAACCACCTCATATCACCAGATGGGGATGGTTGATCAGTGGATGATGGCTTTTCTGTTTAATTTCTGAGTGAATCTCTTAAATAGTGTCTTAAAGAATTTTGACAATTATCTTTTATAAGCATCAGCCTGAAATTAATGATCTGCAAATATGTGATCTCTTCTCTAAAACATATTTGCAATAATCTTTAAAGAGATGCATTGTAGCTGAAAGTACTAGTTAAGGAAATAAAACTTCCAAATTTTTCTTTTAAGCTATTTCATGAAGTTAACTGCAGCTTTTCTATGAAGTATATAAGTGATTCATTTTTGTACATGAAATAAAAAATATTACTGAATTATGATGATGATATTGGTGCAAAAGATTGAAGTAGCTATAAAACATGAAGCAAATATAGACTATAAGCATAACTGCCCTGCCTTATTATGGAAGATGTTTGATAATTTATATTTTTTTAATAGTTGGGGCATATTTATCTTCCAGTAGGAAAATAATGACAATACTTAATGATTACCATTAGACATCCATTCAGGGACTACTTGGATTTGTTCTTTAAGGAAATATAAATAGCCCTAATAGGTTCTCTGCTGTATCATCCTCAGTAACCATGTATTTAGAAATTTATGGAAGTAGTAGAGTTTCTGTAGCAATTTCTGTTGTCTGATTCCTTTTTACATAAATTTCTCAATAGTAGCTATTAAAAGTGCTTGCAAAGAAGTTAGCAACTAGCTTCAGTATCTTGCTTCTGTAATAAGATGGAAATAGAAACTGGCAATTCTTTATTTTGTGGGTCCAAATGTTTTTCTAGCTCTATCTTTATTTACCTGAGATCATAACTGTTTGGAGCTAAAGTGGAATTAGGATTTTGGAGTTGTTTTTGTCGCATCATATTTGGTTTATGTTATTTAGTGACTCCAAGTTAAATACAATATTGCTGGTGATGTTTGTTTACCTGTTTACTTTGTTAGGAGCAACCTGATACTTTCACAAAAAGCTATGGGAAGGGACACGTCTTAAGTATTTTATATTATTTCCAACACTTTAATGAAAAGACAACTTGTTGTGTTCTAACTTAGTTTTACAATGAATTTTATTTCAGAAATAAATAGACTTTTAAAATAGGTCTTTGTTTTTACTAACAGCTTGTATTTGCCTTATATAGAATTCCTGTAGCTATTGTTATTAATTTACTTGTATTACAGTACGAAAAGTGCTCTCCGTTATGATGGAATTCATCAAATTATTTATGTTGGCAGTACTTTTGTGTTCTTTATGTATTTAGTTAATGATTTAAATGCTAGTATTTACAGTTAATTTTAAAATGCTTCCAATATTTAGGCGTGTAGAAGCTTCTAAACCTTGGCACTCCCACCAAAATGTTTCTCCATCAGATTTCCTTCTAGTAACTTTAGAACATTAGCAAAACCTTAGTGTCTTACAGTAACCAAACTTCCTGAAACTGAAACCTCCCTGTCCTAATGTAGCAATGGACTAATAGAATTCTAACCATTATTTTTCCTGAAACAGACATTCAGATGCATATAAGTAGGAGTAAAAAAAATAAATTAATATTTTAAGTGTGTCCTGAGGCATTTAATGGATAGTTATTTCAGACACTAGATTATATAAACCTTATTCTTGTATTTAAGAATATAAGATATCAAAAGTATTTTTAAAGAAGGTTTGGATTCAATTTTTGTTTGTGATGACTAGGGTTTTTTTTAAGTTTTGTTAGTCTATTATGCTTAGGTATATATTGTACTTTATTAAAACAAAATTAAAGAGCAAGTACAGAATGAAGCATAGCATTGTTGATAGTGTCAGAGAGTAGATGTTTTAAATTGTTCATAAATAAGTTTGCTTGTTACTAAATCCAACCAAGTCTTTGAGAAATATGTCTTTATCACAGTGTGCTTATTTTATTTTGGGTGAAGGTAGAGATTATTTGGGGAACACTCACACCCTGTTTTACTACTGTTTCCATTCCACTACTCATGGGGAATATTCTGAATTAGCTTAGTGTTTAGATTACAATCAAGGCACTGCATCTCAGCAACCTGCTTCATTTCATCTGGTGAAAGCTGGCTGTGGATTTGACCCAGTATAAAATAATAATATATTTTGCATTTTAACAAAGAAAAGGTCCTTTTCATACATAAAGTGAGCCGTACATAGGTGCACACATAGAAAAATTTACAATTCAGTTATTTCATGTCAGGTAGTCCTCTCAGGCTCAAGTTTTCCATGTATGTGTTTCTTCAAAGCTGGAAGCAATGTAATAGAATTGTAATCATTCGTGTAGTTGTTCACACTACTTTTCCCATTGGCAGTTTAAACATTGCTCATTCTGACACTGAGCCCCTGAGTGAGAAACAAATGTTTGCTTTGTTTTTTCAATGGTTTCATTATTGAATTAAGTTGTGGCAACATAAAATAGACTTGTGGCCTGTCTAACCATCTAATTTACTTGCTACTTGTACACACTTTGATACTACCTGTTCTATCCACCTGGAACAGGTCTAGGTCTCATTGTGGTCTTTAAATCCTTGACTGTCCCTTACAGCTCTACTTTGTATCTTCTAATTGGGCATCATCTCATATAGCTGGGTATCCAATCATATGGCATGTCTAGTACCAAAGTGTGTAGGCAAAAAGAGTGCTGAGATCATCCCTCACTGGCTTTTCTTCATTGAGGATCTTACTTGGGCCTTTTCCCCAAGATACCTAATTTCTGAGGGTACTTGGGGAATTGGCTTCTTTAAAGCATCTTGGCAAATTGGGTTGCAACTGGACAAGGTCAAAATTAAATGGGGCCTGAGAAATGGTAGGCAGAGAAAAAGCTACAACTATTTAACCTTTGTATTCTGTAACAAATCAAGCTTGTGGAGGTGAAATAATACAGTACAATACATGATTTTAATCAATCTTTGTCCTGTTCAAAGTATGGTTTTGGAACAGATAAAATGCCCTAAAGTGTTAACACATGACAGAGAACTATAGAAGCATTCAGACTGGACTGAGGAGTTCAAACTGATTTTCTTAGTCTGAGGCAAAAATAGAGTGAAATTTAGAAGAAATAAATATTTATCAACACTGTTCTAGGAATATCTAGCTAATTCCCAAGTAACTTGCAACAATTTAGAAAGCAGGAGCTTTTTTTTAGTTTAGTTGCTCATAGGCATGAAGTAGGCAATGCAGAAGGGAGAAGTAAGAATCTGTGGCTGCCAGCTGAGGGGGATCCAATCCATAGGCAATTTAAGGATACTAGGTTTTATTTTGTAAATTTGTACTGGAAGTTAAATAGAGGCACTTGGGGTTTTGACAGCCCCCTCTTACACTTGATTTGTTTAAAAAAATTTCTGTAGGTTTTTTTATTAACTGTGTAAGTCACCATTTGAACAGTGAGCTGTGTCTCAAAATTATCCTCCTTCACTGAAAGCTTGAGTAAAAGGAAGGCCTTTTCTGTCTTACTTTGGAAATTGCCTTTATTACCACTTGCTTGAAAATAAAAACATTGACATTTCAAGAAAAATAGTTTAAATCAGGACAAATGAGAATGACCAATCATAGTGTATTTCTTGCTTTGTTTTTGAGGGTGGGGGGAGTTGTTAGTCAAGAGCTTTGCTCCCCACAGTTGCTATAGTAGAGTGACAGAATCCTAGTAACTTCTTTATTTCCCGCGTTGTAAAACTCTGCTTTCTCATTTGCAGTGTCAGAAAATTTTGTCCTTCTAAATGGTTCTGTGTCATTCCTTTGTCAACATTCTCTCATTATTCTTCATGGTACTTGCTGGGGGAAAAAATGGCTGTGATCAGGAGTTAACTCTAGATTACTGTGATTGTACCAGCTTGAAATATGAGTTTTGTCATGGTAGTGCAATAATTTTCAATACTCTTCCATTCCCTCTTGTCATGTGTCAGATCTTAGCTGTGATTATTTCTATAGCCTCTGATATTCACTATGCCAGCCTATGCATGTTTATAATACTTTGAGTGTCACAGCAAATACTGTCTTAGACAATACTGCAATAGAAATAATTTCAGTTATATGATCAAGTTGATATGTAAATGAAATAAATAATATTTGTACTTATTTCTGCTAATGTCTCAGTAGGGAAGAGGAGATAAAGCAAGATTTAAGTAGTATATGCAGTTAGATGTGCTAACCACTGTTACTTATGTTTCACAGGCACCTCTTTTGGTTCGCCATCACAAGAAATGAATAAAAATACACAACAAGTATTAAAATATACAGAACCACCACAGAAAAGGACTAGGAGGAAGCTAATGGACTCTCCAGTGATAGATTCCAGTCCACCTGGCTCCAACCAACGCAGCTTCCAGCACCTGGAGGATTCTCTTGCCACGGATGTCTACCCCATAGTCTATACTCCAGACTCTTGCAGTAAGCCAGTACAAAGCCTCTGTACTCAGGGTGTGGTGAAGAAGGCTTTGCACCTTAGAGGCCTGGAGAAAATCAGTGCATGTAGTACAGATGTGCCAGTCAAAAAGGCCAGTATTACAGACACATGTGATGTAATCCCAGAGTGCAATGGAGCTGTCATGAACTCAACAATAATTCTCTATGAAGGTACAGATGAAACAACTGAAATGTCTACTTACTCATCTGTGAAGGAGTCACAGCCATGCAGCAATAGCATTGTGCAAAGGTATTTTCCTTTTATATGGGCGAGAGTAAAGTAAATCCAACATTTTGAAAATCAAACCCTCAATTTTGATCAACATAATATTCAATTCTGAGAATTATTTGAGAACAGTAGTATGTTAGTGACAACAAATGAAGCTGAAAGCTTATTCTGTTTTATAAGATATGTACCAAAGAGAAAATACAGCACTTTTAAAATTGATTGTGACTTGTAACTCAGGCAAGTTACTTTCTCTAAGTCTTATGTTTTCTGTCTGTAAAATGGATACTTAACCTCTCCATTGTGAAATGCCATGCTTAAAGCTGCTGTGTGTGTCTGAAGTCTGCAAAGCTACCTCAAATAGCATTAATAAAATTAATTTCCAGTTTTGGTTTTTAACTTACCATGTATTTGTTTGCAGTTAAGAACAAATTTACTTGACTTTTACCAAGACTATGTTTTACGAAAAATTAATTCTTTTATTTCAGATTTGATCTTTCTTCCTTAAGAAGCAAAAATTCTGTTCCAGTGTTTGAGAAGCCCTCGTATATGGCAATGACTTCAGCTGCTCAGAGAAAAAGAAAGATATTAAGGTAAGTTTAAACTAACCCTTCTATACAAAATGAATTTTCATTTCTTATGTTCTTACTTCAGTTTTGTTATTCTATTTCAAATCTGAAGACATCTTATAGAAGTCATTTGGACCTGCATGTTCTGATTCAAATATGTTTGAATTCAATTTAATTTTTTTTGTTGTTTTTCTGGGTAATTCAGTAGATTTTTTTTCTTTAGTCTTGGTTTAAGAACTTCTGTTTCAATAATTACATACTAATACCATGTCTTGTGTAGCTACTGTCTACTCAGTATAGAAAGATGGCACATAATTTTGAAAAGAGAAATTTCATGGTCAATTAAAAATCTTGAGTTTTTTGAAAATGCTCTGCCTTTGCTGGAGCATATTAGAAGCTACCAAAATAGAAAGCAGAGAAAAAAATATGCATGACAGTACCTACATGATCAACTTTGATTTTCTGATAATTCATTTTCAGTCTCGTATATTGTGACTTAATTTTTGCAATCTGCTCTAGGAAGAACTTTTGTATCATCATTTCTGGTTTGTGAGCCTAAAAAGGCTTGTTAGTAGGAGCACCAAAAAAGCTGAAATTGAATAGAAAATTAGTTGAATTTTAATTTTTTTGTGTGTGTATTTCGTTGGTTGGTTGGTTTTGCAGTTTTTTTAATGTGTTTAACACCTGATTAGCTATGAAACAGATTTTTTTTTTCCCTATTTCCAAAAGCAAAAATTGGTACAACCTTTTTTTAATATCATGTTGCAAGTCACCTGTTGCTGGACAGTGAGTGGAGTACCACCACACAAAGGTCTTCAAAGAATATCTCAAGACTGTTGGGACAAGTCTATAGATAGATCACAGGACATGGAAGAAACTTAAGTGCCTTTTTGTTTATTAGCATCTTTAAAATAGAGAATTAGCCTAGAAGATCAGATTCATCTGGTCTAGTTTCATGTTACTGTTCTGATTGTTATCAATTCTTGTTCTAAACTGTTCTTGCTAGGATGAGGAATAAACTTTCTCCAGGATAAGAAAAGAGGCACTGCTCACATTTTCAAATAGCTGACTATGAATTTAGCAAAATAAAACACCTGTTTTCTGAAACCAAGCTAGTTTTTTCTACATTCTCTCTAGGGAAAGGTATGGGAACTTTTGGAGCCTGATTTATCTAGTCTCAAGATAAAAGTTCTCAGACAGGCTTTTGAAGTGCATTTTTTGTTGCATAATAATTTTAAAACATATATACGTATATATATGCTTATTTCTTCCCAAAAGACTAGCTCTTTCTGCTCACCTTGTTTCTTTTGTGTCTCAAACATATTTCCCAGTACACTACAGAAAAATTCCACAACTTCTTTTATAGAGATCATTCTGCCTCAGTAACTTGTCTGTAGACTGAAATTCTTTATGGCTTTGTCTAGCAGTTGGTGATGAAGAGAGGGAATGAAAAAAACATTTGTGAAGGAGAGAAGGAAAATGCTCTTCTTTTTCAGCATGCCTTCATTCTCTTCTTTACTTTTTCCTTCTTTTCTCTCCCATGCTCTCCCTGATTGAAGTGGTTCACTCTAATCATTCATCTCCTACTAATGTTAGAATTAAAAATATAAATTTCAGTCATATTGTCCACATTAGGAGTATAATTTGAAACAGTTGTGTTTTGAGGATAAGTGATTAGAGGCAAGTCAGTCACAAGAGAGACTATTTTACCAAATAATGTTACATTTTTATTGGCATGAGTTCTCTTGCAAGAAGCATGCATGAGTAGATTTTTAGGACTGGCACAAGGAAACTCTTGCTGTATATATTCATTTAGGCAGAAAATTATTATTAAGAAAGTGTGAGTTAGGGGACTATAAAGTGGAAATAATACATTATTTATTACAGGAATAGGACAAGCATAGGAACATGGGACATAAATGGGACATAAATACAATTAGCTTGTTTATGAGGCTGTCTTGCAGAGTGGAACCAAGGAAGTTTGAGAGGCAATTGCAAAAGGGTGAGATCAGATAGGTTCATAATTTTCACTGTAGACCTTAAGTCCATCACATAAAGTACTATGGATAAAATATAGAGGTTTTGTTTTAATGAATTTGAAGCTGTAACAGTTTTCTTACAGCTTTAGTTAAAAAGTATTATCTGCTATGAAGCCACCCCCTCCAAGTGTGTTGGAGGCTGTAGAAAAGTTATTGTAGCAATAAAAAAATGTGATTTGTTCAATAAACACAGCATGGTCATTTCAAGGATTTTGTAACATGCCCAAAGAGTATTTCTTAGTATAATTTGTATGTGATGGCCACCAAACTGGCTGCTGTGGTTTCAAAAAAAACTGACATACTGTCCTTCCTTTTAATACAAGTGCCAACATTAGTTCTTATTTTCACAGTTGAAGCATTCTTGTAAATTTTTATAAAGGAAAAAGGGGAATATTATCCATAGATATACATAATAAATTAGTTTATTCTGTGTATTATGTTATGATTCTGTGAACACTGGCTCATATTTAAAGTATTTCTACATTGCAAGGCCTAAACTACTGTTAGTAGTGGTTGTACTGAAAGCAAACTTCTTTCTGGCAACTTTTGCAGCTCTACATCCAACGCTGTGTTGGGCGGCCTGCAGGACGTGGTTTCTGCCAAGCGCGTTCGACAGGACGTCTTGCTGAGCCACGCAGCCTTGAGAGTTCCCCAGGGGGCTGGTAAGTGTCACAGCTGGGGTGGGTACTGTACAGCAAGTGCAAAATTAAGATTGTTACTCAATTTGTTTTGTCAATTTAATAGCCTGTATTGCTGTGATAGTGTGCTAAGCCATTGGTTTGAATAGTACATCCTTTTATTAAAAAAAAAATCAGCATGTCATTTATATAGGTAGTATCTAATCAAAGTTCAATTCAATATTATTACAAGGTTGTTGGGAAAACCTTTTCCCCAAGAGGCAAGGTTTTCCACCTAAAAGAGTTTATGTACTTTTTGAGAAATTTGATAAACTTTATTACCAGTTTTGTCTTTTCCCCAGTGTGGTTTATCAAGAAACAAAATTCTCTAATAATTTCCATACCTGTTTTTAATTCTTTGCTTTATTTTACAACACCACACTGATTTGTTTTAATAGATAACAGGTTTTTTCAGAGATTTATTGGTCTTAAAATTTGGGGCTATTTTGGGCAAAAACAATAACTGAGGAAAAATTATTTTGCTTCTAACATACTGCTGATAATATTAGCAAGTTCTGTTCTGTGAAAGTTTGCCTCAATTATATATGGCTTCTCTCTGAGGTGCATAAGTCTTTTATGTAATAAAATCAGTTACAAATAATTTTTTCAGCCGATGTTTACAAATGCCTTCACAATTTTATGAAAACCTCTGCCATTTCTAGTGCATGGCACTAAGTTGCTTGGCACCTGCAGCAGATTTCAATATGCTAAATCTGTACAATTTTCCTTCATCTCTACCCAATTGCCTCCTTTTCCTCTCTGTCTTCAAAGATACACTTAGCAATCTTCTTGGGCTATTTAGAGGAGATCCAGTATTAGTTTTAAAATTTTAGTCTGCTTTTCTTATGAGATAGAAAAGCAATGTGAAAACATATTTCCATTATGTAGCTTTTTCCAGTAGTATGAGCAATACATCAGTTTTACAGCACATACAAGTTTTTAAGTAAAAATTGCTGTGAGGGAGCAAGTACATATGAGAATGTTTTATTCTGTAATCATGAGAAATGTTGAGTTTTGTATTACAAGAAGCTTTCTGGAAACTGAATATCTGAGTCTAAACTCTGTCTAACCTAGTTACTTATTTGGCAAATTGCATACACGGTTGTATCAGTGTCTGCTACAACAGCCCAGGTTATGAAGTTACCACTGTTCAGTCACTACTTTGGAATTAAGAAACAATGTAATGCAGAAGCACATTTTGAAATGAGAATAAATTATTGATTCTTCTATGTTTAACTGAATATGAAATAGACTTTATTTTCAAGAGCATGCATTACAAGAGCAGAATAGACCTTAACCAAATACCTGAGAGGAAGAGTTGTTTTCAGATTAAAAAGACAAACCTTTCTATAATGACATAGTGTTCATTTTTCAATGCATTCTATAATAAGAAGGATTCATAACATTTTTACATATTTCTACATCTTTTTATAAACCATTGTGCCCTTTTAATAACATCTCATGTCAGTTGAGGATCTAATCATGGGACTTTCTAGACAATTAAAACACTGGATTACTTTGCTAAGAGTGATTACATTTTTGCATATTAAAATTAGGCTTTCAGTAAAGGAAAGAAGTGTGTAAAAGTCTTAGACATATTCTGAGAAGGAGGCTAAATTCTCCTTGTTTATTGTGAATGAGTGTCTCCCTATTTCTAATAATATTTTTCTTCACTAGGAATTAAAATGAAGAGCAGGAAGCAAGAACAGAGTATGTCAAGAAACTTCGTTAGGAGCCTTTCTCAAGGAAGTGTCCCACTGGATGTTAAATCAAGGACATCAAAAAGTCTTTTACTTCATGTTTCCAAGAAAAAAAATAGGATTTAGTTCTGAGTTCATCCATATTTCAAACAGGATTGATGGATAGCAAATGAGAATAAGGGTGAATTGTGATTTCCTCTTGTAAATAGTTTTGAGAGTTTTGTAATGGAAATCCTAGAAAAAAGTTTTTGACCCCCTAAATTATTTTCACTGGAGTACCTTCCTTGTGATAAAATCGTTTTTCATTTGGAAGGAAGTTAAGCAGATGCTAATATTAGAATGTGTTCATGCTTAGCATTATGATGCCTTAGATGTTCTTACATTATTACCATCTATTAATGATGTATGGAGTTCCAAGAGACAAAAAGTATTTCCAAAAGTTTTTATTTTTGACTTTCTGGTTTTTAGTCTGTTATTTAGTTGTAAATGTTCCTGTTCTGTTTTTTCAATTTAATTCTGCTGTAAATATGGGTTTTGTTAATTACTTCAAATAAATTTTAATATTATTAACAGCAATATGGGAAATGTATTTCTAGCAAAAATGTTCGTTTTTTCTCTTACAAAAAATTTCTAAATCAATTTTGACAAATATTGTTATAAGTACATGTTGTTTATAATGTCTTCTAGCAAATTATCAATATTCAGAGACCGAGCAATTTATGTATAGTTGTACTGTAACCTTGACAGCCTGCCCACCCTGCAGAATGTCATTCTGGTGTGTTCGGTCTGTGCAAATGCAGGCATGTGAATTTCTCCAATCTAGTAAGACCCAGAGGAAGAAGTCCAGTAAGTAGTTTCAGTGGTATCAGACAACTGTCTGAAGCAAGGAGCTTCCAACCTGATCAGTGCAGTAATAAGAAATATGCTGCAGAATATATCCTTGACAACATTGAAGGAGTATTTTTCAGAAGCTTCTGAAGAAGGAAATGGGAGCTGCTTGCAAAAGCTTTCAGGACCACTTGTGGAAGGAGCAGACAATGTTGCAGAAGTGGTCTTCATTGGGGAAGTTCAAAGAGAAAGAAATACTTTCTTAAGAAATAGGCATTACTTGTTAAAAATACTAGGATGAGAGAAATTAAATCCTCCTAGTTGCATTCTCAAAGGAATATGGGTGATATAGTTGTGGTGAGGCTGGGATCTTACAAGAACTGAGAAAATATTGGCCATGGAAAAGGCTTGTGTGAAGCCTAAAAACTAGAATTTGGGACGTGTCCACAAAGCAAGGTGATGTAATTTCAGAATGATGAGGAAGTGTCACTTTATTTCCCTGTCATGATGAACAACAAGATTTTGGAATTAATTTTGATTTTGGCATCTGATACAGCTTAAGTTATAAAGACCATTTCTTTTTATGGGTTTTTTTTCATATTCTCAGTGTTTAATGTAAAATGTACACAGGGAACTTCTTTTGTTGATACTGTGTACAAGAGGCATGTTGGGTTTTGCTTGTTGTAACTTTGATTGCTCTTGTGGCATGTAAGACTCACACATACGTGTCCATAGCAATCTTGGAAAGTTTTTAGACAAGCTTGTGCCTGTACCATTTTAATAGTCAGTCAGAACATAACACTGATGAATCTCATGTTTTCTTAATGTCATTTGCATACCCTTGAGTAGAATTGGTTCAACTGCAACACTTGCAGGGACTAAAAAAAATTATTGACAAAGTTAAAAACTGATATGAGAAGTGATTCAATCAGAAGTTCGTCATAGATTTGTTAGCTAGGTACCTATTTACCATTTATAACTAGCATAAATTGTTTCTAGAGATATAGCAGATTGACATGGGATTTTGGTATTTCAGATTGCTATTGAGAAATACTCTGCACTATTAATTGTACATACATTTCTTTTCTTAGATACTGTGAACACATCTAGACTTCATAAGCAAGAAAGTCCTTTGCAGCACATTCCACGCATATTACTGGCACAAAACTTTTCATAACTTTTTATTGCACAATAAGTTTTGTCAGATTGCCAGTGAGGTAGAAAGCAAAGTGCATTTGAGAAGCAATGGAGGTATGATATTGCCCTTTTCATTTTCTTGCCAATCTAATCTGCTACCTGCTGAGCTGTCTTTACAAACTAATTTAGGTAATAGCATTTATCTGAAGTGCACAATTTGTTGATTTCACTGGTTTTTTGTACAGGGTTAAATTGTGTTAGTGTTGCAAGTGTGAAAAGGATGTTAAAGATCTCATCCCACTGGGAAATTCTTACGAAAACACACAAAAGGTGCAGGGTATAATTTGTATTACTCATTTACTTATTTATAACAACATTCAATCAACATAAAATGCTTCTCAGAGCATTAACTTGGCCAATTCAACTTAGCAAACTTTAAACCTACTTGGTTTTTAGTTACTCAAATTCCAAAAAGAGAGAAGTAGAAGAAAGATAGAAAAGCATACATATAACTGGGTTCCAGCAATGTTCAGATAGAAACTTCACGATGAGGGTGGCGTCAAGATGAAAGCTTTACCTCATGTTTGGCCTTAAATAACCCTGGGCCTTTCCCACGGGTGGGACTTGTGGTCATTTAGCCACTCAGGAGCTGGGTTAGGGCAGAGTGGAGCATTGCCTCTGGTGTGCCTGACTGGCACCACTGCCAGGCTGGGATGGAGGCTGCAGGGCTAGGGGCTGTGGAGCAGTTCACTGCCTCACCATGTCAAGGCTTGGCCTGGCCCCTACCCATCCACATGCATCCCAAAATGTCTCAAGGCATCAATCTTTCCTGTGTCTGACAACAGGCTCTTTGAAATGGTGTGATTCTTGAGGCTGCACTGTGCAGGCCCAGGAGCTGGAATTTGCTAATACCTGTGGGTTGCTTCCAACTCAGAATATTCTGTGATCAAGATCACGCACAAAATAATTACATCTGCTGTCCTGTCAAACTGACAAAGCACAAGAATTTGGATTATTAGAAGAAGTCATTCATGGTGGTGGGAGAAGTTTCCATAGCAGTCTGAAGGTGAGGCATCTGCTCGCTGGAAGAAATGTTTTGGGATATCCTCTGCTGACTGAGTGTCCTGTACATGTAAGTTTGGTACTTTGGCTGCAGAAGACAGTGGGTCCTACTTAGAAGCCTGACAACATAATGCAAAAGTAGATTTATGTTAGCAAAGGGGTCCACCCTGGAAACTATTTGGACTTCTCGGTAGTTTTCTTTCACTTTGATTGGATTTTTGAAAATGTGAGTCTGTAAACAGGCATAAGGAAATTAGTTTTAACAACTAGAGAAAGTAAACATTCTTGGAAAATTCATCTATTGGAGGTGTAAAATATGTACTATTCCCTACAGGAAATTCCAAGAGCTGAATTAATAGAGAATAGATGTAATGGTAAATGGCCTGTTTAATTTTTCTACTGTGTAATGCTCTTGGAAAAATTATTCCTGAATTTCCCTGTTGTTTAAATTTAATTGTGCTATATGCGTCAGGTCTGAAGGTTTTATGTAGCATGACTATTGTACAAGCAAGTATCTACAAGCAATTGAATCTAACAGTAGAATAAATCATGCTTTAAAAGTGTAACTGAAACAATTTTCATTTTGTATCTGAATTTTAGTCTGCTACACCACTGGCATTATTTTTAACCGAATATTTGCAGTTATATTTCACAAAGTATTACAGTAAGATTATGAAAATTCTGTTTTCACCACTAGCTAGCCCATGCACATAGAGGCTACTGTACCTTGCATTTGAGTGAAGCAGTTGGTTCATTTACTTAAAGATGTCTCCAAAAAGATTTTCAGCTAGACTAACTTTAGGTGTAATAGCTGTTGTGTATTCTGAAGGAGACTGGGAAACCAGTGATTGAGTTAACTGTATGATTAACATGAAACATATTTGTACTAAAATTAAGTGCCTAATTCCTGCTGTTCATCCCAAACTGCATCAAGACAGTGACATAAGGGAATACAGTCTTTAAAAATGAGAAAACAGCATTGTAATTAGAGGCTTAATCATGTGTAGATCCAGTAGCCTCTCCTGACACATGGTGCAGACTACACTTCTAGACACCAAAAACTGCCTGAGCAGGTCATAGGTGATGCCTCAAAGTTTATACATCAGTCTCTTAATATATTCACATGCAGCAGCTTTTGTAACCTGGGATGGGTGGGAAAGAAAGCCCAGAAAAACCACTAGAGTATTTAACCTGGGAAGAAAGGGGAAACTAAAACTAAAAATGCTTGAAAATAACCTGTATGGAGCAGACAAATGTTGAAGCTATTCACCTGAAATATCTATAAAATCAACCTTTGTGGGGAAGTGAAGAGAACAAATATTTACAAATAAAGGAGAAAGAAGTCAAAATCTGAGTCTTTCAATGTTGGAAATAAAAAACATGGAATCTGTATTTATATGAGGAAAAACAAAAATAATTTTAAATAAAATTTTAAAATCATTTGCTAAAAGTGAAAGTTAGTAATTAAATAATCCACCTATCTAAGGGCAGGTTCATAGTGGTTCAATGAAAAAGTAGTCAAAGAAAAAAGGCCATGATAGAGACCTTAAAGGAGGTAGAAATCTGAAAGGAATTCTTGAGATATGTTAAATGAGACTTGTCAGAACTTCTTTTGGCAAGAAATAGGTAAATTTGTCATTTGACGTTGAAAATATCAAAAGCACCCAATTTGGCAGGGATCACCAAGATGGGGGGTGGGGTCAGAGGTGCGGCTGATATGCTCAAGGGCAGGATTACCATTTGGAGCTAAAGGAAATAAGCAGCAGGAACCTTTGCAACCATTGTGGTGCAGGGCTGGAGTACCAGACAAAGGCTGAGAGTTTGATTTTAGCTTGGTCGCCAACAGCAGCAGAGGTCAGAGGGGCTGAGAAAACAGGGTAATACTCTGCTGTAGGACATGGTGGAAGATCAAGGAGTGGTCCTAAACTGAACTGGAGGTGTTTCCAACAAGTTGCCCATGTGTCTGTTGAATCTCTATCCTTCGAGGTGTCAACAAAGAGCTGGACAAAAGCCTGTGGGACTCAGGGTTGACCTCGCTTTGAGCATTGAAAAACTTTGAGGCTGAACTAGATGAACCTTACAAAGTTTCTTCCAACTTGAATCATTCTATTATTGAAGGGAAAGAATTCTCAGAACTAAAGATCAAATAGAAGATATTTTATAGACAATTTTTGTAAGGAGTACTAACACAGCTGTCTCACCAGCCAAAAGCGCTAAAGGTCAAATTTAGGATAGCTGAATAACTACAATATAAAACCTATTGTTTCAGTTGTTCTTAGTATCAATGACTTGTAAATAGGCAATATTGTTCTTTTGGTCTGGTTTGTTGGTTGGATTTTTTAGAAGCTGTAGTATTCTATACAAGAAATAAAGAATGTAATAAGAAATCTGTTAGAAAACATGTCTAATGGTCTAATCTTCCATTAGAGGGAAATCAGGTCTCACAAATCTATTAAATTGCTTCACAGACTCTAAGCTTATAATTGAGATGTAACTGCACAGTGTAGTCCACTTATATTTTCAAAATCTGCCAGAAGATAGCTCATGGTAACTATTAAGGAAATAACACTACTTTGGGGGAAAAGGCAGGAGGGATCCATGTAGGAGTTAATTTGTCCAATTAGAAGTCAAAACGAAAGGTAGGAATACATATTCAGTTTTTAGAACACAGGAAGGAATACTGGTGCAGTCCAGGTAAGTGTGCTAGATCAATAGGCTTTAATATATTCACAAATTATTTCAAAAAGGGCTTCTAAGATAAACTGACAAAAATTGTTGACAAAAATTTCAATAATTTCAAATTATTGAAATTTAATTATTCAGTTAAAAGCTAAAAAGGAAGAGGTCGAGAAGTATGTCAGTTGCTGAAGGACTGGGTAATAAAATAACAAATGAAACTCAACGTCAGTGAATGCAAAGAATGCACAAGAAGGAGAACAGCCCTAAATGTACGTGGCAATGAGTTTTTAAATAGATATTATTACTCAGGAAAGACCTTGGAGTTATTGTAAAATGCCATGAAAACATCATCTCTGTGGTCAAAATAGCGCAAAAATGGAATGGAGAACAAACCATCCTTGCCTGAATCTTGGTGTTGTCCTACACATTTCAAATAAATGTAGTTGAATTACAAAGGGTATAAAAATGGATGAGAGGAGCAATTAATGTAGTGAACAGCCTGAATACAAGTAATGTAGTTTAGAAGCACTTCAGCCTGGAAGTGAGGAGTTATGTTCAAGGTATATGAAATAACAAGTCATGGAAAAAAGGACTAGGCAACAATTATTCACTCTTTCTTACTGTGTGAGAGCTAAATGGCAGGTTCAAAACACATGGGATTTTTTCTCTGAATAGCATAATTGATGACAAAGTCTGGAATTTAAAATGTGGTGGATGTCAAAAGAGTTGAGTTCAAAAATTGTTTCTCAAATCTGTGGAAGAAATGGTTATGGGGAGTTGTTGAATACAGGGAAACTGGTTCTGCAGGTGCTCAGAACAGTTAACAAATAGGGAGGCAGGAGGGTTTGCTCAATGTCATTCTTATCTTTGGTACTGGTCTTTCCCTTAGTATGTGCTAAGGGGTGTTAATAAAGAGAGGAGACAGGGCTTACTGGATTTATATCTATTCTGGGTTTTTCCTTAATATCTTACGTGCTTAATACCAAGAGGGCAGTCTTCCTGACATCCTGTGTAGTCAACAGAGAAAAAGAGGGTGGAAGAGACTCTTCCAGAAGGCAGCTCAGAATGGGCTTGGATTCTTTTGCAATACACTCACCTGGCAGGTAAGTCTTCTTCCTAGAGGACTTTCAAGTTTGGCATTCCAGATATGAATTCCCAAATGAATTTTATGTTTACTCTCCATATACTCCGTGGATTAATAATAATGTACCCTAATGAAGAATAGATTACATTTTCTGACCTTTTAGGCTTCTTGGGACATCTTTCTGAAAGTGGAAGTGTTAGATGAGAGCCTACCCTAGTTGAGATGAAGAGGTTTGGGAACGATAATGGCCATCAAGTGCTAGTTTCTGATCTCAGCAGGGTAATGCCTTAATGTAAATTAGGAATTCCCATTTTGGAGACTGACAGAACAAAGCTACAACAAACCAAAAACAAACAAAAAAACCAGAATCCACATATATTTCAACAGAGCTATAAAACTTGGAAATAGTGATTTTGCTCTTTTCATCTTGCATCATAATCTTATTGTATAGTCTGGTTTTGCTTTTTCATCTGGTTCACAGTTTGTCTTCCCTCCAGTTGACCTTTAAGTCATGTATTTCCTAGTCTTCCTAACATTCTGTGACACTCTTCATTTCTTTTTCACATAGAAGAGAAAATATATGTTGAACATTCTGAAAGGTACAGGGGGGATTAATTTTGTGATTGCTTTAGGATATTTCATTTGAGACTCATAGAAACGTCAAAGATTAAGAAATTTTTAAGCACTGAAAATTCCACTAGAAAGCTCTAAAAGCTCTACTGCCTTCACACAATTCATGCATCCGGAATTTAAAGGTGCTCTGGAAACTCACAGAAATATATGCTGAATATGATAAAATATGTTGAAATTGTAGAATGAATCAATTCCCATTCCTCAGTCCCTGGATAATTTGTGCCTCTCTAGATCTTCCCATCTGTGCACAGCAATCTTACCTAGTCTCCAAATTCAGTGGATAAGATTGATTTTTTTTTTCTTCAATATCTAGCCCTTTTGATGGAATTGCTTTGGTCATGATCTGGAGTCACTCAGTGAAGAGGACAGAGTTTTATATAAAATCTCGTTACTTACATAAGATGGAAGTAATCTTGTGAAAGACTCAAATGAAGTATGCTGTTTTAGTTTTTGGCCAAAGTGATGGTTCCTTTAAGGAAATCTGCTTACCATTCACAACAAACTTTTGCAAGTTCCTCCGTTTTGGGTGCTTGTTTTGAGACAATTGAAGCTTGGTATCAAATAGTGTTGAACATGTGCAACATTTTGCATTCACAGCAGCAACTGGTGGAATCAGGCTTTTTGCTCTGAACATATAAAAAGGCTTTAAAAATCCCTTAGCTTTTGGAAAACTCAGAACCTTAGACTTTCAAAATTGGCAAAGGAAATTAGCTGACACTGAATATTTTTGGCTTTTATCTTAAATATTCTGTTCCCTTGTGTAAAATAGTGATAAAAATATCCTCTGACTTCAAAAGGATGTTGGGAGGATCAGTTCATTAATGTTTTCAAAGAACTCAGATGCTGTAGTGAAATCACTATACAAAATCCTGTAAGGAAATTAATAATTCTGTATTCATTGTAGTCTTTGGGTTATGGTAAGTCAATAACACATCAGATTATACATAAGATTATATACTGCATGAGAGGGGTATCAAAATAATCTTTTTTTGGAAAGTAGTCTTCCCTTCTCTAAGTGGTATCTACTCAAGGCACTCCATG
This sequence comes from Argya squamiceps, assembly GCA_037834095.1. Classification (NCBI taxonomy): domain Eukaryota; kingdom Metazoa; phylum Chordata; class Aves; order Passeriformes; family Leiothrichidae; genus Argya; species Argya squamiceps. The sequence goes on along the minus strand of JBBMKD010000216.1, from coordinate 673,506 downwards.
TGTCAGGAGCAGTACAGAAAGCAATGTTGAAACTATGGGGAAAGGCATCTGCACTGTAGGAATGGGCACTCAGAGACACATTCACATTACACAGGCATCCTTAAAAATGTGATTTTGATTTGACAGTCAAACATTCTCTTAGTGTGAAATTTAGCTGGCACTGTTAATATGTATTCAAGTAACTGAAATGTAATTGTTTAATCATCCACTGAAAGAATCCTGTTAATACAGTTTAAAAGCAGCCCTACACTTTCTGAACCTCACACATCGTATTTCAAGTACCTGTCAGAGTGCTTTACACAGCACACAGTGACTGCAAGGAATGAAGATTTCTAGAAACAACTTGAGAAATGCACTATAATTGCTGCCATGATCCTGAGGATCCCATTATATCAGATAATCTGGGGATTTACAGATTGGGCAACACCAGACCTCTTTGTTTCATGGAGTAAAAGTAAATAAGCCGCTCAGAATTGTTCAAACTATTCAGAGGTGTAAGAGCTGTAAACATTTAGGCAGAAACTCCAGTTAACAGCTGTGCTGATTCCTGTCCAGCTGCTATAACAGAAGATGAAATCAGAAGGCTGATAGAAATCTAGAAGTGGGTGGAAGAAACCCGCACAGTTTCCATAGCTTTATTCAACATCTCCTCTAAATGTGTACATTTAAAGAGTTAAGAATGGAAGAAAACATTAAAATTGTGGAAAATGGTAGGTGTTATTAATTCATGTGGTCAGCACATTGCCCAGCTGAAGGAGCAAGGCTGCAGAAGCTGATGCTGTGGGAGGTCAGTCTGGCACAAAATAGAGGCAGGAAGGGCAGGTGGGGGAACACAAGCTTCTGGGGGAAGCATGAGATGTCTAGGTCAGTGGTGACAACTGTGCAGCAAGTTGAGATCTGTTAAGAAGGCATGTTTACTAGTGTAAAGTCAGATGATTAAACGTGTGCTACAATAACTGGCCCATATGGGAATATTCTGCACTATGGATAGATAAAGACAAGACAGTACAGACATTGAAAATCAATCTAAAAAAAGCAGCAAATTAATAAAATAAACAAATAAGAACAAAACCCTCACAAAACACAAAATCATTTGGCAATTATATAAGGATGTCAAAACAGCCATTCATATAGAAATTTAGGTTAATTTCTTGAAATATTTCATTAGGCAATATAGCCAATTAGATGCTCAAAACTGACTTGAGAATTTAATGTACATTTTCTGGGCAAATTCTGAGAGGTTCAAGTTCTGCTGTGTGTTTGTGAGCACTGTCAGCTGTCAGAAGGAAGAAGACACTATGTTGTGGCAGAGCAAGTGGATTTTTCATCTGTAAGGCAGGCACTAAGGATTGTGAAGAATGGCATTTGCACCTGCCAATTTTTAGTAATAGAGATGTCAAAAAAATAGGGGGGGAAGGAAAAGGACAAATTTGAAAACAAGGGGGTTTTGTTGCAATATTTATTTCTCAATGATTGTTTCTTGTGAAGACAAAACATTTGTTCCTTTGAATTGTACAGTCAACAAGAATAATAGCTGTACAATGCATCCCTGCCAAAAGATACCACTGTATCCAGAAGTGAAAGAGTAGAATTGAGAGTCCAAATGTCCTAATTTAATTTTCTCTTTGGGGGCTTAAATTTTTATTTAAGTTTTACCAAATTATGTTATAAAAAGATTAGCCCAAAAAAAGCTCAACTTTTTCAGTTCCTAAGGGGAACATGAAGCAGAAAAAGGAACACGCTTTCTAGATGCTGTTCACTTTCAGGAAGAGAATTACATCATTACTGCCCCTACAGATTCATGTGCAATTAGTGGTTTTGCTTTCGGCATCATCGTTATTTTCTAAAAGTGTTTTAGTGTTTGTTTTTGCACACTAGACAATCTCGGTTACACAGAAAATATTTTTAGATGGCCTTTACTTGAATTATGTAAAGTGTCACACTCATTAGCAAACAAGCACCAAAATATAACACCAAATAATTTTTTTTAAGTTAATTTAATTGGTAGTAAAAGTTAACAAAGGGAGAATTAATTTGTATTCTTTAATGTGTGAATATCCATGGCTAGGCATTTCTGGAGGTGTTTATATATAACTTTAAGAGTAGACTTGGAACAATGAAAATTTGCTTCTAATATTTGTAGGTGAAAAGAGTAAATTTATCATTACTTGATTCAATTATGTCTACAAGGTAATGAAGCAAGAGATTAAGAAAAGACTGCCAGACTATCACAAGATTTTTTTCAACACACAATTTTTAAGAAGCCTGTGTGGTACAACAAAGAACGAACACAAACTGTTGGACTGGGCTTCTGGGGAGAATGAAGGTGATAAAATGCACAACGGTTCCTACAGCTGCACTGTGTATGCAGCCACTAACAGTGTTACTGCTGTTGGCAGATATTACTCTGAGAAGGTGTTAATGCTTTCAGACATATGCTAAGCTATTAACCCATATTTCTTCCTATTTATCCTTTAGAAATCCATAGGAAACTGACATTATGGCAACAAAATCTGCTTCCTTCTTTAATTAGACTTTAATTTTTTCTTCTTTGAAAGCATATCAATTGTTACAGAGAGAAAACATCTTAAATTCCTGCTCTCACTGAATGCAATATTATGCAAAGACATACTGTCAAGTCTTCATTTTGGTTTTTGGAAGGAAGTTTCTTCATGCAAGCAATGAGGAGTCCTCAGCTGATCTGCTGCTCCTTGGTTTTCTCTGCAGGCAGGAGCTAGCAGAGGTTAGTTCGGGCCACTGCACAGCTTTTTGCTTGTGGCCGTTGCACTGTGTGTTGGACCATGAGTGATGCTGTACTCTGATCTCTGCAACGTCTAGACAGATATTCATAATGAAATAGATGTCTGGATAATGAAGCAGACTTTCACAGTCCTAATGGGATTGATGCCTACAGAGGCTGGAAAAAGAGCAACTTGCATTGATCCCGCCTGGGCTGCTGGATTTCACAGGTAAGATGAGCATGGGCAGTCAGGGTGGCATTGCTTTTAACCTCATCTTCTCCCCACGTGCTCAGCCTCACTTGACCTGATTTGGACTCTCAAAGCTCTGTGGAGGTTTGCACAAACATGTTGACTGAAACAATCAAGAGAACTTTATACAATATTTAATCTCATCCAAAATTCTCCAGAATATAGGGTTTTTTTCAGAATCAAATTTCAGTTTTTAAATACCGTGTGAAAACATGATCTTCTAATTAATGATGGAGTACATGTTTACTTGCATATTTTTATGCTTCTTGGCATGTTGGAAATCCTTCCCAACTAAGGTGACTGTAGCTCCCTAAGGCTACCCTTTTATGCTTCAAGAGTTCCTTGAAACAGTAGATCAGACTAGAAGATGTTTGTATGAGTGTTAGCAGAGGCAAGAAGCAGGGGAGGGAGTGCAGGAAATTGCTTTTGTTCTTAACAGAATTGGACAGCAAAAGCGAGCACATCCTTCATGTCAGGAAAAAGCTACAAGGCGTTCTCATAATCAGAGTAGAAAAAATTGCTGCAGAATAAAATTACAGCGAGACAGCGGAAGTCATGGTCATTTCATTCTCATCTATATGCAAAATGGTTCCTTGTTTCTTTCTGTATTAAGAAAACCTGAAAAATTTAGGGGTTGAGAAATTTTTGAAATAATTATGGATATCTTCTGGCATTTCTCTAGTAGTCTTTTTAGGATGTAGCATTAGAGTGCTTTGGGACTCATGTTCATTGGCTCTTTTTGAGAGGAGGCCAGATACCCCCTGGACCTAACCCTGCCTGTGCTGACTGCAATCTCCAAGTCAAGAGACCTCCCAGTAACTCCATAAAGTTAAACAATGTTCGTGGGTCACTCATGCTCCAAGTTTCCCTGCTTGCTGCTGCCAAAGTAGATACAGAGTCAGTGTAGAGAACTTGCAAATGTATTCAGAAGGCATACATTATGCAGTTTCCCTTGTAACTGATGACCTTTCATAACATACCTGTGTGTTGGGCATTCATCAGCTGTAAAGTGATATAGAACTCATGTAAGTGTATCTCTACAAAACCCATTAAATAATAAATGGACCTATTGAAAAAAGTACAACAGAAGGAGAGGGTATAGATTAATAGCCTGCATGTCCATTTTTTCTATGAAGGTAAAATTATAATTTGTCTATATTTCAAATATTAATTTCTGAAATTCTTTTAAAATTAAAACAATTTTAGAATTAATTTGCCAAAGTGTATGTTTTCAGTATGCCAAAGTCTATAAACATATTTTGTAATATTCATAAGCACATGTAGATTTAAAAGATGTAAAATTAAGGCTACAACAGAAGAGAATGCAAAAATTTCAGATCCTTTGTATTTAAATACTTTTTCAGAAATTAATTTTTGAGGGTTTTTTGATCAGACCTTAGTGAACATATGTAAAAGAAAATGCACTATGCATTTCCCATAGCGTTTACCATAGTCATGTGCCCAAAGACAGGAACCTTTTTGAAATCTGCAACTATACTAATAGCATTTCAGTCAATAAAACTATTCATGCTGGCTGAAATATTCCCTATGATTAATAGGGTATCCATTGACATGAGTTTCCTGATAAGATATATCACTAAAAAACATATGAAACAATATTTAAATTTTGGACTACTTTTAGAGGCAAGAAAATGTTTTATCTTGGGCAGGTAGGCATGAATAACATGCATTCAGCTTTGGGAAAGAATGTTGCAGTAAACTTAGGTATTGATACTAATAGTCTTAATCCTTTACTGTGAATTTTTCTGCTCTTTGGTATATCGAATTCTATTAGAAGAGCTGTTATGGACCATTATGGTTTATTTTTTTTTCTGAAATTCTACGTACATTATCACAGTATGCACGTATAATGAACTGGATTATATGTTTTGGGGCTTTAGCAATGTGTAACTCATTTGAAGACATTACACACTTGAAAAATTACATACTGACATCATTGGCAGAATGTTAATTCATTAACACATTAAAAGGACTACACTTAGTTCATTTGTGGCAAATAGAAGATTCTTGAAGGAAATCTGTCAGTTAAAACTTCTAATTCTTTAAAAATCCAAATCTGGGCTTTGCAATGCACAACAGAAAAACTAGGATAAGCTAAGCAGGAAGCATAACCTATGGACGAAGGGCAAGTGTTAACAGCTGCATAGTGGAAACCATGGCAAACTGAGCTGGCTTAAGCTCAGCTCCATCTGGACTGATGTTTCCAGTGTCGTAAAAGTAAAACCACTTGTCTCTGTGTTAACATCTCTACATCGGTGTGCAGGGTCATTTTCTTGTAAATTAACTGTTTGATAGCATTAATTTGTGAGCCAATGGCTCATCCTACTCCACTGAAATTTCTATGGCCTTTTTTTTTCTCATTATTTTAACTAGAGAAAATAGTATCCAGTCTCAAATGGGGCAGTTATTTTGATTGTGTGGAATACCTGTAGTGAGCAGAATTAAAGCAAACACAAAAAAAAAATCAGAAATGCAACATGTGTATGGTCCCCTCTTGGGTTTGTTCACTTGGTTTTCTTATAAAGAAAGTATTTTTCATTGTCATTAACAAAGCCATCATAAAACAGGTCTCTTATGTCTGTCATAATAAAAATAAATGTTTCTTTCAAAACCCTCTTAAATGTCAAATTTAATTTTTCATTAGTAGTGCAATCTCTTTATTTGGCTACAATGAAAAAATACTTTAAAAAACAGATAAATTGTTATTAAGTTTTGATGTAGTTAAATCTTTTCAATGAGTACTGCTTAAGTTCTGTCTTATCTTCTTGTCTTTTACTGGGAGGTATTGCAGAGGATTCTCCAATTTTCTAATCTTCATTCCCTATACAAACACAGTTTGTCTGGAATTTTACCATCTTATTATACCATATATTTTGGTTTCCTCTTAAAAGAGAAAAAGGGGCTGATTTCTTGTCTTGGCTGCTAGTCTGGGACCTTGGTATACTTGTAAGTGGCCAATACTGTTAAAGTATGATGCTTCTGTGCAGTCTAATAGCATTCTTTGTCTTCTTTAATCAGAATATTTGACAATCATCAATAAATTCTTCATAATGTGTCAATAAGACTGACAACTTTATCTGTAGTGTAATAAATATTCATACAGGTAAACACCAACTTTTAAGAGCATATTGGGTCAGCCCTAGTTATTTTTAACTTGGGTGTGGGATTCCAGACTCAATTTAAGAATAAAAAGGGATTTATAACTGCTGGTTTTGCTGGGAGATGGGCAGTAGGTGACATTGATTTGACCCTTTGTTCTTGTCAGAGGGATACAGCACATGCACTCTTTCCTGAGTAATTTCCCTTTGTTGAAATAACTATATCACAGACTGCTCTAATTTGTGAACTATTGTGGTTATGTAAATGGTTCTATTTTGGAACTTGCTAAGAAACCAGTTTTTAAGCTTAAAAGCCTTTAATGGTTCAATGATTTGGTCAGCACCAGCTGTGGTGTTGCCTGGTAGGATTTCTCTTTCCATCTCTTATTTGACTGTGACTTTGGGACAAATACCGTCACTTACTTTTGCCATATGTTCCCTAGTGGCTCTCTGCCTTTGTGTTTGGCTTTTTTATTTGGAGGAAAGAAGGAGAGCATTGACTGCCTGTTTCTGAGGCTGATATATTCTACGCCCCAAAGTATATTCTGTTTCATAAACTTCGTACTAAAATGAAATAAGTTTTTGCTCCTCATTTGTGGAGACCTTATTAATGTAAGTGAAATTGTATGTATGTATGTATGTTATTTCTGGAGGTGAAACATTGCTTGGCGAAGATAGCAAATTCCATAGAAGACCAGACCATCCACAATGTATCCACAATGCATTTTCCTAATTTGTTATAAATACCAGTCCTTGTCTGCCAAAAGTAGGAAAAGCTCTGTAAGGAGATCTTCACAAATGGCCAAATATATGTAGAGTTTTGTACTATCTTGCATGAGGCCAAGATAGGAATATGGGATGCATTAAGGGAAAACAGATACTTGATAGACAGAAAGTGAAATGTATCAAGAATTCCTGTATTTCAAAAGATGTGATGAAGTCCTGGTAGGAGGATAAGGCTTTCTAGGCAATGCTTTTATTGTGCCTTTTACCACAATAAAGTCCAGTCTTTACTCGGACTCAAATTTAATATATATTCCAGAATACCAAATGTATAAATTTGGATTTTAAACTATCTATTATCTGTAAATAGTGGCAAATGTAGTGGACAGATACCTGAACAACTGTACTGGCTGTGTTTGCAATTTGATGTTCATTAGAACTCAGCTTACACTGCCTAGCTGATGTATGCTTTTTTTTCTTTGTTTCTCCCCTTATTTAGGCAAATATTCTTCACATGTATTCACTGCCTGTAACTCTTTTCACAATAAAAACAAAAATTACTGCATCTTTAAACTGACAATAAGAGGCAAAAATAAGAAACATCTGAGCTGAGAGAAAACTGCTCTTTTCTTTTTAGGATGCCTTTTTGATGCTTGGAAAGGTATACATAGCTTTGAGTTTGGCCACGAGATATAAATTCAGTCTGTCTAACCTGTGTAAGACAGCTAAAACAGGCCTGCTTACCCTCAAATTTATGATGCATCATAGAGATGTGTGAAAGTCTATGTCTCAAGCAATATGTGTGGGAGCATAATACAGATGACCCTTAAATTCCAGTATCCCAATTAATAATGAAGTAATTTGCTGAAGTGCTAATCCAGTATATAACAGGTTTACTGTTAACTTCAATTCAACAGCCAAATAAAGACTGTTGAAGATTTTGTGGCTCCCTGATTTGGACACTGGAATGTTAGGACGTTCATTTTATGTGTTGTCACTAAATGGCCAAAGGAAAAACCATTGCAGCATTTGAAGATCTTTGCTCACCAGCAGAATGACCAACAGAGATTCAAAATACTAACTGGCATGTGCCAATTGAAACCATGCACAAGTAATTAACAGTCTGTGAAGCAGAGAAAAACAAATGCATAACAATTAGTAAAATAAATCTTTTGTGACTTTCAATTACTGAATACATTCCTACTAAAATTCAACCAATGCAAACTGTCCTATTTAGCATTCCTAACCCTAAGTGATGTATTTTGTTAAGTCATTTACATTCTTGGTTTCTTTGTGTAAGATGATGCTATTCTGTAATGAGCAGACATAACTAAAGGTTATTTTTTATTGTTGTTATTTTGTATTTTTAGTACTTAGACTGGCCACGTGTTATGGGTGAAATAACTGGTACTTATTTTCAAGAGCTGACTTTTCCTAAGGCCTGAGGACAGGCCTTTCTGATAGCTTCAGAAGAAGTGCAGATGATCATCACTTCTTTAGGTGATGTCTAACACAGTTTATTATTTAAACTGAGTTACAAGTTCAGATTTCTAATGGTATGTGAAAGGTGTATCAGGTCACTATACACACCTGAACATCTGACCATAATTATTTGTGTAGACATTAATCATTTTTTCAGTGGCTTTTTAGTACAGTGAAGTCTAAGGGTTGAAGTCCGATCATTCCACAGGTTATAGCTTGATATTGTCAGAGGGCATAATATTATGACTAAAGGATGGCAGTGACATGGCATACTGCTCTTCACCTAACATCTTTCAGTGACTCAGTGGCCAACATTCTTCCCTTCCTCCCATGCCAGGGTAGTTGACTGATTCTGCTGTTAGCCAGAGAAGGAAAAGAGTAAAGGAAAAACTTGTGATTGTCAAGTTGGCAGACAACAGCATAGCTATGGGTCTGAACTGACACCTGAACTAAACCCCACCTGCTTCATGGTTATTCCAAGGGAATGTACTAACATTTCAGTTGTGAACAGGAATTCTAGCTTGCAAGGTCATTTTTTCAGAAAGCCATGAAGATGGAATAGAGGAAAAGATTTCCACTAGGGATTCAATAACTAGATTTCTGAGGACAGCTTCAAGACATCCAATAAAGACTATGATTTAGTGGGCTTCATTCTGCACAGAAAACCTCCCTCTCACTTTGTTTTTGCTTGATTTTTTTAAGGGAAAAATAGTGTGATGTAGACTTTGATGGTTTTTACTTTCATTAAAAATATTTTTCTGTCTCTCAGTTTGAATTTACTTTGGACCTCAAAGGTTTCCCCTATGGAATGAGAAACAAACACCACATAAGTTAGAGAAGTGTTATTTCTCTTTTGAAGATGTGAAAACTCATGCACAGCAACAAGCTGGAGTATCAGCTGAAACATGCTGTGGCTAAAGTCTCAGAGTAGATCTGGCAACATCAAATACAAGTTGAAGTGTTTTATGTTGAAAACACGAGACCTTTTTTCTAGTACCATGTCACCCTTCTCATTATTTTCTGGTACTTTGACATGGACAATGAAAATGTGATCCTTGAAGATGGGGGTGGTTTGAATAGGCTTGCTAGAACCAATGAAGAGTGT